>CM060930.1:149265956-150515956 GCA_030765085.1 Allium cepa
GTCGTTCTAGGTTTGAAAAAACCAAATCTTCCTTTAAGATCACCATCTCCACTATCTTCATGATATCACAATTCGTAATGCACAAATCAAATCGAAATGGGTTTTGGATAATGGAATTTGATCTCAGTCTCTTCAAAATGATTAACAAATTTATCTAGATTTGGTAGCCGGTTATTAAAGTATCAAATAACACACATAAGTAGTCACTAGGCCCACATTATAAAAAATTTAAAATATTCACTTCAAAATATCTTTACAAAGATATATATATTCAAATTTCTTTCAATATTTCAATATTCGAAAACAATTCCAAATTTAAATCCATAATAGGATATTTTTAAACCATTTCAATGCTTAGAAATATTTTCGAATTTAATCTATAAGCCTTAAAAAAGTATTTCTATACCATTCATTTCCTACATAAAACATTTCCAAAACCCTCTTTTCCATACATAGGAAAATATTTATAATTTTTTTTCAAAACCACTTACTTCTCAACACTTAGGAAATATTCATAAACTTATATCGATTTTACAGTTATATTCCCAAACAAGGAAATTTCCCTTATTACCAACTTACTTATGAAACATTAACAGCCTCTTTTTTGAATTCTCAATTCATTAACTCATTCTAGAAATCTCTAGAATTTTTAATAAATCCCTTCTACAATTTCCAAAATCGGTTTTACTTTTTTGAAATCCCATTCAACGACTTATAACTTCTTTATGAATTCCGATTCATTTTTTGAAGTTCAGATATCGAACAATTGGGAAAATTTTCTTATGTTCCAAGAATTCATTTTAAGCGTCCTCTTATAAATCATTTTTGTTAAATAACTTGGTTTACAAATGTCGAGAGTATTTGTAAACACATTTAAATCATTTTCAAACACTATATATACATACACACACACATATATATATGATAAGTAATTTTTAAAGTATAATAATTTATTTTCGAAACACGATTAGAAAATTATTTAAAATATCAAACACTTTTAAATAGATTGCGATAACTAATTTCCAAATCATTTGTATATAATAATTATCAATTCAAAAAGCTTATTATAAAAATTAGAACTTATTTTAATTAATATTAAATATTTGAAAAACCAACTTCCAAAATATTTCAATACTAAAACAGTTTTAAACTATATAGATTAATAAATAAAAATTCCTTTTTTGAAAAAACAACTTAACTTCTCGATAAAAATATTTTTTCAAAATTTCAATATAAACAATTTTATATTTATAAATCTCCTTTGGTTTATCACAAATCGATTAACATTTCCTATTTCACAACTATTTCCAAAATCGAAATAGATTTCACTATTTTTTCCTAAATCGGTTATATATTTCAATATAAATTCGCATTATGAATTTATAATCCCAATTTATTAAGTGATAATTACTTCATTTTATTTATAAAAATCGTTTATAAATTTACAAACTCATTTTCTGTTTATAACAATTTATATTGCTAAAAATCCACTTATAAATCAATTTCTATTTAAAATTCCATTTGGAAGTCTATTCCTTAACAAGTTTCAATTATAATCCAAACTCGTTCAAAATATCGATTGTGACTTCCTTTTTCTATTTTAAGAAATCTCATTTAAAATCCATTGTTTAAAAATTCTAAATTTAAAATTTTCCATTTGAAACAATTTAATGAAATAGCTAAATAAATATCCAAGATTAAATTATTTATTTATTTTATCTACCCCAATTCGTTTTCTAGTAATTCTAAAATTCAATATAATATTTTCATTTTCCAAATCAATTTTGAATTCCATTTTTAAAATCAGAAATATTATTTATGGTATTTGTAATTCCGAATTAGGGCTAGTGCTACTATAGCATCCAAACAATCAAATCACACAACAATCCATAACAGATTATTCAATTTCATTATATATGACTATATATGGACAACAATCAACATATTTTGAGGCATCCAGTTGGATCCCTCTAACCCATTTCCCTACATCCATAGATGTTGCATAACATAAAATATCAATCCCGCTTTGAAGCAGGATATCGCGGTAATATAGGATCATCCGCTATTATGCGGGGCACATGGTGTCTCATCCGCTCTAATGGCGAGAATTATGTCCAAAATCCCAACAGCCTTGAATACGTTAAATGCAACTTCATAGCATAGTAGTTGATAATACGATCGCAGCGTGACTGACGGTCTTCGATTTGGATCTAATATGAATTAGTTATACAATCTATAAGATTTGAAAATTAAAATAATCAAAATTTTCTATACTAATCCACACCTTAGTTATTTACCCACCTTAATTCCTTCTCCCCTCAACTAAACCTCCCTATGCACACTGAAATACAGACACGAGAACCCATCACCGAAACCTTCCATCGCCACTATCTCGTAAACCCCTCTACATGACGCCATGAAACCACCACCAAACCTCCCCTCTTCGCAAGCTCTACCCGTTCATTCCCAAAAACTCGAGCTCGGTCTTCACCATCAAATCGCGACCCCTGGCCCCTATGCACAAACCCATTAGGTTGCGTTCGACCTCAGACCATTGCATCGCTCCAAACACACAGCGCCGAAGCCTCATGCCATCGAGAACCTAAAACTAGTACCCGATCGAGCCAACTCCTCCTCGATTTGCAAAAAACCCAAGCCCTAGTCGAATCCCGCATTCAACTTTTACCGTCAGATTCAAAAACGAGGTTGTGACCTCCATAATATGTATCAGCTTGAAGATCTACTAAAAAAATGCCAAAGAAGCTTGCTTCATAATTTATTGAGCATAACAAAAGATTTCAACTTTTGAACTTGTGTTTTCTCATTTCTTTTTTCTTTCTTCGTAACTGAGAGGAGAGGAGAGGGAGAAGCGATTTTAAAAAGGAAGAGGCTTGTACGAACTAGGTAGAGTGGTTGATGTTGATATTGATATAAAAATGACTGAGGGGTTTGACTTACACACACACACACATACATACATACATACATACATATATATATATATATATATATATTATATTTTATAGCCAAAATATCTTATATTACACATCCTGAAATCGCGAACTCCTATTGAGGCATGTCGCCTGACGTTCCTAATGTTATACCCCGATTCCGGCCTAGATTAAACAAGTTTCGAGACCAAATTTGATCGTATGAAGAAGATAGCCTTTAGAATCCAATAATTACATTTAAATTTTCAATATTAATTTCAACACAATTCTATATCGTACGACCAAACGGTAAATCTAAACGCTATGAAATTTGAAACCCGCGAACAATACGCCGTTATGATCCAATGGAACTGGTTTCGGCGAATTTCGAGACTATGCCTCGAATCGCTATTTCGACACGTCAATTAAATCGATGATTTCAAAAGTTGGCGAAATCACTTGAAATTTTCAGTTTTAAAAATTAGTAATTCAATTCTAATTCAAATAGAATTGATATCTATATTGGAAATCATTTCCATTCATATACAACTCAAATTTCAATTATTCACCATTTCCGTATTATGATAAATCGCTGTATTTGAATTTTAAATTCTTTCTGAAATTTCAACCAAATTCTTCATATTCAAAAATCAATTCATATTCCAAATCCAATATTTGAAACTTTAATATGAAAAATTAAATGTCGGAAAATCTAGGTCGTTATATCTTGGTTATAAAATCACCAACCAATTCCAATTTCTAAATCTACTATGTACCGTTTTGCGTTTAATTTATATTTTTGCAAGCAATTTATTATCTCGATTCAAATGTAGGTGCATAAGAATTCAAGTAGAAATCTTTGCTTCCCTATACTTACATAATCCAAAAAATTCATATTGATAAAAGAGAAATATACTAGTCATCTCTATCGTAAATTTAAATAGCAAAAATAATATAACAATCATATGCCACAAAGCAAGATGATGCAATAACTAATAATGATGCAACTGATAATAATGAGGCAACCCTACAAGCTAAAACTAGCATGATATAAATTTACATATAGCTGTAGAATGAAATAAAGCTATATGTGTAACGACCTGCCTTTTTGGACGGTTTAAATCAACGAAAAACCACGCACGTCAGACTCAACCCATTCAAATGGGGAGATTGTTATGGGGTAAATAAGAAAAACAGGGAAAGAAATAAAACATCTACAGAATCTCACAGCGGAATGACAAAATATAATAATCAAATAAACAGTTAATGAAGCTGTTTACAAATAACATTGATTAAACCTTGTAATACAGATCAAAGTTACGTAAAACAAGAATAAATAATAAATAAATGCAGTAGAATAACATGATGCAGTGGAATAAATATAATATATAATAATAGTACAAAATCTTCATCTTCATCCATAAGAAAGTAGTCTTCAATTAACTGAAAAGCTCAGGCTGACTCGAGCGAATTGAAAAGACAAAACGCTCTAGTTAGAACTAAAAGATCTTATGTAAGTTAAATCAACAGTAAATAAATATGAGTGTAATGGCGTCAGAGATGGTTACGGGGTTTGACATCTATTATCCAGTGTCTAATGTGAGTGCAATAACTTGAGAGATGTTCGGGATTCATATCTTCTAAATGTCCATTAAACTATTTACACACATAGTACAATACACTATTATAATAGTGTCTACAACAATGTAAAGTGTTAAAATAGTGTTATGGCGTTACGCATATTCCCCTCAACATATTTTATATATTCCCATAATCTATACAGTACCGTAATTCCTCCGTAAACTGGAGGGCTATTAAAGGGCACTCCGTAGGTATGGTACAAACCAAACTTGTAGAAGGCACGATAGAGCATGTGAACACGGCACTCGAGGCAATGCCAGGGTAAATATACCAATTGCACTCCTGGACTGGTGGTAACACATAGCAGCTACTACCGCCCACCTCGAACACAGTCCCAAAATCAAAATCGAGGCGTGGTCAACAAATCAATCAAAAAGTCAAAATATAGTATCGAAGAAATGTGCCCGATAGGAGGAATGACCACACTTGGCCCGGTATAGCTCTTGTTTTAGTCACATCTAAGCTGACTCATGGGAGTCAGGGTCACGTAAATACCTCGGAGAGAATCGTTCACCGAACCATCCTACTTCGTTTCTGGAATCTCCACCATGTACATAGTTGTTAAAGTGATTTTTGGTATTGGCAGAGAGTATGGCAATATCTGATCCCGATCTCTTTAATAACCAAACACTTATTTCACATCGGATGGTTCCTTTACATTTCCAAAATCGATTCATAATTGATATCAAGATATCATATTCACCTTTGAAATTATCGATATGATAAGTTAATTAAATCCTCATTCCATACTCATCTTATTTACTCAAATATGTCATTACACAAGAAGTATCAATTTCAAATCCCAACTTAGGTTGTATCATCGTCAAGGATTTAAATATAATTACTTCAATTTTACACAGTCTAAAATTTTAGAAATTAGTTTTGATGGTCATAAATAGTTTTAATAGTTTGAAAAAATAGTTTAAAATGGTTAAAATACTCTAAAATAGTTTAAATGATTTAAGAAAGTTTTATAATTGATTAAAATAGTTTAAATAGATTTAAATTAGATTAAATTATATTTAAAATGACTTAAATAAATTTAAAATAGATTAATTTAGACTGAAAATCATTTAAATAGATTTAAAAAAGGTTAAATACATTTAAAATTGATTAATTAGATTTAAAATAGTTTAAACTGATTTAAAATAGATTAATTTGATTTAAAATAGTCTAAAATAGGGTAAAATGGATTAGATTGGATTAAATAGATTAAAATTGATTAATATAAATTTAAAACAATTAAAATTGATTAAATGATTTGAAATAATTTAAAATAGATTAACTTAGTTTAATAGTTTGAAAATCATACTAACTAGAATTTAAAATAACATTATTAACAGTTTATATTAAAATAATAAATTCGAAATTAACATCAAATTTACCTATTTCTTCCATTTCAACAAATCTAGACCATATCTGGATTTCCAATCAAAACCCAATTTCAAATCTGAAAATATCAATTTTAAGCTAGTCCAATTTGAATATATTTCAAAGTCACAAATTTCTAACATTTCAATGACTCAATTTTGATAAGTTTCTTTTATACTTCAGATTCAACTTTAGAATTCTAATTTAAACCCTCTAAGTAGTTTACTTAATACAATTCCAAAATTTCAAATTTAATCTTGTAAACAATTCAGTTTATATAAATCAAATTCTATTTCAAAATATCATTTAGCTGAATTTAGAATTTAAAGATTTAAAATCATTTAATTTAACCAATCCTGTGTCCGTATATAATTTTCTACCCTATGGTCAAGTGATACAGATATTTATCATTTCAATCTGCAATTATTTAAATTTACGAGTATATATCATTTCAACCCACAATCCCGAATAAAAAAATAAAATCCGTAAAATCTCTCGAGACTATCATTTTAACCCATAACGATTTTCCTTAACCTATAGATTGTTCGGGTATGTATCATTTCAACCCATAGGGAACTTGCAGTGTTATAACAGTATAAAATATAACGTCGAGTCATCTACTATCAAAAATCAAACATCCATCACAATCATCATCCAAATCAACCAATAAACATCAATAGACAACTGATTATCATTAACAGGTATTAAATTGACAATTAAATTCAATATTAAATTAAACGATGATTAATTCAATAAAATTCAAATTTAAATATAATGACAATTTAAATATACCAAACATCAACAAACCAATTCCAGATCACATCATAATTCAAATTTAACTAATATAAGACAATATAGTAATTGTGAGTGGGTTAAAACACTCACATTTGATTTCAAATCGATTTGAAATCCAAAATAAGGCCTAAAATTCAACAGTCTCAGAATTCATCCAAACTAGTTCCCTAATGTTTGGAATTTCAATACAATCGCAATGGAGCAAACCGCACATAAATCCAACCTCGTACGTAAAAGTTATGTGTATTAGAACGATTGAATTTTAAATTTAAATTGAATAATTAAAAAAATGGTTAAGAAGCACTAACATCACCTCCAAAGGCCCTAACATGCTATAGTAACCCGATCGAGCAATTCACCATAATAACTGTCGTCTTTTCGAGCCAAACGCCACCACCTCAGGCAGCTGCGCCCTGATCGACCACTACCTTTGAACTCCCCTTATCCACCGCCCCCACACCTAAAAAGATGCCGCCTCCAATCATGCTTTGAGGCACCGCCACCATGAGCCACCTACGGCTAATAACCATTAATTTCTACCAAAAACGGTCAGCTCTAGACCAAAGTGACCATACGGATGAACGCTGCTCGACACCCTCTTCCAAACGCCGCTCCTCGATCGTCAAATGGTTAACGATCCATCGTTAGATCACAAAACCCTAAAAACGGACAGCAAAGAAAGATCTCCAATTTCTGGCCAAAACGTAATTCAAATTGGAAAACGAACAGTAGTAGAAGATTGCACTCATCAAGAGCTTTCCAACAATATAAAATATGATATAGTTTTGAGGACTTTGATTTTTTTTGGAATTGAATTTGAAATTGGTGTTTTTGCCATTGAGAAGGAGAAGTAGATAAATGAAATTGTATGTACTGAATAAGAAAATGACTGCAAGGGTTTGAGAGAAAAACTATTTGTATAACCGAGGCTCGATAAGAAATGAATAAACATCCGAATAGATTTGAAATGACAAATACGACCCAAAAAGTCCGTTCTACTCCCGGAACAAAAACAGGTTATCCTATACGTCAAATAGATGTTTTTGATAATTCTAAACTCAATGGAATATGTTTCAAGTCCTGATTTCATCTTATAAAGAAGTTAGCTTAAAAATCAGCTTATTTCAAATTGATTTCAATTTAATTGATTTCTACGTGTTTCGAGCCCGTACGATCAAATGACAGGTTTGATCGTTACGAAACTTGAAATCCTATAATAATTCACCATTATGGATCTAATGAAACTATTTTCGTCGAAATCCGAGACAGTGGCCAAAATGGCTTTTTTCACATTAATTAAATAAACATGTAAAAAGACATAAGAAAGAAGTTGTAAAAAAATTAATCTCTGGGACAACAAGTTTGCTTTTTGGTTTGAAGGACACTTTTTAGTGTAAACTGAAAATGATAGTTACAAATATAATTCTATAAACTAAAAAGTGTCCTTCAGCCTAAAAAACAAACTTCTTGTCCCTAAAACTAAATATTTCTCTAGCTTTTTCCTTGAGCCTAAAAACCTCTTAAATAAGTTATTATTAAATTAATTAAATCACTTTGTAAATTTCAAATTTATTGATCAACAATTTTCATCATTTTTAATTACTTGGACATTTACAATAATTTAAATCAAATTTACGTGTCAATTCATTGTTAAATATTACACTAGTTATATTGTTCAATTTCAACTGAAATTAAATCCAATTAATTATAATTTAATTCCAGTAAATTGATTTAATTGATTTCCATCTTTATATTCAATAAATTTTTACTCTATAGACATAGTTAACACTAGTTTATACCTTATAATATTAATATTCTCCAATTTCATCTTAATTTCCATTAATGTAATGTTTAATTACATTTAATTGCAACTGGTTTCCAATTTACTTTAACAGACTAAATTAATAGGTAACATATAATAATTTCACTATTAACTTTTAATCACATTTTATAATTTTGTTATCTATAACAAGTGTTATAATTACTACCACAACTTTAATTTTTATTCAATTACAATTTATTACATACTATTTCATTAATTGATACAGCATTTAAATTATCAATTACTCCTTTAAACAACATCAATCTATACGTACATTATTACAATTTATTTACAATCTATACCAATTATAATTTTCTAATCATTTTAATTAATTGGAATTACATTTAAAGTGGTTATAAATTACCTTAAATTTACACTATTACATTTAACTCCAGTTATATTTTTATTATTAAATCGCAAATTTTTATTTCTTCCAACATTAAATCACTAAATTTTGTTAAATTAACTAATTTTAATTATAGAAAATTACGGGTCATTACAACATGCAACCAAAAGAAACATATCAATCATATGCAACAGAATACAAAATATATCTTATAACAAATGCTATGCATCCAATATTTTCAAACCATAAATTTAGAAACAAATGTTTGGGTTTTATGTTCAAAATTATATTTTAAAAATTCCTCAAAAAGAAATATATTAAAACTAGATCCAACATGTTTAGGAGGGTGCACCCCATTCCGAGCATGGTATAACTCTAAACAAAAATAACAGAGCCTCCAGTGGTATTCTGGTACCTTCTAAAACCAACAAAGTAAATACACATAGCGAGTCTCAAAATGGGAAACTTCCAATCACGCTTTGATTTTAGTCATTCATCAAAATAAATAAAATTATTTGTTAAACAATTTGCAGTCATCTATTGGAAAAAATTCCAAATTAATTTAATCAAAATTATAATATTTCTTTCCAAATGTTTGAAATAATAACACTTCACAAAATTTCTTTCAAATATTTTTATATAATAATATTTCCCTGAAATTTTCAAAATAATAATATTGCTATTTCTTTCATAAATTCTTTCCAAAAATTCGTTTAAAATGATTTCAAAACCACCCAGATTTAAGTTCCAATAAACAAAAATTCAAAAAAAATTATTTGTAAATTTGAACTTTATAAACTATGGTATATAAATCACACAACCAATCAAATCAAATCAAATTCCGTAACGGGAAAAATTCTAACACTTAACATTGTTATGAAATGTTATATGACTAACAACTAGATTTAGAATTTTGCTTAAGTTCACTAATTTTCTTAAGTCACATACTAAATATACAATTATACTCAAGTCCATATGTTATACATAAATCATCTGTATGCTATATTTGATCTAATCACTTGCTCAGATACGTAGACTTCTACTTTCAAACTAGTGTGAACCACCCTAGAGCTATGTATTCGACCTCTAGATCGAGAACCGAGCAAATAAAATGATCAATGTATAATTTATGTACTTATTTCGATTGTTTTCTTAATTTTACCATCTCTTTCTAAATTATTCATATTTTCCATATAGTATTTTATTCCACACAAAAATTTATTTATGAATTACTTCATAAACGTTTACTTGGGTTTATTAATATTTTGCAAAGACGATTCTTTATAAAATAACAAATAAAAGTTTACTCTATTTTATTTACTTGTATAATACCCTTATAGATCCTAATAGTATATACAAAACACAAAATTTACTTTCCTTATTTGTTAGCTAAGAGTAACAAAGGATAACAACAATTTGAAATGACCGATCTTTTCGACCATCGAAAGTCGACTCCAAATATATCCATGGTATCCAAATGCCGAACATCCAAACACGGAAAGAACGATTGCTAGGGTAAAATAAAAAGAAAAGAACAGAGAACAGGGAATTAGAATCCTACTGTGGAATCGACAACATATAATATAACAAAGGCAGTAAAAACTGTTACTCGAAAATACAGAGTACACCAGAGTTAAGAACATACCTTACCAGCTTGACTTTTACAAATTTCCGACCTTACAATTGCTGATAAGTATATAATATAATACAACAAAAAATAAAACACAACGATTGGTAAATAGCCAGCTCTTTTCCAAAGCTAACCTAGGAAAAACTCGGTCTGACCACGAGCATTATAATAAAATAACATCTAGACCAGTCTGGAAAACCAGTGTGAGAAAATTCAAGTAAAATGATGAACATATAAAAATTCTGTGAGACCACGCTGTTAACGCGAAACGAGTTTTTACCTTATACGAATAACATCCATGAATAAAGAAATGTGAAATAAATCAGAACAATAATCTAATCTAGAAGGGATGGAAACAAAAAATAAAAACAATCCAAATAAAAGGGTGGGTACTAGTAAGAATAAATCCCATACTTAATGAATGGCGTAAATATTATCAAATTCAAGACTTGAAAGAATGGTCACAAATAACAAATATAGAGAAGAGCACAAGGCAGATCTCCATGCAATTAAGCAAATAATTCAAAGATTTGAATTACTAACAAGAAAAAGAGAAGTTTTTCCAATAATGGCTATGAGGGTGCACCCCTATTACCGAAAGCATGCCTTTAGAAATATACTTGAGAACTCCGATGGCTCTCGAAAACCTCCAACTCGGAACCCGCCAACTTTTACTGAGAATCCGAGCATTTCAGATCTCAATGCACAATAACTGAATCAAACCTATAGTGGATGTGAAAATACCCTGAAGGGAGAAACCCCACATAGCTTGGCCCCCACTTGCTCATTGGGTTTAGTAATTTCTAACAAAGGTTAACAAGGATCAAACGAGCAGCACATCATCTTAAGTTGACAGTATATAAAGAAGAAAGCAGAGTCAAAGTCGATAGTTAATAAATCAACTATCGGGAATGATAAGATGGTTGTTTTCTCTTGTGCTTGATTTTCAATTACAATACTTTTAAAGACACTTTAAAAACAATTCTTAAAATATTCTTCTAATGGGACAAATTAAGTTTTCTAAGTGTTTTAAAACCATGTCAAAATATTGTTTATTATAAACCCAATTTACACCTAGCTTTATTTTGAAACACTTCTTTTCCAAAGGTCTTCTTGTTTATAAACTATTATTTATAAATCTAAAGTTGTATTCATTATCCCAAAAGATAATAAATCAATTAAATTACTTTTAGAAATTTAAGTCAAAGGTTAATTATCCCGAAGGATAATTTCTATAACTTTTTAAACCACATTTATTTTCCCAAACAAGATAAATCAAATTAAAAATCCCTCTTATAAATTTAAACCAACATCAATTATCCCAAAAGATAATTAATCACATTTATACCTTTTTATAATTTTAAAAACAATATTACATATCCTGAAAGATGATTAATCAAATTCATAATCTCTTTTCATAAATCAATTAATTATCTTTATTTAAATAGTTAATTATTTCTAAAAGACTTTTATTAAATTAATAAATTAACTTTACAACCTTTATTAAGTTAGACAATTCACTTTAAAATGCTATATAAGTTAATTAACTTTAAAACATATTTATTAAATCAATTGATTTATTTTAAACACTTTTATTAAATTAATTAATTAACTTTTAATATACTAGTAATTAAAAATACTAAATAAATTCAAATATCATTAATTAGAATGATAATTAAATTCAAACATTATTAATTAAAATTATTAATTAAAAGATTAATTAAGATGATTAATTAAACTCAAATATCAATATTCAAAATGGTTACCTTTAAACATCATTAATTAAAATGATTTATTCAACTCAAATATCATTAATTGAAATGATTAATTCGTTTAAATATAATTAATCAAAATGCTTAGCTAAATTTAAACATCTTTGGTTTAAATGATATATTAACTTAAACCATCATTACTTAAAATGATTAATTGAATTCACATATCATTAATTAAAATGGTCAATTAATTTTAAACATCATTAATTAAAACAATTTGTTAAATTCAAATAATCATTAATTAAAATGATTAATTAAATTAAAATATCATTCATAAAAATGATTAAAAAAATTAAATATCGATTTTATGAAAATGTAAGCTTAGGACAACACATATGAAGGGTTTAAGAGATGATATTCAATAATTGACATTATAGCAAAAATTTCTATAACGACACTTAAACAATTTAAATAGGATATCACAATTAATTACAAATAAACATTAATATAAGCAACATAATAAAATAAATAATAATAATTGGTAAGAAACTCATTGGGGTCTCTCTACAATTATTCCCTGCAAAACAATGGTCACAAACAATATATATAATTATATGGGTTCACAACAACTAAGTTAATATGTCGTATGTTTTCCAAAATGAGATATCAACCAAACAATAAATCAAACAATAACAATAATATCTATACTACCATCCAAGCATTCAGTAATAAAAATATAGCATCACAGATATTATATAACTATTTTAGAGGTGAGTAAACTCACAAAAATTCCAGTTGGCCTTTTCATGTTTTGTTTTGGTCTAAAATCGAGTGACATTCGATTTTATTCGAAATTTAACTAGCTCCAAATCCAATGATTCCAATACCTAAACGTAGATAATGCTTTCATGAGTACAATGCAACTCGTTGCGTTCAAATCTAACTTTATATGTAATAGATATTAAAAATGAACATTAAGTGATTAATTAATTAAATTAATTACAATTTATAGGTAAATTACGTGATTAACGCTTAATCCATCATTGTTCAAAATCAACCAAGCTACTAAAAATCGTGACTTCCATTTGCTTGCTGTCGCCGCTACACGCCTTGCTGCGTCCGCGCACAACCACTGGAGCAGGCCCTGACCACGAGCAATCCGATGTCGTCGGTCCCACCTCCTAACTTGCCTCTGCTGCCATGAAAAACCCACCCGAACTACCGCCGTTCAGCAATGAATTGCTGCCACCGCTATTGGCGATGGCTTGATCCAACCGACCAAAACGCTCCACTCCCATGGTCGATCTTCTTTGTAGTTGGACCCAGCGCCTGAAATGCCTCCGATGGGCGCCGATTAATAATGGTTGTTGGATGGAGGAAAGGTTGAAATTGTTGCTAGGATCTGGTTCTGGTTTGGGAAAAAAAATCAGGGATGATGGTCCTTATATAGATAACCTACTCGATACTATTCACATCTGAATTTCCTCAAACTCCGATTAAGGCATGCTCATTGGCATTCCTAGCTAATTGCCCCTATTTTGAGCTCAATGGAACCATTTTTGGGAGCTAATTGCATCAATACAGAATTTGGCTTTTTAAATCCGATTATATTATTTTAATTTTGTAAAATTAGTCACTACGCATTTCGAGCTCGCATGACCAAATGGTACGTCTAATCGCTATGAAATTCGTTGGCGTTTAATAATTTATTATTCTGCATCCATTGGCACTGGTTTCATCAAAATCTAAGACAGTATACCGTAATTCTTTCACACATTTAAATATATTTTTATATTTCCATTCAAAATCGATATTTATCCAATCTATTTGTTTTTGTAATTAAATTTACAAATTCAATTCACCAATAGTATTTATTGATTAAAAGTAGTTAATAGATTATCAAATCTGTTTAATTGATATTTGATTCGCAATTCAAATATTTAAATGATCATTGTATTTGAATTCAAGTTATAAATTTCCAAAATCTAGTTATTCAAACATTAAAAATTAATTAAACATTTAAAATTAAATGACCAAAATTTGGGTTATTACATTATCCACCTTAATAGAATTTGTCCCCGAAATTCCCAAGTAAGAAAATGACTCCAAACCCTTAAGGTTTAAAAAATTATTAATTAAAATGAGTTATTAAACTTCTTGCTTATTTAATTCCCAAATATTATAGAAAATTTTGCCAGCACTTCCTCTGCGTGGTTCGATTGGAAAAACTACAAATCACCTCTAAGGACCTCAAACTAACAAAAGAAACAAAAGCAAAGTGGCCTCCTATATCTGGGGCATAATATCGTCAACCAATTCCAATTTCAAATTCACCTACATACCTTTTGCATTTGATTTTTATTTTTGCAAGAAATTTGTTTTCTCGATGAATATGTAGTTGCGTTGGAATCAAATAGCAATCTCTTGCTTACATGTACTTACCAAATCCAAAAGAAAGTCAAACTAATAAAAGAGAAATATACTAGCTATCTATATCATAAATTCAAATAACAATTTAACATTCATAAGCAACAAGGCAATATGATGCAACTGATAACAATGAGCAAATCCTACATGCAAAAACTATCATGATATAAATCTACATACAGCTCTAGTATGAAATAAAACTATATGCAAACAAAAAGCAACATATCAACCATATGCAATACAATACAGAGAATACTCCCTAATAAGTCAATACACATATAATCTTTTCAAAAGATAAATTTAGAACTAAGTGACTGGGTTTTATATTCAAAAATATATTTTAAAACTCCCTCAAAAAGTAATATAACAAAACCAAATCCAACATGAGTAGGAGGATGCGCCCCCCTTCCAAGCATGGTATAACTCAGCAAAATAATGGAGCTTCCAGTGGTATTCTGGTAACTCTTAAAAACATTGGTGTCACTACATCCGGTGAATCCCAAAATGAGGAAAACTCCCAATCATGCTTTGATTTTAGTCATTCATCGCAATAAATAAAAATATTTCAAAAACACTTTGCAAATATCTATTGGAATATATTTTAATATTTATCGAAATAATAATATTTCTCAAATACTTCAAATCATACTATTATTATTTCTTTTCACAATCATTCCAAAAAATCTTTTAAAACGATTTCAAAACCACCACGATTTAAGTCCTAATGAACAACAATTCAAAAACCTCTATCTTATTTACTCGTATAATACTCTTCTAGGTCCTAAGAGTATAATATACAAAAAAACCAATTTTATTTTATTTGTTATTTACCTTTATTTTTCTCAAAATCTATTTGGAAGTCCAAACACAATAGGGGACTTTAAAACTGAGTCCACTCTTCGACCTCCTTAGTTTAAAGTGCCTTAAGTAAAAACGTTTATGGTTTGGCCCAATATCACTAAATAATTCACACAACTTATATAATTAACAAAAATATCATTTTAATTAAATAAATTTAGAAAGCTTTTTTTATCTAATTTAGCCCATTCAAAACTTAAATTAAATTATTTCTTTTCTATCTAAGAGTTTTAAAATTTTCATTTCTCAAAACACCTTTTTATTTTAAATAATTTCTTTAAGGAAACTTTAAAATAAAATACTCATTTTTTTAATTTCAAAACCCTTTTTGAAATCATTCTACTTATTTTTTTTTTTTTATCAAATGACTTCAAAAAATTTATTTGCTAAAACTCACTTTGGGTTCGTTTGGATTTGAACCCATTTCGATTGCATAATGATAATGAGGATAATTCACTAAATGGTCCACAATGTTCGCTAAGCAAATGTCCAATCGTCACTAAGAAGATTATTCAGATTACCACAAAACTAATCGAGATAATTTCCTCAGAATTACCCTAAAGAAAATACATTCCACTTAAAATTCTATTCCAAAATATTTTCACTTAGAAATACTTTCAAGTAGTACTATATTTTTTTTAAAACCTTTTAAAATTATTTCGAACAACTCAGTAGTTTAAATTCAAAAATCCTTTCTAAAACATGTTTTATAAATAAAATTATCCCATATTATAATAATTCTCTTTTATTATAATAAAATTTTCTTAAATATTCATTCTCTACAAGTCTTGTCCTACCATTTAGGTTATCTTAAACAACCTTTATTAAAAGATTATTTTAACTTAACATTTACTCTAAACAACTTATGGTCAACTTGTGAAATTTAATTCACAGGTGGTTCTTTTTAATGTACTTACAATTATCAAAAAAAATATGCTTATAAACTAGTTAAGCGTGGATTAACAACAACAAAAATAGTCAATGCTCCTAAACTATCCAAGCACGTCAAATCAAATAATAATGATAATAAAGGAGTATTATCATTAATAAACAAACACTATAAATAATTATATAAATTTGAAAATTATTCCTTTATATATAAAAAATAGAGATAAAATATTTCATTTACCAAATTTTCAAAAATCAATATCATGTTCGTTTAGCTTGTTCATGTGTTTAGAAATCCCTGTCGTTATTGTAGCGTCCCATTTCTCAACCAGAATTCATAAATAACTCATCATACCAATTAACCCAATATGTTTTTATAAAAATAACAAATATGCTCTCATATATACATAATACTCTCAAACTCATTGTAGGGTGTCACTTACCCTATCTCTAATGAGTTACTCACTCTAGGGTATACTAACCCTCTCTAATGAGTTACTCACTCTAGGGTATTACTAACCTTATCTCTATTGAGCCATTCTCTACCAAAGCCAAAGTTTTTGCTTAACCATTAGCTCTAATTATGAATTTGATTGATTATCTTTCGGGATAATTCGTATTCCTAGGTTGGCTTTGGTCATATGGAGTTATTGGAGAAGAGCTAACGGTTCACCCATCATAGTGTTTTATTCTCCGCTGTACTATATTGTATACCTATCAGTAATTGTAAGGCCGGCATTTTATAACTGTCTGGCTAATAAGGTTTATTTTTGACTCTGATGTATTCTGTATTTTGGAGTAGTAGTTTTTCCTATCTTTGTTATATTATATGTTGTCGATTCCGTTGTGAGATTCTGATTTTCCTGTTCTCTGTTCTCTCCTTTTTCTTTTTATCCTAATAATCTACCATTCGGACGGTTGGATGCTCGACATTAGAATATCTAGGATGTATTCGGTGGCAACTTTCGATAGTAGAAAGTCGGATCGTTACGATTTGGCAAGTCAAACCATTCAAAATAATACACTTACTACCACATCAAAATGAACTCTTTATACAAATGCATTTGGATATCCTTAACATTCAAGGACATCAAATAAGATGCACCTTACATAACTGATCAAACTGATATTTTAGCGATCAAGTTCTTAGGTTTATATTGTAATTTTGATTTTTTGTTACGTTTAAAACAATACGATCTTTATTGTAATTAATCAAATTGAATACTCGATCTCATAATATGGTTTATTTGTTTTCTTTGAATGAACTAATTTTATCAAAGAATCGCATATTATGAGCTATGACCATTCATTATAACACATATATGATAGTATATGGATTAAGTATCCATAGACTTATATTACTTTTGAGTTTGGAACTCATAGAATGCAATACATGGTCTCGACCAAATAAACATGTAAGGGACGGAATTACAAATGTATTAAATTGTCATAAAATTAGGCACTTGCATAGGTACAGAAAATGTTTGCATGCAATAAGCATTTAATAGCAAGTATATGTTATATTTCTATTTGTCCATCTTCGATTTAGTTCATTTGTATATCTTAATTGATAAACTTTTTATTAATCATATTAAATGCACAAATATATCAATGTTGATTATCGTAACATTATATAGCCTATATTCTTACAATATTAGAAAGGTTAAATGTTATTATTTCATTTTTTAATAAAGTTGTCATTAGTCTTTTATGTTTCATCATACTGTAAACTAAACATATAAGTCTTGACTTCATTAGTGGGTATTAGGACTCATATGTCTTAGGATTGTGACTTTAGGAAAGCTCAACAAATCGTAAGTTTGCATACAATGGATAAATCCTTATCAGTTGTGTCATATGTAGGATCTTTTTCACCCAAGAGGAGGGGTGAATAGGGTGATACTAATAACAATAAAGATTAATGCGGAAATAAAAACAATCACATATAATAATGCAGTAGAGATCACACATAAGTTTACCCAGCTTCGGCAATAAACTGCCTACGTACTGTCCCCAGGGTTTATACTAGAAATTAAATAGTCATATGCTTACACACGTAAACTTACAACACCTGCTACTTGACTAACCTAACTCTATGCTTAAAATCATGCCACATCTCAGCCACTAAGTTGCGAATTCTCGAACTATACCACCGTAGTTTGTACCTAGTCACACGACTAGAAATTACATAAATTAAAAAGAAAATTACACAAATATAAATAGACTAAAACAAAATAAAAAAAACCCTATAGTTTTAAACTAAATCCCAATAAAACAGTAGAAGACTAGCTCGATAAAATTAACACCGCGATAAAATCAAATAAGTCCATTCCTTTCTTGTTAATACCTTCGGCCGCTCTTTTTTTATCAATTTTAACTGGAAATTAGGGCTTGCCTAGAATTGGGCTTTGCTCAAAATTGAAGTCACCGCCTTAATATCAATCAATTGATGTAATGATTTCAATCATGGTTTCCTTTTTCAATCGATCCCCTTGAGTACATGCAGCCACTTCAATTAGTTGAGTTCGAATCAATGCTTTGAGCTGGTACGTGAATTTCCTTTTTTAGATTATGATTATGCTCAGCTTCATTAATTAATTTTCGATGATGATTAGGGATTTATAGGGATAAAATCCCTAAAATTACATTCGTATATTTCTGAGTTTGAATATTTCATGATTTTACTTGGTCATTAGATAATTACTTGAACGATGGTGATTGCACTGACTTGTTCAATAGTTGATGGATTTGAATTTCTCGAGTCGATTTCGTTCTTTTTTTCCGAAGACTTCAGTAATTTGAATTTGTGAATTTTGAGATAAAACTTGACTTCGACTTCATGAATTTTCTTTTCTGGAAATTAACACTTCACTGGAGTTTTCTTACAATCTGCATTTGAATGTGATCTTGACTATATTCAAATTTGTTCCCCTTTTTACTACTGCAACGTAATTTGCTTTGCGCTCTACTTCCTTATTCTTGTTGATACTGTTAGTAACTGTGCACATACAAACATATATATACATACATACATACATATATATATATATATGTATATATACGTGTATAATTATTGTGCATATCCACTTGATTTGATATGAACTTGTTACTATGTTCATGTTGGTTTAGGCTTGTTTTGTGGTTCCTCTTGAGTCTGGTGGGCTTGATCTTGTGTTGGTTCTGCACTTCATATTGATCACCAATGATTTGCTTCTTTGTGTTCACAATTGTGTTGTTGCAGTCTTAAGTATGTACATGTTTGATTTGTTATTTTTTTTCTCTGGTATTTTAGTTATCATGTGGTATTTATGTTCTCCTTTTACCTTTATGCCATTTGATGTTTTTTGTTTGTTCTTGAAGTCACCACTGTTGCTTGTTTTGTCACTATATATATACATATACATGTATACATGTGTGAAGATGCGTGTATATATGTATTCTGTGTTGAAGCTTTGCATTCATGTTAATGCTGACTTTTGAAGTCTGTTGTGTGTCATCTCTATTTTTGGTCCAATTCAACACTTTGTGATGTATTATTGCTTCTGAAGTCCTGGTCTATGTTACATTTGAGTCTGGTTTAGCTGTTATGTGCTCTAGTCTAGGTCGCATCCCTTCCATGTCCAATTGCTTATATTGTCTGGTTTGTCTACATGTAAAGTATAGCCTTGTTCCATTCATTCTTTGAGTTCATGCCTATGAACCTCTGGTTTGGTCTGGTCTGGTTTAGTCGAGTTGAAGTGGTTCCAAATGTTGTTTTATCCAAGTCTTCATGTCTGGTGGTCTTGTACATTTAGAGTCTTACCATTTCTTCGTTGAGTCTCCTCACTTTGTTCATATACGCTGAATCCATCTTCATGTTATATAGTGGATTTGGTTCAATATGTTTGAGTGTGGTTGCCTTTGACCTTGTTTCCTCTGTTGCATATAAACTTGTTTTTTATTTGAGTCTGTTGAATTGCTTTTGCTAGCTTCATGTGTACGTCACCTTATACATGTGCACTAAGCATGTTTGTATGATTGTTTTTGAAGTCTGGTTTGGGTATTCATGTTGTATGCATGTGGACTTGTTAGCATGGTTTTGTTTGTGTTGGTTGGACCTGATTGCAAATGTGGATTTGCATTCATGTTGACCTAAATTTTGATGTTTCTGTAGCTCGGCCATCCATGCTTGTGTTTTCTATTGCTCTTGACCATTTCATTGAACATGTTCACTCGATTTTGTTCATGTAACAACCCAAAATTTTGTATATATTTTAAATTTAATTTATTTAAAAACTTTGATGTTTAATTATTTAAATTTGAAAATTTTGGAATTTTCCAATATAAATGGTGTTGTTTATAAAATTAGTTTCCCGGATACAATAAAATAAATTATTTTATGGAAATTTTATATTTTGGTCAAACTTTGATTTTTATTTGAAAATTTGAAAATTTAGATTCTAATCTTTTTATTTGAAAATGGATATAATTCTAACATCCGTTATGCTTTTCGTTTCATTAAATTATGATATACTTTGTAAATTTGATAACATACAGCGTTTTAAAAGCAATTAATTTCTGTGTTTTATTCTATATTTTCCTATGTCCATCTATTTATGTTATATTCTATTTTTTTTATATAGACTTTATTTTTATTTATTAGATGTTTCTTTGTATATCTTTTATTTAATAGCTAGGAAAAAAATCAATTAGACATGCGTTACTTTGTTTTAATTGGCATACGTTACATTGTTTATTTCTTGCCTTTATATTGCCTACACTCTTTATTTCCTACCATAGCCATTCACAATTTTCAACTGTGTATTGCAAAACCCTAGCCACCTCCTACTCTATCAATTCACGTAGAAAAAAGACTAGTATCTCATCTCAAATTCATTTGCATCAGAGAAAAATACTGTAAGTTCCATCGCTTCTCTCCTTTTTCTTTTTTCTTTTTTCCTTTGTTTTTTCTTTGTTTTTCTTCTTCATATGCTCGGCCTTCACCATATTCCGACCACCACCTCCTCTCCTCCTCCACCATGACCGGCCATCCACTCCTCAGCACCACTCCATGCCATAGCCATGACTCCACGATGAGATCTCACCACCAAACAATGATAATAAACCCTAGCCGAGCCTATGGATGCATACCCCCTCTTTGTTTGCCTTGAAACCCTAGCCTATCTCTACCATCTCACCTTGGTCGTGACCATCTCCATCTCCTAGCCATGATTCAGATCTGACTTAACCAAGCCTAGCCATGGTCGAGCCATGTAGACCTAAGGCCGAGCCCAACCTCCTCAAATTACTTGACCTTTAGCCTTCCATGCCATGTAAGTTGCCTCTATTCACCTTCCATTGCCCACAGCCATATGTACTTGATCCATGAGCGAGCCTAGCTTGCCTCTAGACATCATGGCCGAGCAAAATATGGTGATGGTTAAGCCTGTAGGTGATGTGGCCAAGCCCACTTCAATCCATAGTTGTTTCAAATTTATTCATGTTTCAAAATTGTTTTAATTTACTTTGTGTTAAATCATATATTTATATTTGTTTTATTTATTTGATTACAAGATTTGAATTTGGTTGTTACTTCACCTTGAATCTTATCGTGCCTTCTCGTGCTTTGCTTAGTGTGGATTTTTTTGTTTTGAATTGATCTCTAGCTTCAAAAAGGTGAGTTATTCATGCTAGACATTTCATACATATATATTTGTGAAAAGATGACAAGTGAGTATGTAATAATTGATATTCTACGTTCATAAATGCCTATGATCTGTTTATATGATGTATAACCTGATTTTATACCTGTTACATCATATATTGTTATTTTATTTCTGTATCTCGCACTACAAGTTTCCTTATCACTATGAATTGAAATGATACATATCCGAACGGACTTTAGAATAAGGAGAAATCATTATGGCCTGAAATGATAGGCTCAAGTGATTTCTATTGTATTTGATTTACTTGGGATTATGGGTTTGAAATGATAGGATCCATATTTTTCTTTTAAATTACGGATTGAAATGATAAATCTCTGTATCACTTGACCTAGGTTAGAAAATATTATACAAGCTCGTGGTTATATATATATATATATATTCTGAAATTTATAAGTATTTTTAAATATAAAAATATGACATTTTAATTTCAATTGGATTTAGATAATTTAAATGAAATCTATAATGATTTTTTTATAAGTTAAAAATGTATAAAGAATTAAAACGGAAAGGTGTATTTTGAAAAGATGACTTAACATGAAATTGGGAATTTGTTTTTAAATGGAAATATTGAGTTAAGTAAATAAATGGAAATTTAATTTTTTTTAGGAGATGGGTAGGTTAAATAAAATATTAAGTTATTGGTTGAAATAAGAGTTAAGAAATTTATAAAGTATTGATTTAACAAATGAATTTTAATTTTAATTGGATATTTAG
This sequence comes from Allium cepa, assembly GCA_030765085.1. Lineage (NCBI taxonomy): Eukaryota > Viridiplantae > Streptophyta > Magnoliopsida > Asparagales > Amaryllidaceae > Allium > Allium cepa. The sequence continues at coordinate 149,288,796 of CM060930.1, forward strand.
TAATAAAATGTTATTTTATTAAAATTTATAAGTTAAGTAATATCCAAATAATTTTTTAAAAAAGTGGAATAAGTTTGATAGGTTAAAAATGAAAAAAAGAGAAGATATATTGTGTTAAAAGGTATAACAGAAATTATAGCGGTTCAGAAATGCTATGGAAAATATGAATTACGGCTTGAATATACTAAAGATACATATAACTGCATTTCTGAAGTGCTGTAGTTTTGAAAATATGAACCATGGCTTGAATATACTAAAGATACATATAACAGCATTTCTGAAGTGCTGTAATTTCCGAAAATTTGAACTATGAGATGAAATTACTTAATGAACCTATGACAACATTTCTGAAGTGCTGTAATTTCTGAAAATTTAACCTATGTGTTGAAATTACTTAATGAACCTATGACAGCATTTCTAAAGTGTTGTAGTTTCTGAAAATTGAACTAGGTGCTGAAATTACTAAATAAACTTATAAAGACACTTTGAAGTGCGGCAGTTTCTGAATTTGAACTATGTTTAGATATAGACTAAATTTACCTACCATAGCACTTTATAAGTACTGCAGTTTTGAAAATTTCAATACTTTGAAATGTTGAAATTAAACTAATGAACTTAGAAATTGATGAAATTGTGGAAATTTAATAATTGATTTGGAAGGGTAACAACCTCATATTTAAATGGCTTATATGAATTATTTTGATTTGGAATATAAACAACTTTTGAAATTTATAACCACGAGTAATAATAACGTTGGTTGTTTAAGAGACCGGGATCAGATATGGGCATACTCTCTGTTAATACCGAAAACCACATTAACAACAGCGTACATGGTGGAGATTCCAAAATGAAGTAGGATGGTGGTGACGTTCTATTGAGGTATGTACGTGGGCCCAACTCCCGTGAGTTGGCATAAGGTGGCTAAAATCGGAGCAATCGACGGGCTAATAAGGTCGCTCCTCTTATCGGACCCACTTCTTCATATGCCATTCTATTACCTTGTGATTGATTGGTGCGCACCTTTGATTTTGGGAGCATGGTTCGAGATGGGCGGTAGTATCTACTACGCGTTACCACCGGTCCGGAAGTACAATTGGTATATCTACCCTGGCATTGCCTAGTTGTGCCGTGTCACCTACCCTAGCGGCCTTGTACGAGTTGGGATACCGTAGCCTGTGAAGTATCATTTGGCGGCTTCTCGATCAGGAGGAACTATGATACTGGATAGACTACTGGGACTATTACGTATTAAGGTGGAAAACGTAAAGCCTTAACGCTATTTAAAAGTAAGTATATTTACTATAAGCACTATTATAATAGGGAAATATTACTACATAATAAATAGTTCAACGGATCCTTAAAGGATGGGTGGTCCCAAGCATCCTTTAAGTTACTTGCACTTTTACTTTACAGTTCACTTGAGTTGGTTTACTTGTATAAGTATGAATGTCCTGACTCGAGTGTTTGTGTTTATTTCTTATGCTCGGGTTAGCCTGAATAGCACAGCTTGGATCTATCTTCGGAAAGCTAGAGATTTCTGGAGTTATCTTCTTATCTAGTTTATCTATTTCAGTTCAGTCGTTCCGTTCTAGCTGATGTATCAGAGACTTATGTATTTAGGATTTTTACTGTATTTGTTTTTCAGACTATGTATTTTGTACTTGTTTTAAGACTGTGTTAGTCGTGGCTTCATGAACCACTGTGGTTATTTTAATTCCGCTACGAGTATTCTGATTTATCTGTGTCTGTGATTCTGTGATTGATTTTATTTGCTCCAAATTTTATTACAATCTACTGTTTTGAATTATTCAAGTCAGACATGTGTGGTTTTATTGTCGATTTGAATGGTCCAAATAGTGGATCGTTACAGTTGGTAACAGAGCTTTGGTTTTAGGCAAACCTTAGCCTACGGAGCAAGAACTCATTAGAGATAGGGTAAAAATACCCTGAAATGCGTGAAATCAATCTTAGAATCATTTCTTTGTGAGAAAACGTATTTTAAAGTATACAATGATTTTCAAAGGATTTTAAAAGAGTATTTTGATATAAAAACCTTTCTTATTTTATAGTCAAATTTTTCTTAACTTCCTTCTTTTCTTATCCACCGTGTTTAAAACGTCTTTGTATAGGGCATTCATTCAGTTGAATCTAATCTTATCTTATCTAATCTTGTCTTTGTTTCTCAATTACCTCTGTCCTAAAATTCATTCTTTATTTTACAGGATGGATCGTAGGAACGCAAGAGGTAGGGGACGCGGGGTTGCCCCAGCTCCTGAGCCTGCTGCCTAGTCAAGTTCACAAAGCTTTGTAAGGAATACACTGAGCTGGGTAGCACCAAGTTCACCGGATCTGAGAGGATTATAGAAGCTCATCAGTGGTTGAAGGATTTGGAGAGAACCTTCTTGGGTCTTGAGATCACTAATGCGCAGCAGCGTCAATTGACATCTTGGCAATTGAAAGGAACAGCTTTGGATTGGTGGGAGACTGTCACATTTCACACTGCTGAGGTTGACATCTCTTGGGAACAATTTAGGTATTATCTTCTGGCTGGCTTGAATTTGATTCAGTTTCTCCTTTGAAATCTTTTGTATGCTCTTTATCGTGCTTTAGGGAGGCTTTTCTTGTGAAGTGGATGCCCGAGGCGGAAAAGTCTCAGCTGTATCGGAAATTCATGGATTTGAAACAGGGTAATATGACTTTTGCTGAATATGAGAGGAAGTTCAATGAGCTTTCTAAATTTGGCCTTAATTTGATTGACACTCCTCTCAAGAAAAATGAGAAGTTTATTGTTGGTGCACGCCCGGAGTACTATGATCGCCTCATAGTCCACGTGCATAGTCCTTTCACTACTCTGATGGACATGGCCATTAGATACGAGAATCCTACTTCTAAGATCCTCCAGCTGCTTAGTCTGCTTCATCTCAGTCTTCTTCTGGCAATCCTAGGAAGAGAAAGCCCAACTTTCACCATAAGAAGAATCTAAACAAGACTCCAAGGTTGGGATCATCTTCTTCATCTCAGAGGCAGTTGATCGACTTATCTGTCATTTCTTGCTACAGATGCAATCAGAATGGACACTATACTAACAGCTATCCTACTGTGGGTGGTGCTGCTATTCCTCTAGCTCAGGTGACCAGGCATGATCTTTGTCACATTTGTCTGTAGCCTGGCCATTTCAAGAAGGGCAAGTCATCTGGTATTTTTCCTCTTACTTCAGCATCTTCTCCAGCTCCACCTGCGCCTGCGCCTGCTCCTGCTCCTAGTGATTCTTAAGGTACACTTCAGGACACTTTTTCTCTGTTTAATTTTCCTGTTCGTGTTCTCTTTGATATCGAAGCTTCCCATAGCTTTATCTCCATGGATCTTTGTAATAAATTTAAGCATCTTCTTTCTCCTGAGTTGGCTCCTGTGACTTTGCGTGTTTTGAATCCTATTGGTAGTCCTGCGAACCTTAGTAGGATTTGTAGAAATGTTAAACTCTTGTATTCTAGATATCGGTTTTTCGGTGATTTCTATGTTCTGGGTTTTGATGCTTTTGATCTATTTCTTGGAGGTGATTGGCTTAAGAGACATGATGCCTTAATCTCTTGTAGTTCCCGAACTATCTCTCTCGTTGTGATAAAGATGATTCCTTGGTGATTCAGTGTAGTTTGCCCTAGGATTTTGCTGGCAGCTTTATTTATTCTCTTGATGCTTCTCCTAGCGATATTCATTCGACTCCTGTAGTCAAACTCTATCCCGATGTATTTCGGGAGGTCACTTATTTACCTCCTAAGCGGGAAATTGGTTTCCGCATTGATATTATTGCTGGACCTCGACCTGTAGTTCTTTCACCCAGAAGAATGGCACCCCGTGAGAAGGTCGAATTAAGGAAGAAAATTGAGGACTTGTCCACCAAGGGTATGATCAAACCTTGTTATTCGGAATGGGGAGCAGCAATGGTCTTTGTCACTAAGTCCGGATGGTTCTTTGGGGATGTGTGTCGATTATAGTGAGCTAAACAAACTCACTATGAAGAACAGATATCCCATGCCTTGCATCAACGATATGTTTGATCAGCTATGTGGAACTACTATTTTCTCTCAGCTTGATCTTGTCACAGGTTTTCGCTAGCTCAGAGTTGTTGAGAAAATTATTCCCAAGACTGCTTTCCGTAGTGAGAATGGTTTTTATGAATGGTTAGTTATGCCTTTCGGGTTAACTAATGCCCCTGCTTTCTTTATTGATTTGATGAATTGTGTTTTTCGTGATGTGATTAATAAGTTTGTTCTAGTCTTTGTTGATGATATCCTTGTCTTCTCCAAGTTAAAGGAAGAGCATGAGTTGCATTTGAAATTCGTTCTGGAGACTCTTAGAAATCATCAGTTGAAGGCTAAATTCTCTAAATGCCATTTTTGGAGAGATGAAGTCCGATTCCTGGGACATATCATTTCCAGTAACGGAGTTTCTGTTGATCCAGTCAAGATCACCGCGATCAATGATTGCGAAACTCTTAGGACACCAACTGATATTCATTGTTTTCAGGGCCATGCCTGTTATTATCAAAGATTCATTGAGAATTTTTCTCGAATTTCTGCACCTCTCACTACTTTGACTTAAAAGAATGCTAAGTTTATTTGGAGTGATGAGTGTGAAGCTGCATTCAATGAGTTGAAGCGCAAGCTTACTTCCGAACCAGTGCTCACCATTCCGAACGGAATGAGGGATTAACAGTATACACTGATGCTTATCGTGAGGGTTTGGGAGCTGTTCTAATGCAGGATGAGAAGGTCATTGCTTATGTTAGTCGTTAGTTGAAGACCCATGAGGCCAATTATGCTACTCATGATTTAGAATTGCTTGTTATTGTCTTTTCTTTGGAGGCATCATCTTTTGGGTGCTAAGTTTGAGCTCTTTACGATCTTCAGTCTTTGAAATATATATTCACCCAGAAGGATTTGAATCAGTGGAAAGTTAGGTGGGTTGAGTTTCTTGCTTCTTACAACCTCGATAGTAGCTATACTCCTGGTAAAGCTAATGTTGTGGCCGATGCTTTGAGTCGGAAGAAGGCCATGTTGTGTCAACTTGTTGTTTCTTCTTCTCCTCTTTTGGAACGCATCATTGCTAAGCAGGATGAGGATAGGATTATTATATTGATCAAGGAGAGTGTTTGGAGTAGAGTTGGTGGTAGTAGTCCTGATGGTAGTGGAGCCCAGATCGATGATAGAGGGATTTTGAGGATTAATAATAGGATTTGTATCTCGAATGTTGATGGACTGAGGCAAGACTTACTTCGAAAACATCATCGATCTAGACTTTCTATTCATCCTCATGTGTCAAAGATGTATCAGGATATGATGAAGCTTTATTGGTAGAAAGGCATGAGGCGCGATATCTCTATCTTTGTTAGTAGGTGTGCGACTTGTCAGCAAGTCAAGGCAGATCACTAGAAGCCTCCTGATTTATTACAGCCCCTTGAGATTCCCAATTGGAAATGGGAATAGGTTTCCATGGATTTTATCGATGGTTTACCAAGAACTTGGAGGGGTAATGAAAGCATCCGGTTTATTGTGGATAGATTGACCAAATCAGCTCATTTCATTCCAATCAAATCTACCCGTTCTGCTTCTAGTCTGGCTGAGATTTATATGAGGGAGATTGTTCGTCTACATGGTGCTTCCATCAACATTATTTATGATCGGGATCCTATCTACACCAGTCAGTTTTGGAAAGCTTTCCAGAAATCTTTGGGTACTCGTCTGAATCTAAGCATGGCTTACCATCCGCAGCTCGACGGTCAAAAAGAAAGGGTGAATCAGTTTTTGAGGATCTTCTCCGTGCTTGTGTTCTTGATTATGGAGGATCTTGGGAAGATCATCTCCATCTTGTTGAATTCACCCATAACAATAGTTATCAGTCTAGTATTGAGATGTCTCCATTCGCTGCTCTTTACGGAAGACCTTGTAGATCTCCATCTTGTTGGATTGACTCTGGTAATCGTTTGGTTCATGGCCCTGAGATGATCTTGGAGGCTTCTGGGAAGGTTGAGGAGATTAAGAGGAAGTTGAAGATTGCTCAGGATATGCAGAAGAAGTATGTTGATTGGCGTAGGAGGAGTTTGCTGTTAGTGATCAGGTTTTCCTTAGGGTCTCTCCTTTAAGGAATGTGGTTCGTTTTTGTTATAGAGGGAAGCTTGCTCCTAGGTTCATCGATCCTTTCTGCATTGTGGAAAGAGTTGGTTCCCTAGCTTATCGCCTAGACTTGCCTCAGAAAATTACTGGAGTACATAATGTATTCCATGTTTCGCATCTTCGTCGGTATCTGCATGATCCATCTCTCATTGTCCAGCCTTCTGCTCTTGACAGCTTGGATATTGAGCCTAATCTTACTGTTGAGAGGAAGCCACTCCGTATCATCGATCGAGGTATGAAGCAGCTAAGAAGGAAATCTGTCAACTTGGTCAAGGTGCAGTGGAGTACGGATGATCGGGATTGTACCTGGGAGACAGAGGAGAGCATACGTGCTTCGAATCCGGAATGGTTTGTTTTAGGTACTTTTACTTTGCTATCTCATCTTTCTTTGTATTCCTTGTTTCGTTCCTTTTCGAGGATGAAAAGTTTTGAGGGGGGAGAGTGTAACAACCCAAAATTTTATAAATATTTTAAATTTAATTTATCTGAAAATTTTTATGTTTAATTATTTAAATTTGAAAATTTTGAAATTTTCTAGTATAATTTTGGAGTTGTCTATAAATTATTTTCCCGGATACAATAAAATAAATAATTTTTGGAAATTTTATGTTTTGGTCAAACTTTGACTTTCATTTGTAAATGTTAAAATTTTAAATTTTAAATTTTAACTTTTTTATTTGATATTGGATATAATTCTAATATCCTTTATGCTTTTCGTTTCATTAAATTCTGATTTATACTTTGTAAACTTGATAACATACAGCGTTTTAAAAGCAATTAATTTCTTTTGTATATCTTTTATTCAATAGCTAGGAAAAAAATCAATTAGACATGCGTTACTTTGTTTTAATTGGGCATACGTTACATTGTTTATTTCTTGCCTTTATATTGCCTACACTCTTTATTTCCTATCATATTCGTTCACAATTTTCATCTATGTATTGAAAAACCCTAGCCGCCTCCTACCCAATCAGTTAACGTAAAAAAAAGCATATCATTCATTTGCGTAAAGAGAAAAATTCTGTAAGTTCCATGGCTTCTCTCCTTTTTCTTTTTCCTTTTTTCCTTTGTTTTTCCTTTGTTTTTCTTCTTCATATGCTTGGCCTCCACCATATTCCGACCACCACCTCCTCTCCTCCTCAACCATGACTGGCCGTGCACTCCTCAACACCACTCCATGCAATAACCGTGACACCAAGATGAGATCTCGCCCAAACAATGATAAGAAACCCTAGCCAAGCCTATAGATGCAAACCCCCTCTTTATTTGCCATGAAACCCTAGCCTATCTCCACCACCTCACCTTGGCCGTGACCATCTTCATCTCCTGGCCATGATTCAGATCTGACTTGACCAAGCCTAGCCATGGCCGAGCCATGTAGACCTAGGGCCGAGCCCAAACTCCTCAAATTGCTTGACCTCTAGCCTTCCATGCCTTGTAAGTTGCCTCTATTCACCTTCCATTGCCCATAGCCATGTGTACTTGATCCATGACCGAGCCTAGCTCAACTTTAGACATCATGGTCGAGCAAAATATGGTGATGGTCGAGCTTATAGGTGATGTGGCCAAGCCTACTTGTTGATTGAATCCATAGTTGTTTCGAATTTATTTATGTTTTATATTGTTTTAATTTACTTTGTGTTAAATCATATATTTAATTATTTTCATTTTATTTATTTGATTACAAGATCTGAGTTTAGTTGTTACTTCTTCTTGAATCTTATCGTGCCTTCTCGTGCTTTGTGGAGTGTGGATTTTTTTTTGAAATGATCTCAAGCTTCAAAAAGGTGAGTTAATCACGCTAGACATGCCGTACTTATATATTTGTGAAACGATGACAAGTGAATATGTAATAATTGATATTCTATGTTCATACATGCCTGTGATCTGTTTATATGTTGTATAACCTGATTTTATACCTGTTACGTCATCTGTTATAATGTTATATGATATACTGTTATTTTATTTTGTATCTCACACTGCAAGTTTCCTTATCACTATGGGTTGAAATGATACATACTCGAACGGACTTTAGAATAAGGAAAAATCATTATGGGCTAAAATGATAGGCTCGAGTGATTTTTATTGTTTTTTATTTACTTGGGATTGCAGGTTTGAAATGATAGAACTCGGATTTTTCTTTTAAATTACGGATTGAAATGATAAATATCCGTATCACTTAACCTAGGTTAGAAAATATTATACAAACCCATGGTTATATATATATATATTCTGAAATTTATAAGTATTTTTAAATATAAAAATATGATTTTAATTTAAATTGGATTTAGATAATTTAAATGAAATCCATAGTGATTTTTCTATAAGTTAAAAAAGTATAAAGAATTAAAAGGAAAGGTGTATTTTGAAAACATGACTTAACTTGAAATTGGGAATTTGTTTTTAAATGGAAATTTTAAGTTAAGTAAATAAATGGAAATCTAATTTTTTTTTAGGAGATGGGTAGGTTAAATAAAATATTAAGTTATTGGTTGAAATAAAAGTTAAGCAATTTATAAAGTATTGACTTACCAAATGAATTTTAATTTAAATTGGATATTTATTAATAAAATGTTATTTATTAAAATTTATAAGTAAAGTAATATCCAAATAATTTTTTTTGAAAAGTGGAAGAAGTTTGATAGGCTAAAAATGAGAAAAAGTGAAGATATATTGTGTTAAAAGGTATAGCTGAAATTATAGCGGTTCAGAAATGCTGTGGAAAATATGAAGTATGGCTTGAATATACTAAAGATACCTATAACAGCATTCCTAAAGTGCTGTATTTTCTCAAAATATGAACTATGTCTTGAATATACTAAAGACACCTATAACAACATTTCTGAAGTGCTGCAATTTCTGAAAATTTGAACTATGTGTTGAAATTCCTTAATGAACCTATGACAGCATTTATGAAGTGCTGCAGTTTCTGAAAATTTGAACTATGTTATGAAATTTCTTAATGAAGCTATGACAGCATTTCTGAAGTGCTGCTATTTCTGGAAATTTGAACTAGGTGCTCAAATTACTAAATAAACTTATAACAGCACTTTTGAAGTGCTGCAGTTTGTGAATTTGAACTATGTTTGGATATATACTAAATATACCTACTATAGCACTTTATAAGTGCTGTAGTTTTGAAAATTTCAGTGATTTGAAATATTGAAACTGAACTAATGAACTTAGAAATTGCAGAAATTCTAGAAATTTAATAATTGATTTGGAAGGGTAACTACCTCATATTTAAATGGTTTAAATGAATTATTTTGATTTGGAATATAAACCATTTTTGAAATTTATAGCCATGGGTAATAATAACGTTGGTTGTTTAAGAGACTGGGATCAGATATCGGCATACCCTCTGTCGATACCGAAAACCACTTTAACAACCGTGTACGCGGTGGAGATTCCAGAATGAAGTATGATGGTGGTGACATTCTATTGAGGAATGTAGGTCGGCCCGACTCCCGTGAGTTGGCATAAGGTGGCTAAAAAAGGAGCAATCGATGGGCTAATGAGGTCGCTCCTCTGATCGGATACACTTCTTCGTATACCATTCTATTACCTTGTGATTGATTGGTGCGCACCTTTGATTTTGGGAGTGTGGTTCGAGGTGAGCGGTGGTAGCTGCTACGCATTACCACCGGTCTGAAAATGCAATTGGTATATCTACCCTGGCATTGTCTAGTTGTGCCGTGTCACCTACCCTAGCGTGCCTTGTAGGAGTTTGGTTTTCTCCCGTAGCCTGTGGAGTATCCTCTGGTGGCTTCCCGATTAGGAGAGACTATGATACTGGATAGACTACTGGGACTATTACGTGTTAAGGTGGAAAATGCAAAGCCTTAATGCTATTTAAAAGTAAGTTTATTTTACTATAGGCACTATTATAATAGCGAAATATTACTACATACTAAATAGTTTAACGGATCCTTAAAGAATGGTCAGTCCTAATCATCCTTTAAGTTACTTGCACTTTTACTTTACAGTTCACTTGAGTTGGTTTACATTGTATAAGTATGAATGTCCTGGCTCAAGTGTTTTTGTTTATTTCTTACGCTCGGGTCAGCCTGAATAGCACAGCTTGGTTCTATCTTCGGGAAGCTAGAGATTTCTGGAGTTATCTGCTTATCTAGTTTATTATTTCAGTTCGTTCATTCCATTTCAGCTGATGTATCAGAGACTTATGTATTTGGGATTTTTACTGTATTTGTTTTTCAGATTATGTATTTGTACTTGTTTTGAGACTATGTTAGTAGTGGCTTCATGAACCATTGTGGTTATTCTAATTCCGCTGCGAGTAATCTCATTTATCTGTGTCTGTGATTCTGTGATTGGTTTTATTTGCTCTAAATTTTATTACAATCTACTATTTTGAATTATTCAAGTCAAACATGGTGGTTTTATTTTCGATTTGAATGGTCCAAAATAGTGGGTCGTTATAGTTCCCTTGCTTCATTCTTGTGTTATTTTTTATGACTATATTTTGTTAGCACCTGAGTTGACTCCAACATTTGCTTGGGTTTGACCTTGTGCACACCTGTCTATGCAGTTTTAACAAACAAGTGTATATCGGTGTGCATGGCCTTATGACATGTACAGTGATACACTATGCATGTTACAAGCTGTTCTTGTAAGATGAATTCAATAGAAAAAATTTATGGCGGACAACCCAAATAACTGAGGCAAATAACATTTTCAAAACACACATTTTATTTTTAATTGCTAAATATTTCTTTTTCAAATTTACTTCGTTAGTGTTTGTTTTGCAGATTATTCAGATGCTAGAAACAAATTGGAATATAGTTGAAGATAAAATATACGAGTGCTGAGGTTTGCATTGTAAAGTAAAAATTATTTTGTAACTGAAATTGAATTGTAATTGAAACGTAGTGAGAGCTCAAATTTGTACGATTTGAATTTGTAATAAAATATTTGTTTGAATATGAATTCCGAGTTATTTTTTATTCAACAAATATTTATTTAATTATGTGAAAAATAAAATAGTACAACAATAGATACATTTAAATATATATATATATATATATATATATATGTTGATTATCATCAAGCAAAAATCATATACTAGTATGTTCTACATCATATGCAACTCCTAGCCCGTGATTTCTTGTCCTAAACACGTGTTTACCTTGAGGAAAGCTTAACAAGTAAAGTGGGATTATTCATTCGGACCTATCATTTCACGACAACCTAGGTATAATGTCCATGCTTGGAGGAAAGCTCAACAAATATGTGCAATTAGTTTATCTCATCTATTCAATATAATAGCACTGAACATAACATCCCTAGCTTGAGAAAAGCTCAATAATTAAAGAGTATGTAAGTAATCTATTGATATATATATATAAATGGTAGAGAACAACTTTATATTAAATACTTATAATCTTCAATATAATATATCGAGTAATATCGACTTATGGAATATTGCATTTCTTGTGATATACCTTTGTCATTCAAGTGCCAAGAACATCAGAAATCATGGTATATGTACATATACATGCATATTTATTTCTTAAGTCTATTTAAGGTTTCATTAAATAGTTTATACATTCGTATCATATAAGCTTAATTACTATATAACTATTATATTTCATAGTACATATATAATAGTCTTATGTATATATTACATTAATTAAATTTTATTTAATTAATTAACTTTTTAATTGTTTTATATTAGGATTCCAATACAACTTTTACAATGGATGTGTCTACTATAACCTTTATAGTATATACTATGTAACCTTTATGATAATACCTATATATCATACAAATACAAACACATATATTATAACCTTTATAGTATAACGCATATATCTTATATAGGTGTATTTTTATTTAATTGATCAAACCTTTAATTTATTTATTTAATTAACCTTTTATTTATCTATTTACTTAACTTTCATTAATTTATTTAATTAAATGTTTTTAATTAAATTATATTAATCCTGAAAATTTATTTTATATTCAAACATGTATACGTACGTTATCTTAAACACTTTAAAATAACATAACATATACCAATATGTATAATACATGTATATAACCTATTAAATTAATTTATTTTATTAATCTTATTAATAAATTTTAAGTTTCAAAGTTAGTATTTAAATATTTTCAAACATATTGAAAATATCATTATCTTTTCAAACATTATGAAAACTTATGTTCTATTATTACTTTTATAGTAAACATGTTTTAATTTTAAATTTAACTTTTATATTAAAATCATTTATTTGGATTTTTGAAACAATGTTGAAATTTATCACAAGGCACAATTCAAATTGAGCTTTATCTATAAGAGGCAATCTTTGGGCTCACTTTACCTTACGAGTCAGGTCGGTAATAAACAGGAGAGGATACTTGATTACCTAATTTCAATCCTAGACACTACCTTTCTATACACTATACTAAGTAGGCAGGCTTAAGTGGTTAGCCATAACATGACTAATTAAGATCGCATAGGCTCTTAGGCTCTAACGTCATTGTTGGAACAGGCCAGCCCATAGTGAAGTTATAGGGTAAATTTGAAAAAGTTTCCTTAATTGTATCTTTATTGGACCAATGAAACCTAAATTCATTAAAAACTTTTTTGAATTTCATTTTGAATAAAATCTTCATTTTATCATAATTTTTTAATTTAATTTTAAATTGTTTGTATTATGATGTATGTATCAAATGCATTCATTTATGTAAAACGTAAGTACAGTATATAAGTAGTGTATATATGCATAAGAATATGTAAATGTTTAAAGAAAGAAACATTTTATTTCATTCTCTTAACACAAATAAGTAATTAAGGGAAGATGGGGCCATAAATATAAAGAGAGAAACCTTTCATTTCTCTCTCTATATAATTACTTGACATATTTAATGATATTTACTACTGAATTTACACATGCCTTTGTTTTTCAAGTTTGTAACTAACAAAATATGTGTTACCCGAGTAATTGACCCGGTAACGCGTGTGCCACCAAGCAAGCACATCGCTCGGCATAGAGTCCCGTTCGACATTGAGGGGTCACTCGGCATCGTCCCTCGTTCGGCATGAAAGGATCGTTTGGCAAAGAGCCCCATTCGGCATTGCGAGGCCACTCGGCATAGAGTCCCGTTCGGCATTGAGAGCTCGCTTGGCATAGCACCTCGCTTGGCACTGAAGGGTTGATCGGCATTGAGGGGTCGCTCGGCATTTTCCCTCGCTCGGCATGAAAGGGCCGTTCGGTATAGAGCCCCGTTCGGCATTGCGAAGTCGCTCAGGACTAAAGGGTCGTTCGGCATTGAGGGGTCACTCGGCATCTTCTCTCGTTCGGCATGAAAGGGCCGTTTGGCATAGAGCCATGTTCGGCATTGCAAGGCCACTCGGCATAGAGTCCCATTTAGCATTGAGAGGTCACTCGGCACAGCACCTCATTCGGCATTGAAGGGTCGTTCGGCATTGAAGGGTCATTCGGCATCTTATCTCGTTCGACATTGAAGGGTCGTTTGGCATTTAAGGGTCATTCGGCATATCTCCACGACCAGCATTGGGTCTTGTTTGGCACAGGTCTCGTTTGGCCTACATTATCCACTCAGCACACACCCTCGTTCGGCATACAGCTACCGTTCGACATGCCTCCCTCGATCGGCCAGGAATGTCGCTCGGTCTATATATGTGGTTCGGCATTTGCCGTTCGAAATTTGTAGCTCGGCGCACAGAAATCACTTACCACTGGCCGAGGTACCTTGCACCTAGGCCCATTAGAGAGACCCATCTTCGTCTATAAATAGAAGGGCAGGGGCACAGTGAAAGAGACCTTATTTGGAGAAGAATAGGGAGACTCTACTGCATTCAAGACTCATTCTATTTTAGTTAGCATTTATATTCAAGTAGTTGATGTATGGATTATATCTGTGATCAATTGTAGAGTAAAGTAATAAAGATTAAATCTAAAGTGGACTTGGGAAGTTATGCCGAACCACTGTAAATTCGGTGTTCTTGTCTTTGCATTCAATTTAACATATAGTTCTCTATTCTAATTTATATTCTTCATTAATCTCTCTACACAATCTTTCTCAAGGGTGTTAGTACCATTTCTGGTGCTAACATTTTGGTGCTTTCACTAAGAGTCGAATTCTCAGGAAACTTGGATCTGCTTTGTAGCTACTGGATTAAATAAATCCCCCGAAGGAGATCCAACTTATTCACATGACGTCCATTGAATCTACTCAGAGTTCCTATCAACAACTCTACCATGGGTAGACCATATACCAGATCTGCCTCTCATAACGCGGACGTCAATGAGACTACCAGCGTGCAATAGATAGGACCTAGCAACCAGAAAGTCAGTCCTGGCGTAGGGACTGTCGAGACCCATAACCAGACGGAAGTTGTTACTAGGACGGAGTTTACTGACCTGATGAGAGAAATCATGGAAAGCAGAAGACAACTTGCTGAACAAATTCAAGCTAACGCTAACCTCATGACTCAACTTACTCGGCAACAGCATCAGAATGCTGGAGGTAGCCCTGTTCCTTACTCTTCATCTGAAAGTTCAACATCGTCTGACAAACCTCCCAGGCGTAGACGTTGCAAAATGAAAACCGCATAAGTAGGTGCTACTGATCGATCAACTAGGGATCACTTATATCTTGGAGACCTTGCCCAAGACGGAACGGGAAACTTAGGAGCTGGAGCACGTGTGGAGACTGGACATCCGGCTCACCAAGACCCCAATGAAGCTGGTCCTTGCCAATAGAGGAGACACCAACCTGAGCGGTCCCGAAGAACAGAGTTCAACCTTCCATCCTCTATACAAACCTCGAACTTATCGGCTATGGTCAGGAAGTGGATGAGAGAGAATCAAGGTTTGACCAATGAAGATTGGGGGATATCCAGGAGTCATACTCCATTTACGGATACTATTCTACAGGCAAGTACCCCAGGAAGTTTAACGTGCCAACTATCTCGGCCTACAAAGGGAAGACTGATCCTAGAAAGCATGTAATGAGGTATAAGTGGATGATGGATTCGGCTAGAGCGAATGACGCGACCAAGTGTATATGCTTTCTAATTACTTTATCCGGAATTGCCACCATGTTGTTCACTCGATTTCTCCCACGGTCTATATCCAGCTTTGATGAATTGGCGATGAAATTTGCGAAACATTTCAGGATACATGCCACTCGTCCCAAGGATGTGATGTCCTTATCTAGTGTAATCCAAGCTCCGGGGGAGTCATTGAAAGAGTACTCACAGAGATTTCGTGTTGCACCTACCGAAGTTAGCAACCCAAACAACCATGCAATTATGATGGCGGTAATGCAAGGTATGGATCTGGATTTAGAATTTGGAGATTGCTTGGCAGAAAAGCCTCCAACTACGTTGGAGCGTTTCTATTCAAAGGCTCATCAATTCATAAGGAGGGAGGAAGCTAGATGGATGAGGCGAGATAAGGCACCAGGGCCTATTCAGGAGACTGTGAAAAGTAACATCGCAGTGAAAAAATCCATTGACAACACCGGAAAGGTCCAAGTCAATGTACAGAATAAACCCGGCAATCAAAAGGTTCCAGAGGAGGAAATCCCCGAAAGAAAAGAGAAGCAGGGAAATGGAAGCCAAGGATTCAAACATACGACGAATACACCCCACTGAATGCATCTCTTAAGAATATTTACCTATCAACCTGTAACACTTTTCAATACAGAAAGCCTCGCTCTAAAGGAGACAACAGAGAACAGGAGAAGACTGGGAAGTACTGTCACTTCCACGAGACTTACGGGCACAATATAGACGAGTGTAGACACCTCCACGATGCCATCGAAAAGCTGATTAGACAAAAAAATTGCAGGAGTTTGACAAGAAACCGCAGGAAGGGAGGCAAGGAACATCGGACCCCAGACGCGGGCAGGCCCCATGCTATCCAAAAGAACCGGCCCGAACTGTAGGGATGCTGCTCATAAAACACTATCGTCGGTCGACCTCGTCCTACAGACAAGAACTGGCAGGAAATGCAGGATATGCTAACTCCTTAAGGCAAGCGGATTGTGAATGTTGTTCGAATGTGGAGGATGGAACCCCCACTAAGCAGCAACACATGATGACAGACGATATAGTATTTAGGCGTCGAGATGCAGACAAGGTGGAGGCTCCTACCGTCGACCCGATGGTCATATCCGCGATGATCGGGCCATCATATGTGAGAAGAATTTTAATTGATTGTGGAAGTTCTGTTAACATCATCTTCAAAAAGGCATACGACCAAATGAAAATGGAGACAAAAAATTTAAAGCCATCTAAAGCCCGTATCCATGGCTTTAATGGTGCAACGACTGATGCAGTGGGGTATGTTGAGTTGCCAGTTGAACTGGGAGAAGGTGAGGGTAAGAGGGTGCGAATCCTACCGTTTATTGTGTTGGATGTTGATTCTCCAAATAATGTGTTTCTGGGTAGGCCGGCCCTGGCAGAGTTTAGGGCAACTTTGGCCCCGTGGTGTTTGACTTTGAAGTTCCCGACAGACAAAGGAGTTCGAGTGATGCATGGCGATCAGGCAACCGGTCACGCATGCTATGTGGATGAGCTAAGAGAGGCCCAGCGAAGAGAGAAAGGAAAGGCTGCAGACAACTTCGTCCGCATCCGAAATACTGATGATTGACAAGTAGTGCTCGAGCCCTGGCTCGGGCGACATTCTCGGATCTATAGAGACATAGATCCAAAAGATGATGATGGGGAACCCAGGGAAGCAAAAGCAGCACCGGCTGAACTAACAATTAACATTCCAGTCAGCCGAGATGACCCATCACCAGTACTCAAGATTGGATCACAACTCGACCCGTCAATGGTCGAGGATCTCACTGATTTCCTCTGAGCGAATCTGGATGTTTTCATTTGGACACATTCTGACATATGTGGTATTTCTCCCGCTATTGCGAGTCATATGTTGAACATAGACCCGAAGTACGCTCCTGTAAAACAGGAAAGGAGAGGCATAGACCCGGAGAGGTCCGCTGCTCTTAGAGATGAGGTGGACAAACTCAAAGCCAATGGGTTCGTCCGTAACGCCCTCTATCTTGAATGGGTGTCCAATCCCATGCTAGTAAGGAAAGCGAATGGGAAGTGGAGAACTTGCATTGATTACTTTGATTTGAACAAAGAATTCTCGAAGGATTGTTTCCCTTTACCTAGAATCGACCAGCTCGTCGACTCGATGGCTAGACATGAATTACTGTCATTTATGGACGCGTACTCGGGATATAATCAGATGTCGATGCACATTCCAAACCAAGAACACACCAGTTTTGTCACAGACGTTAGTTTATATTGCTATGTAATGATGCCCTTCGGATTGAAAAACGCAGGAGCGACTTATCAGCGTCCGGTGAATCGAATGTTTAAAGGCCAGATTGGTATGACGATGGAAGTCTATGTGGATGGCATGCTTGTGAAGCCACGACAGTCAAATGATCACATTCGAAACTTAGCGGAGATGTTTGATATACTTAGACATTATGGAATGAAGATCAATCATTTGAAGTGTTCCTTTGGCGTTGTGTCAGGGAAGTATTTAGGCTTCATTGTGAATGCACGGGGAATAGAAGCTAACCCGGAAAATATTCAAGCTATTCAAGACATACAAGTGCCTAAAACTATAAAGCAGGTTGCAAAGCTTGAATGGGAAGGTGGTCGCGCTGATTCGATTCATATCCAAAGCCACAGATAAGTGAATTCCTTTCTTCGATGTGATAAAGAAAGGAAAGAGAAATTTCGAGTGGACATCCGACCATGAGGAAGCGTTCCGAGCTCTAGTAAGGCAATTAGAAAGTCCCCTAGTATTGTCGAAACTAGTAGACCATGAGATGTTGTACGTGTACTTGGCTGTCTCCCAGCATGCTATCAGTACGGCTTTCGTTCGCGAGGAGGACCGAGTTCAGAAGCTTGTGTACTATGTCTGTAAACGTTTAATAGTGGCAGAACGAAATAATCATAAGATTGAGAAACTAGCCTATTGCTTGGTGATTGCATCACGCAAGCTCTGGCCATACTTTCAGGCACACTCAATCAGTGCTTATATCGATCAACCCTTACGGCAGGTACACTAATGACCGAAAACTTCTGGAAGGATGTTAAAATGGAATATCGAGTTGCGTCAGTTCGATATTACCTACCCGCCACGAAGGGTCATATGGAGGCAAGCCCTAGCAGACTTCATTACTGAGTTCACCATGTCAAACGAGTTAGACGATAAT
The DNA here is from genome assembly GCA_030765085.1 of Allium cepa. Taxonomy (NCBI): domain Eukaryota; kingdom Viridiplantae; phylum Streptophyta; class Magnoliopsida; order Asparagales; family Amaryllidaceae; genus Allium; species Allium cepa. The sequence continues at coordinate 149,307,203 of CM060930.1, forward strand.
AATGTTATAACTCTCGTTCGATGGAAGATTTACACCGATGGGGTATCTAACGACCGTTGTTCGGGACCTGGCATAGTTCTTGTGATTCCCGAAAACCGATCAATTTGTTATGCTTTGAAGCTCAAATTCCCGGCAGCAAATAACAAGGCCGAGTATGAAGCATTGATTGCTCGCTTGAAACATGTCGGAGAGCTGGGGGTAAAATCGGCTGAAATCTTTTGTGACTAACAATTTGTGGTATACTAGGTGCGGTGGGACTATCAAGCGAAGGGGTAGAGACTTTCCCCATACTTTGCTCGGGTTCAAGAGCTGCTAGCAAATCTGGAATATTATGATATTTCGCATGTCCCACATGATCAAAACAAAGAAGCCGATTCATTGGCAAAATTTGCAAGCACGGGCGATGCATAACAAATGGGATTGGTTCCTATCAAAACCTTACATTCTTCGAGTATAAATGTAATGGAGATAGATTTCGTGTTAGAAACAGAAATCGAAAAGGAGTCATGGTTGACCCCCTTCAAACAGTACTTGCGACGGGATCTTTCTCGAAAGAAGGAGCGAAAGACGACAGGTCATTCGTAAGGCTTCACGATATGTAGTGCATGATGGAATAATGTATCGAAAGGGCTTCTTGACCCACTTACTTCGGTGCATTGCCTACGATGAGATAAAACGAGTTCTGAAGGAAGTCCATGAAGGAGAATGCGGTGACCACACTGGGGGGCAGACATTAGCAAAGAAAATCCTCCTCTATGGATACTATTGGCCAGCTGTTAATCGGGACGCTGCAGACTACGTAATGAGATGCGACAAATGACAGAAGTATGCAAAAATCCAGAGAGCTCCGCCAACGGAACTCACGCAAATGGTTAGTCCCTGGCCATTTGCAATGTGGGGGATCGATATAATCGGTTCCTTACCCATATCTAAAGGTGGTGCAAAATACAAGATAGTTGCGGTCGACTATTTTACTAAGTGGACGGAAGCAGAGCCCTTAGCCATGATCACAACCAAGAAGGTCATTAATTTTGTTTTATGAAATATTATATGCCGTTTTGTCCATCCACGGACTATCATTACAGACAATGGAACTTAATTCGAGAGCAAAGAGTTCAAAGAATTTTGTCAAAAGAATGGCATTGAAAAAAGGTTTGCAGCACTTGCTCATCCAGAAGCTAATAGACAAGCGGAATTTGTGAACAAAATAATCAAGTCCATATTGAAAAAGCATTTGGAAAAGGCCAGAGGCAAGTGGGTGGATGAACTTCCAACAGCACTTTGGGCTTATAGAACTACCCATAGGTCCGCGAATGGCCACACTTCATTCGCATTGGCATATGGCACGCAAGCTGTTATACCCATAGAACTTTAAGTTCAGTCACATCGGGTAACCCATTACAACCCCAAGATGAATCAGGAACTTTTGCTGGAATCGCTGGACTTCATTGATGAAAAACGTGAAGAAGCTAATTTAAGAGCGACCGCGTGTAGACACCGAGTCGCTCGATATTATAAATAAAATTCCGACCAAGAGTCTTTAATGTCGGCGACCTCATTTTGAAACGAGTTTTTCAGGTCCCATCGCATCTAAATCCGACATGGGAAGGCCCATACATCATTGAATGGAGGCTTGGAGAAGGAACTTTCAAGCTAGCGACCATTGATGGCGCGATGCTCCCTTGAGCACGGAATAGCGAGCATCTGCAGCATTAATATACTTAGTTTATTCTTTTCATGTTTCGGTTGCAATTGTTTCCAGCATATTTTTACTTCATTGATTCTTAGTTTTCAGCATGTAATAAGACAATTTAGCTTGTTTCATTATTAAAGGCTTGAAGCCATTTTTTATGATTATTGATGTTTCCGTGTATGATAATTCTATGGCAGAAAAATAGAGTTATATTGCTATGTCTGATGTACGAACTCGCATAAACAACTTAAAATCTCCAAGTCCCTTGAGTGTGGATTCGAGTACTCTGAGTCCCCTGAGTGCGGACTAGAGTATAAATGACTTAAAATCTCAAAGTCCCCTAAGTGCGGACTGGAGTACTTTGAGTCCCCTGAGTGCGGGCTAGAGTAGAAACGACTTAAAAATCTCCAAGTCCCCTAAGTGCTGACATGAGTACTCTGAGCGCCCTAAGTGCAGACTAGATTATAAACGACTTAAAATCTCCAAGTCTCTTGAGTGCGGACTGGAGTACTATGAATCCCCTGAGTGCGGACTAGAGTATAAACGACTAAAATCTCGAAGTCCCCTGAGTGCGGACTAGAATACTCTGAGTCCCTTGAGTGCGGACTAGAGTATAAAAAACTTAAAATCTCCATGTCTCTGAGTGCGGACTGGAGTACTCTGAGTCCCTTGAGTGCAGGCTAGAGTATAAATGACTTAAAAACCTCCAAGTCCCCTGAGTGCGAACATGAGTACTCTGAGTCCCCTGTGTGCGGGCTAGAGTATAAATGACTTAAAAAATCTCCAAGTCCCCTGAGTACGGACTGGAGTACTCCTAGTACCCTGAGTGCGGACTAGAGTATAAACGACTTAAAATCTCCAAGTCCCCTGAGTGCGAACTAGAGTACTCTGAGTCCCTTGAGTGCGGACTAGAGTGTAAACGACTTAAAATCTCCAAATCCTCCGAGTGCGGACTAGAGTACTCTGAGTCCCCTAAGTGCAGACTAGAGTATGAATGACATAAAATCTCAAACCCCCCTGAGTGCGGATTAGAGTACTCTGAGTCCCTTGAGTGCGGACTAGAGTATAAACGACTTAAAATCTCCAAGTCCTCTGAGTACGGACTGGAGTACTCTAAGTCCCATGTGTGCGGACTAGAGTATAAATGGCTTCAAAATCTCCAAGTCCCTGGAGTGCAGTCTAGAGTACAACTGACTGGAAGTCAAACAAGTTCGGACTGAAAAATATTCTAAGTACCCGATGCGTGGAATAAAGGACGTACAACTCCAAAGAATTTCCGAATTATATGAAAATGAATTGGGACTTTATGTAACTCACAATAGCTTGGGTTTCGACCACAGTTATACAGAAAGCTGAGCAATAAAAGTCATTTGAAAGACAAAGAAACTAAATTTTATTTACACAAAATGGGGTTCTACTACAACTCCTCCAAAACTTGGAGTCAAAAGCCTATCTACATTGACTATGAAAATAAATAAAAATAATTACATAATCTAAGCTGACTCTCGTTGAACGAGTATAATAGCTACTTCTTTGGTTTCTTCGGTTTCTTTTCCTCCTTCGTCTTCTCTGATGACTCCTCCCCCATGCGTTTTCGCTTGGATGCTTTGCTTGATGGGGAGGTAACAACCGAGGAAGAACGAGGGACCTCTAGTGGCCTGGACCCACCAGGCAGGATGACCTTCAAAGGCTTGTTCAAAGGATCATCTAGATCCACGACTTGGGGATTGACTTTGATTTCAGTTGTCATTTTCTTTTCTTCCATGAGCTTCTTCTTCATGCTCATTTTAGAAGTGTGCCCAGAGGCGCTTGTGATCTCAATTTCATAACTTCCTTCGACGGGAGACAAAGTCTCAGACTTATCCTCATCAAGCGCCTCAATCACTTGAGCATATGGATCGAGAGTCTCTCCCACGTTAATAGCCTCGCTCGTTTTTCCCTTCTCCTCCTTCGTGTCATCAATTCTTGGAGTTAGTTCAAGATTAGAATGACCTGGCAAAATCACAAGGAAAATGTTAGAATACAATAACCTCTCATCGAAAACAATGGCTCTTTTAACTTTAAGAAGAAGAGTTATATACTGGCTTCTTGCTGGCTCTCAACCGTCCGAAGAGTCTCTTCCTCTGGAATGGGAGATAGAACATGAATGCCGTGGCCAGGGTCTTTTGGGTCATAACTAGCGTGTTGCTCGAATGGATCAAGTACTGGCCGATCATCTGATTGAGTAGGAGGAGGAGCCGGAGACTCGATTCCAGACGGACCGACTATGACATCCTTTCCTTTTGATGAGGAGGAACTTTTGCAGTAAAGGGCCTTCGCTGCAGACAAGTCCGAAGGCTCGTTCCCCATGAGAAATTCTTTTATCAAAGCCTCCTCATCAACCTCCTCGGTGCCCAGCTCTACTTTTCTAATCTTTATTAAAGTTTCCCATGCTTCGGCTAGAGATTCGAGGTAGCCCTTGCCAAGAAAAGTTAATTCTCGATGCATGATGACACTAGCATTGTATTCTGCTATGAGCAGGTCGAACAAGCATTTGATCTCCTCCCTGCTAGCCTCTGTAGCCGCCTCAAGGAGAGAGTCAATCTCTGCGGATGTTATTCTTTTGCCCTCTTCACGGGCTTCATCTTTCAGCATCCCGACTTTCGAGAGCTCGTCGTCGAGTTTTTCCTTCAGGAATCACGTAGCAACAATATCATCGCAATATCACTGCGACTCTTCCTGGACAACAGTTTTTTCCTCTCTCTCTCTTTACGGAGTTGATCTTCTAACTCTTTGACTCGGAGGGCAAATGCACCCCTTTCCTTTTGAACTGAATCCTTCTCAGAAGCCATGGCTCCGCAGAGTTGGACCACTTCATCAATTTCCTTCTTATGTGTCGTCTCTTGACGATTGACGGCCTCCGTAGTATCTTTAGCACTTTGTTAGGCAGTTTCAAGCTAGGATTTGTACGAAGAGTGCCCTTCATCTTAAGCTTTAATAATGTCCTTATCGTGAATGGCTTCGAGCTTCAGGTGATCTATTTCGTGTTGGCGCTCAACAGAGACTTCCAAGACCTTTTCGGCTAAATGAACAAACGCGTCATGTTGAACATAAACGTCGTTTTTACAAGCAATAGCGCTCTGTTTAACGTCTCCGGGGATGTGATGGATCGCCGGAAGAAACTTCAGACCATCGAAGCATATTTTGGGGAACTTAGCCTTAAGCTCGGCTAGCCTTTCCGATATCGTCGGATCTGCTGTGGGAATAGGGGGAGATGGCTTTGAAAGTTCAGTTTTCTTGTAGGGTTCTTGAGATTACCGTGTGCTGGATGAACCAGAGTGTTGATCACGAGGGCATTAGATTGGGACCCCTTGTGGCAATATTTCACCCTGCCTTGCTCCGAGTGAGAAGGAAGATTATAATGGTATGAAGGATGATGATAAGTTTTCTTTTGAGAGGATGAATCTCGAGAGTGATAATCCCTATCACCGTCATCATCTCTAACCTGATGTCTTCCAAAGCCCGAGTCCCGTCCAAAGTGGTGAAAGATAGATGACTCGCGAAGACGATCGAGTCCATGTGTACGCCCCATATAACCTGAATAGAATTAAATAACAAGAAGTTAGCAAAGAGTAGAGAGATGGAAGAAATTTAAGTGCAAGGTGAAGTGCACGTGTCCGTGTGTGTCTAAGTGTTTTCCCTTGATGGACCAGTGTCTTTATCTTTACCAATAGGAGTTTTTTCTCCTTGTTTTTGGGCTTGAGTGCTTATATCGCCTCTTACAGGAGAATGAAGCTTAAAGGCTTCTGGATCGTCGAAGCCATAGTTAAGCAGATCATCAGGAGTAGTGAGGTTCGACAGGCCTTTCAAATAACTCTCTAAGCATTGAGGAGAAGGCTCTCTCTCCACCGGGGTGATTGTGACTTTAGTGGTTCCACCCATTGTCTTCTTCCTCAGCTTGTAGGTCAATTTTTTCTTCCCCTTCGCGGAGGGAGGCATAACTACGATATCGTGCACCTCAACTACTGGCTCCCAAGCGGGGCTAACATTCTCGCCATGTACTTCGGGCGTTTCATCTCTTTAATCTCCCCCTCCTCAGATGTGTCAGGGACATCGCGTACTGAAGGCCTGACTTGCTTTTTTCCTTTGCCCAAAGCAGACCCGGTTATGGTGATGCCTGGTGGAAGGCTTATTTGGCGGCCTGCCGCCAGCAGCCCAAACCTTGAGAGCGCCTCATTCGAAGTAAGGGGCCTAATGTCTAGGTCGACTGCGGAGATAGCTCGAATAGCCTCAACGGCTTCAGAATACCTGGAGCCTTTGGGACGTGGGCCAATACCTGTAGAAATAGATAAAGAGTTAGAAAAGGAGCAATCACCGCCAAATTCAAGTGTTAATCTAGAAAGGAAACATACTTCCTTCTACCCATCTCCTTGCAAAGCCAGGGGGAAGCGCACGTAGAACCACTCCTGCTTATACTGGACGAATTTACTCCACGCCCGGGTCAGAATTTGACACTTGTTGTGTGGTTCGAGAAATACAAAAGATGGGATGTCCGATCATCTCTTGAAACGATAGATATGACAGATATCACAGGGAGTCGGGAGCCTGAAGAGGACGTTCATAAAGAGATTGCACGTGCCGTATACGAATGCATGACTATTTGGGTGTAATTGCGATGGAGCGATTTCAATATACTGTAGTAGGTCGCGAAGAAAGGAGTTGAATGGCGGCACGCTACCAACCCAACACATAAATCTGTTGTAGGCCTTGTATCTGACAAGGGGCAGGTGAGGATAATCTTGCCTTGATGGAACCAACACGCCATCAACAGGAATCCCGTGTATATAGCATATGCGGCGAAGCATGCTTTCGTTAATTCTCGAGGACCGAGAATCGATCGGATCATCTAAAAAGATTGCTGCATCCAAGGCATCGGGAGCTAAGTCGATGAATGCGATTATGGGGCTCGAAATATGTTGAATAGGAATGGTTGATGGATTTGAAGTTCCAAATACTTCTTATTGTGAAGTTAACTCGGGTCTGTCCGAGACCGTGGTAGAGCTAGACTTTTTGGACATCTCTAGTGAATGTTGGATCTGACGAAACACCTATTTAAACTATACTTGAAAAACAATCGACATTAGACTTAACAACAAAAATACTCCCCCCGTGTGGTGTGTGAACTAGTGCAATCATTCGAGTATAGTGTTAAAGGATTTAAAGTCATGAAACTAATAGGATGAAGTAAAGTAAAGATTTCTAGTGATGGTTTTTAATTCTAAACTTGGAAATTCAAAATATATATCGAGGCTATAGTCTATTTTCACCAGTTAAATACAGATGTATAGTTCTTGAGACGGAGATTCGTCAGTCCGGAGTGGTTGATATGTTTATTTTCTTAAGTCCCTGTCCTTCCCTTTGTCATATGTTTAGGCATGATAAGTAAGTCAAGTCAACATGGATTACGTTTGAGTTAGAATGGTTATGATTATTGCTATCTACTTCAAGACTTAATGCCGAACGACACTCGAGAAACTCGACTAAGTAATCACCTAACCACTTCTCACTCGCCCTTCACCGTTCAGCATAAAGGAGTCATGCCGAGCCATGATCATAGCGAGCCACTTCCTTGGCACTCTAGGCTCAACCTTCGATTCTCTCCTTTTTCCTCATTCGGCATGTGGGAGCCATGCCGAGCCACGATGATAGCGAGCCACACCGCTGGGCCCTATAGGCCCAATACTCATCCCTTACCAGCGTCCTCTCTTCCCTCGTTTGGCATGACAACACTTATTTCTCTCCCGTAGTCTCACTTTGCCGTTTGGCATGACTCATTGGTCTCCTCCAATCTCTCTTCGTCGTTAGGCACGCAAGAGTAGTGACGAACCGCAACCATTTCTCTTCCTTCCACCACTCCGCCTAGCCCTAAGACATGTTCTAACCTCAGTTCGTTGTCCTCATCCACACGGTTCCTACTGTCCTCTATTTTACAGAGATTCACAAATTCGAATCTCGTGCTAAGTTTCCTAGTCGAGATTAAGTGTTTAAAAGAGAGGTCATTACCTAAGAAATGACTCAAAGCTTAGGGAGATCTTGGAGTAGGAAACACGATTCTAATCAGATTCGTTGATTAAGAAAGGAGGTGAAGCAACGTATTGGGTTCGAGAAGAGAGGGGAAGGGTAAATAATTCGCAGAAATCTGGTGGAAGACGAGTTCGTAGGTTATATAGAGCGGAGGTAAAAGTAAAAGGGAAAAGAGGAAGAAATGTGGCTTATATAGAGAAAAGAGAAGTTGAACGGATATTGACAGGTGGACCCCGTCAAGGTATCTCGATGGTTTGGCATACCCATGCCGAACGGCATGTTACTTGCCGAACAACTCGCTCGACATCCATATGGAACATTTTTGTGTATATTACAAAAGAGAAGAGGGAATCTGATATTAACTCAAAGCGTGTAGTGTAGTCGCACACGACACACTTTGGGGGGCAAGTGTTACCCAAGTAATTGACCCGGTAACGCGTGTGTCACCAAGCAAGCACATCGCTCGGCATAGAGTCCCGTTCGGCATTGAGGGGTCACTCGGCATCATCCCTTGTTCAACATGAAAGGGCCGTTCGGCATAGAGCCCCATTTGGCATTACGAGGCCGCTCGGCATAAAGTCTCGTTCGGCATTGAGAGGTCGCTCGTCACAGCACCTCGTTTGGCACTGAAGGGTCGTTCGGCATTGAGGGGTCGCTCGGCATCTTCCCTCGTTCGGCATGAAAGGGCCGTTCGGCATAGAGCCCCATTTGGCATTGCGAAGCCGCTCGGAATAGAGTCCCGTTCGGCATTGAGAGGTCGCTCGGCACATCACCTCGCTCGACACTGAAGGGTCATTTGACATTAAAGATTCGTTCGGCATCTTACCTCGTTCGGCATTGAGGACCGTTCGGCATTTAAGGGTCGTTCGTCATCTCTCCTCGACTGACATCGAGTCTCATTTGGCACAGGTCTAGTTCGGCCTACATTCTCCACTCGGCACACTGCCTCATTCGGCATACAGGTACCGTTCGACATGCCTCCCTCGATCGACATACGAATGCCGCTCGGCCTAGATATGTGGTTCGGCAATTGTCGTTCGGTATTTGGGGGTCGATACGCAGAAGTCACTTACCATTGGCTGAGGTACCTTGCGCCTAGGCCTATTAGGGAAGTCCGACCCATCTTCGTCTATAAATAGAAGGGCAGCGGCAGAGTGAAAGGGACCTTTTTTGGAGAACACTGGGGAGACTCTGCTGCATTCAAGACACATTCTATTTCAGTTAGAATTTATATTCAAGTAGTTGGTGTACGGATTGTATCTGTAATCAATTGTCGAGTAAAGTAATAAAGATTAAATCTAAAGTGGACGTAGGCAGTTACGCCGAACCACTATAAATCCGGTGTTCTTATCTTTGCATTTAATTTAACATATAGTTCTCTGTTTTAATTTACATTCTTCATTAATCTCTCTACACAATCTTTCTCAAGGGTGTTGGTGACCAATTCTGGTGCTAACAATATGCATGTGTGTGTGCATGTGTGCATGTGCACATGCATATGAAAAAGCAATTACACTTATACATAAGATGTTAATAAAGAATTTTATTAACAGACAAAAAAAACTTATATACATATAGCAAGACAACCAAGAGTCAAAGTAGAATTTATGCGGAAGAAAAGGGGGAGGATTTTTCTCCTTCCTTTGCTCACACATTCAACGCAATTTCAATATAGCAATTAAACTCCTAAACATGTATGCCTATGAAATTAATTTTGACCATTCTCATATTTTGAAATTGTGCTTAACAATATGAATCAAGTCTCAACATTGGAAGGATTCTAAAGTTAAACTTCTAATTTTACACAAAAGTATATTTTCTAAACTTAGGAAGGATTTCAAAGATAACAAATCAAAATGCAACATTAAATAAGGAAGGATTTAAAAGTTTATGATATTTCACACAAAACTCCACTTATGGTTTTTTAAACAATGTCAAACAAAGTATACAATAAGAATTATATTCAAGCAACAATCATATAAAACTTATATTTAATTTCTAAATGATTTCAATTAGGCAACATATGTAGTTTATTTGAGTTGAAAAAAATAAAATCATATCAATGAATTTAAAATTAGGTTTCGATCAACATAGTTTTTTTTTTGGTTAAATAAATAGTTTCTAAAACAAGAACAAAAGGACGACATAGGCACATATAAATTCATGATAAAATTCTAGATCTAAATTATATGAACAACATGAGTGACTAATTAAATAAAATATAATATGTCATAGCTTTAATGGTAAGAAAGTTAACATATAACCAAAAGGAGATAACAAAAAATGGATTTAAATTAAATTAATATTTTGAACATACATTTTTAAAGAAGACTGATAAAAGGGATTTAGTTCAAGTTAAATAGATAAACTTATGTTCGTATGTGATGTGTAAAAGATCCAAATCATATGAATAAATAAATGAAACTAGAACTTTACCTTAAGATGTAGCCAAAGCAACACACCTTAAATGATGATACCTCCTCAGATCTTCAAGGTCCACGCTTAGTCCTTGCAACATATCGACCACTTGTGTTTCATTTTTTATTATTATTTGGAATTGAATGAATTTGGAAGTCTTAATTTTATTTTCTGTCATGGAAAGTTAGGAAGAGGGAAAGAGAAAAAAAGGAAAAGAATAAATTCTATGTAAGAAAATGAATAAGTGAATTTTTTTTAATTGAGAGAATGAAAACTTTTCCATTTATTAAGTAGAATTTCCTTAATTGATTTCCTTGAGTATTTCTCTCTCTCCATTCCTCTCTCTTGACATAGTATGCTAAAATTACGTGCCCTCCAATGACATAAAATTTACTTAAATCACTTCGTGCAATTATCTTTTATTGAAATTACATTGATATCGTGTATCAATGCGCGTAAATATAACTTTTATAAATGCACTCAAATATTATAAAAAACTCCCAAACAACAACTAAGTTAAATAATAAATAAATTTCTTAAATATTAATTCATTTAATCAATTTAAAATATTTTATATATTAAATAAATCATGTGGTTTTTCGAAGAATTCATCATCACGATTGTGTGATTGAAAGTGTAAATTCAGTTTGTAATATCGAGCAATTTGGATATTACCATTCACACATCACCTTAGTTAGTCGTGTGACATTTTGGCTAAATTTATTACTTATACATCTTTGGTAAAATCCAATTTTACTTAATACAAGTGGTATCCGATAGTGAAAATTATTTACATCAATTCTATTTATCAAAACTATATCACATTATGACTTTTGGAATTTGGTAATGGTCAGAATCACAATACCATCCACATTCAACTTTATAGTCCAAATACAAAATCCTTAGTTCAAGATAATTATTATTACCATTAACCATATTGCTCTGGCCAAAGACTTTGACTTTGAGTTAGCTATAGTTGACTGTAATACTAACCTTATATAATTGAGGAGACGAATCCTCTTTTGAATAGTATTTTGCTCTCAATGTTTCCAATCGATCCAATATAGTCGTTTGATTTACATCGTGCCACGATTTAGCTATAATCAAGGTAGAGCTTTCACATTGAAGGTCAATAATATTCTTAAGTCAAAAGAACTTTGTAATTTTATCAAATCTACATTTTTTGTTTTATCTTAGTTATATTAACCAGCAGAATACTATCGAGTGAGCCATTCCATATCTATCCTATAACTATCACCATGCAACATTTGGAGAGCGTTATGAACTCTAGTCTCAATGGATATATCGATATCTAATGTTGATACATGTTGACAAAGAATATTTAAAATGGTATATTTATTTTCATTGTGATAAATTACTTACGATTACAACACTGTATAACTATCACCACAAAACTTACCATTTGTGGATTTTCTATTAAATATACTTTTAATTAAATCAATTAATTAATATATAACATATTATGTCAAGCATTCAGTAGAAAAACACCTTTTATTTCGAACAAGATTGGTTATCGAGTTAGATATATGTAATAAATTGTATATTTGCCCCCAAGATATGCCATTGGATCTATCACTTCAGACCATGAGACCACTATCGTTAGCTTCCCCTCGATGATCCCAACAAAATTTTATGCTTTCAATTTTTCTAATTGTCGTCTGAATTGAAAAACCCTAAATCGATACTAGGGTTTCGCCAATTACACCTTTGACCGTAATTTTTGATCAACTTGAACACCTTTTTGACAAATGGGCACCATCCGTCAACTTCATTCATCAAGAACTTCACAACGATATATCATATGTAGAGGTTTGGGTACTTTGATTTTTGGAACAATTTTGTATTAGAGATAATCATTTGCCATTAACAAGTGATTAAAATTTTTTGAGGAAAAATAAGGAGAGAGGATTTAGTAGCCTCACTTTATAGTCATTAGGCTGGATTGTGTGTTTGGCCTGAAACAACTACGTTAGCTGTTAAAATATTATATCGCCTCTATTTCGCAAAGCGCGACTCCAAATCCATCCAAATTATATATCAAATCGGTTAACTTGAAATTTCCTTCATAATGGTTATAAATAAGATACGCAATACACCTTTTAATTAAAAAACTATATTCAATAAATTTAATATTAAAAACGGCCGTTACACACAAACATGAACATTTTCAATAGAAGATTAAAAGGATTCGGGTACCCAACAATAATAAAGATGGTTGTTCATCTTCAAATGGGTATGGTAAAAGACTAGCATTCATGTCGAGAAGTTATATAAAATAATATAAACTGGAAAAGTAAAGCAAATCCAAAGATGCAATTTTGCTTGTTTAGAGTTCCTGGAAAACAACTATCTTTCAAAAAATTCATACCACAAATCATGCTTATGAGTAACGTTTGTGTATTCTACGGTAAGGATAAAGTTGAACATTGGTGATTTTGCATGTGGATACGTAACTATGTATGGAAATGAGTGAGATTTGAATTGAGAGATGCAATTATACCAAGTAACTCAATCCTAGGCATCAGCTATGAAATCAAGCATTCGTCAATAATTATCAGAACAAATCAAGAGTGTCCAAAGTAGAAAAAGTTAGCTTAGCATATGCAGGATGGTTAATTTGGTGTCAACAAAACCATACAACATTCAATCAAATTTTCATATTAAATAGAAAAGGTTGAGAAATAATCAACAACCATTATAAGATTCTCATGCAAAAAGTTAGGCAAGAGATTTGAAACAGACCGTGAATGAGAAATCATGGAACAATGGGATCTACCTTGTCAACCACCTCTAATTATCCAAAAGCCTCCTTGACCATCAATGTGTGCTTTCTAACGAGGATGCCACCCAATCACTTCGCGAAAATCATAAGGTACCAGAGAGAATCAAAAAGACTAATTTTATTTGGAACCGGGATAAAGAAAGAGGAAGTAAATGAAACCCTAAGGGTTTCCCTTTTTACATGTTAGCATGTTAGTTCACTTAACCAATAAGTTTATGGAGTTGTAAATATTAAAGAGTTTTCTATTTTCTACATGCAATCAGTTGCGTCAATCTTTGCAAAATATATTAATTTTTTACCAATAAATACATATCATTTGTAAAACTAACTATAATTTGACCTTCTGATATGAAATAAAATAGTATTATTTAGAGTCAGTAAATAATAATAAAATAATTTATATTATTTAAAGTAAGTTGATAATTTTTGAACAAATAATAACAGGATGATTCCCCAATATTGGAAATAAAGTATTATCATCTACTATTTTTATTTTGTTGTGTGAATCAATATTTACTATTATGAGATGTGTTATTTGGGAGGGTATCTATGATTTGTGGAGGAATAGTTTTCTGTATTTTATCATGTTAGGAAACGATTACTGTTTTTGCAATGCAAGCCAGTGCTTTGAGTGGTCGCCCACTTTTGTATATCATTAAAAGGCGACTAAAACTAGAAATGAGTAATTGCTATTTATTTGTATTTACTTGATGTTGGTATATATATGTTTTTGCTAGTATTTACCATTTGTTAGCATGTGTAATTTTTGGTTTTTACAGAATTTTTTATTGTTAGTTGATATGTGGTTAGTGTTGTTTTTTGTTTGTTGATCAGTGTATTAATGTTTGTGTTAAGTGTGTGTGCTTGATTGATAATTTGGGTTAGTGTTATTGGAAATACTGACTACATAACTTTTGTTTAATTGTACATGTGGATATTTTATTCCATATTGTATGTTATCATAATGTAGTTGATATAACAAATTTGAGAGAGTTTGTGGTATCCCTAGGGGCAATTATGTAAAATTTAATACATCTAACTATAAAATCAATCCTTTTCACAATTAAGATATTTGATTTCTATTATATTTTTTTATACAGCGATATAATTAATTAAGTAATTAATTTAAAGTATATAAATAAAAAAATCCTTAAATAAACTACTATGTGATTGTGGTTGTAGATAATTCCAATCATGAATAACTAATAACAATGTAAATAAAATATTATTTTTAATATTCCCAGTTAAGATGATTTGGGAAAGGATATCAATACATTTATAGTTTTTAGTGGAACTTCTATGTGATACTCCACTTTGGTTTTTTTTTGAACTAGTACTTTTTATACAACATGTCACTAGACAACATATCAAATGTTAGTAAACGTTCAATGCAAGTTTCAAACTTGTGACCTCTCGCACCAAAGCGAAATCACTTAACCACTTGGACAATGGTGTTTTTCCACTTTGATTATAGTCATATCATGACATGACGATCATTGAGCAGCTATAGTTGGATCTCAATAGAAACATAAGAAGTGACCACTATTCAATAGAGAATCCATCTCCTTAATTATATAAGGATGGTATCATGATTAACTATAATCAACTAAAATTTAAAATCTTTGGCTAGAGTAGAATAGTTACTTATAGATGTTATCATTTAACCAAGGACTTTATTCACGAACTAATCGAGTTGAGTATGGATAATATTGGAGTTTTAATGAATACCAAATTCCATATATCCTAAAGTGATATATCATTAACGAAGAGAACATATAAATTTTATTACTAAAGGTATACCCCTTAAGTAAATATAAAATTAGATATTATCGATGAGATCTGTAAGTGATGGATTCCCTTATACTATCTCACCACTGGCTGTAAGTGTCAATATTAGAATTGTTTGAATATTAATAGCTGATTGAATTCACACCCATGAGTCGCATAACTAAATCTATTCGATCTCCGAATATAACTCAATTTAATTAGTTTATAATAGTTATAAAGTAATAAATATTTAGAAAAATATTATTTATGAGTGTATTCAGTATTTGGGGTGCTTATAGTAAGCGAGGAAACTTTTAGAGATGTTTATTATTCATGTGTATATATAATTGTTATGTATACATATATTTATGTAAGATTTGATTTGTATTTAATTAGTTAAATAACAAATACACAATTACAAAACGATATGGATTTCCAAATCATCATAGTGAGGCTGACCATGACTTGTTAAGGGAGTGAAGATGAGAGATAAATGGAAAATATTTGTTGAAATGTCTCCTTATCCATCTCTATAAACACTACAAGAGAGAGGGATGATTTTTGACTTCGGTTAGCGATGCCATGGTGATACAGTGATCGAAGGGCATCGCTAATTTCCTATGCCATAGTAACGTCATGATCAATATCAACACTTTCACAAGGGCATCGCAAAGGGGTTGAAAATTACGTATGCTTTTGCAATGCAAAAGATATTTAAGACTTTTGAAATATTAAAATTAATTTATTAATTTATTAACATTTTTAATAAACATTAAAAAATTTGAAATATGTTTAATATATTTTCAAAACACTTTTGAAAACATCATTATATGCCTTGCCAAAAAAAACTACATTATAGCATTTACAATCTAAATTGTTTTCAATGCCAACTTTGAAAGTCATATCATTTATAATGTAATTCTTATTTTAAATTTTAATTTTAAATTTAAAATATTATTTTAATTTTTAGACAATTTTGAAATCATATTAGAGCATTTATAATGTATATCTTATTTCAAATTTAATTTCATTTTTAGTTTTCAAAACAATTTTCTAAATTAAACCAAAGCCCCATTTAAACCGAGCCTTTTCTATCAGGGGCAACCATTGGGCTTAGTTCAATTTTCGGACCAAACCAGTAGCCAAGGAGGATAGGGTATTCGATTACCCAAACCCAAGACTATACACTACTTTTTTAGGCACCCTAATAAATTGGTAAGCTTAATTGGTTAGTCCTAACAAGGTTAATTTAGACCATATAGACTATTTTACTCTGATACCATCGTAGGAACCAGAACAGTTGGAATTTGGTGAAATATATATATTTAAAAAAACTATTTTGGATTTATTGGGTCTATAAGTCTAAATGGATTTTAGATCCAATTTATTAAAGTTTTAAATAAAATCTTATTTTATTTAACTTTGTTTAAAAAGGTTTTAAATGTTTATATTTTAACCAATATGAGATTATATAAAATAGAGTGTACCAAATATACTCCAGTGTGTAATTGTGTCTAACAGTTACATGTTAAAAGTAATTTAAGGAAGGAAACCTTTCATTTCTCTCTCTTAATTTTTGCAGATAATTAAAAGAAAATTTTACTTTATTTTATTTAGAGAGAGAAACCTTTCATCTCTCTTTTTAATTTAATTATTGACTTATTAAATGACATTTATGACCAAATTTATACTATGCATAGTTTGTGAGTATATCCAAATATACTTGCTAATGCGTAAGTGCGACGTGGAAAAAGGTGTACATAGTTGTTATATACAAATAAAGACGTTGAGATTTGTGTATATAACGTTTACATTGACCATTTATATGTGCAATAGTTATCATAAAATAAATTTAAACTTTGTTTTAAAAGAAAAACTAATTTAAACTTATATTTAAATGTTTATATGTACAAATAACATATGTATTACATGAATTGAATAATTTAATGTTTGAATAGATTTGAAACAAAAAGTCCAAATGAATGGGTAGTGGTGCATTTAAGTGGCATTAAAAGAAATAATAAAAGTGTGACGACCCTGACTCGACCTTCGAAAATCGGCACCGAATACGACACTCGTATTCAAATGCCGCAGATCCAAACGTCGAACCTGGTTCGCCGGAGCTTATAACACATTAAGTAAAGAACACAGCGGAAGAAAAGAATAGCATATAACAATATACAACATTTGATACAATAGCTGATACAACATGAATGATACAACAGAATGGTACAATAAATATCAACATTATCAGAGATACAAAGAATAGCAGCGGAAATAAAAGATAACACCAGCAGCGGAACAATATCTTCAATATAGTCTTCAAGAAAGAACTCCAGTATCAGTAATCTCCATCTCCAAAGCACCAATCCAGAAACAGCTCGAACTCCAAATCAAGATGAAGAGAAGCAACTCGATCCAAAATGCGATTGCCAAATCCTAAGGCTGAAAGCTATCGAATCTACACCTACTATAGATTATCTGAAAATCCCAACTCTAGACTGCCCGTGTGGGAAATAGTGGGCACCCAGAGTTTAGGAAAGGAACAATAAACTCCAGGTCAGTCGTGGGACTGGTATGAGCAAACAAAAACATTTGGTCTTTAAAAACAAGCAACAAGGAATTTAAAATAAATCCGTAATGCTTTTTGGAAAATGAAACTACCATAAGGCCTCCCGCCACACACACAATGCAAACGCAGAATTGGAGGAGATTTCTCCTTATGACAGTCAAATATGCTTAATACGAGAAAGTTTTCTTTGATATTATTACTAGTGCATAGTGCAGAAAACCATTTCGAAAGTACAATATAAATCCTAGCCAGCATAGACATTCCGAACTATGCCTACTATAGCTACCATCCAAACAGTGGTGACCACCATAAGTGAATGGCAGGTAATACAACTAAAACCGTACAAGGCACGTATTGGATGAATGGATTCCCAACAAATGGTCAGGCTAAGGAACTTCCTACTGTCAATGGGATCGCCTCTGGCGGGACGTCCCGAGAACTAACGTTACGGTTAGATCTCTGCCAACACAAGGCCGGGTTACCTCTGTAACTAGGTAACTACTACACGAATATGTCATCCCCCGGTCCTTTGGGACCTTTATCCGAGGCGCCTCAAAGCAACAACCACACAGTAAATGAGATTGGAGCAACCACATAGGTTAAATACCAGGGCTCCATACCTGATACCACCCTTTACCAGAAGGGAATGACATACCCTAAAGGGAGCGACCCTCATAACCTTGCCGCATCTTTCCTGTTTCGACCATTTCCGGGGAGTGAGGTCCTGATGCAGTCTCGTCCACAAAGCTACGCTTTGTGCAACAAAGCCATGCTTTGGGTCAACAGATGACCAAAGCAACGATCACAAAGATAAATGATCAAACAAATGATCATATCACAAATGATCAACCAATGATCATCACACAGCAGCACTCAGCATGCCACATTACCAAATTGGGAATATCACTGATAAATATCAACTACATAACCTCTGAGCTCGTACGTCTCAGAGAAGGGTGTTAAGCTAAGAGAATAAATTCTCCGCCACCAAGCAGAAATGTATTTGATAGAGATCAGTTAACATCTCAAAGTGTAATGTCGGACATACAACCATACAAGTCTGTCCCGGGTTCGAACAGAACCGAAGGCACTTCCGAAGAAGCCCTTGCAAATCCGGGTATCCACAATCCCGATCGGACTTCCCATCACTAAGGGAATCTCTATACCGTAGCTACTCGGTGCAGAGACAATCGATAGGTTATCCTAACGTTCTCGAAGACACCCGGTCTTCAACACCGGTCTTCAATTGCTATCCATAACGTCGTATCACTATTCGGAATGGGCTATATGACACGAAGGTCCTCTCCCGGCTAAACCGAATAGTAAGCGCCATATTTTAAAACATATGGGTATGGGATTTTAGCTAAGTCACAACTTATAAAATCCAAAACTTTTCTTTCAAATGGTTAAACAAATTACCATCTTTAAATCTTTAAACAAAAAGATTTATTTCACAAAGTTTCACCCGGTTTCACAAAGATCTACTCATAGATTTCAAAACAATTCCCATTTCAATTGGATTAACCCAATTAAATCCTTAAATTAAAGATTTATAGCTTTCAAACTCATTTCCAAAGATTTATCTATAACTTGGAAAACAATTTTCCTTTTAGACTTGAAAATCCTTTTAACACAACTTGGAAGTCCATTTCCTATGGGAAAGTAAATCTAATTTATACAAGTTGAAATCTTGGGTTGAATTTAAATTCCAAAACGTCATCTTTTAAAAATGGTTTAAAAACCCATATAAACCCATTTATAAGTTGAATACCCTTTTTAAACCTTAGTTTCCAAATTTTAGAATTCAATTTCAAATATTGAATTCAAATTTAAATCCAATTACCTAAATTTTCAAAACTTAATCAAGTTATTTAAAAATAACTATTTTCAAAAGCTTCAATTCTAGTTCAAAAACTATTTTGGATTTAAAAATTCAATTTTAAAACAATTTCAAAATCTGTGACTTAACCCATTTCCACGTGCAATCCATATTTGTGTGTGTATAAGTGTGGTCCAGGGTTTCAACACAATAGTGCACAACATCAACACAGATTCAATCATATCGATAAGCGGTATAACCCATAACGCTTATCTATATTCACAGATTTATAGATAAAGTAAAATATCAATCACAAAGATTAACTAATATGATTCGATGTGGGTTTCGGATAACCGACTGGAATCCGACTCCCTGTCGCATCGAAATTCAAATGTCGTTCTATGGGTCAAGGGGTTGCATATACATATAACAATATATACGTCACAAATAAAATAGCCCAGCACAAAGCATTACATAGCATCACAAAACATATCAATCCATCATGAAGCATTTAATTGGCAATCAAACATCTACAATTAAGATGAATAAATCTATGTGGTTTTAAATCTATTCCTCACATAATCACTTTCATTAGTAATGAACTACCCTTAATTGCTTCTTTAATTACTTCTAAATTAATTACATTAATTTATTACCTATTATTGATTAATTAATCCAAATTAATCATCCTTAATTACATCACTAATTAAATAATTAATGATCTAAATTATTTCTTAAATTAATTACTCAAAGTAATTAACAACTTAACTACTATATTAAACCAAATTATTTATCCTTAAATTAATTTCTTAATTAATACCTTGATTAATTATTAAATAATTTATCCAAATTACTCATTCTTAAACATCTCCACTTAATTATAATCATGTAATTATTAAACAATTACTTAACTAATTAATTTCCAAAACATTAATTACATAAAGTAATTATTCTTAACCCAGGTGTTTAAAACTAATTAAACTTAATTAATTAAATTAAACAATCTCATTAAATTAAATTAATTACATTAAGTAATTAATTCCTTAATTACTTTATCAAGTAATTTGCTCAAACCATTTACAATTGATTATTATTAAATTAATTAATCTAATTAATTATAAAAATTAACTACATTAAATAATCATTAAATAATCATGGTTAATGATCTCATTAACCATCCTCTAATTATTTTAAAAAGTAATTAACTTAAATTAATTACCGTTTAAATTATCTTTAATCATTTATTAATTAAAGTTAATTATTAAATAAATTAACCTCAATTTAAATCTTAATTACATAATTAATATTCATTTATCATTAATTAAAATTTAATTAATTAATTAAATTAATTAACAAATCTTAATTACCTTGTTAATTAATTCTAAAACATAATTCTTAATCGAAATTAAAATAAACATAACTTAATTATGTTTTAAACAATTTGATTCAAAACAAAAATACTTTTAAAATTACCTTTAAATTTCAATTTAAATTTCAAGTTTTTTTTTTTAAAATAAAATAAATTTTAAACTTATCAAGTTTAAATAAAATTTAAAACTTATTTAAATTCCAGAACAAATCAAAAGTTGTCTTAAAAATCAAATCATAAGAACTTGAAGTTAAATTCATTTCAAAATTTTAGAAGTTTAAATTCAATTTTAGTTTAAAGCTTCCAACTTTGAATCTTCTTTAAAATTTGAAACTGAGCTTCATTTTAAAAACTCAGATTTCCAGATTTTAAAATCTATCTTTAAATCTTGCTTCATATTTTAAAACTTCATTACTTAAAATTCCAACTATTTACTAAATTGAAATAGTTAGTTAAGTTAAGAATTTAAACTCTATTTCAAAACCTGGATTTAAATTTGAATCTAAAATTCAAACTTACATTTGAATTTACACTAAATTCTTACTTTAACTAAATCTGCAGAATTTCCTATGTTAAATCCAGATTTTTAAACTTCAAAATCCAGATTTTAAAGAAACCAGAAAAACAGTTTTCAACTTAAAATCTAGAATTTAAATTCAAATTTGAAATTCAAACTTGAATGAAATTTAAACCTAAACCTTATTCAAACCTATAACTACAGATTTTAAACTTCAAAAAAAACCCAGATGTTTAAAAAGTTTAAAACCCAGATTTTAAAACAAAACACAGTATACTGTGTTTCCTGGAAACTACAGGTTAACCCCATACAAAACTTTTACTTCGAGTTCTACATGCCTTTGCTTCGAGTTTCTGCCATACTTACTTCGAGTCATTTCCCATCCAACTCGAGTAAACAAAACCCTTCCCTGAAACAACCCCCAACCAAAACAGATCACCTGAAAATCATGTCGCACCACCTCTGGCGACCTCCAGTGATGATCCAACAACCACCCAAAACCCCTCAATACCCTAACTACAACACCAGGTTGAACAGAATTACAAGCATTCAAATTTAGTTTTTGAAAACCCCAAATTTTAAAACCTGGAAAAACAACTTACAGGTTTTACTCAAAACTTGTAAACTTCCACTTCACGCTGCTCCAACCATCGGACTCCCGCCCCCTTTGGCCACGAACTCCATTTCACATCCACTACCCATACCCCAAAACCCAGAGCACTCAACCCATCCAAGCCTTCTTACTGACCCAACCTTTTACCCCCTGTTCAACTAGGGTTCATACACCAAAATTTCCAAAACTGCCAACAATCTAACAATCATCATGATCATTTCAGATTTCTCTAGGTATCTATAATCTTTACTTAACAACTCAGAAGAGTTATTAGTTTTCTTAAACTACAGAATACAAGAATTATACTTATGCTCATTTTTGGTTTTTTTAAAAAAATAAACTTTATCATTGTCAAGCACCTAAAAAATACTAGAACTTGATTCAAAAATCAAGCTTCCATTAATACATAGTTTTATGATTCTGAAATACCATGTTTACTCTAAATAAGCAAACAGTTTTAGTTATTTGAAGAACAGATACTAACACAAATTTAACAATATTTGGTGGATTACTTTCAATAGGAAGATGAATTAAAGATCACAGCAGAGCATACACATCATGTACATTCAATCTTATATAAGCACACAACCATATAACCAAACTTTGATGAACACAACATAATTTTTCTTTATCTAAATCATTATATCAAGCAACCTAATATAGTTTGAGTTTTCAATGTTACTCACCTCTATTCAAAGTGCAGATTCAAAGAAATGGTTTTAAAAATTTAAAGTTGCTCACAGTCATGCAAACAGAGAAGCAATTAACAACAATTTTTTTTTTTCAAGCCCTGTTATGTTTTTTTCTTTTCATTGGGTATGAATTTGGCCACACCTGTAACTCTACAGGGACATATGCATGTATATCTGAACCACATACATCATCATAGACAAGCATTCATAACACAATCATGCAAGCACAACAAGATTTAAAGTTTTAAATAAAGGAGGTTTGTTCACAACAACAAGAACAGATTCAAAGTAGAAGGTTTGCTCACCTGTTGCTTGTAACAGAGAAGCACTAGATCATGAGTGTTTGGGAAGAACAGAAGAACAAGGCCTAGACTTTAGTTGTTGAATTTTCTTGATTGTAGTTTTTCTTTTTCTTTGATCTGCAGAAGTTTATTAACATACCTTTGTTTTAAATTTCCTATTGCATTTGTTACTTACTTCCTTAATAACAAACAAAAAAAAGATTTACTTACAGGTTGAATTTGTTCTCAGAGGAGATTACAAGCTGAAAGGTTTTGATCTTCTTTCCTTTAATTCGCTTGAACCAAACTTTGATTTTGAATTTGTTTTAGGAATCCACTGCATGCTTTCTAGATTTGATTTTTGTGTTGCAGTTTGTATTTTTTTGAAGCATCAGATTTGGAATCTCTTTTTAACTGATGTTGTTTCCAGTTTTGGACTGCTTTGTGGTTTTGTGATTAGTGAAGGCAAATCTGTTTTCAGATTTTCTAAGATACCCATGATTACATATGGGAAGATGTAAAGTTTTCAAAATTTTAAATTTCATTTTTTTTTATATTCAAATAAACATTATGAATGCCATTTGTTAAAAATCATTATAACCTTTTGATTTTGTTAACTCTTACACTCCATCTCTCATGTGCATGTATACTTCCTTATGTATATATTCACATTTAAAATTTTCAAAGACAAAAGATTTTTTTTTTTATTTGTATATTTATATTTTCAAAACAAAAATTTATTTTCAATTATTACTTACACTTAATTTTTCTTCATAATGTTCATATACTTATATGTTCTTACAATTTTTATTCATACATTTATTTATTTATTTATTTTGTACAACTTTTAAAAGAAAAGAAGAATGTAAATTTTTTTGATTTCATATTAACAAAGGTCACATTTGTTTAGATAAGAGAATTAAATCCTAAAAATAAATCCTTTTCTGAAATTTATTATATCTTTCAAATTAAATTAATATTTTAGAAAACAACTATCACTATCATTTTATTAATCTCAAGCTTTTAAATTCTATTTTTATTTTTAATACATTATATTTTGAAATTCAATATTTATTTTATAAATCACTTATCCTTAAATTTCTAATATAAATTACTATTTAAAATCAAAATTATTTATCTGTTCTAAGAATTTTCTAATTAATTCACAATTTATTTTCAAAAATAAATTTAATTGCCAAATTAACTTGGCTAAAATTTCAGGAATGTTACAGATTTCCCCCCTTAAAAGAATTTCGTCCTCGAAATTGTAAAGAAGACGACAAAGAATAGATAATAGATAAAGAAATGATTGAACAGATCAGATCGAAATATTTATTCTGCATTTGGTCTACCCGAATCAGAATATCAATAATATGAGAACAAACTCATATAATTTTACACAAAATATTTGGGTCCATCGGTCTACGAATATGCAAGGGCATTGATTAGTTCGAAGGGATAACTAATCGTTCGTAGAATATATCGGATCCTAGATAATAGATAGATAGATAGATTCAATCTTCTACAATTTCTCAAACACTAGGTATGGGTTCAAAATTCGGGTCGGAATACCCCAAAGTATATACTAATTTTTTCCCTCTTCGAACTTCGACATACACAAGAAATTACAATAGAATTTTGAATTTGGTTTTAACCGATATTATTTTATTGATACAATTTATTTAACTTTATATTTTAGTTGACCAATTAATTTCAATTTAAATTTTCAATATCGCTAAAGTTAAAAACGAAAAGCTGATAGAAATTGGACAATGAGAATGCGAAGTAGAGACTTATTTATACGATTCGTAGGGCCACCATCACACCGAAGCTACTCCTCGAGCTGCCAGAAGCAATCAAAGAATTGAGAATCGAATCAAAGGAGATTGACAGAGAAAAGTTATTCCCACTGTTGCAGGGTATTGACCATTTATAGTGGTACTCCCATGTCCCCTATCTCATTCTCTTCTCGCACTCATACTCACCATCAGTGGATAGTAAGAGAATTTACTGAGGCATTCGAACGGATATCTTAGGGATATACTCATTCTAGGGTATACTTCACCCTATCTCTAATGAGTTACTTAATGTGTTATACTCCTGAGCTAAGGTTTTAACCATCAGCTCTGATACCAAATGTGACGACCCTGACTCGACCTTCGAAAATCGGCACCGAATACGACACTCGTATTCAAATGCCGCAGATCCAAACGTCGAACCTGGTTCGCCGGAGCTTATAACACATTAAGTAAAGAACACAGCGGAAGAAAAGAATAGCATATAACAATATACAACATTTGATACAATAGCTGATACAACATGAATGATACAACAGAATGGTACAATAAATATCAACATTATCAGAGATACAAAGAATAGCAGCGGAAATAAAAGATAACACCAGCAGCGGAACAATATCTTCAATATAGTCTTCAAGAAAGAACTCCAGTATCAGTAATCTCCATCTCCAAAGCACCAATCCAGAAACAGCTCGAACTCCAAATCAAGATGAAGAGAAGCAACTCGATCCAAAATGCGATTGCCAAATCCTAAGGCTGAAAGCTATCGAATCTACACCTACTATAGATTATCTGAAAATCCCAACTCTAGACTGCCCGTGTGGGAAATAGTGGACACCCAGAGTTTAGGAAAGGAACAATAAACTCCAGGTCAGTCGTGGGACTGGTATGAGCAAACAAAAACATTTGGTCTTTAAAAACAAGCAACAAGGAATTTAAAATAAATCCGTAATGCTTTTTGGAAAATGAAACTACCATAAGGCCTCCCGCCACACACACAATGCAAACGCAGAATTGGAGGAGATTTCTCCTTATGACAGTCAAATATGCTTAATACGAGAAAGTTTTCTTTGATATTATTACTAGTGCATAGTGCAGAAAACCATTTCGAAAGTACAATATAAATCTTATTTATTTTGTACAACTTTTAAAAGAAAAGAAGAATGTAAATTTTTTTGATTTCATATTAACAAAGGTCACATTTGTTTAGATAAGAGAATTAAATCCTAAAAATAAATCCTTTTCTGAAATTTATTATATCTTTCAAATTAAATTAATATTTTAGAAAACAACTATCACTATCATTTTATTAATCTCAAGCTTTTAAATTCTATTTTTATTTTTAATACATTATATTTTGAAATTCAATATTTATTTTATAAATCACTTATCCTTAAATTTCTAATATAAATTACTATTTAAAATCAAAATTATTTATCTGTTCTAAGAATTTTCTAATTAATTCACAATTTATTTTCAAAAATAAATTTAATTGCCAAATTAACTTGGCTAAAATTTCAGGAATGTTACAAAAAGACATTTAAATGGGATTTAAGGAGATGTAAAGATGGAAATATTTTAGCCTTCTTTTAGTATTTCCTTACATTATTTCCAAAACATTTTAAACTTTTGTGTGTGTATGTGTTCAAATTTAATTTATATATTAAATGAAATAATTCGTTTAAACTATTTAAATTGATTTGACCAAGTTAATAAAATAGATTCAAAGTTAAAAGCCAAAACATCAAATGTTTCAAAGTAAATAATTATAGATATCAAATTGAAAATAATAAAGTAGTTAAAGATATTTAATAATGTAATATATATATATATGTGTGTGTGTGTGTGTGTGTGTGTGTGTGTGCAGTGTGTGTATTTATGCATGTATATTTTTTAAAATGGGTTTTCTATTAATGACATATAAGAACCAAATAGATAATTTGCCTCCATAAACTTAGGTACAGTAAGGAATAAGAGCACGATATCCTCTATTATACAACTCATGTGTAGTAAAAATCCAAACAAAAACAAGAAATCGAGACTAATGCAAAATAGGCCCAATAAATGAACACCATCCTCTTCTAAACGTTACCCAATCGGTCCACAAACAAAATAACACAACCCTAAATCTTCAACGCCAGATCATCTAGGATCATCTAACTCAATACCCCAACGCCTCATGTAACGACCCGGCAATTTTAACGATTTTGATACCGTAATGAACTAAATTTTTCATGAAAATAAACAATAATATTTTGAAATGAAAATTTGATATTTGGAATGGTCTATTTTAACATAGCAATCGACAGATTTTCATTGAAAAATATGAAAGTTTGTTCTGTTGTGTAATTTTCAAATTCAATTTATATTGGTTAAAATTTGTTAGAAATAAATTATTGTTGAAACCTAAATATTTTTATATAAGAAAATTTCAAATTATTTTCCGAGTGAGATATCATATTTCGTATCATCAAATTTTTATTGCTCTAGCTCTGTTAATCATATTTTCAGCGTTTTAGCAGCATTTTTGGCAGCAGAAAATCGAATTTTGATAGGATGGTCATATCACTCATATTTGTGTATCATTCTATTTGTTTCGTCGTGCTACTCCATAGTATATTCATTTGTAAATTTTGATGATCGGTACATGGTGAAATCTGCAAAACGGTCAGTTATATCTGTACCCATTTTAAACCTTTTGGCTTCCCACGTGCCCTTTCAATTGTCCAACCGTGATTAAATAATGGACGCCAGACTTTAATGTAACGATCCTGTTTTTAAATCAAATTTAAATTTAATAATTAATATAAAAAACTTAGTTAAAAAATTTTAAAAATGATTTGAAATAAAACACTAATTAATAATTAATTCTTTATAAATGATTAATTAATTCTTAATTATTAATTTAATTAACCTTAATTATTAAGTAATTAATTAGGTAATTATTCTTCAATTAATTAAATTAACAAATCATTAATTACTTAAATGAA
Organism: Allium cepa; assembly: GCA_030765085.1. Lineage (NCBI taxonomy): Eukaryota > Viridiplantae > Streptophyta > Magnoliopsida > Asparagales > Amaryllidaceae > Allium > Allium cepa. The sequence continues at coordinate 149,334,599 of CM060930.1, forward strand.
TTTAAAGATAAACCATTATATCTTTATTAACTACTTTAATTACCATTTAAACCTTGTTTAATTAATCATCATTATCACACTAATTATCTTAAGACTTTAAATTTTTATTAATGTTTAGAAAATATTTCATTTTCCATAATTATTTTCTATATTACAAAAATTAAGTTTTTTTAAAATAAACATTTAAAGCTAAGGTTATATATTTATTAAACACTTTACTTAATTAATTAAATAAATTAATGGCTCTTTAATTACCTCATTAATTATCAAACCTTGATTAAGTTTAAGATAAAACATTTCCTTTATAATTACCTAATCACATTATTTAAAATCATTTAACTTTAATTTAAACTTAATTATATTTAAAAATTAAGTTTAAAATGACTTAAAGATCAACGTAACAAACTTAAGTTAAACAACATATAATTTCTTAATCCAAAGGTTTATGATAACATTTATTATGGGAAAGAAATTATCTAAGAAAAGGTTTTAAAACTAATTTCATTTTAAATTTCAAAATTTTTCTTTTAAAAGCTTTTTAAAACATGATCAAAAACTTGCTTATCTCCTGCTTTGGGTTAAACCCGCTCTTTACTGAGACTGGCCTCGAGTTCTTCTTCATCTTCTTCTTTTTCTTTAAAAAACTTAGTTAAAAAAAAAAAATTCATCTGATAAAAAAACACTCCTTCGAACAAGAGAGTAAACTTGAGCCCAACTTCATCTTCACCGTGCTTCGACCCGAGGCAACAACCTCGCACATAAACGCCGACACGCACATGTCGTCGTGCATACGCATCGACGATGCACGCCGCCGCGACCCTCGCCGATACCATCCACACGTCGACAATGAACCCTAGAATCGATTCCGACCATCGATTCATCACCATGAAGCCCAAATCGTTTTCGAGCTTTCCAATCGAAACTGGAAGCCCAATCCTCTTCTGAAACCCACCTCGACAAGGTCATTCCGACCACTGGAACCTCCGTAGCTTCACCTACAACCTCGTCCATGACACCTGCACATTTCCTCCACGTCTTGCCTAGCTCAACACTCTGACGATGGTGAAAAACCCCAAAACCCGACCTCGACTCAACTGAGTTCTAAAACCCTAGTTATAACCACCGCCGACACCATGACCCATGATCGTCACTTCCACCATTTTTCCCCACATCCCCAATCACCAAGCAAGCTCTTACAAAAACCCCAACGACCAAAGATCGCCCAGTCACCAGAATTTGCTCAAAATCACATTTTCGGTCATCAACGAAATGCTACCCCAATCCTAAACTAAAATTCCTGATTTTTATTTTAAAAATCAAATTTTTCTGAGACGATTCAAGTTGCATACTTGAATCAGCAAAATATATTGTTTGACTTTTAACATTTTCAAACAACTTTGTCTTTACTCAAGTTTCAGGAGATATTCAAAACTATTTTGCTTGAATAAAAATTTAAACTATAATTTATGTTTAAGCAATCGTATTTTTTGTGAATCACAAAGCCTAACCATGATTAGATAAAGAGTTTTGAATTTTTGAATTGTTTTTAAGCTCTGTAATCTGGAAACAGAGAAGAATAGGCAAAACATCATGCACGGATCAAACATATTCATATATATAGAGATTACATTTCTATAAACACATGCAGGAAAAAAATTATCTCAGAAATCCACATACAACAGATTTTACTTTCTTAAGCCTTTTTAGTTAAATGTTTACTCACCTGAGTATTTTGAACAGAGAAATCCTGGAAGTTGATTCTGTTCTTGATTTTAAAAACCTGAGTTTGATCTTGCTGAATTGACGAGGAAAACATGATTTGTTAGTTGAAGCTTGTTGATGTTTGTTTACAGATTTGAGTTTGAATTCTTGCTTTCTTTTGACTGCTTCAATTTTTGTTTAGCTGGAATTTATTTGTTGAATTCCAGGTTTGATTTTTGATTTGTAAGAAGTGTTCAATTTTTCTAGTTTTAACTATTTGCTTTGATTTTTCTTTTGAGTCTCGTCTAATGATTTTCTATTTTGTTAAGTTTGGTCAGGTAAAAGAAATAAGGGAGGAATGAATTTGAAATACATATTTTCCTTAATTTTCTTTAATTTGAAATATGAAAAGAAAATATAAAATTTTGACACTTGTTCACTTTAATGCTTCATTAGTTAACACTTGTTAATTCATTTACTAAAATTTAAACACTTGTTAAATTGGGTGTCTTATTAATTAACGCTTGTAATTTTTTACATAATTACATGTTTAAATAAAATTTTGTATCACTTTTACTTATTTGTATAATTACATTACTTTATTATATTTATACAACTTTTAAAAGAGAATGTTTTAATACTATTTTATACATAAATAAAATCACATACATATGTTGATATTTTGAATCCAAATATTTTTCTTAAGATTTTTATTTAAATTCAAATTCAAATACAGATTCAAATTCAAATACAGATTCGAATTCAAATTCTAATTTGAATTACAATCCATTCTATATATATAAATAAATAAACATAATATTCATTTTCTTTGAAAATTTAAAATTAATTCAAATTAACTCCAATTTTTTATATTAATTATTAAATTTAAATTTGATTTAAAAACAGGATCGTCACATTTAATATCCTAGAATTCATTAGATGGCTGTCACTATTCCCACTATTTTATATTTATTCCAGTTCGTTCTATAGCATTCATTTCTCTTACTTATTTCTGAGCTTTTTGAAAGAAAAAAAAAATCAGATGCAAAGCTTATATATATTTTGCCTGATCATTCTTAGCGTCCTTTTTTAGCTTTTCCATTTCCTATCACCTCTCTCTCTGCTCTTCCTTTTGACATTGCTTTTGAGAATAAAGAGAAAAAAGTAATATAAAAAGCTTGCTTATATATATATATATATGTATGTATGTATGCATGTATATGTATATGTATATGTATATGTATATGTATATGTATATGTATATGTATATGTATATGTATATGTATATGTATATGTATATGTGTGTGTGTGTGTGCGCGTATTACCTGAAGCTTCAGCCTCCTCTCTCCCTTAGCTGTTACAACTCATGTAGCCAAACCCATCCAACCAAGTCTTTATACCACCCAGAACCCGTCGCTTGTGCTTTCCATCATTTACACCCGAACCTTGCAGCCTAGTTCGCCTCAGCCTATTCTGGTCCTCCGCCTTTAGCCACCACCTCTGCCTCCCTCTCTCTCCCCTATACACCCTAGCAGCCTCCGATCCCCTTAGCCTTTCATGGCCATAATGCCTGCTTGACACCATACCCCATCCATCACCACTATATCACAACCTCCTACATCTATTTTTGAGCCCTTCCTTGACTCGATAGCAAACACGCTTCCTCCACCTGACCGTATAGCCCACAACCACTGTCCACTCTTCTCCGTCAACAACCTTTTCCTAAATCTAACCTTGCTTTTCCGCTTCTCAAACCATGCAGCAGCACCAAGCAACCCCTTCATCTTCGAATGCCTACACATAAACCTACCACCTCCCATGACCATGCTTCACAAAACTGAATAGCAAACCAAGAACCGAACGCCAGCCATCACCCCATGATCACCGACCCTTCCATAGCCTTTCACACAGCCCAAGACCTTCCTCCATATGTGTAGCCATCCGCCAGTGCTAAACTTCCCCTCTCCAGCCCTATACCCGTGCTCAAGCCCTCCAAGCAGTCTCCTGAATTCCAGATATATTATTTGAGAGGTATATATAATATGTTTAAAGTATATTTTAACTCTATGTTAATATTTTAAAATGTGTGTGTATATATATATATAATATGTTTATGTTAATATTTGAAATATTGTTTATGATTTTTAAACATATATAGATATTATATTTGAAGAGTGTTGCAAAATATGGATTTTAATAAATATTGATTTTTAAAATATAATATGAAGATATTTATTTTGAATATGTGTTTTTAAATTTAATATTGATTTTAAGAGAAAAAAATTATAATATATATTTATTTTCCATTTATACCAAGCTAGTTTTGATTTGTTTTCCATCAGTTCTAACAACTCTACTTGTTTGTCGAATTCGCGTTCACCTTGCTTTACTTTGGAGATTGTCATTTGGATTAGTCGATTGCTAAGTTCATGTTTCAATCCGTAGCTTGTCATGTTGTAAAATTTCTCTAGCCTTGAAAGGTGAGCAATCACTATGATTAACATTCTTATATTTAGTAAATTTAATTCACATGAAATGACGATTGAAATATGTTGCTAACTTTGAATTTGTTAGTGATTAAATCGTTACATATGATGGGGTATTACTTGTATTTTGTTCACCTATGCTAATTGATATTATTGACAACAATAACCTTTTGTATAATCATATTTGCTATTGATATGTTATGTTATTTTGTTATTATTCTATTGCTTTCACTCTGTAAGTTTCCTGTTAGTTAGAAATTCCCTATGGGTTAACATGATACATACTCAAACCATTTTATAGATTAGGGAAAAATCATTATGGGTTGAAATGATAAACCCAAGCGATTTTATTGAATTTAATTTTGGGATTACGGGCTGAAATGATATATACCTGTAAATTTAAAATTATTGCAGATTGAAATGATAAATACCCATGTCACTTGACCATAGGATAGAAAATTATATACGGATATCGTTGGTCTATTTTTTCTAAATGATTTCCAAAGTTTTAGAAGGAAATATATCGATTTTAATAAATATTAATTTTTAAATATAATTTAAAGATATTATAATCTTAATATATTTGGAAATTTTAGTTTTTTAAATTATATGTTTGGAAATTTTAAATTCATAGTTAAGTTTTGAAAATTTTAAATTTTAGATTTTACTTATAATTTTAGTTTTTAAAATATAAAAATAAGATTTTTACAATTTATTTAGTAAAATAAGATTTAATTTAATAACAATTAATATAAGAAAATTTAATAAAAATTTAATTTTAATAATATATAATATGCTTAAATATTTACCTAGATATATATTAATATTTTGAAATTAGATTTGTAATAACTTTAATAAAATAAAGGTTGACAAGATAAATTAAGTTAATTTCTGATTTAATTTGTTTGGGCGTTAAAATAAATAAGCATTGATTGGAAACTTATTGATTTTGAAATTTGGAAGGTATGATTTTATAACTTTATTTAACTAAAGGTGATTAATTGAATATATTCAAATTTTAAATTAAATATTTAATTTTAGTTTCTGATTGAGATTTTATTTAAATGTTATTAAAAATGACTAAATGAATATTTTCAAATTTAAATAAAATTTAAAGTGGAATTTTGAAATATAATCGAAATTTAGTAGATTGAGTTATTGTAAATTGTTTGAATTTTTAATCCTGAAAACCTATTGAATTGGAAATGGTTTAAATTTGTATTTCAAACCTAGATTTGAAATCGATATAAAGTTGAAAATGATTTTAATGAGAATCATAATTGAATCTTTACCTTTTAATCGAAATTATTAAATTGAGATTGATTTAAATTGAATTTTGGAAGTAAAGATGATTTGAACTGATATGTGAAAATTGGAAGAAACAATTCCAACTTGAAACTATTTTTGGTATATATATTTTAATATTTAAATTATTTTTTATATATAAAATATTTTTAATATATAAACTATTTTTAATCTATAACCTATTTTTAAGTATATAAACTATTTTGAATTTATAACTATTTCAATATATATAAACTATTTTCAATATTCAAACTGTTAAGTTAGAATTATTATGATTTAGATTTAATAGAATTAAATGCGAATATTTTGATATGATGATTTAAACTATTTTGTGGTTATACTTTTGGAAGTGAATACGATTTCGAAAGTGATATGATTTCAAAATGAATATGATTCTAAAGTGATATGATTTTGAAATGAATATGATATTTTGATATGAAGTACGAACTATTTGAAAAGAAACGACCATGGTGTGAAATAAGTGTTTGGCTGTTAAAGAGACCGGGATCAGATATCGTCATACTCTCTACCAATACCGAAAACTACTTTAACAGCTGTGTACGCGGTGGGGAATCCAGAATGAAGTAGGAAGGTTTGATGATGATTCTACATGAGGTATTAACGCATCCCTGACTCTTGTAAGTCATCTTGATGCGGCTAAAATAAGAGCTATACCATGCCAAATAAGGTCGCACCTCCGATCGAGCATGATTCTACGATACCATTCTATTACTTTGTGATTTGATTGGGTGCACCTTTGATTTGGGAGTGTGTCTCGAGGTGGGAGGTAGTAGCTGCTGTGCGTTACCACTAGTCCGAAAGTGCAAACGGTAGAATCCCACCTTGGCATTGCCTCGCGTGCCTTGTCAAATGCCCTATCGTGCCATCTACGAGTTTGGTTTGTACTGTACCTATGGAGTGCCTTCTGATAGTTGTAATGACCTGTAAATTTAGAGAATTAAACTCGTTAATTTAATAAGATTTTTTTTGTAACTAAATTTAAGGAAAAAAAACTTTATAATTTATAATGAAGTGAGTGGCAACTAAATGTTTTTGGATATTATCATAATATCTGTTGTTATACCCATTCCCTAAAAATAATGAAAGGGGAAAATTTGTAAAATATTAAAGTGGTTAATTAATTATGTTAATTGGGTAGGTTATGACATGCAAATCATGTTGGTGGAATATTGTCAATTTTGACATATTAATTATGTTAGTGGTGAACATTGTTAAGCAATTTAAAACAATGAAACTTGCAATCAATTTATTTGATGAATATACCTTATTCCTAGTTAGCAATTCAAAACTTGAATAAAGGCATATACAGATATTTTAAAATAGAGTTAATGACAATTAATAGGGAAATTAATTGTAAAATTTCAGTAGTTGACCAGAATTAATTTATTGAATAATTAATGCAAGTTAATTTAATTGATGAAAGATAAATAAGTAAATTCTTTTGGTTAATGGCATGAGGACGCGAGGTTAATCCCCATTTTGTAGGAGAAATCTGCCCGTGTAACAAGTCCGGCCACCAGTGCCTACAAAGTGGACGGATTAATGTGAGACGTCGCAGGATTGATAATTAAACCGAAAGGGTTAATTAACTAATTAAGTTAGTAACCAAATTTGAATATGTAATTAAAGGAGAATGATTGACATGAAGGAATATGGTAATTAATTGAAATCAGTTAAGTAGGATAATTAGTTGGTAATATGGTAATTAATTGACATCAATTAAGGAGGTTAATTAAAAGGGATAAGGTAATCAATTGAAATCAATTAAAGGCAACTAAAGGGGAATTAATTGATTTGAAGAATATGGAAATCAATTAGAGGGAATTAACTAATTTAAAAATATTAGGTAGGGAATTGGGGCTAGATTGCTAGATGTCCCAATGGTAGAAATCAAAAAGTAGAAACCCATAGGGTAAATTGAAAACTTAACAAGTGGAATTAATAGAAATAAAACACATTTGTTTAAAAACGTTCAAACCATAAATTTATGATGTTTTCTTCCACTTAAATCAACGCCATCTAAATATTTAGTGCTTGCCACTTTCTTTTCTTGAATCAACGCATTCACTCTCAATTTAGTTTGAACGTACGTTATTCCTTGCAAAATTTTATCACTTGATTTACGCCCCTTTTTAATGCAGCAAAATTTGTTATTTTCCTTTACTGTTTCAATGTCTAAATATAAATTGGAAGTTTTGAAATTTTTACTTTGTTAAAAGACAAATCCAATTGGAATTTTAATAAAAATGAATTACGTATATTTTAAATACGAAGAATGTAAACGAATTTAATTTTAAGTTAAGTAATAACTTTTGACAAGTCAGTGTATTTATAGACCATGAAATTTCGCATTTAAAAAGACACAAATTTTTAATGGTATAAATAACGTATATAGGAAAACGTATTAATAAATAAAAAAATTCAACGCATTCAATTTGCTTTAAATTTGGTATAAAACATTGTCTAATAAAATTTACCGGATCTTTATAAATCAATGCTATCTATAAATTGATTGCCATTTCCTCTACCTAAAGCAATACGTGATGTCCTCTTTACACTAAAAGTTCAAACTCATGAAATCAATGCTGGTTATAAAAATTCAAATCCATGTACAACTTCATTTGGTTAATAGGTATATAATCTGTAATTTCCTTTTACCATTCTCAGCAATTAATTCTTGCCGTTTCCTAAATTCACCAAATCAATTTAATTGCTTATTCTTATGACTAAACTTTTGCAAGGTTCTCTTTGTTGGAAAAGAAAATATAAAACACGGTTGGAATGTTCAATTATTTTTCTATCGTTTTTTTTCCATAACTCAAGTGATAAAACCCACGCACCTTTTTATTATGCATTGACATCATTTATTTAAAAATCCACTTTCCATTTTACTGTATTTGATTTTCGAATGAAAGTTATTGCTTGCCTTTTCTTTTCCATTGATCTCCGCATGCCAAAAATCTTGCAACTCACTGCTAAAATAACTACTTCCAACTTTTGGGTCTTTCCCTGTAATTCAACGCAAGCTTCTTGTAATAAACATTCAAGGAAAGCAAAATTTATTTCTTACCTGTAGAAACAAAATTTACTTAATCTCAAAGAAAAAATCACGCACTTTCCGGTCCATTTCAAGTTATTACCTTCCATTTCTTCATCTTTAATTTCGAAAGTCCTTCCTTTAAATAAGCAACATGTTCAAAGAAAATTGATTTCGTGCCTACCTGTTCCCTTAATCAATGCTTTCTTTATGTAACGTTCGAATAACAAAGCAATATTACTTGTCGTCTCCCTTATATTAATCAATGCAATCACTGATTATATATATAAAGCCTCACACAAAAACTTTATATTGCATCTAAAATTTGCCTTCGTTCGTCTTGAGAAAGTGCACAGGTATGGCCACACCTTGCTTTTATTTATTTTGTTCTTCTTCTTGTTTCATTTGGTCCAATGTCCACACTACTCGGCTGCTCCACCACCTGTCCTTGCCACATCTCCTTTTTCCCTCTCTGATCTATTTTGACATACGTGTCAGATTATTGTAGGAAGACAAGCTTAGTATCCTTCTTTTGAATTCTATAGAAAATGCATGCATTCCTGTAGTTATGGCCACTTGAACTTCTTGCGTGAGTCTTTTTTTTTAAATATAAATTGCTAAAGTGTGTCATCTTTGAAAAAAAATGGTAACAAACAAAACTAATATTCTTCATTTTGCATACACTCACACGTGCAAAATCACGTTTGTTTCAGCAGATAGGTAGAACTTTTTATTACCTAACTTATTTCCAAAATATGCAGTGACTTGTATATTTTGAGTGCATGCTTACGGGGTTTAAAATAGGCAAGGAGACCGTGCCATTTATTTAGATTGCATCGCCTTGTTTTGTGAATTCATGCATGAGTTATTTTAATAAAATGTTAACAAAAGAAAAAAAAAGTATATTTTCATTTGCATCTCTGGAAGAAGAAAAAAAAACAAAAAAAAAACAAAAAAACAAAAAAAAGAAGAGAAATGCATGTTTTAAAAGATGAGGTAGGAGTGGTTGTGCTATGTTGTGTGTTCAAGTTTTGGGAACCAACATGCTTCACTTTTATGCAACGTGATTATTTATATAGAGAAAGAAAAAATGAAAAAAAAAGAAGGAAAAAAAAAGGGATATATTAGTTGCAAATTTCACTGTTATCAATGCTGAAGAATTTTAGTGTACGCTACCTGTTTGTAGAAAGGGAATAACGTATTGTGTCCACCTTTTTCTTTCCAGCTGTTGCCTAAAACTTTCCACTATAATTTTCATGGGTACGTAAATAGTTAAGATTTCACTGCCTAGCCTTGAGAACGTGGGCGAGTCGAGTAGTGAGAGTGGTCGAGTCAAGTGGAGTCTATTCGTTCCAGTTGTTTCGAAAATTTTGCTCTGACCGTAATTTAAAAGTCGCGTATTGGTATTTGGATCTTGTTATAGATTTGAATCAAGGCGTGGCATCCGCGGAAATCTGATCGTGCCGTTGTTCGTTTCTTTATCAAGTGATACAATCGTTTGAATCTAAATTTCTGCAGCTTTAAGGTGAGTATTTCTCACCAGACAAACATACCTATATATCTGTGAATTTATCACAAGTGTAATTGTAAAATTTATTTTATTTAATTTTATTTGCCTGTGATATAAACGTATGATGTTAAACTCCATTTTTATTGACACATCATCAGTTTTTTATTTATTGAAGTATTATTGCAGTTATACTATTAAATGCTTATTGATTGTTAATCACACTGCAAGTTCCCTGTAAATTTGGGATCGTTATAGGCTGAAGTGATAGGCCTGAATGATAATTATTTACCCATTTATTTATTTAATTGTTTAATTATTTATTATTTAACTTGGGATTGCGGGTTTGAAATGATAGAACCTGAGCTTTTGTAAATTGCGGATTGAAATGATATATATCCGTATCACTTGACCTAGGCTAGAAAACTATATACAGACCCGTGGTTTATATAATATTTTATGAAATGTTTTAAAAATATTTTAAATAGAAAGTTTATGATATTCTGGCTTAAATGTATTTAAAGGATTTTATGAAATTTATAATGATTTTTGAATGAGTCAAAATTTTAAATAAATGGAAGGTTAAGTAAAATTTTGGAATATAACTTATTCTGAATTTTTGTTAAAAGTGAGATTTTAGTTAAGTAAAATAATTGATAATAAGTTATATTTGGGAATTTAAAATTAATTGTTAAGTTAATAATTTATTTCAGCACTTAAATGCTGTCTTTTGTAAATGAACTGTTTTAACCTATGACTTTAGGTAGCATTTTATAAGTGCTACGGAAACTAAATTTTGATTGTTTTAAATAAAAGAATTTAATGGAAATAATCTTTAGGAAAAAGCTTAAATTTTGGAATTTAATATGTAATTAATAAAAATAAGGAATTGGCTTTAAATGGTTTTAAATGGAAGAATTTAACTTTTAAATGTGAGTTGAAAGGCAATTAATTCCTAAATAAATTGAATAGATTTAAATGGTATTTTTTTTAAAAAAATGACTGATGTTTAAAAATGATATTATGATATTGAAGGTATTTGAAATTTATTTTGATTTTTAAAGTATAAATACCATTTTTAAAATGTCGTAACCACGGGTTAAAATAACGTTTGGTTGTTAAAGAGACCGGGATCGGATATCTAGCATACTCTCTGTCGATACCGAAAACCACTTTGACAACCGTGTACGCAGTGCAGATTCCAGAATGAAGTAGGATGGTGGTGACGTTTTCTTTATGGTAAATACGTGGACCCGACTCCTGTGAGTTGGCATAAGGTGGCTAAAACAGGAGCGATTCTCGGATTAATGAGGTAGCTCCTCTGATCGAACGCACTTCTTCGTATGCCATTCTATTACTCTTGTGATTGTTTTGGTGTGCACCTTTTATTTGGGAGTGTTGTTCGAGGTGGGCGGCAGCTGCACGCTGCGCGTTTCCATCGGTCCGGATAGCAATTGGTATATCTACCCTGGCATTACCTAGTTGTGCCGTGTCACCTACCATAGCGAGCCTTGTACGAGTTTGGTTTTCTCCCGTAGCCCGTGTGGTATCCTCTGGTGGCTTCCCGATCAGGAGGGACTATGATATTGGATGGACTACTGGGACTATTACGTGTTAAGGTGGAAAATGTAAAGCCTTAACTCTATTTAAAAGTAAGTTTATTTTACTAATAGACACTATTATAATAGCGAAGTATTACTACATAGTAAATAGTTTAACGGATCCTTAGAGGATGGGCGGTCCCAAGCATCCTTTAAGTTACTTGTTCTTTAATACAGTTCACTTGAATTAACTTACACTATATAAGTATGTATGTCCTGACTCGAGTGTTTATGTTTTATTTTACGCTCGGATCAGCCTGAGTTGCAGTTCAGTTTCATCCCGAAGCTAGGATTTTTGTAGATCACTTTCAAGCTGTTGGCAAACTTCCCTTTCCGTTCTTTATCTAACTTTTTGAAATCAAGACTACTGGACATTTGGATTGTTCTACTGATGATTTAAAACTATATTTGGATTAAAGACTATGTAATTTTTATTTGATTGAGACTATTTATAGTGGCTTCATGAACCACTAAGTATTTTTAAATTCCGCTGCGAGTATTCTGATTCCGTGCCTGTGATTCTGTGATTATTTATTTACTGTATATTTTGAGATTTGCCAAATTTTATTTACAACGCGGTATTTTGAACAATTCAAGTCCGACATGTGCGGATGCGAATGGTTGAAAATATCGGGTCGTTATAATAGTCCTCCAGTTTATGGAGGAATTACGGTACTGTATAGACTACGGGAATATATAAAATGTGTTAAGGGGGATATGTGTAATGTCTTAATGCTATTTTAATATTTTACTTTACTGTAGACATTATCTACGTAGCATATCATACTATGTATATAGATATTTTAACGTATCCTTAAAGGGTGGAATCCCAAACATCCTTTAAGTTATTTTGTATCTCACTTGATATTTCAGTTGAATTGATTTACTAGTATAAGAATGTTAATCCTGACATGACTGTTTTGTGTTTTGCTTTATGCTCCGGCCAGACTGAGTGTCATAACATTTGAGACTCACCTATGGAGCTCGGAGGTTTGGTTGAAGTTCCATCTCTATCTATTCAGCTTTAGTTATTCCTGTTGTTCCAGTTGTTTTTTGCAGACTTGTCATTTTCTTTTGTACTGACACTTCTATGTATTAGATATCTATTGTATTTTGTTTAAGACTCTATTATTTATTGTAGTAGTTTCATGAACTACTATTTATCTATTCTGGTGCTTATTATTGTATTACTCTATGTCTGTGATTCTGTGATTGATTTATTTACTATATATGCTGAGTTTTGCCAAATATAATTAACAATCTGTTATTTTGAGCAATTCAAGTCTGACATGTGTAGATTATTGTCGATTTGAACGATTCAAAATAGCAGGTCGTTACAGTTGGTATCAGGGCTCTAGATTAGACAATACTTATCATATGGAGTAAAAAAACTCATTAGAGATAGTGTAGTGATCCCCTAGAATTAGTAGGATTAATCATAGTTCGTTTGAGCTTGAAATTCATTGTTAGGATTCTCCTAGATTTGGATTTTCTTTTGAATTTTGGAACGTTCCCTTCGTTCTGAAATCTATTCTTGTCTTTTCCTATTCATGTTCATATTTACATTAGAGCATCCCATAACTTCATTTATGTTGATCTCTGTAATAAATTTGAGCTCATCTTACCGCCTCAATTGGAAACTTCATCGTTTTGTGTGATTAATTCCATCGGTGGTTCCGGCAACCTTAGTATGATTTGTAAAGGGATGAAACTCCTTTACAACAGGCGTCGATTCGTCGGATATTTCTATGTCATTGGTTTTGATGCTGTTATTTCTTGCAAAACTCGAACCGTTCTCTATTCGACGACTAGGGTAATTCCCTTGTGATCGAATATCGAATGCCTCAAGATTTTGCAGCCAGTTTATCTTTTCGCTTGATTCTCAACCTAGTGATCTTGACTCCACCCATGTTGTCCAACTCTTTTCGTATGTTTTGGTTAAGTCACCTCTCCTCCTCTCAAATGGGAAACTAAATTCCGCATCAATCTTATTTCTGCAGCTCGACCGATTGTCCTTCCTCCTAGGCGGATGGTTTCTATGAATGGTTAGTCATACCCTTTGGGTTAACCAATGCTCCTGCCTTCTTCATCGATCTCATGAATCGCATTTTCCGCGATATTCTCAACCAGTTTGACCATGTTTTCGTTGATGATATTCTTTTTTTTTTCTATGTCTTGGTGGACCCGGTAAAGGTCTCCCTGAATAGTATAAGTCTATCCGTCCTTTCTCTTTTGTAATATAATTATCTTATCTTCCTTTCAAGCTATCTTCAATGTTAGAGTTCTCTTTGATTAGGGCCCCTCTAATTTGAATCTCTATCCTTGCTTTAAAATCCATTCTTGAATCATCCTCTGAGGGAGTGTATTGGTAACTAATACAAAAATGTTTTATATTGTGTTGTTTGAGTTGTTAAGTTTTATTTTGGGTTTCGATCGATTCGTCTGACCAACGCTATCTATAGAAATTCTGAATACACTTGAATAGAGCAAACTGACACAATATTATTTTTTAAATTGGTAAATGAGATATTTTATGTATGATTATATTTTATATATAAGTAGAATTTTCTAAAATAATTAGTTAGTTAAATGAATTGGGTGTTAGAAATGATATTACTAGATTATCATTTATTATCTTATCAACATACCTAAACCATTAACTATTATTGTATGTTATAAGGTGTTGAAATTTTAAACGTGGTTTACAAATCTAATTTGCAAATGAAAGGAATATAAATTAAGGATTTGAAAATTTAAATTTCTAGTGTTTTTAAAAAAAATTGGTTTCAAAGTCTGTAAAATATATTATTTGAAAATATTTTCGAATGGAAATTATTTCTAAAGAACTTTAAAAGAAATAAATCAGTATTCTCTTCTTTTATCGCTAGAAAATTATTTTGATGATGACTGCAGCATCATCGATATTATCTTGCGAGTCTTAAAGTGGAGAGACCGCTTAATAGCTTTGCTATATTTTTGTTTTGGAAAATGGATTTGATTTGAATTTCTTGAGTATGATTTGATATAAAGAATATATATATGTATATAATTATTTCAAAATGGTTTGAAGTGAAACCGGAAATTCTAAAATTTTATATCAAGTGATGGTTTTCAATTATTGAAGTGAAGCAAAAAATTTGAATAATTGGAGCGTCTGAAATGAGAAATAAAATTAAAACAACTTGAAATAGTTGAACTAGGATAAAATTAATTTGTATGATACTCAATTACATTTTTAAGACATATATAACTAACCTAAAATATTCAAAAAAATTAAAATGTTAATGTGAATATGTAATTGAAGGTTATGCAAGAAAAAATTATGTATTAAAATGTTCGAACTAAATTTTTCTTAATCGAAATGTTGTAAATTAAAAAAAGGTAAATCTATATAGTGCTCAATTACACTTAGAAACATTCATAATACTTTCTTGGAAAATTTCAAACGTTAATGTGAACATGTAATTGAATAGTATACAATAAAATGTAAGTAATAAGATGTCCAAAAATGAAATCTTGTTAAGAGAATTTATAAATAAATATTGAGTGGTTATAATAAATGTTTATACACTTAATATATGTTGCAAGATATGTCAAGTGAAATAAATAGATTAACAAAAAGAGATAGCTATTTAAATAAATAAATATGGAATGATAATAATAAACTTAAGTAAAATGGTTGAAGGGTTGATTAAGTGATATTGACAATAAAGGAAATATGCTACGTGAATGAAATAAAATTAATAAAATTTATATGGTTTTGAATTAATTGTTATATCTGGTACTATATATTTTGAATCTATCTTTCCTTTCTGTTGTTTCTATTCTCCTTTCTCGTTACTTTTCGAGGACGAAAAGTTTTTAGTGGGGGAGAATGTAACAATCCGAAAATTTTAATGATTTTAATAACGTAATTAACTAAATTTTCCATGAAAATAAGCAATAAAATTTTGACATGAAAACTTGATATTTGGAATATGTCTATTTTAACATAGCAATTGACAGATTTTCACTGGAAATATGAAAGTTAGTTCTATTGTGTAATTTTCAAATTCAATTTATGTCAGTTAAAATTTGCTAGAAATAAATTATTGATGAAACCTATTTTTACATCAGAAAAATGTATATCATTTTGTGAGTGAGACGTCATATTACGTTTCGCCAAATGTGGACTGCTCTTGCTCTATTAATCTTATTTTCGGCGTTGTAGCAGCATTTTTGGCAGCGGAAAATGGAGTTTTGATAGGATGGTCATGTCATTCATATCTGTGTACTATTCGGTTCGTTTCGTCATGCTGATCTTCATGGTATATTCATTTGTAAATTTTGTCGTCCTGTACGCGGCGAAATCTACGAAATGGCTAGTCGTATCAGTACCCATTTTGAATCTTTTGGCTTTCCCTTGTGTCCGTTCAATTATCCAACCGTGAGAAAATAAATGGATGCCAGACTTTAATATCCTTAAATTCAATAGATGACTGTCACTATTCCCATTATTTTATATTTATTCCAGTTCGTTCTCTGGCATTCCTTTTTCTTACTTGTTTCTAAGCTTTCTAAAAAAAATAACATCAAATGCAAAGCTTATAAATTGCATGTTCATTCTTAGTGTCCTTTTTTAGCTTGTTTATTTCCTATCACCTCTCTCTTCTCTTCCTTCTAACATTGCTTTTGAGAATAAAGAGAAAATGATAACTTAAAAAGCTTGCTTATATATATTACCTAAAGCTTCAACCCCCCCTCCCCTCTGTTAGCTGTTACAACTCGTGTAGCCGAACCCATCCAACCAAGTATCTACACCACCCAAAATCCACCGCCTGTGCTTTCCCATCACCTACATCTGAAGCTTGAAGCCCAGTTCGCCTCAGCCTACTCCGGTCCTACGCCTTTAGCCACCGTCTCCAACTCCCTCTCTTTACCATACGCGCCCTAGTATCCTTCATTCCCCTCAGCCTCTCATGGCTGAATTGCCTACTTGAACCCATACCCCATCCATCTCCACTATATCACAACCTTCTGCATCTATTTCTGAGCCCTTCCTTGACTCGGTAGCAAACCCGCTTCCTCCACCTGATCGTACATCTCGAGACCATTCTCCACTCTTCTCCGCCGACAACCTTTTCCTATCTCTGAACTTGCTATCCCGCTTCTCAAACCATGCAGCAGTACTAAGCAACCCCTTCATCTACAAACACCTGCACATAAGCTCGCCATCGCCCTTGACCATGCTTCACACAACTGAACAGCCAACCGAGAACCGAACGCCAGCCACCACCCCATGATCGCTGACCCTGTTGAATATGCGCTTATATGTTTTTTGTTTGATGATAATAAACATATATATTCATTTGAATGTATTTGGTAATGTACTATTTTGTTTTTCATAGATTAAATAAATATTCGTTGAATAAAATAAATTACACAGAATTTGAATTCAAACAGAAATTTTATTCAAACAAATATTTATTACAATCTTGAATAGTACAAATTCAAGATCTCACTATACATATACATTTTTGATTACATCACAATTTCGTTTTACATAATTTCCTCACTACATATCACTCACACTCGTATTTTGTCTTCAACTGCATTCCAGTTTGAATCCAGCATCTGAGCAATCTGCAAAAATATTCACTAACGCAGTAAAATTGAAAAAGAAATATTTTTGCAATTTAAAATGAAATATGATTTTTGAAAATATTATTTGCCTCAGTTATTTGGGTTGTTCATCATCATTCACACTTGAATTCATCACACACGAACAGTGTGACATGCACAGTGTATCACTGTGCATGCCACAAGGCCGTGCACATCAATATACACTTAATAATGCTACAGGGACAGGTGAGCACTGGTCAAACCCAAATGAAAAACCGGGTTCAACTCACGTGCAATATATTGAAAATCACGACACGAGCACAAGGTCAAACCCGAGTTTTGAAACTGAGTTCAACACAAGGCAACATGACATGAATGCAACGAAGACCAACAACAAAATGGACTGCAACAATCATGTATGCAGACCATACCAGACCAAACTACAAGAGTGACACAGTGAAGCTCAAGTATAACACTGCAGAAGTTCAAATCAGTACAACAACTCGAGCTTCAGAAAGAACAGAGACAACATCAACAAACCCAAATATCCAAACCAACAACAACATGAATACTGCACCAACCAGAATGGATGCAGTGATACAAGGCATAGCAAATGCATGCAACAATGTGCACAGGCCAGAAACAATATAGTAATGACAGCTACAACAGTCAGTGCCAACAAAGAAATGCCCAACACAAATGGCCAGAAAAATCCACAAGCATGATACAGGTGAACAGAAGACAAGTGCACAACAAACCAAATGTCAACAGTATGGATAGACAGTGATCACAAAGAACAAAGCATCAAAGTTGAACAACTACAAGTACAGAAAACAACTCAATAGCAACTGCATAGCGACTGCAACACAGTATCAAACTGAAACGAAGTGATGAACCAACAATGCAAACAAGTACCATATGGCACCAGCTCGGTAATCAAGTGAACAACAATGTAAACATGAAGTGAATGCGTCTACAGGAAAGCAATAAATAAGTCTAAGTTCGAATACAATGCAGACGCAAACAATTTCAAGTTGAACAAATCAAAGCCGTGAGATGCAGTCAAGTCAAGAAGCCGTTTTCATACATAAAGTCAAAGCCGTGGTCATCACAAAGAAATCAAAGTTTCGTTTTGACCAAATATATCGCAATTTCAAAATCAAAGCCGTGACCATCAAGTAACGAAGAATATTCAATTACGAACAAGTCAGTGAAATCTCAGGCATCAATACAAGATCGAACGGCCAAAGACAAATTCAAATGAACTCATACGAACACAAAAATAGGATTTCGAATCCTATATAAACCCAATCGTCATCGGCTAAATTGGTATTCGAGTTCGAGCTTAACAAAGAAAAAATCATCCAACTCGAATCACGATCAAGTTCAAGCAAGCCAAAACCAGTAAAAGCAAAAGCAAAAATTAACATACCAATTATAATTCGAACTTGATCGAATTGAAGTAGCCGATAGAAATTCAAAGTGACAAACGATCGACGAACGCAAGGAACTGGACACTGGAGATCTCGATCGAAGCCACTGGAGTCGGCGACTTCAATTATAGCACAAGCCCTAATTCAGACGAGAAAAGGGACGAACGAAACAAAGCCACCATTATCTCACAAAGGAAAGCAGGCCGGCGAAATAAAAAAAAACGGGGGAGATGATATGTTTGGGCCGGCCTTGTGATTTTTAGAGGCTTTAGTTTAATTTTTTTTTAATTAGGGTTATTGTGTCTTTTTATTGTTGTTTAATTGTTTTTGTTTTTACTTTACGAATCAAAACTTTGTAAATCACCACCTAGGGTTTAGATAGTGTCAGATTGTCTAGTTAGAATTAGTTCAGTGAGCAGGGTGTGCGAGTTTGCAAAACTCTATAGGCGGGAGCAGAGTTTGCGAGTAAGCAAAGCTCTATAGGCGGAAGCAGAGTTTGCGAGTAAGCGAAACTCTATAGGCGGAGCAGGGTGTGCGAGTCTAGTAGAGTGTTTGTGAGCGGGAGCAAATGTTTGCGAGTCTAGTAGAGTGTTTATGAGTGGGAGCAAATGTTTGTGAGTCTAGTAGAGTGTTTGTAAGCGGGATACTATTTAATTCTAATAGAAATCTTGGAATGCAGCAGTAGGCAGGGGTTGCCGAAGCTGGTTAAATTTTGTGTGTGATTTACTTTTCAGCATATTTATTTCTGCAGTTTATTTCTGTTTTTAATTCGAGTAAATTTTCTATAACCCTATTAACC
This sequence comes from Allium cepa, assembly GCA_030765085.1. NCBI lineage: Eukaryota > Viridiplantae > Streptophyta > Magnoliopsida > Asparagales > Amaryllidaceae > Allium > Allium cepa. The sequence continues at coordinate 149,354,090 of CM060930.1, forward strand.
CCCCTTCTAGGGTTAATCTAGATCCTACAAGTGGTATCGGTGCCCGGTATTTTTTTCTTTAACTCTAGAGTCATGAATTCACCGAATAATACTTTTACTGAGGGGGAATCTATTGCTAGGCCGCCCATGTTTAATAATTCAAAAGCAAGCTCAGAGGAATCTAGTGAGGTCTGTTGGCGAGCTAAGGAGCAACAAGAATGGTTTCTAGATTCAGGGTGTTCTAGACATATGACAGGTGACAAATCGAAGTTCCTTAGCCTAGAGAATTTTAAAGGTGGAAATGTGATCATGGGAGACAATAGTAAGTGTAAGATTATTGGTAAAGGTGAAGTAGGTAACGGTACTTTTTCCTTGACTAATGTTTAATACGTTGATAAGTTGCATCACAATCTCATTTCTATTAGCCAACTATGTGACAAAGGTATGAATGTGTTTTTTGATAGTGATACTTGTAAAATCATTGATAAATCTTCTTATAACATTGTTTTTATGGGCAAAAGAAAAGGAAATGTTTACTCGCTTTCGTTTGACAATCTAAATCTTTCTAGATGTTTGGTAGCCACTAACGAAAAGGCATCTTTATGGCATAGGAGACTTGGACATGCTAGCATGAGCCTCTTAAAAAAACTTGAAACAAAAGAATTAGTCAGAGGGTTACCACAAAAGGAATTTAAAAATAATAAAGTGTGTAAAGCATGTTCCTAGGGCAAGCTTAGTCGATCATCGTTCCACCCTAAAAACATTGTTAGCACATCAAGGGTCCATGAATTAATTCACATGGACTTATTTGGACCAAATGAAATCACAAGCTTGAATGGGAAACGTTATTGTTATGTTTTGGTTGATGATTATTCTAGATTTACATGGGTTTATTTTTTAGCCAAAAAGTCTGAATCTTTTGATTATTTTTCAAAATTTGCAAAACTTGTTCAAAATGAAAAAGGAGTTTCAATTAAAACCTTGAGAAGTGATCATGGAGGCGAATTTGAAAATTTGGAATTTGAAAACTTTTGTGAAGAAAATGGTTTAAAACATGAATTTTCTGCTCCACGAACACCTCAACAAAATGGGGTGGTTGAAAGGAAAAATCGTACATTGTAGGAATTGGCTAGATCCATGTTGAGTGAGTATAAAATACCTCTAACCTTTTGGGCAGAGGCAGTGAATACTTCGTGCTATATAATGAATAGAGTAATGATTAGACCAATACTTGGCAAAACCTCTTATGAATTATGGCATGAAAGGAAACCTAACATTTCTTATTTTCGTGTATTTGGATGTCCTTGTTTCATTCTTAACACAGGTGATCAACTTGGAAAATTTGAATCAAAGGATGATGAGGGAATTTTCATGGGCTATTCAACAAGAAGCAAGGCTTACAGAATATACAACAAACGAACAAAGACAATTGTTGAATCAATCAATGTGAAATTCGATGAATCTGACCTGGAAAGGACTACTGAAAAGACGGATGATGATGGGGTAGATCATGAAGGCATTGAAGATGGGACATCTAGTGAGAAAGCTGAAAATAGAATTGTTGATGCTGGTAGATTGAAATTCAAATCCAATCATCCTCCTGAATTGGTTATAGGTGATCCTACGGAAGGTATACGTACTCTCTCTTCATTTGATAAAAATTTGTGTTCGTTTTGTTATCACAGTGGTTTTATTTCTGAAATTGAACCTGATTCTGTTGAAATGGCTCTTAATGATGAAAATTGGGTTTTAGCAATGCAAGATGAACTTAATCAATTTAAGAGAAATAAAGTTTGGAAATTAGTTCCCAGGTCTAATGACTATCCAATTGTTGGAACTAAATGGGTGTTCAAAAATAAACTTGATGAATCAGGAAACGTAATTAGAAATAAAGCTAGGTTGGTCGCAAAAGGATATAACCAAATTGAAGGCTTAGATTTTGATGAAACATTTGCTCCAGTTGCTAGGTTAGAATCCATTAGGATTTTGCTAAATTTTGCATGTTATAAGGGTTTCAAACTTAAACAAATGGATGTAAAAAGTGCCTTTTTGAATGGTGATTTGAAAGAAGAAGTTTTTGTTGAACAACCCCCCGGTTTTGAAAATCATGATTTTCCAAGTCATGTGTATAAATTAGAAAAAGCATTATATGGTCTTAAGCAAGCTTCTAGAGCTTGGTATGACTGCCTTTGTACATATCTTTTGGAAAATGGTTTTAAAAAGGGGAGTGCTGACACGACACTGTTTCTATTACATAAAGGAAGTGAATTTTTGATCGTTCAGATTTATGTGGATGATATCATTTATGGTGCTACTAATGAACTCTTGTGCGAGAAATTTGAACAAGTCATGTAGGCTAAATTCGAGATGAGCTTGGTTGGAGAATTGAAATATTTTCTTGGATTTCAAATCAAGCAAAGCAGTGATGGTATTTTCATCTCACAATCCAAGTATGTGTTGGAATTGTTGAAGAAATTTGGAATTGAGAACTCCAAACCATTGAGAACTCCTATGAGTCCATCAAAAAAGTTAGACAAAGTTGAGAAAGGAATTGCTGTTGATCAGAAGAAATATCGAGGAATAATTGGTTCACTTCTCTATCTTACTGCTTCTAGACCTGATATTATGTTTTCTGTGTGTTTGTGTGCACGTTTTCAATCTAACCCTAAAGAATCTCATTTGAAAGCCACTAAACGAATTTTGAGATATCTTTCACACACACACAAATTTGGATTATGGTACCCTTCTTGTGAAAATTTTGATTTAGTTGGTTATTCTGATGATGATTATGCTGGTTCATTGGTTGATAGAAAAAGTACCAGTGGGACATGTTTCATGCTAGGACATTCATTAGTTTCATGGTCAAGTAGAAAACAGAATTGTGTTGCATTATTCACCACTGAAGCAGAGTATATTGCTTTAGGAAGTTGTTGTGCTCAAATTTTATGGATGATGCAAACTCTTTCGGATTTTGGCTTAGTTTATAAACAAGTTCCATTAAAATGGATAGTAAAAGTGCAATAGACTTGTCAAATAATCCTGTTCATCATTCACGCACAAAACACATTGATGTGAGACACCACTTTCTTAGGGATCACATTGCTAAGGAAGACATTTGCATTGAACATGTTTCAACTGAGGCACAACTTGCTGATATTTTCACAAAAACCCTCCCCGAAGACATATTTTCCAGATTACGTTTGGATTTGAGGATTATGGAAATTGACTAATTTGACCCCCTATTAATTATCGAAAAGATCAATAGTGATTGAAAAAGTGATGAGTGTCGATATTTGTCATACATTACTCAAGACAATATATTTAGAAAAATTTCTTTAGAATTTCATAACAAGAGTTATAAAAACTTTTTGTTGGGTAAAAAATCGTGATCATTTCTATTTCTATCATCTTTCTATCGACCATCACTCATCAAAATCATATATAGCATGTAAATTTGTGGTAGTTTACAAAGGAAATTATTCGTTCTTCAATTTATTATTATAAAGGAAATTATCTGTGCTTCAATTTATTATATTCTTCAATAAAAATAAATATCCAAAGTATTCACTCTCATTTAAAAGTCCTCACGGTTATGCATGGGTGAATTACTTAGATTTTTGATTATGTGCTTCCATGCTCATTTAAAAGTCCTTACGGTTATGCATGTATGGAACGCATATCAAAATTAATTGATTAAATAGACAAGTTGATTCTAATCCCATTTAAAAGTCCTCACGGTCATGCGTGGTTAGAAGATACTTGATTTCATTTTTTAAATAAAAATTGTGAATACTACTAATCTCATTTAAAAGTCCTAACGGTTATGCATGGTTAGTAGATATTCAAATTTCCCGAAATAAATATTCCACAAATAGACAGAATTGTATGATTTTTTGATGATTTTATCCCCATCACTTCTGAAAGTGGAATATGCGTCTGACAAGAATAATTATGATTTTTGTTTGAGTTTTATTGAAATTTGATATTTATATTCAATTGAGTTAAATGTTTGATTCATGTCTGTCACTTCATCCCTATTTTTATAACACTGTTATTCTTTTGCTGATAACAAAAGAGGGAGAGAAAGGTTAAGATTTTGGAAAATAAAATTCATATATTCTCTATTTGCATATAGATTCATATTGCATATTTTATTTTCATGCATATATGTAGGGGGAGCATCATGTAGAGAGGAAGCATTTAAATAGGGGGAGCAATTTGAGTATATAATTGGTCCAATACATTTAACACGGTCAAAATCTTAAATATATGTTTGTTATCATCAAAAGGGGGAGATTGTTGAATATGTGCTTATATGTTTTTTGTTTGATGATAATAAACATATATATTCATTTGAATGTATTTGGTAATGTACTATTTTGTTTTTCATAGATTAAATAAATATTTGTTGAATAAAATAAATTACACAGAATTTGAATTCAAACAGAAATTTTATTCAAACAAATATTTATTACAATCTTGAATAGTACAAATTCAAGCTCTCACTATACATATACATTTTTCATTACATCACAATTACATCACAATTTCGTTTTACATAATTTCCTCACTACATATCACTCACACTCGTATTTTGTCTTCAACTGCATTCCAGTTTGAATCCAGCATCTGAGCAATCTGCAAAAATATTCACTAACGCAGTAAAATTGAAGAAGAAATATTTTTGCAATCTAAAATGAAATATGATTTTTGAAAATATTATTTGCCTCAGTTATTTGGGTTGTTCGTCATCATTCACACTTGAATTCATCACACACGAACAGTATGACATGCACAGCGTATCACTATACATGCCACAAGGCCGTGCACATCAATATACACTTGATAATGCTACAGGGACAGGTGAGCACAGGTCAAACCCAAATGAAAAACCGGGTTCAACTCATATGCAATATATTGAAAATCACGACATGAGCACAAGGTCAAACCCGAGTTTTGAAACTAAGTTCAACACAAGGCAACATGACATGAATGCAACGAAGACCAACAGCAAAATGGACTGCAACAATCATGTATGCAGACCAGACCAGACCAAACTACAAGAGTGACACAGTGAAGCTCAGGTATAACACTGCAGAAGTTCAAATCAGTACAAAAACTCGAGGTTCAGAAAGAACAAAGACAACATCAACAAACCCAAATGTCCAGACCAACAACAACATGAATACTGCACCAACCAGAATGGATGCAGTGATACAAGGCATAGCAAATGCATGCAACAATGTGCACAGGCCAGAAACAATATAGTAATGACAGCTACAACAGTTAGTGCCAACAAAGAAATGCCCAACACAAATGGCCAGAAAAATGCACAAGCATGATACAGGTGAACAGAAGACAAGTGCACAACAAACCAAATGTCAACAGTATGGATAGACAGTGATCACAAAGAACAAAGCATCAAAGTTGAACAACTACAAGTACAGAAAACAACTCAATAGTAACTGCATAGCGACTGCAACACAGTATCAAACTGAAACGAAGTGATGAACCAACAATGCAAACAAGTACCAGATGCCACCAGCTCGGTAATCAAGTGAACAACAATGCAAACATGAAGTGAATGCATCTACAGGGAAGCAATAAACAAGTCTAAGTTCGAATTCAATGTAGATGCAAACAATTTCAAGTTGAACAAATCAAAGTCGTGAGATGCAGTCAAGTCAAGAAGTCGTGTTCATACATAAAGTCAAAGCCGTGGTCATCACAAAGAAATCAAAGTTTCGTTTTGACCAAATATATCGCAATTTCAAAATCAAAGCCGTGACCATCAAGTAACGAAGAATATTCAATTACGAACAAGTCAGTGAAATCTCAAGCATCAATACAACATCGAACAGCCAAAGACAAATTCAAATGAACTCATACGAACACAAAAATAGGATTTCGAATCCTATATAAACCCAATCATCATCGGCTAAATTGGTATTCGAGTTCGAGCTTAACAAAGAAAAAATCATCCAACTCGAATCACGATCAAGTTCAAGCAAGCCAAAACCAGTAAAAGCAAAAGCAAAAATTAACATACCAATTATAATTCGAACTTGATCGAATTGAAGTAGCCGATAGAAATTCAAAGAGACAAACGATCGACGAACGCAAGAAACTGGACACTGGAGATCTCGATCGAAGCCACTGGAGTCGGCGACTTCAATTATAGCACAAGCCCTAATTCAGACGAGAAAAGGGACGAACGAAACAAAGCCACCATTATCTCACAAAGGAAAGCAGGCCGGTGAAATTAAAAAAAAAGGGGAGATGATATGTTTGGGCCGGCCTTGTGATTTTTAGAGGCTTTAGTTTAATTTTTTTTAATTAGGGTTATTGTGTCTTTTAATTGTTGTTTAATTGTTTTTGTTTTTACTTTACGAATCAAAACTTTGTAAATCACCACCTAGGGTTTAGGTAGTGTCAGATTGTCTAGTTAGAATTAGTTCAGTGAGCAGGGTGTGCGAGTTTGAAAAACTCTATAGGCGGAAGCAGAGTTTGCGAGTAAGCAAAGCTCTATAGGTGGGAGCAGATTTTGCGAGTAAGCGAAACTCTATAGGCGGAGCAGGGTGTGCGAGTCTAGTAGAGTGTTTGTGAGCGGGAGCAAATGTTTGTGAGTCTAGTAGAGTGTTTGTGAGCGGGAGCAAATGTTTGCGAGTCTAGTAGAGTGTTTGTAAGCGGGATACTGTTTAATTCTAATAGAAATCTGGGAATGCAGCAGTAGGCAGGGGTTGCCCAAGCTGGATAAATTTTGTGTGTGATTTACTTTTCAGCATATTTATTTCTGCAGTTTATTTCTATGTTTAATTCGAGTAAATTTGCTATAACCCTACTCAACCCCCCCCCCCCCCTCTAGGGTTAATCTAGATCCTACAGACCCTCCCATGGCCTTTCACGTAGCCCGACACCTTCCTTCGTCTGTGTAGCCGTCATCCATTTCCAAACTTCCCCTCTCCAGCCCTATACCCGAGCTCAAGCCCTCCGAGCAGTCTCTTGCATTCTAGATATATTATTTGAGAGGTATATATAATATGTTTAAAATATATTTTAACTCTATCTTAATATTTTGAAATGTATATACATATATAATATGTTTATGTTAATATTTTGAAACAGATTTTATATATGATTTTTAAACATATATATATTATATCTGAAGAATTTTGAAAAATATGGATTTTAATAAATATTGATTTTTAAAATATAACATGAAGATTTTTATTTTGAATATGTGTTTTTAAAATTGAATATAAATTTTAAGAGAAAAAAATTATAATATATATTTTGTTTCCATTTATATCAAGCCAGTTTTGGTTTAATTTCCTTCAATTCTAAGATTTAGCTCTTCTTGTTCGTCGAATTCGTGTTCACCTTGCTTTGCTTCGAAAATTGTCGTTTGGATTAGTCGACTGTCAAGTTCGTGATTCAATTTGTAGCTTGTCATGCTATAAAATTTCTCTAGCCTCGAAAGATGAAAAATCACTCACGATTAAAATTCTTGTATTTAGTAAATTTAATTCACATAAAATAACGATTGAAATACGTTGTTAAATTTGAATTTGTTAGTAATTAACCCGTTAAATATGATATGATATTACTTGCATTTTGTTCATCTATGATAATTGACATTATTGACACCAATAACCTGTTGTATATATATAATTATGATTATATTTGCTATTGATATGTTATGTTATCTTAATTATTATTCTATTGCTCTCACTCTGTAATTTCCCTGTTAGTTAGAAATTCCCTATGGGTTGAAATGATTCATACCTGAATGATTTTATAGATTAGGGGAAATCGTTATGGGTTGAAATGATAAACCCGAGCGATTTTATTGAATTTAATTTTGGGATTACAGGTTAAAATAATATGTACCCATAAATTTAAAATTATTGCCGATTGAAATGATAAATATCCATATCACTTGACCATAGGATAGAAAATTATATATGGACACCGTTGGTCTACTTTTTTTGAAAATGATTTCCAAGTTTTGAAAGGAAATATATGGATTTTAATAAATATTGATTTTTGAATATAATATAAGGATATTTTAGTTTAATATATGTGGAAATTTTAGAATTTTTAAATTATATGTTTGAAAATTTAAAATTTATAAGTTAAGTTTTGAAAATTTTAAATTTTAGATTTTACTTATAATTTTATTATTGTTACAAAAATAAAAGTAAGATTTTCATAATTTATTTAGTAAAATAAGTTTTAAATTTAATAATAAATAATATAATAAAATTTAGTAAAAACTTAGTTTAACTAATATATAATATGCTTAAGTATTTGCTTAGATTTATATTAATATTTTGAAAATAGATTTTGTAATAACTTTAATTAAATAAAGGTTGAGAAGATAAATTAAGTTTATTTTTGATTTAATTTGTTTGGGAATTTAAAATAAATAAGAATTGATTGGAAACTTATTGATTTTGAGATTTTGAAATGTATGATTTTATAACTTGATTTAATTAAAGGTGATTAATTGAATATATTCAAATTTTAAGTTGAATATTTAATTTTAATTTTAATTTGTAATTTGAGATTTTATTTAAATGTTATTTAAAATGATTAAGTAAATACTTTCAAATTTAAATAGAATTTAAAGTTGAATTTTGAAATATAAATAAAATTTATCAAATTGAGTTATTGTAAATTATTTAAACCTAGAATGTTATTGAATTGGAAGTGATTTAAATTTGTATTTCAAACCTAGATTTGAAATCGATATAAATTTGAAAATGATTTTAATGAGTATCTGAATTGAATCTTTAACCTTTTAATGAAAATTGTTAAATTGAGGTTGATTTAAATTGAATTTTGGAACTAAAGATGATTTGAATAGATTTGTGAAACTTGGAAGAAACAATTCCAACTTGAAACTATTTTCGATATATATTTTTTAATATATAAATTATTTTTGATATATAAACTATTTTTAATATATAAACTTTTTTTAATCTATAACCTATTTTTAAGTATGTAAACTATTTTTAGTTTACAACTATTTCAATATATATAAACTATATTCAATATTCAGACTAGAACTGTTATGATTTAGATTTAATAGATTTAAATGCGAATATTTTGTATCATGGTTTAAACTATTTTATGGTTATGATTTTGGAAGTGAATACGATTTTGAAAGTGATATGATTTCAAAGTGAATATGATTTTAGAAGTTATATGATTTTGAAATGAATATGATATTTTGATATGAAGTATGAACTATTTGAAAAGAAAATGACCACGGTGTGAAATAAGCGTTTGGTTATTAAAGAGACCGGGATCATATATTGTCATACTTTCTACCATTCCCGAAAGTCATTTTAACAACTTTATACGTAGTGGAGAATGCAGAACGAAGTAGGATGGTTTGACGACGAATCTATATGAGGTATTAACGCAACACTGACTTCTGTGAGTCAGCTTGATGTGGCTAAACGGGAGCTATATCGGGCCAAGTGAGGTCGCACCTTCGATTGAGCATGCTTCTTCAACACCATTCTATTACTTTGTGATTTGATTAGGTGCACCTTTGATTTGGGAGTATGTCTCGAGGTGGGCGGTAGTAGCTGTTATGCGTTACCACTAGTCCAGGAGTGCAAACGGTAGAATCCTAACCTGGCATTGCCTTGCATCTCTTGTCACATGCCTTGTCGCGTCCTCTACGAGTTTGGTTTGTACCGTACCTATGAAGTGCCCTTTGATAATCCTTTTGTTCAAGAGGAATTACGGTACTGTATAAACTACGAGAAAATATAAAATGTGTTAATAAAAAAAATATTTTTTTTACGTTTTCTCAAACAATTTTGTTAATCTTTATTAAGTTTCACTTGTTGGCAGATTCTTTCTCGGACAGTGTCATGTGGGAAGCATCTAGAGCAAAATTCCCAACAAGAGCGGATTGTGAAAATTTTACGAGACTTCTAAGACTACTCCAACCCTTTGTTGTGTTCAAATCTCCGTGAAGCGATCGAGTTCTAGTCTTAGCACACCTGATCATGTTTCTTAACACTGCAAGACTTGTTCTTCCTCACAAAGACGCACCAGTTCTCACGTAGTTTTCAATTCACGAATGTCCACGGGATCTTGATTATCAGATTACTGCTGTGTACTGTTTTCGTCGGCACTGCACAGCTTCAGGCTCGGATCATCCCTGCATTTTCATGCCCTGTCTTTGAGCTCCGCACCACTCATTCGTTCACTCTTGCTCGACTTTGCTACCTCAGCCTGCATTTGCTCTTTTCAATCGACCAGGCTGTTTTTTTTTAATCAGCCATCACAGCCACTTGCTTCATCTCTAAAGCTTAGCCTTGCTGCTCCAGCCTCAGTTTTTGCTTCCCACTTGCTAGCTTGGTTGGGCTCAATATTGCTATCACATTGGGATGCTATCAAGAACAATATATTTTCCCCTAATAATATGATGTAAAAATAGGATAACATAGCGTAAAAATAATAGCTTAAGGCTACTCAGTCAAGTACCAAGTATAAGCCGCAATTATATTCAGGGAGCTTTTCTTCTTCAAGCAAACCAGGAGAGGACAAGTTTGTAGTGTAATGTACACTGAAAAGAAACGTATTTCTCATCTAATTAGATGTCAAGAGCAACCAAGAGGTTGAGCGTCAATTTGACAAGAGAAATGTCTAGAGTTCCAATCACAATCGCACATATACACGTCGGGCATATATCCAGATATACGTTAATTGCAAACTTACTACTTACGTCATTCAGGATATATATCTTGAATCCTTGGAAGATTTAAATTCATTAGTAAGTAGTTTATGGTTCAATTCATTTTTTCTTTCATTTAATCTTTTAAATAGATATATTACTCGTTATGACCAAGGATAAGGATGATTCTATTTTCTTATCAGATTTTGTAATGGTTACAAGTTTTTACATTCGGTCCAAAGAGGAACGCTAGGAGTGTAGGACATATATACATACAAACATATATATATATATATATATATATATATATATATATATATATATATATATATATATATAGACACACACACACATACATATATATATATATATATATATATATATATACATATATATAAATCATAATAATAATACCAGCTCTCGGACATAACCTTGAGATTGACAGCTAACCCAAACGTAAGCGTGTTCAGTAGATATAATATAGTTCAGCATCATTCACGTTAATTTAGACAATATTTGAAGCTTCTTCGGAAGCCTCAAATCTGTAATTATTGCACACCAAAAAATATCAAACTGCCATTATTTTAAACATTGCCAGAAAAAAGAAAGCTGGGAACAAATAATAAAATATAAACCTAACTAACGTGTAGACAGCCCATCACCTGGACATATAAATACACCTGAAAAGTCATGTCACTTCACTACATTCTTCAACCATGTCTTCTCCTATTCAAACACTAGCATTCTCCTTTCTTATATTTTCTACATTCCTGTACTTATCAAATGGCAGTGGCTTTGACGACATTAGAGTCTCATGGGGTGATGGCCGCGGCAAAATTCTGGATAATGGAAAGCAACTTACTTTGTCTCTTGATCAATATTCTGGCTCCGGATTTGAATCCAAGAACGAATTTATGTTTGGTAGACTCGACTGTCAAATCAAGCTTGTGGCTGGAAACTCTGCTGGCACAGTTACTACGTTTTACGTAAGTTATTTTTAGTATCAACTCGTACGTATTAGAAACAACTGATTAATGTGAGGTTCAGGTTACTCCCTTGGAATTTTACAGACAGCTAATTTTGTAATGTTTGATAATTTTCAGTTGTCATCTCAAGGTCCAACGCACGATGAAATAGACTTTGAATTTCTAGGAAACTTAAGCGGAGATCCATACACTCTCCATACAAACGTGTTTGCAGAAGGGAAAGGAAACAGAGAGCAACAGTTCCATTTATGGTTCGACCCGACCAAAGATTTCCACACCTACTCCATTCTCTGGAATCCGAAACATGTCATGTAAGCTCCTTCATACCACTACTACATAACACATACAGATATTGCAAAGAATTAACATGCATATTCTAACAAATTTTAAATCCTTGTACAACAGTTTTCTAGTGGACAACGTTCCAATCAGAGACTTCAAAAACCATGAATCTAACGGTGTGTCCTTCCCAAAAAACCAGCCAATGAGGTTGCACTCTAGTTTATGGAATGCTGATGACTGGGCAACGCGTGGTGGACTACTGAAAACCGATTGGAGCAAAGCTCCGTTCACAGCGTACTATAGAAATTTCAATGCAAGTAGAGCCTGTGTTTGGTCCATGGGGAGGTCTAGTTGTGGATCAGCCGATAACACAATGGATGATTCTGATTCATCGACAAAAATAAAAGAGGGGTGGTACGATCATGAGTTGGATGACGCGAATTATAGAAGGATGAGATGGGTGCAGAGGAAGTATATGATTTACAATTATTGCAGTGACGTTAATAGATTTCCCGGTGGTGTTCCTAAAGAGTGCAAACTTAGGTAATCTGACTGTCGGTTGTGACCAATTGTAATTTAAATTTATTTATTTATTTGTACAGCTATTTGATTTGTCCTTGTTATAGACAATGAAAATCATATGTGAAAATAATGAAGATTGCAAACCATTGTTCATTAATTCATTTAGTACCTTCATTCAAAACCTTTCAAAATATAATATTCAAGCATGTTAACTAATAATCTTACATGAGCCAGCATGCTAGTAGAAGAGATCAATGGATTGAGACATGCATACGTAGCTTGAAGATCCATCTCTATTTATTCATCTTCAGTTATTCCTGTTATTCTAGTTGTTTTGTGCATACCTATCATTTTCTTTTGTATTGACACTTCTATGCATTGGATATCTGTTGTATTTTGTTTAAGACTTTGTAGTTTATTGTCGTAGCTTCATGAACTACTATTTATCTATTTCGCTGCTTATTGTTATATTACTCTGTGTCTGTGATTCTGTGATTTATTTATTTACTATATATGCTGAGTTTTGTCAAATATAATTAATAATCTGTTATTTGGAGCAATTCAAGTCTTATATGTGTGAATTATTGTCGATTTGAACGGTTTGAAATAATAGTTTGTTACACCCTAGCAATTCACAATCTTCAGTCGCACTCTCTTATGGCGGTGATTAAGCTGGAGACGAATATCTATCTCCATAAGTTCTAATCTCCGTGTCGCATAGTACATTTTCCTCTTAAATTTTTCATCGATTCCTTTCTAACCAAAGGTGATGTATCAGTGTTGATGCTGATGTGAACCTCAAATCCTGAAGAAGGGATAACGTTGAACATTGATCTGCAAGGCGCGTGACTCACTGCTCTAAAGTCCAATCGAAATTTGAAGGGAGGTCGATCTTTGCCATCATGCAATCCCACAGATAAGTACTATAACCACATGTAGAAAATAGGTGGTCATGGTTTTCGTTCAGACGGTTACTTTGCTCACAATGTACCTCTAAATCTAAACCCCAATTTGATAGTCGATATAGTGTAGGCAGGCTACCCAAATAAGCTGTATAAGCCATGTATGCAAATTTGCGAACAGTTGTTTTGTGCCAGATTAGTCTAAAATCTTTGTTTATCTCTGAATGTTTCCTGATCATATCCCAAATCTTTGAAAACACGAATTTGTTGCATTGTAATATCTACTAATAGTCTTATGGTCGATCCGTAGATAGATCAATTTGATCAATTACTGAAGCTACTTCTACGGTTTCAGATAAAAGTTGAGGTTGTAACTTGTTATCCCTTATTATATGATTGACTTTATAGTAAGCATTGTTACACATTTGCACTCTGCTACACCCAATTAAGTTCACCAATGATTTATGGTTGATCCAAGGATCAAACCACGAAGAGGTGTTCTCCCCATTAACAACTACTCTATTCATGAATTTGCATGATGCGTCTCGCTGTCATAAAATAGATTTCTTAGTGCCAGAGTAATTGTTGCTGGTAGGAAGTATCCAGAAATTAACTTTGTAACATACTAAGCCTTCATCCACCTAGTCCACAAATACTCCTTCGTAAGAAGATTCCAAAGCAGTTTAATCCTTGTTGTGGTGTTTAAGTCAGAAAATTTGCATAATCCTACACCACCTTCTAGTTTTGGTTCACACAGATTATCCCATGATATTTTGGGTAGTTTCCCGCTCCAAAAAAAGTTTGCACACATCTAATCCACTTTTATAAGTACCGGCTGCGGTAAATGATAAATTAACAGCCAATACATCATAATTTGGGTAATTGTACTATGAATTAATCCTACACTTCCTACTGTTGTTAATAATTGGCTATCCAATCCTTTTAGTTTACCACTACCTTGCTTATCAGGGGTGAACAGTGAGCGACAGGAATATAATCAGAAGTATGGGGAACATTGAGATATTTAATAGGTAAGATATGCTCCGTAATATGTAAAATATTGGAAATTTCCATGTTTCGAGCTGCTCCTTTACAGAAGAAAAGTTGTGGCTTTGTTTGATTAATCTTGAAACCCACTATGTCCTCTAGAGTAGTAAATTTTTTGTTTAAATCGATTTCATTATCTGTTGTGCCTGAAAGAAATATCATAACATCGTCTGCATATAATAAATGTGTTATACTAGACTTCACGGTAGATATAGGCTGTAACTGATCGTCTAATTCACCTTTCTCCATTAAAACAGAAAAAAAATCCATTGCTATGCAAATCAAATAGGGCAATATAAAATCACCTTATCGCAGTTCCCTATTAAAAGTTATAAATTCTTGAGGTCTTCCATCAACAATGGTTGAAAAAGTTGGTGTTGCAATGCATTCATAAATTACCTCAATTAGCAAGTAGGGAACCCCATTAGATATAACTTATGGCACACGAATTCATGATTCATCGTATCATAGGCCTTTTGTAGGTCAATTTTGACTCACATTTTTCCTTTGTCCTTTTTAGCAAAATCCCTCACTTGCTCATGTGCCAGCGGAACATTTTCACCGATGTTCCTACCCGGAATGAAAGAAGGTTAATTTTCTACAATGAGAAAAGGCGGAAAATATTTAATTCTACGACACATTCTTTGCAACAATTTTATATAATACATTAGCACAAGCAATAGGCCTTTAATCAGAGGTCGTTTAGGGCTTATAATTTTTAGGGATTAGAGTAATGAAATTGTGATATAATCCCTTTGGCAATTTCTTTGTACGAAAGAAATCTGATATTGCTTCCATAATATCTTATGTAGGAAGTCCCGGTGTAGTTTATAAAATTTAGAGTAAAATTCATCGGCCCCGAACTCCTAGCATCTTCAATGGAAAACAGGGCTGCTTTAACATCATCAGCAGAGATGATCGAAGCTAAGTATTCTCTACCTCTGTTATTTATTTGCATTCTAGTATGAATACGAGGGAAAAATAAATTTACTTCACCCTTGAATAATGACTGATAAAAAAATAGCTTCCTCTATGATTGTAGTGCTGTCGTAGACATATTTTTCTTGTGCATCGAGTAAAGCTTGAATTTTAATTCTATGCCTTCGCACTGTCATTTTTGCATAGGAAAATTTGGAATTGGTATCACCTTGTTGCAACCATGATCCTTTTCTTTATTGTTGGAGGAATTGTCGTTGCTTTTGTAGTTGGTCAGTCGTTTTAAAGTTTTTTAGTACAAAAAAACATCATTTTTCGAATTTTGATCGCTATGATAAAAAAATGTATTGAATTCTTCTTTCAGTTTGAAAATAGAGTCCTCTTTAGCTCTTAACCTATTCCACGCCTTTAGTTTATGCTTTATTTCTTGATGTTTATAAATGAATTTATGATTTTCTATCCCTATGTTTCAGCCGCATATCCCTCTATGATACGTTAATTGTATCCATGTACATAGCACCAGTTATTAACATATCTGAAAGGCACTTCTTTTGCACTTGATTTTGATTGATGAATCTGATTAGAATAGGGGTGTGGTCGCTAATCGTCGAGGGAAGTGTGATGTGATGAATTGCGGGAATATGGACATAAAATCATAGTTAACAAGCACCTTGTTGATGTTCATTGCAATTCCTCTTCGTTGCAACGTGAATTTACACCCCTGCATATAAGATTCAACAAAGCCATAAGATGGCAATTTTTAAGATGTTTAAATAGGTGAAAGAGATAGGCAATCCTTCCATTTTATTGTTTGGGTTAAGAGCAATATTAAAATCCCCTATTGTAATCCAAGGTAGCCATATAGTTGAAGCGTCAAGGAAAATTAGATCCCAAAGTTTTAATCGATCCGTAAAAGAGTTGTTTGCATAAACAAAATTACAATTGCATTGTTGTAACGACCCGTAAATTTATCACTTAGATAAATTATATTTATTTTTAAAGTATTTAAATATAGGTTTAAAAGTAAGAAATAATCATGTTTTAAGTGGTAAATAATAATAATTATTTTGTTGGGGAAAAATATTTGCGTACAAATTACCGAGCTAAAATATTGATAATTTGTAAATATCGTTCTAGGTAAATTATCGATAAAACAGCCGGAAATCGTTTTAGCGGTAAAACTGCTTTTCAAAAATAAGGATCATGCGCGGTTCTGGATTCATACACTAATATATATATTCAAACAAGATTATGAAATAAAATATTTTATTTTATTTTATTTTTTGAAAATAAAATGTATTTATGACATCGGCAGTTGATATCATCGGTTTCATATATTTCTTTAGGAATTCAAGTTAAGTTTTAATAATAAATAAATTGGTTTTTATTAAAAAATAAACCTATTATGATTATTTGATAATGATGGTAAAATCATTTTTGATATTTGTTTACCAATATAGATAGTTCGTAGAAAAATAGAAAATGAGACCGAAGAACGTTTTCCGGAATTTTGATTTTTCGACATCGAAAAGTTGTCGGTAACGTTGTTCACTTTTATGCACTATATATAAACATATATAATAGATAATTAACCATATGATAATACACTTAATAATATATTATCTAATGTTGATTATATTTAGAAAGTAATGTGACAAGTCATGGTTTTAAAAATATTAACATACATATACATATACATATACACTTATATATACAGAATACATACCTATCTCTTGTCATTTCTTTAGTGCCATCATCATCATCAAAGCATAAGCCTAGGGGGATGAGACTGGAGAGGTGGGGATGTGACTAGAGAGGGAGGGAGGATGATGATGTGACCTAACATATCATGACATGTTATATTATTTTATGCAAAGGGTAGTTTAGATATTTATCGATTTTATTGTCTATAAATACACACATTCATGCACCAAATCTCCTTAACATCTTCATCTTTCCTTTTTCTAAGCTCCATTTCATGTTTCATGGCTTCTTATGTTAATTTTATTTTATTTTAAAACCAAAAGATTTTAAATTGATTTAAAGATGCGAACTTGTTTTAAAACTCTTTCTTCTCCATTTTCCTTCCACTTTATTCAGCCACAACTTCCTTAATTTACACCACATAAAGATATTCTTTTTTTCAAATCATACAAAATTTCAATAGCAACAACTTTCTATGTTACCACTTTTTCTGATTTCAAAACTTAGGTTTGTCAAAATCTCATTTCTTTGCAGCGTACTTCTAAATTCAGAAATTCAGGTCCAAAAATAGCTCACCTTCTTTTAACCATATCTACCTCAAATGGAATCTAATTTGAGTGACTTTTTTTTTAGTTTGTAGAGAAAACATTTTATAAAACTTTTCTTTTGATTAATTTTTCAAAACTTGAGAGTAATATGTCTAAAAATCATGTGGAAGACGACATATTTTTGGGATGATTTTTATGCATTTAAGGCATTTCAGTGTTCAAAAATTTTCGGTGGATAAAACTATCTCATTTTTAGAAAGAACTAACTTTATTTCCATATATTATATGTCGTGGAAATCCATATTTCATGTTTATCATGCCATGATAATGACATACATTTGCGATTTATGGTTAGCGTAGTTTGGACGTTAAACATTGTGTTTGGATGTTAAACATCATATTTGGATGTTTAAAGTGGTATGTTTGGTTGTAAGAATGTGATATTGGTGTATCGTATATTGATGGTATGGTTTTGATCAAAATTAGTTGTATGTTGTGTAAGAATTACAAAGCTTACACCTTTGTATGTTGCTACGGACGTGAGATCTGATTTGGAATCAAAACTAAGTTTTCTAGTTTTAAATTTTCGAAATGGTCTCAAAGTTTTTATCTTCGTTTTTTAAGTTTCAAAAACTTTCAAAATTAGGTTTTCAAACTTGTAATAGCAAGGAATAAGTGAAATATTTCTCTTGAATTAATTTTAAGAGAAATGCTGTAATGACCCGGATTTTTTGGTCGTTTGATTTTGGACATTAAATTAATTTTAAATGTTGAATTTGAAATGTAAATGAAATTTTAACATCAAGTTTATCGATCAAATAAATGGAATAAAACTTAAGTCCTAAAATATAGCGATTTAGTTGATAAATTAAATTGTTGAATTAAAAATTGAAGAATTGTTTAAATAATTGAATTGAAGTTGAATATAAATCGAAACAATTTCTAATGTTAATATAAATTCTATTTCAATTAAAATTTAGTTAATAAGTTTTTAAAACTGAAATTTGAAGTAATTTCGTCAATTTTGAAATCGTCGATTTAATTGACGTGTTAAAATAGCGATCCAGGAAATAGTCTCGGAATTTGACGAAACCAGTTCCATTGGATCCGTAATAGTGTATTATTATCAGATTTCAAATTTCGTAGCATTTGGATCTACCGTTTGGTTGTTTGTGCTGTAAACACACAGAATTAATTTAATTTAAAATCATCATTTTAAAAAGCTATCTTCTACATACGATTGAATTAGGCCTCAAGATTAGTTCCATTGGGTAAGAATAGGGGTATAACATTAGAAATGTCAAATGACACACCTCACTAGGAGTTCTGGATTTCGAGTTAGGTTATATGAGATATTTTTGAATATAAAAAATATAAATGTAGAATCACGGCTACCCTATAACCTGCTACAGCTGGGCACGCTCCCTCTTCCTTTTAAATTGCAAATCCCCTTTTCTTTTATTCAGATCGATAAAATTAAATAATTCACAAAAAGGGGCACATGATTGCATTACATGGACCTAGGGTTGTGGTGACGGAGCGAATCGCGGTGTAGGCTCAAATGGCTGGTCGCCAGCTAGAGTTTTGAGGGAGGGATTATTTGCGTTCACCTGCGTGCATTCGCGTTATCGAGGGAAGCTTGGATGTCGCAACATGGGGGAAGGAGCACGAAGGAGGCGGTGTTGGTGGGGTTTGGTTGTGTCTTGGGTGCCGTGATCTTGGTTGTTGGCTAAAGTACAATGTGGAAGTCACGATGATAAGAATGGGTTCGAACGTACTGTAATAAGGATGAATGGGGAGAGAAAAGGCTGAAGAGTGCTATTGTCATTTCGATTTTGGTGTTCGTCGATTGTAGTGAGAGGGAGGAGGAGATAGAACCGTGGCATGGGGACATGGCATGGGGAGGAAGCATCTGCATTTAGAAGTGGGAAGTTAGTAAGAGAAGAAGGATTAAGTAATGAGGGTAACTAATTTTTTTATAAGGTAATTAGATTTCTTTAATTTATATTTAAAATAGGCTAACTTATAAATTAAATAACTATGTCATGCGAGGTTCAAAAATCATGAAATGAGTTGCATTAGAATCATTATGGAAAACGCTACAATCTGGAATTGGTTTGGGATTTTTCGGAGTCAGCTGGGAATTTAAAAAATTTAAAATCTAGATGTTCGGCAAATTAAAATCAAGGTGAGTAAATCTCACTCATTTAGATAATTGGCTTTAATTTACATAGTTAATTTTTTTTATTGATTGGTTGGATGAATGGATAATTATTATTATCAAGTGGATGTTATATATATAGTAGTATATATTAGTAGTTGGATATATTTTCCCCTATTGAAAAGGATGAGACATTATGCGCCCCGCATAATAGTAGCCGACCCTATATTACTGTGATATCCCGCCTCGAAGCGGAATTGGTATTTTATGTTATCTAACATCTGCGGATGCAGGGAAACAGGTCAGGAGATTGTAACAACCCTGTATTTTGGGATTTATTTTTTTGTATATTTTAATTATTTTAATTGAATTTTTGATTTAAAAACTTATTTTATTTATTTTGAATGATAAACTTTAGTTTTGATATGAATTATCATTCCAAAGCATGACTAAAAAGAATATTTTCCAAAAAGTGAATTTTTGGTCAGAATAGTCAAACTTTGACTTTTAATTTGAATTTTTAAAGTTTTGAAAATTTAAATTTTATCTTTTATTATGAAAGTACATAAAATTTTAAGAACATTGCTTTTTGTTTCGTTGGAAACAGATGTAAATTGTGAAAGTTGTGTATATTTCAATATTGAGTGCAATTTGTTTATTCTGCAATTTTGTTATTTTAAATAGTATAAATTTTATTTTCTTTGTCATATTTTATTGTAATATGTATTAATATATTATTTTATGTATATTTTTGTCTTTTAATATTTTTGAAGTGAGGTAGGAATTTTTCTAGAGCTAGTAGTATTTTTCTTGTAATTTCCATGCCCTGTTTTCAATTTTTAAACATTTTCTTTAGTTCTTTTTCTGTTTTTCTCCAATATAATTATTTATTTTATTTTGAAAATGATAACTAAATTATTTTATTTCAAATTTTCACTTCATAATATTTTTAAAATGAAGTGGATATTTTTCCAAGACTAGTAGTGATTTGTTTGTAATTTCTGGACACTGTTTTGTATTTTTAAGCAATTTCTTTCATCCTTTTTATATTTTTTTAAAATTAATTATTTATTTTCATATTATTTCACTTGGTTTTGGTTTTTTTAAGGTATTTTCTGATTTATTGTTGTTTTTATTTGGTCTTTAGAAAATGGAAATGTGTTTCATTTCTAGACGTTTCACTGTCCAAAGTCGTTTAATTTGCCATAACCTCTCCATTACTCCTCTAGGCCGTGCATTTTTTTTCATTTGCTGTGTATTCCCTTCAATTTTCACGTGAAAAATAACTCAGCACTTCTCATTCTCATGGCTTCTTCAAACTTTCTTGGTAATGGCATCCTCTCTTCTCTCTTTTCTTCTTCTTTTTTCTATTGTTTTGCTTGATTTTTGCCTCGCTTCTCTTGCTTTGTTTGGCCTAACACCTCCATCATCTCCTCCACCGACCACCACCACTTCCTTCCCCAGATCATACACGACCAAAACCCTTTCTCCTCTGACCTGCAAGTGCCATGACCATCCCATGATGCAAAATCCACAAAAACTATG
The DNA here is from genome assembly GCA_030765085.1 of Allium cepa. Taxonomy (NCBI): domain Eukaryota; kingdom Viridiplantae; phylum Streptophyta; class Magnoliopsida; order Asparagales; family Amaryllidaceae; genus Allium; species Allium cepa. The sequence continues at coordinate 149,375,401 of CM060930.1, forward strand.
TTAAAACTCCTTAAAAAGCATGTCTAGCCACCTAGTCTTCATCACCATCACCTTAGATGACCCTGGCCACCTCCTATTGCTCCACCACCACCTTGACACACCCCTAACCATCACCTTCATCCTCTGTCCAGATCTGAAACATGCCATAACCGAGCCATAGATCCATGTAGCCAAGCCCAAAATTAACCAAAAACCACTATTTTGCATAAACCTCTTCATATTCATGCGTAGTAACTCCTCCGCCACTTCAATACCTTGTGGCCATGCCTTATAGGACCCAAACCTGAACCAAAGTATGTCCAAACCTGAGCCAAAACATTTCCTAAGCCGTGCTAGCAAGTGTAGAAAGCAAGGCAAAAAGTTGTGTATTCATATTGCTTTTTAATTCAAAGTTATTCCTATTCAATGTTGTATTGAATTATAATTTTATTTTGTTTGTTTTGGGTTATAACACAAGTTCTATAGCTTGGATTTGCTCTCCACTCAAATCAAGAATCGTGCTATTGCCTTTTGGAATCCGTTGTGCCATTTGTATTGCAATCTCCAGCCATAAAAGGTGAGTAAAGCTCACACGACATTTATACTTATGCAGTTGTGAAACAACAACAACTGAATGTGTAGAATTAAATATGATGTTATAACTGCCATGTGATTTTTTTTATATATGATGTCAAACCTGTTAAATTTCATGTCGTATCATCTGTTATCATATATATGTTTATCATACTGCAAGTTCCCTGTAGATTAGAAATCACTATGGGTTGAAATGATACATACCCGAACGGACTTTAGAATAGGGAAAAATCGTTATGGGCTGAAATGATAGGCTTGAACGGTTTTTATTTAATTTATTTTAACTTGGGATTGCGGGTTTGAAATGATAAAACCCGGATTTTCTTTGTAAATTACGGGTTGAAATGATATATTACCCGTATCACTTTACCTAGCATAGAAAATTATATACAGACCCGTAGTTAATATATGTTTTCTAAAAAATTTAAAATTTTAGAAATGTAAATATTAAAATATTTTGTTTTAAATCTAATTAAAAAGGATTTTTATAAAATAAAATTGATTTTCTGAATAATTGTAAGTGAAATGAATTAATGAAAAGTTAGAAAATTTTGAATGTAAGTTATTTTGGAAAATTTGATTTAATTATAATTGGAAATTAAATTGAATATGAAATTATGATAAATTTATGATAATTTGAATTTAAATGAATTTAAAGTGATTTTATATCATATTAATGATTTTTAATAAAGTTGAAATGTGAAATGAATGAATATTTAAGTTGAAATTTTGAAATATAACTAAAAATTGGAAATTTATGAAATTGACTTAAAAGTGAATTTTTAGTTAAGTAAATAAAAATAAAACTAAGTTATATTTGAGAATTTGAATTTAAGTGTTAAGTTGAAATTTAATATAAAGCATTTAAACTTGAATGTTGAAATTTAATAAGTGAATTATTAATAAATATTGATTTTTGAAAGGAAACTTAACTTTATAAAATCATGAATTTAAGGAAAATTAAATGATGCTTATAAATGTAAAAATGTATGATTTTATAAGTTAAAAATGATTTAAATAAAAAAATAAGTGTTTGTGAAATTCTATTGAATATTGAAGTTAATTAACAGCATTTTTAAATGCTGTCTTTTGTTAAATTGAATTGTTTTGAATGTAACTTTCTGTAGCATTTTCCAAATGCTGCGAAACTTGGATTTTCATTGTTTAATAAATTTAAGTGCATAAATGAACATCGAAAGGTTTAAATTTTTGGAATTTAATAATTTAATTATTAAATGTAATAACTTCATTTTTATGATTTAAAATGAAGTAATTTGTTTTGAATTTAACTATTTGAGATATTGAAATGATTGAAATGTGGTTTCGAAAAGATATGATATTTTGATATATTAAAATGATTTGAAATGTGGTACTGAAAATATGTTATTTTGATATATTAAAATAATTTGAAATGTGGTACTGAAAGATATGATATTTTGGTATATTGAAATGATTTGAAATGTGGTTTTGAAAAATATAGCTATTTTGATATATTAAAATGATTTGAAAGGAAGTTTTGAAAGGATATGATAAATTAATATATTGAAATGGTTATAAATAACTTGATATTTATTTTGATAAATATTTGAATTGAAAGATATGGTATGATGATATATTGAAATGGTTTGGAAATGATTTAATCTTTATTTTGATAAAGGTTTGGGTTGAAATGACATTTTATTTTTTAAGTATAAAATATTGTTTTAAAGTTATAACTACGGGTTATAATAACGATTGGTTGTTAAAGGGACCGGGATCGGATATTGTCTTATAGCCGGCCAATACCGAAAACCACTTTAACAACTGTGTACGCGGTGGAGATTCCAGAATGAAGTAGGATGGTGGCGACGTTCTCGAGGTATATTACGTGGATCCAACTCCCGTGAGTTGGCATAAATGACTAAAACAGGAGCTATACCGGGCTACACAAAGGGTCGCACCCTTTCATCGAGCATGCTCCATCGGAAACCATTCTGTTACTTTTGTGATTCGATATGTGGCGCCACTTTGATTCGGGGGTATTGTTCGAGGTGGGCGGAAGCTGCTGGCTTGCCGTCACCATGGGTCCGGGAGTGCAAACGGTGTATCCACCCTGGCATTGCCTCGCGTGCCGTGTCATCTCCTTATATCGAGCCCACTACGATTTTGGTTTTAAAGATCCGACCACGTTAAGGTTCACCATCCCCTTAACATTATTTTCTATATGATTATACTTTACTGATTAGACACTACTGTATATAACGTATATTACTACATAGTAAATAGTTTAACGGATCCTTAGAGGATGGACGGTCCCAAGCATATTCTAAGTTACTTGTACCTTTACTACAGTTCACTTGAGTTGGTTTACATTGTATAAGTTTGTATGTCCTGACTCGAGTGTTTGTATTTTTATTTAAGCCCGGGGTCAGCCTGAGTTATTCACAGATTTGGATTTCCACTTTCTGGAGATTGGAATTGCTGGAGATTATCTACTTGTCAAGTTTTATCCTTTGTAGTCTGTTGTTCCTTTCAGCTATTGTATTATTAAACCTCTATGTTGTGAGACTTCCTTTGTATTTTATTTCTTCTGTTTTATTTTATGTAACTCTGATATTTTATATAGTAGCTTCATGAACTACTATCTCTTTTACTTCCGCTGCATTATTATTACTCTGTGGCTGTGATCTGTGATTTTTATTTACTGTATATTCTGAGATTTGCCAAATTTTTATTTACAACGCGGTATTTTGAGCAATTCAATTCCGGCATGAGTGTCTGTCTATACACTTATAATGGATGCGAATGGTTGAAAATATCAGGTCGTTACAGAGATCCAACTGGATTCCTCAAAATTATATTGATTTTTTTTCATATATAGCGATATATGATGTGATTGAATAAATTTGGTATGGATTGTTGTGTGGTTTGTTTATTTGATGCTATGGTAGCACTGACCATAATTTTGGTATTTTTAAATACCATAAAATATTATTTTTTAATTTGAAGGAATTAAAGGAGATTTGGGGTATAAAAATGATTATATCGAAATTTGGATTATTTTAACAGAAATTGATTTGGATAAAAACAATAATTGATTTTTGGTTTGTACTTAACTATTTGTAAAAATATTTTAAATAGCGATTTTAAATTAATTTATGGGGATAATTTTTAACAATGGATTTTAAAATGGTATTTCTAAAAAAATATGGAAAAGAAGTTAAAATCGATATATAAAATAGATTTGAAGCATTAATGGAATTTATAAAGAAATGGATTTATAAAAAAGGAATTTTATAAATAAGTTTATATTTGTAAACAAGTAAAATCCAAACGAGTTTATAAATTTATAAACGAGTTTATAAATAAGGGAAATGATATCAGTTGATAAATTGGAAATACAAATTCATAGTGTAAATTTACATCGAGATATGGAAATCGGTTTTCGAGAAATAGTGGATTTTATTTTTGAAATGTATGAATGATTAGGGAATCGGTATGAATTCGACGTGTTATGAATCGTGAGAGATTTATAAATTGAAATTGGTTATTGAAATTTTAAAAAAATATTTGTATCGAGAAGTTTAGTTTAGTTTTAAAAGAAAAAAAAATTATTTATTAAATTATGTGTAACCAGCCCGAATTCCAGTGGATCTGGAATTTTTGCTGCGATGCTAAAATCCAAGCCCACTGAAGCCCGAGTTGGGTATCTAGTATCCTGCATATAGGCAAAGATAAATATATCAGAGCTTAAATAAATATCTCACAGTGGAACTGACTAAAATATAATAGTAAGTAAATACTCACCAAGGTAATAACACTTTCTGAACAACTGTCACAAAGCTGGAAAATCTCTGCCATCTATCTAACTTGTGGGATTACATGAGGAGAAGGTCAGAACTAATGTTCTGGTGAATGGACAAATTATACACTTCTAAGCACAATTCTACATATTTCGTTCTATTTCCGTTTTCTGTTATATTAGGTTTATTGGGTTTATAATACTCTCACCTCCATGCATGAATCGTATCCATCTACACCCTAGTAGATTAAGACCTAATGACCAATATATACATGTCGCTACATCCCAAAGACCGCATTGGTCCTAGGTACTACCCTTAGTACCTTCCGTATCCTCCTCGAAAAGGACTCTATCGTCTCGCTACTAGAGCGTACTGTAACTACATCTATAAAGGACAGCTTCGTGAGGCCTACAATACAGATGTTTCGTTGTCTACTATGAAAACCTAAAACTGCATCCGCACTAGCTTACACTGGTGCTCGAACATCCACTATATACCGCCCAGTGCGTACCTTGAGGACTACATGTAATCGTTCTGTCTACTCCCTGAATTCCGCCAACAAGGTCTACCTTGTACGAAACTCAGTCGGGGATTTTCTATATATGTAAAGGTTCGATTCATTAGGCTTACAATACAGATATTCTACATGATCTCTATCTTTTCTCATCGTGGCTATGGCCCTACGTAGCCCTACTCAACTAATCTAAAGACCATTAAAGAGCTAAGTGGTGGTGCTCTACTGCAAACAATCTAAACATCCAATTGGTTGTGTCTCTCATCCAATGTCTCGATAGTGAAAGAATAATCGGCATGTTGGTTAATATTCGGATGCGACCATCCGTATGGTTCCTGCACACTATAACCTACTCACAAACTAGAGTACAGTGTCATACGAATATCCTACTTCATCATATATATATATATATATATATATATATATATATATATAATCCTTTAGAATGCCTACAAATTTCCGCTTCATTAGGCCTGCAATGCAAAAGCTGGCAAGGCATACTCTCTAAATGGAACACCTACAGACCTGCCTCCGAGGGAACAACTTCGTTAGGCCAAACCTAGAGGGCCATCCTCGAGTATCCTCACGTCCCGTTGAAGTCTCGTACTTCCTTCGGGTCCAAAATAACTATATTGGACGTACTCTTTCTGTACTAAAATTCTACGATGAATGCTTCATTAGGATCTTTATCCAGATTCTCTTATGGCTGCTCCAAACGAACCTTACCATTTTATTAGACCCTATGTCTAATCTTTTATTTTGCGTTTAGTTTACTTTTCTTATTCCGTTGGCTACTTATTTACCCTAATCGGCATGCACAACCCCACCCATATTGAGACCATCAGTCCTAGACCAAAAAGGGAATGCTGCCGGTATAGGCCACTTCTATTATTTTTGCTTATTAACTAATCCAAAATCTAAGTTTGATAAAATAAGCCTCTTCTATTTCTTTCTTTTTAATTATAACCTAGGTGTTACAATTATACTTGCAATTGTCATTTTTATATTCTTTTATTTCTTTTGTAACTTACATGTTATAAATGTAATTGCAAGTGTCTCTTTTATATTCTAGTCCATCTTTTTTTATTATGATACTAAATTTTCTTTAGTTCTCTTATATTATTTGACAGTCTTAGCTTGGAACTAAGTCCAACTGTCACAAATTACTTATCATAATAACTGCTTTACTTTTTATTCTACTATCTGCGCAATAAATGCAGATCTAGTCACATTTTCTGTTTATTATTTCTAGTCTTGTCAAATATTAACTTGATTATTTCCTCTTCTTTAATTTCTATAACGTTTCATGTTATTCTCTTCTATTCTAGGAAGTAGTTCTATTCTATTTAGTTGGTTACAAAAACTGTGCTAAAAAATTCATTTCCATATTTTAATACTAAATAATGCTATATATAATAACTCGTAACTGCAAGATATTTCTTTTATTGTTTCTTTCATTGTTGGGTAATGCAAAATACAGTAATGTCTTTATTTTGTACTAATTCCATTTTTCTTTCTTTTATTCTTACAATTACGTTTATCGTTATTCTTACAATATTAAACTATGGAAATGTATTATCTTTTCTAAATCAACCAACTAATCTATCACTAACTTCAAAATCAAGTTATTAGATTTTTCTCTTTTTAATTCGTTTCTCCCATTTGAACATAATTTACCGTAAATTTCTCACTTTTAGGCTTATGCCTTTCTCTGCAACTTTTAAGCCTAATATTACTTATATTTAATTGTGTTTCTTTTTTTCCCATATAAATAATCTTTAAATGTAAGTACACTTTTCTTATAAAATTTATAGTTTTAACATAACTAGCTAGTAGAACCAATTGCTGAAATTAGTCCAAATGTTGAATTAAATATTTAACGTGAATCTAACGATATTATATATCATAAACATAAAAGTGATATAATTTAAATCCACTCACCTGTCATCTTTAGCTTTAATCCATGGCCTTCCTGGATCCACTTCTAAGGCGTCTAATATTTTTATTAAAAAGATATTTTTCTTAGAAATATTTTCTATTTAGGGTTCAGCCTCAGGCAATGAACCCAGTTGGGAGAAAATCTGATTGTGAGAAAATAGATAGGCCTATGGTTCTATTTGTAGTGAATCTTAGGGATCTCAGGCCATCGGATTTTAGGATTGAATCTGGTGCAACCACGTCATAGGCGTGCTGCGAATTGTTGGATCCAGAAAACAACGCATGAGATTGCGTGAAAATCAAATTATAAAAATTCGGCACGTCCTTGGACGATTTCTCGTCCAGGGAAAAACGCGGGTCGACCTGTGTGCTTTACGGGTCGACCCATGGGGTCCTACTCTTTTTTTCGTTTAATTATTTATATAATTATATAATTCTGATTTCTTATTCTTCTCGTAACTTCTTCCTATGAACTCGGATTCCGATAAGTTATATATGGAAATTGATTAGAAAATCGCCACGAACACAATGGTATAGGTTTGAAGGCCATATTCGGAAAATTCCAAAAATGCTTATTTTCATTGTTCATCGTTATTTGATTATTTAGTTATCTAAAAATACGGGGTGTTACATTCTCCTACCCTTTAGGAAAATTTCATCCCTGAAATTCGATAAGGGTAAAACTATGTAATTCCTCGCACCAATCACATCCATTTTTTATACATCCAATTTTGCGACCATCTATGTCCTTGTGCAAAGTGTCATTCAACATAAAATATATATATGTACATGAATTTCTAAGCGGTACCTCCTATATGAATGCTTTTCTTCTTCAAAAACTCCTTTTTAGAATATGATGCACACATCCTAAATATACTTGCAATTTTTATATGACTGCAATCTTTTGAATGCTCAAAACATTTTCCATCCAATTTTTCCCACACTCCTACTGAGCAGGGGCATAGTTCAACAATTTTCACATTCAAATCATACCACATAACTTTTAATATTTGAATTTTAGAAAAATCTAATTTTTTCCAGACACGATTTCTTATGTCAGAAAGAAGGTAGAAAACAGAAAACCTCACATTTACCGTTTTACTTTTGCACACCTCTTTCCCCGTACTTGGAACTTGTGCCACTATTCTATAAAAATCTATATTTTCTTTCCCAAACACAATTCATATAAGAAAATTTTTCTTTTCAAATTTATCTGTGGTCGTTTCTGTCGCTTTCTTTAAATTTGTTATTTTCCATTTAGTTTCTCTTATTTGCTTTACTTTTCTTTTATTATTTACATCCTATGTTTTTATTCTCTTCTTGTGAACATCACAAAAAAAGAGCATCGTACTAATCTGTACTGACTTGCAATAATAAAGACAAAATGCTTATATAGGAGTATGATCTCATAACTAAAAGTGAAAATAGGTCCTGCTACAAAGCGATACTAGATAAATAAATATAGCACCTAAACACAGCTATCATCTAAGGCTAGGAGGCCTCGGTACATTTTTCTAGAGGTACATTTTCTAGAGGTGTACTGTGACGTGCGGTATCCTAGTAGCCCAGTCATTGTATGGAATCCAATATCCACTACGAGCCCGTACGGTTTTAGTTGTATACCAAATATGCTGAAACGTGAGACGCAAGCATTTCAGCTATTTTCTAATTTACTTTATATAGACACTATTATAATATTAGATGATTTTGATATAAAAATGTTTAGTTATTGTAAGGTAAAAGCTCATCGTGTTTATGTGTGGCATGGTCTTACGAGATACCATTGTTTTTCAAAGGATTTTGAAAATAGTACTAATTCAAATTGAGATGTTCTCTTACACTGGTTTTCCAGACTGACTCGGGTGTTATTTTATTGTAATGCTTTGGTTAGACTGAGTATTATATATTCAGGTTAGGATGCTATAGAGCTCAGGAAAGGAGTTGGAGGATTTCAAGCGTACTTCACGTGCTTGTTTATATTCCGCTGTGTGTAAACTATATAGTTAGCACTGGTGAGGACAAGTTATAATAACTGTCCATATTGACGTATTACTTGTTGTACTCTGATGATTGTATGAATATTAACTGATATAGTTTCTTTTGTATAAAGGTCAGTTACTATATATTATATATTGTTCTGCTGCAATTGTGAGATTTATGTTGTTGTTTCTATTACTTCTAAATTTTCTTCTTCACCCCTAATGATTTGGTATTTCTGGCACTCGATTGCTCGGCATCCTATACAGTGGACGTATTGATGTCATTTTTTGAGGGTCTAAAATCCCAGTTAGTTAAAACTCGCTCATAGCGATAGTCGTTATGGACGCAATACGACAAAATTGTCGAATTTTGTTTTAAAATGTTTTCTTTTGGAATGTTTTGCAAAAGATTCTCGAACTTTATTAATAACTTAAAAAGAGTTATCTTTAGATAATTTAATAATTTATTTAAATAATAAATTAATTAAAAAGTAATTAGTACTTAATTAGTAATTAAGTAAGTGATTAAGGTTTAAGTAACACTTAAGGAATGTTAATGATTAATTAGTTATTAAGAAAGCTTTTAATTAGTGATTTATGAAGTTAAGAAGTAACTAAATGGTTAATTATTATTTAAATAAGTTAATTAGTTGATTAGTTATTATTAATTAAGTGATTGTTTAATTAATTTTTAACTAATTAGGGTTTAACTAATAATGAATTGTTTAAACCTTAATTAAGATACATTAGAAAGTTAATTAGGACTTAACCAAGTTCATTAAGTTAATTAAGTTTAATTATGAATTAATCTTGATTTAATTAATACATAATTAGGGTTTAAGCTGATTGAATATACTTTAATCTTTTCAAAGCAATTTTTAAACTTAATCAGTTATATTTTAAATCAATTTCTTTTAAGGTTAATTGATTTCAAATCAAATGATCTCTCATCTGAACCAGTAAGTAGCCAAATAAATTAAAGTAGTGATTATAAAACGTTGACACGTTTTATGAGAAGTAAGTTGACTTGTGTTAGCACAAATGTTGGATATCGGTAACATGATAAACACAAGGAATTTAATTTCAATAAGCGGGTCATGGTAATTAAGCATATAGAATATACTTATATATAAATATTTTCACCAATAATGGATGTGTCCATATTTGTAACTTGGACATCTCCCTATGATTGATTATATGTTATGTGTGAATCCCTTATATATTTGATGTTAGGCAATACTCATGATATAACTTGGATAAGTAAACCCAAATTTAATGATCCATTGTAGTCACATTACACCAAAAAAGGCATTTTGTAGCGTAGAAAAAATGCTACCAAAAGTTTTAGTAGCGATTCAATAAACGCTGCGATATGACACGCAACTAAAAGTCTGAATTTTTTTGTAGTATTGTAGAAAAGGCTACCAAAAATTGACGTATTGTAGGGTTTTAAAAGTGCAACAAAAAATTTCAAACTTTAAGTAGATGGTCGTATCGTAGTGTTTACTAAAACGCTACTAAAAGTTTTAGTAGCATTTTTTCAACGCGTCAAAAGTTGTATCGCGTCTATTTATAATTATTTTAGTACAATTTTTAAAATGCTACTAAAAGTTATTAACTATTTCATAGTATACTGTACACTCTACCATTTCATGTTAATGGTTTGTACCATTTCCAGCCATCGATTACATAATAATCGTATTACAACCAGCAATCAATTACATAATCGTCATATCCAATCAATCAATCAATCAAATAATCATCATATCCAAACAATTAAAAAACACGTTAATCACATAATCAAATACAATATCCATAACCATTTGGATAGTAGTTTTTCGAAAAACCAAGAAAATTTACATAAAATCCATTGCGGTGCTTTATCTGCAAAAAACTTGGTCATTGGAAAAAGTATCGTCTAGATTTGAAGAAAAAGGAAGAAGATGAATCTTCATCATTTACGATGGAGAATTCTGTTTCTGACGATGTGTTGTCTGCAGCTGTATCGGATGTCTCAGGCCATTGGATGTTGGACTCAGGGGCGTCTTTCCATATGACGCCTAATAAGAATTACTTCGGTTCTTTCATTGGATGACATGGAATCTCTATTATTATAGGTAATGGTGCTAGCTGTAGAGCAATGGGTGAAGGTACAGTAAGGATCATGATGTTTGACGGAGTGATACACACTTTGACAGGTGTCCGGTATGTTCTAGGTCTTTGAAAGTCCTTAATTTCTTTAGGACAATTGGCATCTTTGGGATGCAAGGTAACTATAGAGAAGGATAATTTAAAGGTTTTGAGAGGTGCACTAGTTCTTATGAATGGAGATTTGTTTCTAAATCTGTATTTGATGAAACGTACCACAGTTCTTAGAGAGTCGCGTGTTGGAGTAGATAGTTCTTATGCTTTGGATGCCACAAAGCTTTAGCACTAAGATTGAGTCATGTTTTAGAGAAGGGCTTAGAGTTGCTTCAGAGACAGAAGATGATCAAAGGTGAAAGCTTTGAGAAGGTGGACTTTTTCCAGAAGTGTGTGTTGGGCAAGCAAACTAAAGTATCTTTTGGAGTTGGACTCCATAGATCGAAGTGAGTACTTGAATACATGCATACATATGTATGGTGCCGACAACTACTTCTTCTCTTGGAGGAGCAAAGTATTTTATCTCTTTCATTGATGACTTTTCTCAAAAAATATGGGTGTATGTGATGAAGGCCAAATCAGAGAGTTTTAATAAGTTCAAAGACTGGAAGGCGCTTATTGAGAACCAATCTGGTTCTAGGTTGAAGGTGCTAAGGTCTGATAATAGTGGTGAATTTGTCTCTAGGGAATTCCTCGATTTATGTAGATAGCATGGCATTTTGAGATATTTCACTACACCTAACGATCCGCAATCCAATGGTATTGCAGAAAGGATGAACAGGGCTCTAATGGAGAAGGCTCGTTGCTTGAGATTGACAGCAGGCTTATTTAGAGGCTTTTGGGATGATGCATTATCAACTGCGACACAAGTCATAAATTGAACTCCATGCTCAACTATAGATGGAAAGATTCCAGAGGAAAAGTGGAGAGGTAAACAGTGTATCTTGGTTACTTTCGAATTTTTGGTTGTCTTGTGCACGTTCACCATACAGGTGATGACAAGTTGGAGGCTAGAGCATACAAAGACATACTAATGGGATACACCAATGGTATCAAAGGGTATCGAATTTGGAACCATACTGATCGGAAGATTTTTCATTCCAGAGTTGTTACTTTTTATGAGTCTGCTACGTTCAATCCGAAGAAGAAGCTATCTACCATATCAGAAGATTCTGATATGCCTAAGAAGATGGAAGAAGTTCCTGTGTTCCAGCCAAATAGTAGAGTTATTGTTGATGCTGGCGAGGAAAATGCAGTTGACGAAACATCACAGGATAGTCCATAGGTACCTTCTAGTAGTGCTGGTGATATGCATGAATCTAGAGGAAGTTCAATTCAAAGTGGAGCTGAAAGGAGTTTATGCGAAGCAGCACCTACCCGGATCAGTTGTAGTACTATTAGGCCAACAGAAAGGTATGATGATTTGCAGTTTGCAAACCTTAGCCTTGATGACCATTTTAACTATGCCCCACATGTGGTTCATGAGGAGCCGTCTGACCTTAATGAAGCTTTGAATTCATGTGACAGTTCGAAGTGGATGTGCACTATGGAAGAGGAGTTAGAGTCGTTGAAGAAGAACAAGACTTGGAATTTGGTACCACCTCCTCAAGGAAGCCGAGTCAGAGGTTGGAAGTGGGTGTTCAAGGTGAAGGATGACGGGAGGTACAAAGCTACACTAGTTGCTAAAGGGTTTTCACAAAGAAAGGGATTGGAGTATGACGAGATATTCTCTCCAGTAGTGAGGCATAATCCATCCACATTTTGCTTGCTATCGTCACAGCTCATGACTTGGAGCTGGAGCAACTGGATGTGAAAACCGCTTTCTTGCACGGAGACTTGGATGAGACTATCTACATGAGGTAGCCAGAAGGATTTGTTAGATGGGAAAGAAAATTGGATTTGCAAATTGAAGAAGTCAATGTATGGACTTAAGCAGTTGCCTAAACAATGGTATAAGAGGTTTGACTCTTTTATGCTTTTACTTGGTTTTGATCGTAGCATCAAAGACGCTTGTGTGTACTTCAAGCATTTAAAGAATGGTAGATGAGTGTGCCTACTCTTGTATGTGGATGATATGTTGATTACTTACAAGGATAAGGTAGAAATCGATACTTTAAGGCAAAAGCTAAAAGAAGAATTCAAAATGAAAGACTTTGGAGAAGCAAAGAATATTTTAGGTATGGAAATCCAAAAGGATAGAAACTAGGACTTTGAGCCTCACTCAAAAGGAGTACATTCGAAAGGTGCTTGCTCGGTTTAGCATGGATGGGGAAAAACCAATCAGCACGCTCATGCCTTTGCACATAAAGCTTTCTAGTAAAGCCTCTACGATCTTAGAAAATGACAAGACTTATATGATGAGCCCATATGCAAGTACAGTCGGTAGCTTGATGTATGCCATGGTCTGCACTAGGCTTGACATTGCATTGACGGTTGGATTGGTGAGTAGGTTCATGGCAAATCCAGGAAAGACGCATTGGGAAGCAGCGAAGTGTATCTTCAGATACCTTAGAGGAACTCCAAACCATGGACTTGTCTTTGGCGGCAGAGAAAGAAATTTCTGCTTGATTGGATTTTATGATTCCGACTATGCCGGTAATAGAGATCGAATGAAGTTAACCTTCGAATATATGTTCACCATTGGTGGGACAACGATCAGTTGGAGAGAGAGGTTGTAGACGATTGTGGCTTTGTCTACTACAGAGGCAGAGCTCATAACTGCAGTTGAAGCAGTTAAAAAGGCGATTTATTTAAGGCCATTGTTGTGTGATTTGGGTTTCGCATATGAAGGAGTGAATGTGCATTATGGCAGACAAAGTGCAATTCACTTAGTTGAAAATCTGGCATTTAACTCGAGGATGAAGCATATTGAGGTGAGAGAGTCATTCCTTGTTTTGATGAGTGAAGAGAAGCTAGTTCGTCTTTAGATAGTTCACACAAAGGAGAATGCAACAGAAATGTTTATCGAGTCGTTGTCTGTTGTTATGTTTGAGCATTGCTCCGACTTGATTCACTTAATGAAGTGCTAGGTGCCATGGGATGGCACGGGCAGAGAGTTGAGATGGTTCATGGAGACATTTCTTTTTCATAGTGGCTATTGATAGGTTCTACATGACTGGGTACTACGAGCACTTTGTCCACGGGCGGTGGCCTTGTCGGAGTTCGTTGAAAGTGTGTAATGGGTGATGTGATATCTCAGAATTTCAAACAATTTAAAATATGATAATCTCCTTTATTTATTTATTTAAAATTGGCAAAATTGTTATTTTCAAACAATAATAATATTGTGTTGTAGTAAATAGATTTTAAAATAGAATTTTTATTTTCAAATTAAATTGTGTTTGTTAATTATATATATATATATAATTATGTTGATTTTAAATAGGATTTGAAATTTAATTTGAATTTGAATTTGGATTTTAATTTTAATTTTAAAAGATATATATATTAAAAAAATTGAATTAAAAAAATATGAATATGCTTTTTATTAGAATAAGATTTTTTTATATTATTTTCCTTAAAAGAATTTTATTTATATAAATTAAGAAAGTATTTATTTAATAGTAAAATAAATACAAAAGTTTTATATTAACATTTAAAAATAATAAAATATATTATATGTGATTTTATTTAGCATATAATTAATTTTTATTTATTTTCTTTAAAAGGGTTTATTTATATAGATTAAGAAATGTACTTATTAATTAAGAAAATTAAATACAAAAGCTTATAAATCATTTTAAAATAACTAAAAATGTATAATGACAAGTGTTAGCTTTTAAATCATGCTAAGTACATGTGTAATGTGATTAAATATTGTAAATGACAAATGTTAGTAATTGAACAAGTGTCATTTCCTTTTATTTTCATTTTCTTTAAATTTTAACAAATTATAATTTAGTTTATATAAACATCCATCTTCTTTCTTCATTTCTTTTCCTATTCTCATGTCTAAACCAAAGAAAACTCAACCTATAAAACTATTCTTCAAACCAGAAAATCCATAAGAAACAAAACCTGTAACCATTTCTCAAAAACAAATCAAAAACCTGTAAACATTTTACAAATCGGAAGAAGAAAAGCCTGTAAATATTTTTTTTCAACCTGTAAGACATTTTTGAACAAAACCTGTAACAAAGATCAACAAAGCAAGTAGACCTAAAATCAAAAGTCTTAAATCATCTCATCATCAAAGTTTCCAGTTCAACTAGGCATTTCAGTTTCTAAGAAGATCACAACAATTCAAAGTTTCCAGTAAAACAAGCTTTTAAGCATTTTATCAAATCCCAATTTTTCAAGCTCTCTGTCTTTTAAACATGTGAGTAAACATTTATTTAAAAGCTTAAGTAGATAAATGTTTGTTGCATGAGAATTTCTATAATGAAAATTGTTTTTGCATGTGTATATACAAGTGTGAATTCTGTATGTTGTTTGTGTTTGAACTGTGCATGACTGTGCTTCTCTGTTCCAGGTTATAGAGTTTAAAATAAAATTAAAATTCAATATCTTTTATTTAATCACCATTAAGACTTGGGTTTCCAACAAAAAATGTTTGTTTAAACATAGATTAAGGTTTAAAATTTTATTTAAGTAAATTTAATTTGTAATTTTCTGGAAAATTCAAGAAGAACGGTGGAAACTTAAGATATGATAAAATTCAAATATCTTAATTCTTCGATTCGGGTATATAATCTGAATCATTATTTAAAATTAGGATTTTAAAAAAGGAAATCTCAATTTTAGATTTGTATCGAGTGTGCATTTTGATGATGACCAGAATGTGGTTTTTGAGATAATTCTAATGGACGGAGGTTCTAGGGTGATCGGGGCTTCGTTCGGAGGTGGTTGGGGAGTTGGCGAGGCCAGGAAAAATGGTGGTTGGTCTTATTGACCACTGTGGCATCGGCATTGGGTCGAAGTGGGTTTTAAACCCTAATTTGAGTCGAGTTTGGTAACTGGATCATGGCATCATGTAGCATCGAGTTTGATCGGAGGATGGAGGATGTAAGCGTCAGGCTTCGATGGAGTTGTGGTCAGAGGCTGGTAACCTATGGTGGTTGGAATCGCTTGGACGAGGGGTTTTTCAGGCATGGGTTTTCGTTCCAGGTTTGTCTGAGTTGCTTGATTTTGATCAGTGGCTTGTGCTAGTGACTTGGGGGTCGGGATGGAAGGTTTTAGTGATCGTCGTTGGGTCGAAGGTGTCGGCGGTGGTTATCGTTGTCGCAATCATCTTTGCATGTGCACGAAGGGATTGGCTGTGTCAGTAAGTTGGGTTGTGGTTTTGACTCGAAGGAAGGATCAGGTATTGGGTAAGGTGACTCGAGTAAAAACTCGAGTAGATCGTGAGTGATAGCCTACATGTTTTAACTTAAAAAAAACCAAGTTTTTAAAAATGGAAAGAAGAAAGGAAAACTCGAGGTAGCTCTCGAGTGGGGTTCGGGTTCGACCCAAAGCAGATTTAAAAACAGTTTTAAGAAAAAAGTTTTTAAAGTAAGGTTTTGAAAGTTTAAATAATTTAGTTTAAAATTTATTTTATATAAATTTATTTTATAAATAATAAATGTTTGATTAACAAGTTTTTGGAATTTGTTTAATTTAAAATTTGTTAAGTAAAATTGTAAGTTATTTTAAATCTTAAGTTAGAAATGAAATTTAAAAGTAATTTAAAGGTATAATGTTTAAAAACAGTTTTTAAAGGTTTTATAAAGGAAGGTTTTAAATTTTAAATTAAAATTAGTTTAAACTATTACTTGATAAATGTTTTAAGTTATTTAAAGGAGCTTATGATTTGTTAACTTTAAATTTGTTAAGTTATGTTTATTTGATTTTAAAATTTAATTAAATTTTTAATTAAGGAAGTTTATTATAAAGATAAAATGTTTTAAATATGTAAGTGATAATTAAGTCGTTAATAAAGATAATGTTTTATCTTATGGTTAACTAAGGTTTTAATAAGTTGAGATTAATTAAGTTAATTAAGAAATTTGAATATCATTAATTAATTTGATTAATTAATGATCAAAATAGTGATTAAGGATTAATAAATTAATGATTAAGGGTTAGAAGTTAATTAATTAGAGATTAATTAGTTTGTAATTAAGGATTATTAATTTGACGATTAGAGATTAAATTGTAATTAAAGATTAATTAATTAAGTAATTAGAGACTAATTAATTAATAATTAAGGGATAATTAATTAAGTAATTAAGATTAATTAATTTATAATTGGAAATTTATTAATTAAGTAATTAAGGAATAATTAACTGTTAATTAAGGATTAATTAATTGGTAATTAAGAGGAATTTATTTGTAATTAAGTTTTATTAATCAATAATTAGGGTTATTAATTAATAATTAAAGGATAATTAATCTGTAATTAAGATTAATTAATGGATTATTCAACTGGTAATTAAGGATTAATTAATTTGTTATTAAGGAATAGTAATTGATAATTAGGGTTTATTAATAAATAGTTAAAGAATAATTAATTAGAAATTAAAGATTAATTAATTAATTTATAAGGTAATTACGGAATGATTAATTAATTCAAATTATTGTAATTAATTAATGGTTAATTAAGCAGGATTAGGTGATTAATTCTTAAGTAATTAATTTAATTCAAGTTATTAAATTAATTATAATACGGATTAATAATTCTTGCTTATGGATCATTGTTTTGAGTAGAATGTGGTTGATATCCATTGGATGATAATCTGTGATGTTTTGTGATGTGATAATGGACATAGCTGTGATAAATGTGTGATAATTATATGTGATGAATGATGTGTGAATTCAAGTATCGAATTAAATTAAATTGTTTAAACCTTAAACAACTTAGCCTTTAAGAAACATTTGGATTTCGAGGAGACCGGGATCGGGTATCATATTTGATTATCCGAAAACCACATCGATCTAAGTTAAACATTAGATCGTGAATTCAATTGAAGATCAAGTTGAAGACTCGAAGTGTAAGAACTATTTGTCGTTAAAGCTCTGAGGGTGATTCCAATACGAGTATAACGGAGATAGTGCTTTCAGGTTCGAGATAAAGATTCGGAGATCAAGGGCTATTGTCGTTAACTCTAAGGGTGATTCCAAAATGTGTGCAACAAGATAGTGCCTTCGGTTTCGTTCGAACCCGAAACGAACTTGTATGGATTGAATGCTTTCAGAACATCGTCAGGAGGACGATGAGCATTCTAAGATAGATGTGTTCTATAAAGATAATCACAGCTTTAAGCCTCATCAACCGGGAATGGCTAAAACAGGGGAGGTGCAGCAAGGCAAAGTGGGTAGCACCCAAGTAGGATAAGATTTACTCCTGTCTAGAGTCCCTTTTTATTCGACTGTGTGGGCGGTTGCTAGCTACAATCGTGGGGTTGTCTTATTCGGGACTGCCCAGTAAGGGATGGTTCCAGCCTTATGTTGCAGGGGTTTTAGGGTGGATCCTCGGTACGGTGATCTAGGCCACGTACTGTGACGAGCGGTACCCCAGTAGCCCTGCCATTGATGGAAACTCATTATCCCTATGTGCCTTTACGGTTTTGATTGTATAACCCACTTTGTGGCTAGTACGCTAGAATTTAATCATGTAACAATTTCAGCTTTGTGAATATTTATTTGAAAACCCTAGCACCTATTATAATACCACTGAATTTCCTATCAAACGTTTTGGTTAGCGTAAGGTAAAAACTTACCCATGTTTATGTATGGGAAGTCTTAGGTGATACCTTTGTTTTCAAATGATTTTTAAAGTTAAACAACTGTAACCCGTTTATTCACACCAAACCATGTCTGACCCAGAGTTTATTCTGTTTTTCTTAAACTTTTAGGTACTCAAATTTTTATGTGTAGCCAAGTGATCAGGTTTGGCTTGACAAATTTTGGAAGCTTGGAGCAGGAGTCCAGACGTGGCTATGTACATCTATCTTTCCACTATGTTGTGTTTTTCCGTTGTATTTTGAAATGTAATAGATAGACAGGTCTTTATAACTGTGTGAAATGTTGTATAATCTATGTAACTCTGATGTAATGACTATATAATAGTTATGTGAAATATTATATTTTGTTCCTTTTCCGCTGTGAGATTGTAATATTGTTTAGTTCTTTCTTCTATCTATTCTATTACTACCTCTTTCTTTCTTATTGATGATGCGTCTTTCTATGGAATGAAAGGCGGGTCGTCACAGTTGGTATCAGAGCGAGGTTGAGATAATACCTAGGCTCTGGAGTAGTGTCTATCTTGAGAGCGCGTATTTGTAATTTTTATAACTATATACCAATCTAAATTTGTTGGGTTACTTTTTTGGATTTCCAACATGAGTTTTAGAGAAGTTTCATCTTTTCCTTTGTTTGGTTGACCGTCCTATTTTTATCTAATCCTATAGGCGGGGTAACCAAGTTAGATAAGATCTGTAGAGACTTAAGGCTTTCTTATCTGTCCTTTAGTTTTTCTTATGACCCATTTGTATTAGATTTCAAAGTGTTTGATCTTATTCTGGATAAGGTTATCTTGATGTGTGAAGAGGGGATTACGTCTTTGGAGACTGAGTTGGGAAGGATCACAAAAGTGACTTTCGATGATTCCGGAGTTTGCTTGAGCAATCTTTTGCATGGAAGCAAGGCGTCTCCAGAAGGCGTAGAGTCCATTGAAGTGGTCAGAGATTTTTCGGATATTTTCGAGGAAGTAAAAGGTTTGCCCCCTCATCCGGAGATAGAGTTTCGGATCAACTTGGTTCCGGGAGCAGTACCTGCTGTTCAGCCTAGTAGAAGGATGGCGCTGAAGGAGATAGAAGAGTTGGTTGGTGAAGTGGATCCAAGATTTCTTAGAGAAAGGTTTGATTCGGCCTAGTTTTTTTTTTCCAGTCGGGTTCCGCCATAGTCTTTGTGACCAAGTCGGATGGGTCTTTGACATTCTGTATGGATTTTCAGGAGTTCAATAAGTTTACTATTAGGAATAAGTATCCTTTGCCTGTATAGATGATCTTTTTAATCAACTCCAAGAAGCTACTATTTTCTCCCAGTTAGATTTAGTTTCCAGTTTCCATCAATCAAGGGTAGCTAAGAACAGTATTCCCTTGACTGCGTTTAGAGGACCCAATTGTTTTTTTGAGTGGTTGGTTATGCCTTTTGGGCTGACCAATTCTCCTGCCTATTTTGTGGATTTGATGAACCTAGTTTTTCGGGATGTGCTGAATAAGTTGCACTCGTGTTCATCGATGATATTCTGATCCACTCCAAGTCTGAAGAGAAGCACAAGCGGCATTTGGTGATAGTGCTAGAGACTTTGAGGAGGCATGTTTAGAAGCTAAGTTTTTGAAATTCCATTTTTGGAAGTTGGAAGTCAGATTTTTGGGGTATATTGTTTCCAGTGAGGGTATTTCTGTAGATCCAGCCAATGTAGCAACTATTCAGGAGTGGAAGCAACCACAGACTCCGACAGAAGTCCGTAGTTTCTGGGATTGGTAGGGTACTGCAGGAAGTTTATTAAGGACTATTCTAAGATTTCTTCGCACTTAACCAAGTTGACTCTGAAAGGAGCAAGGTTTAAGTGGACCCCCAAGTGTGAAGAGGCTTTATTGGATTTGAAGGCAAGGCTGACCAGTGCACCTGTTCTAGCTATTCCTGATGGCAAGAGTAAGTTTGAGGCCTACATTGACGTTTATGTGTGCCAGAGGTGGATGGATTGAATCAAGAATGGTCAGCATTCCAGTTTTGAGATAGATGTCCAAGGAACATTTAGGATCAACGGAAGGATTTGTGTTCCGAATTTCAAGGATGTGAAGCTAGAAGTTTTATCAAAGAGTCATCGCTCCAGGATTGAGTATCCACCCAGGGATTTCAGAGATGTATAGGGATATGAAGAGAGTCTTCTGGAGGGAAGGGTATGAAGAAGGATATTGCTGCTTTCGTCAAGGGATGTGCGATCTGCAGCAGGTTAAAGGTGATCAACAGAAGACCGCAGGTTTGCTGCAGCCTTTGGAAGTTTCAAAGTGGAAATAGGAAATGATTTCTTTGGATTTCGTCGACGGTTTGCCAAGGACCAAAAAGTAAAATGAAGGAATATGGGTAATTGTAGACCGGCTAACTAAGAGCGCCCATTTTATTTCGGTCAAGGCAACTCGTACTGCAGTATCTTTGGCTGAGATTTTCTTGAAGAAGATTGTCCGACTGCATGGTGTTCCAGTCAGCATTATTAGCGACCATAATCTTATCTTCACCAGCAAAATTTTGGAAGGCTTTGCGATCAGCTTTGTGTACGAGATTGCGTTCGAGTACAGCCTATCATCTCCAGGCCGACGGATATATAGGAAGGCTGAATAGAATTCTCGAGGATATGCTGAGAGCTTGTGTTTTGGATTTTGGTGGATCTTGGGAGGACCATCTGCATTTGGCGGAATTCTCGTACAATAATAGTTATCAGGTGAATATCAAGATGGCACCCTATGAAGCTTTTTATGGAAGACCTTGTAGATTCCCATCCTGTTGGGTAGAGTCAGGAGATCGTCTTGTTCTTGATCTAGATTTGATCAGAGAGGCATCTGCGGATGTGGAGCTTATCAAGGAGAGAATGAGAGCAGCGCATGATCGCCAGAAGAAATATGCGGACAAGAGGCAAAGACGATTGGAATTTGAGATCGGAAATTTAGCTTTGTCAAAGTTTCCCCGATTAAAGGAGCAATTAGATTTGGAAAGACGGGAAAACTTGCCCCAAAGTGTATTGGTCTGCTCCGAGTGCTCGAGAGGATTGGTGTTGTGGCCTACAAGATTGGATTGCCAGTACGGATGGCTGGAATTCACAATGTTTTTCACGTATCTCATCTGAGGAAATACGTAAATGACCCGTCTCTTGTTGTGGAGCCCGCCGTGCAAGAAGATTTAGTGATCGTTTTGGACTTATCTGTTGTCAGGCATCCAGTCCAGAACATTGATTAAGATGAGAGGCAACTCAAAGGTGCAGTGGATTGAGGATTCTAGAGTTTTTCTTAGGAAACTTTGGATAGTTTAGGAAAGCTTATTCGGAATTGTGTCCGGATAGCTGGAGATGTTTGTTTGAATAAACTGTTTATTGAATGTAATTGTTTGTTTGGATGAATTGTTTGTTTGGTTGATAGTGTATGGTTGATATGTATGCTTGAAATGGTTGAAATGAAATAAAGCTTTTGGATTATCTTTTGTTTTAAATTTTGAGGACGAAATTCTTTTAAGGGGGGAGGAATGTGATAATCCGGAATTTCAAACAATTTAAAATGTGATAATCTCCTTCATTTATTTATTTAAAATTGGCAAAATTGTTATTTTCAAACAATAATAATAATGTGTTATTGTAAATAGATTTTAAAATAGAACTATTATTCTCAAATTAAAATTGTGTTTGTTAAATATTTATATTTTTAATTAAGTTGATTTTAAATTGGATTTGAAATCTAATTTGAATTTGAATTTGGATTTAAATTTGAATTTTAAAAGACATATATATTAAAAACATTTTGAATTTAAAAATATATGAATAAGGTATTTATTAGAATAAGATTTGTTTTATATTATTTTCCTTAAAAGAATTATATTTATATAAATTAAGAAAGTATTTATTTAATAATAAAATAAATACAAAAGTTTTATATTAACATTTAAAAATAATTAAATATATTATATGTGATTTTATTTAGAATATAATTAATTTTTGTTTATTTTCTATAAAAGGGTTTATTTATATAAATTAAGATATGTACTTATTAATTAGGAAAATTAAATACAAAAGCTTTTAAATCATTTTAAAATAATTAAAAATGTATAATGACAAGTATTAGCTTTTAAATCATGCTAAGTACATGTGTAATGTGATTAAATATTATAAATGACAAATGTGAGTAATTGAACAAGTGTCATTTATTTTTATTTTCATTTCCTTCAAATTTTAATAAATTATAATTTAGTTTATGTGAGCATCCATCTTCTTTCTTCATTTCTTTTCCTACTCAGATGTCTAAAACAAAGAAAACTCAACATGTAAAACTATTTTTCAAAAAAGAAAATCCACAAGAAACAAAACCTGTAACCATTTCTCAAAAACAAATCATAACCCTGTAAACATTTTACAAATCAGAAGAAGAAAAGCCTATAAATATTTTATTTTCAACCTGTAAGAAATTTTTAAACAAAGCCTGTAATAAAGATCAACAAAGCAAGCAAACCTAAAATCAAAAGTCTCAAATCATCTCATCATCAAAGTTTCCAGTTCAACTAGGCATTTTAGTTTCTAAGAAGATCATAGCAATTCAAAGTTTCCAGCAAAACAAGCTTTCAAGCATTTTATCAAATCCCAGTTTTTCAAGTTCTCTGTCTTTTAAACAGGTGAGTAAACATTTATTTAAAAGCTTATGTAGATAAATGTTTGTTGCATCAGAATTTCTATGATGAAGATTGTTTTTGCATGTGTATATACAAGTGTGAATTCTATATGTTGTTTGTGTTTGAACTGTGCATGTATGTGATTCTCTATTTCCAGGTTACAGAGTTTAAAATAAAATCAAAATTCAATATCTTTTTATTTAATCACTGTTAGGACTTGGGTTTCAAACAAAAACTGCTGTTTAAACATAGATTAAGGTTTAAAATTTTATTTAAGTATATTTAATTTGTAATTTTCTGGAAAATCCAAGAAGAATAGTGGAAACTTAAGATATGATAAAATTCAAATATCTTAATTCTTCGATTCAGGTATATAATCTGAATCATTATTTAAAATTAGGATTTTTAAAATGGAAATCTCAATTTTTAGATTTGTATCAAGTGTGCATTTTGGTGATGAACAGAATATGGTTTTTGAGCAAATTCTGATGGCCGGAGGTTCTCGGTTGATCGAGGCTTCGTTTGGAGGTGGCTGGGGAGTAGGCAAGGCCAGGAAAAATGGTGGCTGGCCTTATTGACCAACGTGGCGACGGCGGTGGGTCGAAGTGGGTTTTAAACCCTAATTTGAGATTAGTCTGGTAACTGGATTATGGCATCATCTCTGTAGCATCGAGTTTGATCGAAGGATGGAGGACGGAAGCGTCAGGCTTCGGCGGAGTTATGGTCAAAGGCTGGTAACCTTTGGTGGTCAGAATTGCTTGGACGAGGTGTTTTCCAGGAATGGGTTTTGGTTCCAGGTTTTTCTGAGTTGCTCGATTTTGATCAATGGCTTGTGCTAGCGATTTAAGGGCCGGGATCGAAGGTTTTGGTGATCGTTGTTGGGTCGAAGGTGTCAGTAGTGATTATCGTCGTCGCGATCATCTGTGCATGTGCACGAAGGGGTTGGTGTGTCAGTAGGTTGGGTTGTTGTTTTGAATCGAAGGAAAGATCGGCTATTGGGTAAGGTGACTCGAGTAAAAACTAGAGTAGATCGTGAGTGATAGCTTACAAGTTTTAACTTAAAAAAAACC
Source organism: Allium cepa (assembly GCA_030765085.1). Lineage (NCBI taxonomy): Eukaryota > Viridiplantae > Streptophyta > Magnoliopsida > Asparagales > Amaryllidaceae > Allium > Allium cepa. The sequence goes on from CM060930.1 coordinate 149,399,750, forward strand.
AAGTTTTTAAAAAAGGAAAGAAGAAGGGAAAACTCAGGGTGGCTTTCGGGTTCGACTCGAAGCTCATTTAAAAACAGTTTAAAAAAAACTTTTAAAGTAAGGTTTTGAAAATTTAAATAATTTACTTTAAAACTTATTTTATATAAATTTATTTTATAAATAATAAATGTTTGATTAAGGAGTTTTTGGAATTTGTTTAATTTAAATTTTGTTAAGTAAAATTGAAGTTATTTTAAATCTTAAGTCAGAAATGAAATTTAAAAGTAAATTAAAGGTATAATGTTTAAAAACAGTTTTTAAAGGTTTTATAAAGGAAAGTTTTAAAATTTAAATTTAAATTAGTTTAAATTATTACTTGATAAATGTTTGAAGTTATTTAAAGGAAGTTATGATTTGTTAACTTTAAATTTGTTAATTTAATTGTTTATTTCATTTTAAAACTTAAGTAAATGTTTAATAAGGAAGTTAATTATAAAGGTAAAATGTTTTAAATATGTAAATGATAATTAAGTCATCAATAAAGATAATGTTTTATCTTAAGGTTAGCTAAGGTTTTAATAAGTTGAGATTAATTAATTAAGAAATTTAAGTATTATTAATTATTTGATTAATTAATGATTAAGGATTAATAAATTAATAATTAAGGGTTAGAAGTTAATTAGAGGTTAATTAATTTATAATTAAGGATTATTAATTTGATGATTAAAGATTAAATTGTAATTAAAGATTAATTAATTAAGTAATTAGAGACTAATTAATTAATAATTAAGGGATAATTAATTAAGTAATTAAGATTAATTAATTTATAATTGGAAACTTATTAATTAAGTAATTACGGAATAATTAACTGTTAATTAAGGATTGATTAACTGGTAATTAAGAGGTACTTCATTTGTAATTAAGTTTTATTAATTAATAATTAGGGTTTATTAATTAATAATTAAAGGATAATTAATCTGTGATTAAAGATTAATTAATGAATTATTCAACTGGTAATTAAGGATTAATTAATTTGTTATTAAGGAATATTAATTAATAATTAAGGTTTATTAATAAATAGTTAAAGAATAATTAATATGTAATTAAAGATTAATTAATTGGTTTATAAGGTAATTAAGGAATGATTAATTAATTCAAATGATTATAATTAATCAGGATTCGGTGATTAATTCTTAAGTAAGTAATTTAATTTAAGTTCATTAAATTAATTATAATATGGATTAATAGTTCTTTCTTATGGATGATTGTTTTGAGTAGAATGTCTGGATTGGTTGATATTTATTGGATGATAATCTGTGATGTTTTGTGATGTGATAATGGACATAGCTGTGATAAATGTTGATATTTATCTACGATGAATGTCGTGTGAATTCAAGTATTGAATTGAATTAAATTGGTTAAACCTTAAACAACTAGGCCTTTAAGAAACGTTTGGATTTCTATGAGACCGGTATCGGATATCAGATTTGATTATCTGAAAAGCACATCGATCCAAGTTAAGCGTTAGGTCGTGAATTCAAGTGAAGATCAAGTTGAAGACTCGAAGTGTAAGAACTATTTGTCGTTAAAACTCTGAGGGTGATTCCAATACGAGTATAATGGAGATAGTGCTTTTAGGTTCGAGATGGAGATTCGGAGAGCAAGGGCTATTGTCCTTAACTCTGAGGGTGATTCCAAAATATGTGTAACGAGATAGCGCCTTTGGTTTCGTTCGAACCCGGAACGAACTTGTATGGATTGAATGCTTTCAGAACATCATCAGGAGGATGATGAGCATTCCAAGATAGGTGTTCTATAAAGGTAATCGCAGCCTCACGCCTCATCAAATGGGAATGGCTAAAACAGGGGAGGTGCGGCAAGGCTAAGTGGGTAGCACCCAAGTAGGATAAGATTTACTCCTGTCTAGAGTCCCTTTTTATTCGGCTGTGTGGGCGGTTGCTAGCTACAACCGTGGGGTTGTCTTATTCGGGACTGTCGAGTAGGGGATGGTTTACGGTTTTGATTAAATAACCCACTTTATGGCTAGTACGCTGGAATTTAATCATGTAACAATTTCAACTATGTGAATATTTATTTGAAAACCCTAGACCATATTATAATATCACTAAATTTCCTATCAAACATTTTGGTTAGCGTAGGGTAAAAACTTACCCATGTTTATGTGTGGGAAATCCTACGTGATACCTTTGTTTTCAAATGATTTTTAAAGTTAAACAACTTTAACCCGTTAACTCACACCAGACCCATGTATGACTCGGAGTTTATTCTGTTTTTCTTAAACTCTTGGGTACTCAAACTTTTATGAGTAGCCAAGTGATCAGGTTTGGTTGATGAATTTTGAAAGCTTGGAAGCTTGGAGTAGGAGTCCAGATGTAGCTATATATATCTACCTTTCCGCTGTGTTGTGTCTTTGTCTGTTATATTTTGAAATGTAATGGATAGACAGGTCTTTATAACTGTCTAATGTGAAATGTTGTGTAATCTGTGTAACTCTAATGTAATGACTATATAATAGTTATCTGAAATACTATATTTTGTTCCGTTTCTGCTGTGAGATTCTGATATTGTTTAGTTCTTTCTTCTATCTATTCTTTTACTACCTCTTTCTTTCTTACTGATGATGCGCCTTTCTGTTGAATGAAAGGTGGGTCGTCACAGGTGATGACACTACAAAAGCTCATTGGATAAGTATCCGTTGCTTGGAGCATAGTGGTGTGGATGAAATTGGAAGGATTGTATGAAATTTGGTATTAAGGTGGAGATTGTTAGATGTGATACCAATTTCATCGGAGAAGAGAATGCCAAGGTAGAAGTAGGAGTCCTTGAAGCCACAGTATTGCAGGGAAGCTTGGAGGCCGATCTAGAAGTATGGTTCAGCAGGAGGAAATGCTGGACCAAAGATTTGGTCCAGTGGAGTTCGTTCGGTGAGAAGGTGACCTCGTTTGATGAAAGAATGGACCAGAATTTTGGTCCGGTGGTAGTGTTTCGATCGGCAGTGAAGGCGGGTGGAATTGTCGTTCGGTGATGTGAGAAGCCGGACCAAAAATTTGGTCCGCTGGTGATTGGGGATTTCCGCTCCAAATATCTCATCCGATAGTGAAGGGATGCCGGTTCGGACTTGCCGCTTCAGATATTTCATTCGATGCTGAAGCATGACCGAACCAATGATTGCCCCTCTAGATGTGTAGGCTTGTACCGAACCAGCAGCATTGATGTGGACTACCGGTCCAAATGATGCCAAACCAAGTTAAGGCCGAGCCAAATATTTGGCTCGGTATTGGACCATGCCGGTCCAATTCTTGAGTATTGTTTGCCAAATAAAATGCTATTATGTTGTCTTCCAGACCAGATGTGCCAAACCAAACCTTAGGGCTGCTATATAGCAGCTATCCCTCCTCATTTCTTCACTCTATAAATAGTGGAGGTTCTGGACAAGAATGGAAGCCATCCTAGAGAGCTGAAACTCTGCAGAATTTTATCTGTATTGTTAATTCTTATTATGTATAGCCTCCAAAACCGAATCAATCTTGTAACTTCGATCTTTCAATGATTAATAAAATATCCCCTCCCCAAGTGCATGTACACTGCCTCGCGATAGTGGAACCACTATAAATACTGATGTTATTTATTTTTTCGCATTGCATTGATCTGTGACTGTCTATTCTGGTGTTTATCTCTGTCTTGTTTCATCTCACTACGATCATGATCCAGTTGTTTTCCACTGCATTGGGTTTTTATTCCCTTAGACTGATCATCTGAAGGGATTTTTCCTACAAAAAATACCATAACTAATATTTTAATTAACTTAAACTTAAACCTAAGGTGGGAGACAGTATGCAATGATCATCTCTTACCATGACATTAAGAATGGAAATCACTTCATCACCTTCCTTAAATCTAGTTACTCCAGAACCAACACAAATTACTTCTTCGACCACATCTATGATTGTAAAGCAAAAAATAATCATAATGGATATATTTCAACATCTCTATTTTGAAGAAGATCATGTTGATTATAAACATAAACGATAAACTATTCTTTATGTTTAAAGCATGAACTTACAAGTGGATATCCTATGATTTATGAACAGATAAACTAAAAAAAGATGATGTTAGTAACTTTGTTACAATAATAGATTGCGTAGATCTAAAAAATAGCATAAGCAATAGATACATGTCTTTAGATATAGAAAGATAGAGAAACGGGCCTGGTATGTATAGAAATTTTGGATTCATAAAAGGGAATAGCATGCTGGAAGATATAACTCAAACAAATAGCTTGTTGTATACTTTTATTCATAGCATGTAAGTAACTTGAAGCTAACTTGATATTCCATCCACTCTCTGCGAAAAATAGGTAGTTTTAAATAAACATGAAGAAATAAAATTATCAAATTCAAAACAAACTAGAAATAGAATTACTATACCTGCATAGCTTCGACACCCCTATCGGTTATAGTAACAATATATACCCTATTCCAATGCCACATCTTTATTGGGTCACGGCTACTCTAAGTTTGCATGTATATGTATATCACCTATGAAACATATTAGTAGGTGTAAAGGTATATCACGAGCCAAAGGGTCAGAATATGCATGGTACGGGTGAAAATATGAATCTTCAAGGATCCAACTTATTAAATTGCTATAATTGTATACTTTTTCTTATCTTTAAGTACAAGTGTAACTTGTGAGAATCAGTCCCCTATAACCATAATTTTGATGGTATAGCATTTAGTTATCAAAAATAAATTTGGATCAGTTCTTGAACTAAAATATATGGGTATGAATTGAACTGCAGAATTGAACAAAAAACATGTCTAAACCTTTATAGCTCTGTAAAATAGGTAGAAAGATTTATGAGGGAATTTAAATCATGGTTTACATCTTTTTTAAAAGTGCATATTATGAATTCAACTTTATTTAAGGAAAAGAAAAGGAATGTTCTTTTATATACTTTCAGGATAATACTCCAAGTATACATGCAATTCCTTATAACTAATTGTTTCTTGTTTAATGTCAATAATTTGTAGTAACTAATTAATGAACAGATCATACAATTTCTGTAACAGGAGAATTCAACTGTAAACCAAAGATGCGAGAGACTAATTTCAAGAAACACGCAACTTCAAAAAAAAATTCATGTTGAGTTCTACGTTGAAACAACAAAATGAGACCTGACAACACCACTTAAATTAATAAGGGTTAGAGACGAATATTCAACAAGACCATTGACCTACCTAACAATAGTTATGAGCATTTATGTCCCAAGATATTTGAATATGATAGACAGTAAACTTCAGTGTATAACCAAAATTAACAACAATGTCAGGCCAATCTTAATATCAGCAGTAAAATAATTCAAGTATAAGGTTAATCTTACCGCTTTAGTGGTAATGGTTGACTTGGGCTTATTGTTGCTATGGTTATTGGTGCTAGGGGTTTTGGCTTTGCTCTTTCCGTTCACTACTTCAAATATAGTGGGTAAGTCATTCATCATCCCAAAAAGACATTTTCTACATAATATATTAAGGTTTAGTACATGGAGAAGAATAAGTGAAATTTGAACATGAGTAGAAATGATATATGCATGTATTACCTACTGAAAGAGTACTAAAATGACATACCATATATTTACATTAAAATTAGGTGTGGAAAATATTAATTATTTTACATTATTAGATTTAGTGAGTATCGATCATACCTTATCATATTAATTAATATAATAGCACTCAATTTGGCCCCAATCACCAATTTAAGGTGTTTTCCCACCATATTCTCCTTTTTCTGCAATTTTTAACCTTGAGTCGTCTTATAGTATACTACAAGTTCACTATTCTCATGAAAGTCATTTACAAACCGAGACAAATAAAATTAATTAAACCTTAAACAATAATCCATTAGTGTTTATTAATCGTTGATCTAAGGGCATTATTTTAACTTAGATATGCATTACATTATAGAACGAAATTTTTGATTATTTTAACTAGCTCAAAATGAACCAAATTTTCACATTTATTAATGCTTACTTTAAATGTTAAGCTAAATTGCCTATTACAATACATTTTTACACCTATTTGACTCTTTTAACATAAATATATGCTGTGTGCTGGTTATGCTCATATTCACTCTATATTAATAACATGCACCATCTTAATATATTTGAGTATTGTGCTTAAATGTATATGCATAGTTTGCATTGCACCACAGTGTCCATCGAAACGAAATTTAAGATCTTTTAAATTTTTACAGACATTTGAACTTCAATCAACATCAGAACGATTTTTTTACTATCAACGTACAGTTACTAAGCTACATGCATAATGGAAACTTAAAATTTCTATGTCAATGTTAGTTATTGTCAATGTAAAGTTACCAAACACTACCTAATTTTTTTAGTTTTCTTAAGAAATTGTAATCAAATCAATAGTGCATTTCATATGTATTTTATTGAACGCAAAACTAGAAATATAACCTATAAATCAGCTAAATTGTATAGTGAAGCAAGAACATTAAAAGATGGACAATGAATCAATTCAATGAAATTGAAATATGGTTATCTAAAACGAAGCATAATACTACCATGATTATAATTTTTATTAAATTATCTCGAACTTACATTTTTTAAATTTAGTTAATTTATTTCTATTATTGTAAACTTTGTTCATTTATTATTATTATTATTTTAAAGTTAGTTAATTTTACAAACTTAATTTTTGTTATTCTTATTATTGATCATAAAACTTACTTGACTTAGTTAATTTATTATTATTATTATAAACTTAGTTAATTTTATCAAACTATAGTTTATTATTATTATTATTATAAACTTAGTTAATTTTTTATCAAAATTAGTTTATTGTTACTATTATTATAAACATGTTAATTTTTGTAATACTTAGGTTATTGCAGCTTAACCATCATTGATTATAGCAGAAGAAAATGTTGAGTTCTATCTAATATAAAAAGAAAACTAAAACCAACTTTCAAACAGACACAAATCACATACCTTTTTGACAAATCGGATTAAATAGGGATAAGTAAATCGGCATCTTAATTTGGCTTCCCTTATCTCAGTTTCCATGTCCTCCTAATGATGCTCTACTTTAAATACAATCAAGTAGGAATCATAAGTGCAAACTTCATTTTACAAACCTAAAAAAGCTTTAAATTGTGCAAATTCAACCAAAAATAGTTAGTAATAGTAAGACGTAATAGAAATTATATTTAAAATTTTACAAAAGCTTATAAGCACCAGTCCTTGAACACAAGATTCAACATGTAATGTGTAAAGATTGATAACCATTACCCTCATGATAGTGTTAATGGCAAAAACTCCTTCACAGCCAGATTCCAAAGACACCCTTGCTAGCTGAGAATGAATAAAAAAAAGTTTCAGTAATGGCTCCTAAGTCCTAGATATATTGTTGCTACATGATTCAAGCCCTGAAGGTCCAAACAAATATTATGTACCTAATATTAATTGAACATCAGTAGAAGCCTTGTAAGAAAATTTACCTATACTACCGTCAACAAACAGCTCTAGATTCTAAAAGTTTATACTAGTTGTTTGCCTATCCTGAAACATATTCTTAAACATTGTTTAAATCTGTAAATCCATCTATTTATCCTAAAAACTACATTTAAGTGTTCAAAATTATAGATCATGTTTACTTAACTGCAACATTACAAGGCACAATCATGAAAATTGACACATCAATTATCTATTTAATTTTTTGCAACAGATTCATCTACAATGTTGTACTGCTAAATTAATTATATAGTTAGGGTACAAAAGCAGACAGCTATATCTCTACTATGTATCTAGCTAGAGTATTTGCATGGAACTTTCATAACCTCATGATTTAAGTAGCAAGCACAGTCAGGGATTGTTAAAAGCTTAGTTGGCATTCCATATTCATAATTGTATGTAGCTGTTGTATACATTTAAATATGTTCTTCTTTCTTCGTATAAGTTGTCTGTATGGACTTAACTACAATCTCCAAAAGGGAAAAAAATAAAATGAAATGCAAAGAGTAACTATAAATAAAAGTATGTGCTATCTTTATCGCAAATTTGTGAAATGATATGCCCATCACCTACCCTTCCTATTATACTACGTAACAAAACTCTCTTTTATCTATTGATTTCTTTCCCCCTGATTTGACTTTGAGTCTACAGTAGAGTTAAGAATACAAAAATAATAATAAAGTGGCTATATATACACATATATCTCTTAGGTTATTGTGGGGTGGCAAGGTAAATTGCTGGATGACACCTTAACAAAGAGAAATTGGCAAAATCTACTATCAAAAGAAATTAACAAACATACTCAACACAAATTCTTAAATAAAAGAAAAATAAGCAATAAATGATGCATCATATTGTTAGCAACGAACTAGAAAGCTTCTAGGAATTAAAAAATATCACCAACTTTTGATTATAACTAGTTATGAGTCAAGCTATAGCAGATTTTTCAACTAAATATAGCAAAATGATAAAATTTTGATGAGAATGACACTTAACTCCAATAGACAGTAAATTAACAATAAACATTTCACGTATGTTAAAGTTTAGACGGTGAAGAAGGCATCCACCCACTTCAGTGAAGGCATGATAGATTGATAGTGGTGGTGCCAACTTAACTAAATTTAACATTGAATTTTCAATGCAAATTCTAGAACTATGTGTTTATCTACTTGTGGCCACTGTGGAAAGCCACAACATGCTTTCTTATGCAGCTTAGAAGAATCTCCATCCTCCTCGACATATGCTGACCTTCATGATTCATAGCCATTTCCATTACGTGTTCACTTTGTTTATGCATTTGTTGAGGCTCAATCGTGCCTGTAACCTTGAAAATGTGTTCTTCCACTTTATTGAACCTACTACTGAAAGCGAAACCTCTATCTACCTACAGTAAATTAAATGGTATCCAAATATTTCATCCTCCAACAGTGACATATACTTGAACTATAGCCACCACACTAAACGTACGATCGTTAAAACACTGATTACATCTTAGCCTACTGATGCTCATTGCACAACAATAATATTTAAAAATAACCAAAAGTCATTACCAACATAAAGGCAGACTGGATATTCTTTTTGGTTATAATATCGGCAAAAACTAATAGTGCAATATTGGGAATGACTCAAACATAACAAATAAATAGTGTTTGTTGGCCAGACCAAATAATGTCCCCTAAGAAGGAAGAAATAAGTCCTTATCAGATAACAATTAATATAGAAAAGAGCTAAATAAAAAGGAGGTGTGGATTGTAGCAGCCTAAATAATAAGCAGTGCAACATTGGAACTGACTACTAAAGTATTAACTGTACTATTATTCATCATTCAAATATGTGATTTTTACCACTGATTATTCCACTTATAAAGTGTAATATTCCTGATTTTAAGGCCAAATTAATATAATAATTAATTTGATCTTTGGAATTAAACTTTGAAATATTTTATAATTAATATAAAATTTTGAATTAAATTATGAGATTAATTGGTAAAATTTATTTGAGTTTCTCCAAAAATAATTAAAATATGGGTTTTTTAAATAGATTGTGAAAATAGGAATTAATAAAAGCTTTAAAATTTATATATATGTATATAAATGGATTTGTAAATTGAATCTGGCATTTGAATTTCAAGAATAAATATTCTGAGAAATAAATTGGATTTAAGAATTTTATAAACTAGTAGAGAGTTGTTTTTCTGTTATATATACATGTATGTAAATATATACATTGTGATTGGGAAGATAGGATTTAAGATCAATATAAGAATTATTTTCTTAAAGATGTATAAATAGTTATAAAAGGAAATATAAATAGAAATTAATATAATGATATTTGAATTTAATTTTATGAAATGGATTTTAAAAGTTGTTTGAAGTTAAAAATTTATTCTAAAGACTTATATACATATATAATCTATATATGTGTTTATTATTAAAATACAAATAAACTTTGAAATTAATTTCATTAAAAAGTTATGATCTATACGACGACTTGAATTTAAAATTTAAAACAAGAATGAATATAAAATATTTACCTTTTGAAATTTAATAAATGTATTGAAAATAAAGAAAAGAATTGAATTTATTAACCTATAATATTTATTAGCAATGTATAATTTGGACTTCAAATCATTTTCTTGAAAGTTGTGTAAATATAAATGGTAGTATGAATATATTGAGATTATATTATGAAAAAATTGAGATAAACTTGAATAAAATAAGATTTAAGAAGAAAAATTTATGTACTTTCTTTTTTGAATTTGCTTGAACTAAGTTTGTATAAAAATATATGAGCATTTGAAAGTATATATGTATAAATATTGAAAATATAAGTATAAGATTTAGGATACAACCAATATATATGTAAGTGTAAAATAGATAGAACATGTTTTATAAATTAAAATAAAATAAGGCTTAAAACACAAATTTGTAGGAAGGGGTTTAAACACAATTTTTATCATATGTGACAAATGTTTAGTAAGTAACAACATTGATGAGCATGTGTAAACCATGCATAAGAAATTAAACAAGTGTAAGAATTTTGGCATGCAAATGAACAAGTGGCTTCATCTCTTTTAAAATTGAACATATAGGATATATGTAAAGATAATAAAATAGGCTGTTTTCATTTTTTCTCAAATTTGAGAAACCAATACAAAACAAAACAGAAAAAAAAAAATTGATCGAAAACTGAAACAAGAAATCACAAATAAGAAAAAGAATGCAGCTCAGATTCAAAGGAAATTCAATACAAGTAAACAAAGCAAATTCTTTACAAGTTCAACATGGAAATCAAGCTTCAGGTTCGAATCAGTAGAATAGTTCAAACAAATGGCTTCAACAATCAGATCTAGATCGAACAAATCATCTCAAAATCATTCTTTGTTCTTCTCTGCCAAACAACTTAGGTGAGTAAATTCAAGCAAACCCATAAGTAAAATTAGAATTTAAAAATCTTAAGCAATTAAAAACATAACTAACTTTAGTATTTTCAATCTGAGGAAATGATAACCAAAACAAAGAAAATCTAGAAATGAAATCAAACAATAGACTTTTCAAAACCTGGGAGATGAAAGCAGAGATTATCTCAGCATAAATTCCAAACAAATCGATTTGCAAGCTTCCAGATCCAAGAAGCAAAACTAGAAAATAAAAAGTTTCAGGAATCAAAACCAGAACATTTAAAACCTGGAACCGGAAATAAGAAGTCTGTCCTCTGTTCGACCATGCAAGGTGAGCAAACTTCACCTCCTTTATTTTGAAATGCATGTGAGTAAAACTTCATTTAAAACCAGATTTTTCTATTTGTTGTTTGGAAGTCAAGCCTGAGATGAATTGGAAAACTTCTTGCATGTTAAATCTGTGTACATATATAGAGATGTGCTTGTGCATGTCTGTATATTTAAGAATATGCTCTATTCCAGGTTTCAAAACCTGTAAAAATTTAAACACTCCTTCTCCAATCCCTTATAGGCTTTAGAATCCATATGAAGCATGTTTGCATTATCATGTTTGAGGTTTTAACAACGATAAAATTGTTAAAAATCAAACATTTTATTTTGTAAATTCAAGCACGCAACTTGAATCAACTTGGGGAAATACGATTTTTAAAACAAAAATCATGATTTTTAGTTGGAGAATTGATGTGGAATTCTGGGTTAACCAGAAAAAAGTTTTTGAGGGATTTTCGGCGATCAACGGCTCTGGGGATGTCGGGGCTTCGACTGGAGATGTAGGGATGGTCGGAGGGGCTGGGAAAAATGGCTGGAAGATGATCAACGTTTTATGGTGACAGCGGTGATGATTGTTTTTGTTGGTAACCCTAGTTTTGACTGGGTTGAATATTTTGATCGGCGAGACATCCTTGGTTGATCGAGTTCAACGATATTCAAGGGGATGCTAGCTTGGAGGTCGTCGAAGGCGTGGCCGGAGGTGATGACGCTCCGGTGGTCGGAGAAGTGCGTGCGAGGTGATTACAGGGTTGGGTTACAGTTCCAGGAAGTCAATTTTGGCTCGATTTTGATTCAGCAGTGATTTCGTGTTTTGGTTTGCTCGGATCAACTCTGATGATCGCGGGTGATGCTCCGGTGGCCTCGTCGTCGATCGGCGAGGGTTGACATGCTTGTGCACGTATACGTGCACCTTTTAGTTTTCAGTGTGTTGAGTTGTTGGAGAAGAGGGAGGAGGCTCGGGGTATAGCGCGCGAAATTGAAGGGACTTCTCGAGCAAATGTAGATTGCGTGTGGCTCGAAGTTTTGCTCGGGGAACATACGATTTGCTCGGGTTTTGAGAGCTTCGTGTAAACCCGTTTTCAAGTTGTAAATTTTTATCAAGTTTTTCTAAAAATTTAATCAAGTTTTAATGAATTTTGTAAACAAATTCTTTTATACGATTCTTGGTTATTTTCGTATCAATTAAAGGCTAGTTGATTTAATATAAAGGTTGTTTTAAAATTGTTAATTAACTTTTCAAGGCTAAGTTAAAATTTATTTGTTAAAGAAAGTTTATTACTTAAAGTTAATTACTTAATAAAAGTAATTAAGGAAAATGAATTGATAATCCAAATTAATTAATAAGTAATTAATGAATGATTAATTAAAAATAATTACTTAAATGGAAGTAATTAAAAATGGATAATTAATGATTAAAGTTTGATTAATCAAATATTAAGGGTTAATTAATTTTAAGAATAATTAATTAATGTGATTAATTAATTAAGGTTAATTAATTTGTAACTTATTTTTATTTATTAAGAAGTAATTAATTAATAAAAGTAATTAAGAGTTAATTAATTGACAATTGAGGATAAATTAATTAAGATAATTAATTAAGAAATAATTAATTAATAAAGGTGATTAAGACTTAATCAATTGTAGTTAATGATAATTAATCATTGATTAAAGATAATTAATGAAAGTAATTATGTGGTTAATTAATTTAAACCACACCATTTATTCATCTTAATTAAAGATGTTTGATTGTTGTTGAATGTTGTGTATTGGATTGATATCTATGTTATGTGATTGTGATGCTATGTAATATGAGTTGCTTTGTGCTGAGCTGTGATATCTATGATGAATATACTACTGTGTGAATATGAAAACCCTTTGAGCCCGTAAAACGACATTTGAATTTCGATGCGACAGGGTGTTGAATTCCAGTTAGTTATCCGAAACTCACATCGAATCGTAATGATGAATCTTTGTGATTGATAAATTTACTTTATCTGCGAATTTGTGAATGAAGATAAGCGTTATGGATTATACCGCTTATCGATATTGATATGATTGAATCTGTGATGATTGAATGATATTGCGCTATTGTGTTAAATCCCTGGACCACACTATACACACACAAATATGGATTTCACGAGGAAATCAGTTAAGTCATAGATATTTGAACTTAATATTATGAAATGGTTTTAAAAAGTAGAATTTTGAATCCAAATGGTTTTGGGTTAATTGTGAAAAACTTTTGAAAGGGAGTTTTAAAAGTTAAAAGTTATTTTAAATAACTTGATAAAGTTTTGAAATTTAAATATTTTGATTTGAATTTAAATTCAAAGATTTGAAATTGAATGCTATATTTGGAAATTATGGTTTAAAAAGGGTTATACAAGTTACAAATGTTTTTATATGGGTTTTAAACCATTTTAAAAAGTATTGTTTTGGGAATTTGAATTTAACCCAAGTTTATACTTAAAAGGCTTTAACTCGTGCAAATATAATTGGATTTTTCCGAAACGGAAACTATTTGTTTTTAACTAATAATAGCTTTCATTTAAAGAAAGGATTCCCAAATTGGGTTGAGAGATTTCAAGTTGAAATGAAAATTGTTCCTGAAAAGTTATGAATTTTTGGAAATGGTATTGGGAATTATGAATTGAGTCTTTTATTTAAATGAGTGGATGAGTTAGTCCAATTTGAAATTGTTTTAAAAGCTATAATTGCATCTTTTTGAAAGGTGGGTGAACTTTGTGAAATGAATCTTTTTATTTAAAAAGATTTGAAATGGTAATTTGTTTTAAACCATTTAAAGAATGGTTTTGGATAATAAGTTGTGACTTAACTAAAATCCTATATCCATATGTTTTTAAATATTGCGCTCATTATTTGGTTTAGCCAAGAGAGGACCTTAGGTCATATAACCCATTCCGAATAATGATATGTCGATATGGATTGCATTTGAAGACCGGTGGTGAAGACCGGGTATTTTCGAGAATGAAAGGATAACCCGTCGATTGTCTTTGCACTGAGTCGCGCCGGTATAGAGATTCCCTAAGTGATGGGAAGTCCGATTGAGATTGTGAATACTTGGATTTGCAAGTGCTTCTTCGGAAGTGCCTTTGACTCTGTTCGAACTCGAAACAGACTTGTATGGATGTGTGTCTGACATCACTTTGAGATGTAAAACCAGTTTTTATCAAATACATTTCTGTTTGGTGGTGGAGATTCGTTCTCTTAGCTTAACACCCTTCTCGGAGATGTACGAGCTCAGAGGTTATGTAGTTGATGGTTACTAGTGATACATTCCCAATTTGTTAACGTGGCATACGAAGTGCTGCTGATCATTTGTTGATCAAAGCATGACTTTGTGAAAAAGTGTAGCTTTGTGGACGAGACCTCATCGAGCCTCACAACCCGGTAATGGTCGATACAGGAAAGATGCGGCAAGGTTTCAGGGGATGCACCCCTAGGGTATGTCCATTCCTTCTGGAAAAGGGTGGTATCATGGTATGGAGCCCAGATACTTACTCATATGGACACTGTACATTTATTACTATGCGATATTGTTGGTATAGAGGGCCTTCGGATAAAGGTCGCAAACGACCGGGGGTGGCATATCTTAGGTGTTACTCTTGGGAAGGGAGGACACCGGCCTTGTGTTAGCAGAGAGCCGGGTAGGTTCTCGTGGCGTCCCTCCAGAGGCGTACGCATGTAGCAATGAGAAGTTCCTTAGCCTGACCATTTGTTGGAAATCCAATCATCCAATACGAGCCTTATACAGTTCTAGTTGTAGAACCTGCCATTTAACATGGCAGCTATAGTAGGCATAGTATAATGGTACCTATGCTAGCTAAGATTAATATTATATTTTCGAAATGTTCTCCACTATGTACTAATAATAATATCAAAATGGTTTTCGCGTCTCAAGCATTTTTGACTATCATAAGGAGAAATCTCCTCCAATTCTACGTTTGCATGGTGTGTGTGGCGGGAGGCCTTATGGTATTTTGATTTTCCAAAAAGCATTGCGGTTTTCAATGTTTTAAATTCCTTTTTTGTTTGTTTTTAAAAAACAAAAACCATTTTTGTTTGCTCATACCAGTCCCATGACTGACCTGGAGTTTATTGTTCCTTTCCTAAACTCTGGGTGCCCACAATTTTCCACACAGGCAGTCTAGAGTTGTGTTTTTCAGATAGTCGAATAGTAGGAATTGATTCGTTAGCCTTCGAAGCCCTTTGGATTTGTGGATCGCATTTGCTACACTTCAGCATTCACGGCTGACCTTGCTTAGCTTTGTGCAACGTGATGGTGGTTCGAGCTAGATTTGGATTGAAGATGGAGTTGCAATTGCGTTATGGAGTTGGATTCCTTTGGAGATGTATTCTATTGAAGACATTGTCTTTCCGCTGCTATTGTCTTGTATCATGTCTCTGGTGTATATTGATATTCATTGTATCATCATTGTATCTGAATATTGTATCAAATTTTGTATATCAAATGTATCATTCATTTTCTTCCGCTGTATTGTACTTGATGTGTTATAAGCTCCGGCAAACCAGATTCGATGTTTGGATCTGTGGCATTTGAATACGAGTGACGTATTCGGTGCTGATTTTCGAAGGTCGAGTCAGGATCGTTACATAAAGATAACAAAAGGCTGGCCGAAAGTTGAAATTAATTGCATGCTAGATTAAAAAATACAAAGACTTGCACATCAACTGAGCTGGAGATGCATATATATGTTATTTCTAGAAACTTATATAACTTCATTTCTTAGTGAACAGAATGAAAGGGAATTATAAAGAAATTCTTAAATCACAAAATAAGAAACAACAAAAGTACCATCAATACCTTACCGATATTTGAATGCAACATCTATTTATATAACTTCTTGATATCAGTTTGCATGTGACCTTAAACTAGCGCCATTCAAAGTAGTTTCACAACCTGTCTTTAAGCTATATACAAAGAATAATCTCCTTTAAAAGCCATGTTATACTCATTTAAAAAACGAAAGATATTACGAAACTTCACAAATTTCAATAAGATGCCACAAATTCTAGTTATTTTAGCCATTTCTTCTTTTAATTTATCAGCAATACTACCTTTCTGCTTAAACAATGATTTATACATTTTAAGATCAAATACTATTTGTGCTTTGAAATTCAAAAGATAGTAATACCTCTGGGTCATCCAATAGCCATTTCAAAATCAAATACTACTAGACCATTATAAACTAAAATTATTACCAATTTCAAAATTCAATAATGGATTGGAATAACATTACAGCAATGCAAAAGCAAATAAGGATATGCCAATATCCACATTTAAAAAATAACCAACCATTATATACATATTTAAGATAATAATATTTTGCATTATGCTTCATTACAAATGGTTGGTTGAGATTTTACATTATATTTATATCAATTTCAAATATAAAATACATAAACTCTAACAACATAATCAAAAAATTAACGTTATATTAATATCAACTTGATGATGTTACTGTCATCTTTCTTAACAAGTTTAATCAATTCATATAAAAATACAAATGTAAAACACAGTATACTGGGCTATATTAGGAGGTGAATTATTGACAAATCCAAATCACAGGCAAAAAGAAGATAACAAAAGCAAAGATAAACTCAAAACCAAGGGGAGTTCCAAATCACAAAGTAATATATATTATATCAATAATCAATTATAATAATAATTTAGGCAAATCGTGGTGGTGGTTATGGGATCGGTTAGGACGACAATGACAACGATGATGCCTAATATATATCTAAGTTATATGAAGTTTATCATGTTCTATATTGGCTAGTGAATATTTGGGATGAATTGGTCAAGAAACAACTTTTACAGACCATCTCCATTCACAAAATGACTCGATACTATCACAAGCATCTCAAATCCTGATTTGGTATGATAGGTTGGTGTTATATAATTCCGATTCAGTTGTTTGGTATATTGATTATCCTTTTTTGGATCAATCAAATTTCAAAGATCTTGCTAGTAAATACCGATGCTTTTTTCTTGTAAAACACGCACAAGCGTACGCTTGCGCACACGTATATTCCTTATATAGAAAATCCTAGTCACTTTTTCGAAGTCATGTTTTAAATCTCATAGTGCTTGTGAAAATTAAACTTAGGTCCAATTTTCAATGAAAATTGATTCTATTTTATAAGGTGTCAAAATCAATTCATGACCAGCATATGTTTTAACCATAATTAATTTGTTTGAAGTTTGTAGCAATAACAAATGATATTAAAATAAGGTGTACTAGTGACAAAGCAGAACCTATTTATCATGATGCAATCCATTGTTCTTCGAACCATATAGGGTTGTCGTATTAGAGTAATAATATTGAATGTTTATATATACTACGAAGCATGGCTCCAACATTTATCATTTGTTAGAAGTTAGAAGATTAGAAAAATGTTTTTCTACATGCCCTGTAGAATCCATCTTAACATTGCATAATATTTTCAAATTGAACAACTTTTAATCTTTCATAATAGAAATTATTATGAAATATTCGACAAATCCTCAAAATATTTGTCTTTACAAGTGTGATAGGGCTCCGTATACATACACATATCATATAGCCAAACTAACTTTTTTCCATTAAACGATATCATGCATCTATGCAACAAAAATTATCAAAATTAAATGATGAGACATCATTCTTTATTAAAATATCTACATTCATCCAGCACAATTACATACTTGCTTTCTATTTATAAAAAACTGGTAGTCGACATAAACTCAAAAGCACAACTACCCTCTTCAATCAGTAGCAAGTTTAAATTAGACGCCATGAGTAGAAATCCATTCTCCATGTTATCTACTTCTACCCCAGAAAGCTCTCATACTGACCAAGACTTGCCAAGATTTTCCAGTGACGAGGACGATCTTTTAATGGTCGAAAATCATATCAACTCATTACATACACAAAATGTAGTAACTTGGTCCAAGGATATGCCTACAACCTTTAAATGAATATATTTGTTTGAAAGGAAATTGATTCTATTTTATAAAAGAAAAAATGAATTAGGTGTGGTTAAAATAGAGATTATATGATGTAACAAAGTGGATTAGTTGTATTTGCGACATATTCTATAAACCAACTTATAGTAAAGTGGAAAATCTCTATTATAGCATAGGTTATCAGTGTGTTATATAGTTGCTAATTGATTAAGCTAGGCATGTTAAATGGTAACGGGAATGAAATTTGAACCTTAGATCAACAGAGAGAAGAATAGCCATCCCCTTCCAATATAGGACAACCATTGAATCTCCATGGTTGGAAACTATAACTTCATCGGTGTTAATCACAACAAGAGTAGCCGTCGACCTAACATAGTCGCACTTCATCATCTACAGCTTGCACCTGCACCTCCCTTTTTAACCATCGACCACTTAACATGTCACCACCTCTCCGTTCATTCTTTTGGTACTTCTCCTACATATCTCATTCCAAATCTAATTTGAAACGTTTGTGCGACTCATCTCATCAGCTACCATTACATTCATTCTCTACTTATAGGATGTAGCAAACTAAAATCGATTTCAATTCAAGGAAAAAAATGAATTTGATACCAAAATCGGATTGAATACCTAGATCAAATTAGGGAAAAGAAAAGAATTTAATATCTAAATACATCGGTGCTGGTGCACAACACATATTCTGATTAAGTTTTCAATCAGTGATGATTTTGATAAACATGAACCTTGTTTTGTTCAAGTGGTGGTGGTGATCTTTAGGCTATTTTTTTTAGAGATTTGAGAAGGGTCAAAATCAGATGATTTTTGTCTAAGTTTTCTAATTTGTTTTAGGGCCAACAATGAAAGAGAATGAAAATGAGATGACACAGTAAGCAGGAACCCGAAAACGAGTATCTAAAACGAGAACGCTGTGATTATACCAAGATCGATGACATAATTGCATTTAGCATTCAAATGATGCAATTTAATGCTACAAAAAGCACATTTTCTTGTTGTGTCATTAAGCCTCTGTTTGATTTTGGAAAGTTAACATTTCATTTTCTTTTAAAATGGTCTTCAAAATTATTGTATTTTGAACAGGATATTTGAAGAATGTTTTGACAATTGTTTTGAGTCTAATATAAAGAAGTTTATGAATAATTTTAGGTTATTCATAAAAGGAGTTTTGGAAATAGTTTTGAATGCTTATAAAAAGATTTTATAAATGGGTTTGGATGTCTATAAAGGGAAGTTATATACAAGATTGAAAGTTTATAAAGAATTTTAAATAACCGGGTTCGAATATTTATAAAGAGTCCCATAAATGAGTATAGAGGTTGATAAATATTTTATAAATGGGTTTGGGTTAAAGCAAAAAGGATTTCATGGGTAAGGGAAATTTATAAAAGGATTTATTGAAGATAATTACAATAGGAATTCGAGGTTTGGGTTTCTCGAGGTTGACCTTTTAAAAAAATGGTGGTACAAAACATCTGTTCCACACTTAACACTGAAGGAATAGTGCTTAGAATTATCCTTCTCTTCAATTTAAATAATGTATTTAAACCCGTTTAAGAAATTTGGAAAATGGAATCTTATAAATGTTTTGTGAGTATACTTATGTAAAGGAGATAAGTATATGAATGTGAAAAAATGTTTAGGAAAGGAGATTTATAAATGAAAATGGTTTTGAGGCTTAGTGATTGCTTTGGGTAATTAAATATCTAGATTTTGTTGTTGTTATTTGATAGTTAAATAACGTACTATCAAATTTGGCCTAATTTGACTTAGAAAGTATGAATGTAAATTTCGAGTTTTTGACAAGGACTCGAACACTTATTTCCAAAAGAACAGGGAATGAGTCAATCGAAAATTAATGGTTGTTGGTATGGAAAGACCGACATTAGATTTATATACCCAAAACCACTATGAACCAACATGTACATTCGAGTGGAAGGCATCTTGATGATGATTGAAGATTGTGATCTTTGAAGTGAAAGGCCTATTGCATTAATCCTAATGTTGATTCCAAAATGGATGTAGTAGATTTAGTGCCTTCAGTTTCGTTCAGACCAAAAACAAACTTGTATGGATGAATGCGGGCATTACATTGACGCTTGAGGGTAGTTTTAGCATTCCAAAATGGATTGCTATTCAGAAAGGTAAAACGTAGCCATAAGCCTCATCAAGCGGGAATGATTAAAACATGAGATATGCAATAGGGCTATGTGGGTCGCAACTATTAGAGTATATCATCCCCTTCTATATATATACACACAATCGTAAATGAATTCTTGTACGTTGGAGCCCTCGATTAAAGGTTGCAAAGAAATCAGGGTGATGATATAATCAGTAATATCTTGCAAAGGGTATGCCGGTTCTATGTTGGCATAAGTCATTAGGTATGACTTCTTTACATTTTTCTAGAGGTGTACTATGGCAGACGATACCCTAGTTGCCTAGTCATTAGTTGGAATCCAGTCTCTAATACGTACCTTATGTTTTTGATTGTAGAGTCTAGTATGTTCTTATGTTAGATGCAAGCATTTCAGCTATTTTATCTATTTACTTTAAACCTAGACACTGTGATAACATCATTAGATTTTTGATATAAAATGTTTTGTTTATCATAAGGTGTTTCCTGGGGATTTGACCAGGCAACTAAGTACTCGACATTGGCACACTGCTCGATAATGTATGTATCGTTCGGCATTCTGAACGCTCGGCACAAGGAATCATTCGGCATAAGGAATCGTTTAGCACTCAGGGTCATTCGGCAGTCAAGAGCGTTCAGTATTAGAGAAACGCTTGGCACGAAGGAGCGCTCGGCATCCAGTAGCGTTCGGCATTGGGAAACGTTCGGTATTGTATATCGTTCGGCATCCATGAACGTTCGGCTTACCAAGGGCGCTCGGCATAAGTTTCGTTCGACATCTAAAGATCGTTCGGCATAAGTTTCGTTCGACATACTAAGGACGCTCGGCATAAGTTTCGTTCGGCATCCAAAGATCGTTCGGCATAAGATCATTCGGCATCCAAAGATTGTCCGGCCTCCCGAGAACGTTCGACAACAAAAGATTGTTCGACATTCTTTAAATCTCGACCGGCTTCGATTGTTGCTCGGCCTACTCTTCCTAAATAACACCGCCTCGTTCGGCATGAAGATGATGGTTCGACATTTGGCCGTTCGGCATGTTCGGGTCGGCGCGCAGAGCTTACTCCATTTGGGCCGAGATATTCAGCTACTAGGCCCACTAGGGAAGTCCAACCCACCTTCATCTATAAATAGAGAGGCAGGGGCACCGTGAAAAGGATCAGTTTTTTGGGAACACTAGGGAAACTCTGCCGCATTCAACACTCACTAAAGACTTAATCTTTTACTTTGCAATTGTATTCAAGTAATTAGAAACGGATTGTATCTGTAATCAACTATCAAGGAAATCAATAGAAATCAACTTCAAAGTGGACGTAGGCAGTTACGCCGAACCACTATAAATTTGGTGTTCTTGTTCTCTACATTGAAATTTATATATTGTTCTCTTTTTTAATTTATTTTCTTCATTAATCTCTCCACACGATCTTTCTAAGGGTGTCAGTGACCAATTTTGGTGCTAACAAGTGTTTCCTGAGGATTTGACCAGGCAACTAAGTACTCGACATTGGCACATTGCTCGGTAATGTATGTATCGTTCGGCATTCTGAACGCTCGGCACAAGGAATCGTTCGGCACAAGGAAACGTTCGGCAGTCAGGGTCATTCGGCAGTCAAGAGCATTCGCCATCAGAGAAACGCTCGGCATCCAGAAGGGTTTGGCATTGGGAAACGTTCGATATTGTATATCGTTCGGCATCCATGAACGTTCGGCATACCAAGGGTGCTCGGTATAAGTTTCATTCGGCATCTAAAGATTGTTTGGCGTAAGTTTCGTTCGGCATACCAAGGACGCTCGGCATAAGTTTCGTTCGGCATCTAAAGATCGTTCGGCATAAGTTTCGTTCGACATCCAAAGATCGTTCGGCATAAGATCATTCGGCATTCAGAGATTGTTTGGCCTCCCGAGAACGTTCGGCAACCAAAGATTGTTCGACATTCTTTCAATCTCGACCGCCTTCGATTGTTTCTCGGCCTACTCTTCCCGCACAACACCGCCTCATTCGGCAAGAAGATGATGGTTCGGTATTTGGCCGTTCGGTATGTTCGGGTCCGTGCGCAGAGCTTACTCCATTTGGGTCGAGATATTCAGCTACTAGGCCCACCAGGGAAGTCCAACCCACCTTCGTCTATAAATAGAGAGGCAGGGGCACAGTGAAAAGGATCAGTTTTTTAGGAACGCTGGGGAAACTCTACCGCATTCAACACTCACTCAAGACTTAATCTTTTACTTTGCAATTGTATTCAAGTAATTAGAAATGGATTGTATCTGTAATCAACTATCAAGGAAATCAATAGAAATCAACTTCAAAGTGGATGTAGGCAGTTACGCCGAACCACTATAAATTTGGCGTTCTTGTTCTCTACATTGAAATTTATATATTGTTCTCTGTTTTAATTTACTTTCTTCATTAATCTCTCTACACAATATTTCTAAGGGTGTTAGTGACCAATTTTGGTGCTAAAATTTTGGTGCTTTCACAGAGAATCGAATTCTTAGGCTGTTAGGATCTGCTTTGTAACTACTGGACTGCATAAATCCCCCAAAGGAGATCCAAGATCATTCACCAGGCATCTGTTGATTCTATTCAGAGTTACAACGAACAACTCTACCATTGGAAGACCATGAACCAGATCGACCTCCTATAACGAAGATGTCCACGAGTCTGCTAGCGTGTAACAAGTTGGATCTAGAAATCCGCAAGCAACTCGAGGTGCAGGGCCCTCCACCCAAAACCAAGCGGAAGTCGTTTCCCAAGCGGAGTTCAACGACTTGATATGAGAACTCAAGGAAAGTAGAAGGCAACTTGCTGAGCAGATTCAAGCGAACACTAATCTCATGGCTCAGCTCACTCAGCAGCAGCGTTAGAATGCTGGAGGTAACCATGCCCCTTATTCGGAATCTGATAGTTCAACCTCAGCTGATGAACTTCCTAGTTGTAGACGCCGTAAGGATGAAGGTGCACAGGCGGGTACCACAGATTGATTGACTAAGGATTAAGCCTATGAAGAGACTGGACACCCGAATCTCCAAGACCCAAATCAGGCGGGACATCAACCCGCACGGTCCCATGGAATAGAACCCAACCCTCCATCCTCCATACAAACCCCGGACTTAACAGCTATGGTTAGGCAGTTGATGAGAGAGAATCAAGGCTTGACCAATGAAGACTGGGGAGTGTCCAGAAGCCATACTCCCTTTATAGATAGTATCCTACAGGCTGAGCACCCCAAGAAGTTCAATATGCCGACCATCCCAGCCTACGAAGGGAAGACTGATCCCAGGCAGCATGTGATGAGGTATGGATGGATGATGGATTCTGCAAGAGCTAATGATGCAACCAAGTGTAGGTGCTTCCCAATCACTCTGTCCGGAATTGCCACCATGTGGTTTACTCGACTTCCCCCACGATCTATATCCAGCTTTGACGAATTGGCAATGAAATTCATAGAACAATTCATGATACACACCACTCGTCCAAAGGATGTGATGTCCTTATCAAGCGTCATCCAAGCTCCGGGAGAGTCGTTGAAAGCTTACTTGCAAAGATTTCATGTTTCGGCTACCGAAGTGAGCAATCCAAACGACCACACAATTTTGATGGCGGTAATGCGTGGAGTGGATCCAGACTCTGAATTTGGAGATTGGTTGGCGGGAAAGCGCCTTGCCACGCTGGAGCGTTTTTATTCGAAATCTCATCAGTTCATAAGAAGGGAGGAAGCTCGATGGACAAGACGAGACAAGGCACCAAGGCCTGCTCAGGAGACTGTGAAAAGTAACGCCGCCATGAAGCAAACCGGTGATAGTTCGGGAAAAGCTCAAGTCAATGCCCAAAACAAGCCTGGGCAGTCTAAAGGATCCGGAGGTGGAAATCTCGGAAAGAAAAGAGAGACAGGGAAATGGATGTCAAGGATCCCGACCTACAATGAATATACCCTGCTCAACGCATCTCTTGAGAACATCTATTTGTCAACTTGTAACACTTTTCAATATAGAAAACCATGCCCAAAGGAATCAACAGAGGAACAGAAGAGAACTCGGAAGTATTGCCGCTTTCACGAGTCTTATGGGCACAACACAGAGGAGTGCAGACACCTCCATGACGCTATAGAAAAGTTGATTAGACAGAAGAAGCTGCAAGAGTTTGTCAAAGACCCACAAGACGGAAGACAAGAGACATCGGACCCCGGACGCGGGCCATCTCCACGCCAACCAGAACAACCTGCTCAAACCGTGGGTAGATTGGTTATCAACACGATTTCTGGCAGACCTCATCCTGTGGATAAGAATTGGCAGGAGATGGAGCGATATGCTAACTCTTTAAGACATGCGGAGTATGAATGTTGTTCGAATGGGGAGGATGGGACTCCTGCAAAGCAGCAGCGCATAATGGACGATGATATTGTATTCAGGAGCAGAGATGTGGATAAGGTGGAGGCTCCTACCATCGATCCGATGGTCATATCTGCGACAATCGGGCCGGCGTTTGTGAAGAGAATTCTAATTGATTGCGGAAGTTCCATTAACATCATCTTCAAGAAGGCATACGACTAAATGAAGCTGGAGACTAAGGATTTGAAACCATCTAAAGCCAGAATCCATGGCTTTAACGGTGCAGCAACGGATGTTGTGGGATACGTGGAGCTACCAGTTGAACTGGGGAAAGGTGAGCATAGGAGGGTGCGAATCCTACCGTTCATAGTGTTGGATGTTGACTCTCCATATAATGTATTTCTAGGACGTCCAGCCCTGGCAGAATTTAGGGCAGCATTGGCCTTCTGGTGTCTGACGTTAAAATTTCCAGCAGACGGAGGTGTTGGAGTGGTACTCGGCGATCAGGCGATCGGTCGTGCATGCTATGTGGCTGAGCTAAGAGAGGTTCGACGTAGAGAGAAAGGAAAGGTTGCGGACAACTTCGTCTGCATCCAAAATTCAGACGATTGACAACTAGCGCCCGAGTCCTGGCTTGGGCAACATTTTCGGATCTATAGAGACATAGATCCGAGAGATGATGATGGGGGACCCAGGGGAACAAATGCTGCACCGGCTGAACTAGCAATTGACATCCTAGTCAGCCTGGATGACCCATCACGAATTCTTAAGATTGGATCACAACTCAACCCCGTGGTGGCCGAGAACCTCACTGACTTCCTCCGAGCGAATCTCGACGTTTTCGCTTGGACACACTCCGATATGTGCGGGATTTCTCCGACAATTGCGAGTCATATGTTGAACATAGATCCAAAGTACGTTCCCGTAAAACAGAAAAGGAGAGGTATGGACCCGGAGAGGTCTGCGGCTCTCAAAAAGGAGGTGGACAAACTCAAAGCCAATGGATTCGTCCGTGACGCCCTCTATCCTGAATAGGTATCTAACCCAGTGCTAGTGAAGAAAGCAAATGGAAAGTGGAGAACTTGTGTTGATTATTCTGATTTAAGCACAGCATGCCCGAAGGATAGTTTCCCGTTGCCTAGGATTGACCAGCTAGTCGATTCAACTGTCGGACATGAGTTACTATCATTTATGGATGCATACTCTGGATATAATCAAATCCTGATGCACCTCCCGGACCAAGAACCACCAGTTTTGTCATAAATGTTGGGTTGTATTGCTATGTAGTGATGCCCTTTGGATTAAAGAACGCGGGAGCAACTTATCAGCGTCTGGTGAATCGGATGTTCAAAGATTAGATTGGTAGAACGATGGAAATCTATGTGGATGACATGCTTGTGAAGTCACGGTAGTCAAGCGACCACATTTGAGACTTAGCAGAAATGTTTGACATACTCAGGCATTATGGAATGAAGATCAATCCTTTGAAGTGTTCATTCGACCCAGCGTCAGGAAAGTTGCTAGGCTTCATTGTGAATGCACGAGGAATGGAGGCCAACCCGGAGAAGATACAGGCTATCCAAGCTATACAAGTGCCCAGAACTATAAAACAGTTGCAAAGCTTGAATGGAAAGGTGGCCGCGCTGAGCCAATTCATATCCAAGGCCACGGAGAAGTGAATTCCGTTCTTCAACGTCATAAAGAAAGAAAAGAGGAATTTCGAGTGGACATCCGACTGTGAGGAAGCATTCCAAGCTCTTGTGAGGCACTTAGAAAGTCCCCCGGTATTTTCGAAACCAATAGACCATGAAATATTGTACATATACTTGGCTGTATCCCAGCACGCTATCAGTACAGCCTTGGTTCGCGAGGAAGACCGGGTTCAAAAGCCAGTTTACTATGTTGGTGAACGCTTGACGGGGACAGAAAGAAATAATCCAAAGATTGAAAAATTAGCCTATTGCTTGGTGATTGCATCACGCAAGCTTCGCCCACATTTTCAGGCACACTCAATCAGTGTTTATACTGATTAACTTTTGCAGCATGTACTCTAACGACCGGAAACTTCCAAAAGGATGTTATAGTGGAATATTGAGTTAAGTCAGTTCGATATTACCTACCTGCCGCGAAGGTCCATACAAGGACAAGCACTAGCTGACTTCATTGCTGAACTTACAATGCCTGACGAACCAAACGACCACAATGTCATACCGCCCGTTCGATGGAAGATGTACACCGATGGGGTATCTAACGACCGTTGTTCGAGGGTTGGCATAGTTCTTGTAACTCCTGAGAACTTATCAGTTTGCTACACTTTGAATCTCAAATTCACAGCAACAAATAACGAAACCGAATATGAAGCGTTGATCGCCGGCTTAAGACTTATCAAAGAACTGGGAGTAAAATCGGTTGAAATTTTCAGCGACTCGCAGCTGATTGTGTACCAAATGCGAGGAGACTACCAAGCAAGGGGGAAGAGACTTGCCCCATATTTGGTTCGATTCCAGAAGCTACTAGCGAATCTCAAATATTATGATATTTCACTTGTCCCGCGTGACCAAAACAGAGCAGCCGATTCATTGGCAAAATTCGCAAGCACAGGCGATGCAAAGCAAATGGGATTATTTACTGTTGAGACACTCCATGCTCCGAGTATAGATATAATGGAGGTAGATTTCGTGTTAGAAACAGAAATCTAAAAGGAATCGTGGATGACCCCAATCAAGTAGTACTTGCTATTCGAGATCTTACCCGAAGAAAGGAGTGAAAGACGACAAGTCCTTCATAAGGCTCCTCGTTATGTAATACAGGATGGAATAATGTAACGAAGGGATTCTCGACCCCATTACTCCGATGCATTGCCCATGATGAGATAAAACGAGTCCTAAAGGAAGTCCATGAAGGAGAGTGCGGCGACCATACTGGGGGGCAGACATTTGCAAAGAAGGTCATCCGTTATGGATACTACTGGCCAACTGTGGATCGGGATGCTGCAGACTATGTGAGAAGATGTGATAAATGCCAGAAATATGCGAAAATCCCGAGAGCTCCGCCGACGAAACTCACCCAAATGGTTAGTCCCTGGCCATTTGCAATGTGGGGAATTGACCTAGTTGGTTCTTTACCCATAGCCAAAGGTGGAGCGAAATATGAAATAGTTGCGGTCGACTACTTCACCAAATGGGCAGAAGCAGAGCCTCTGACCACAATAACCACCAAGAAGGTTAATAATTTCCTCGTACGAAATATCATATGCCGTTTCGGCCTTCCAAGGACCATCATTACAGACAATGGGACTCAATTCGAAAGCAAGGAGTTCAAAGAATTTTGTCAGAAATATGGCATTGAGAAGAAGTTTACAGCGGTTGCTCAGAAAGCCAACGGACAAGTGGAAGCTGTAAACAAGATAATTAAGTCCATATTAAAAAAGCGTCTAGAAAAGGCTAGAGGCAAGTGGGCGGATGAACTTCCAACGGCACTTTGGGCCTACAGGACCACCCACAAGGCCACGACTGGTCACACTCCATTCGCATTGGCATATGGAACGGAAGCTGTTATACACGTGGAACTTGAAGTTCCATCACATCGGGTAACTTATTACGACCCCGAGTCGAACTAGAATCTTTTATTGGAATCGTTGGACTTTGTTATCCCAACCTTTGGCAAAGTTAAGATACCCAAAATTTACTAAAAATCACTGATTACTATTCCTGAACATCGACTGTGCATTGCAGGATAACCATGGATATCGATGAATTTTGTCCGAGTCCGGATCGGGCCACAATTGGTAGGACATGACAAGAATGATCATAGAGGTCCGCATCTCAAATTTCAAGTCAATCCGAGTTCGTATGCTCAAGTTATGATGGATTCGAGTCAAGAGAAATGAACCTTGCTCGGTTCGAATCCATCACCCCTTCACTAGTTCGAAACCATTAAGTTCGAACCTTTCCAAGAAGGCTCCATGTTCGAATCGATAAGCAGAGATATCGTTTGAATCCATCACAATGACCTACCTTCGAATCGATGAACTGAACCTTGCTTCGACTCCATCAAGCAAGCCCCCAGATAGCCATGCCTCGAATCCATCGTTGACCATCGGTTCGAATCCATACGCACCTGCCTTAGCTCAAGTCCATCGAGCACACGTTGGTTCGAGTCCACCCAAGTCACCTTACTTCGAATCCATCTTCACACAACCACAAACCCGTTATGGCTTCGACTCCATGCTGTCTTCGAATCCCCATGTTAAAGACGACTTCGATCGATCCGGAGTAACGTATTTGGATCGATTCGAACGAGTACCACGCCATCGATTCGAAGAAGACCTTCGAACCCAACACTCGAAGCCATCAAGGAAACGCGGCAAAGGACTCGGAGTCGACCCAATCAACTCGGCGAGAAGTGTGTATCAACTCAAGGAAACGCGCGCCACGTCACAGAAGCATGGATTCGAACCGTATCGATTCGAACGAGCCCATAAGATCGATTCGAACCAACCAGCATGCCGAAGAACGCCATCTTGAATCGATCATATCTCTCAATCCCTTGATCCAAATGCCATGAAATTTTTACAGGAGTTCGTCTACATGTCGAAGAATGTCCACACCAAGTTTCATCACGATTGGACGATTTCTTGATCGATTCGAACCAAGGGTTGAATCGATCCCAATGTGGGCCAGATCTCCAGGTTTCGGCCATGTGGGCCCCCTCACGTGCCAGAAGCGGTCCACCTAACTTTTAGGAGAAATATCAGCCTCCTACGCCTATAAATAGAGCCCCAGGTCATTAAGAAAAGGGACCGGAATTCTCTTTGGCAAGATCAAGACTCTGACGCATCAAAACTCTACCAGACTCTATTTTGCACTCTACAATCACCGTTGTACTCGAATTTCAGAGTTATAATCCATTGTAATCCGCTGTAATCAAGTGTAATCAGCGAAGAACATCAATAAAAGGGAAAACCTTTGAAGTGGACGTAGGCCGGAGATAGCCGAACCACTATAAATCGTGTGTCCTTGTTTATAATTTCTGCTTTACTTGCTTATATCTGTGATTTGTGTTTGAATATTGCTGATTTGTATTCCAACACTGGTGCTTTCACAATACTTGGGGTTTGTGACCATTTTTGGCGTAAACACTTTGGTGCTTTCACTGAGAAGGACTAGCACCCGCTACATTCAGAGTTCAGATTCAAGGGTTCGAAGACTTCCAATTCAGAGACAATGACTCGACAAACAAGACAAAGGGTTGATAGGAGCCAACAAGGAGGAAGCTAAGAAGCATCCTCCGGATCAAGAGAAGGACAAGCTTCCGTCTACATCACTAGAGACGAGATGGAGGCTATGGCTAATTCATTGCGCGAAAGCGTGATGAAGAGTCAATAGGAGATGCTGCAGAATTTCCTCGAGAAAATGAGGGCGGCGAACGTGCAAAACCTTGGACCAACTACAACAACTGCGAGTGCGGTACAAGGAATCAGGATTGCGGGAGCTAATGAGGGTCAGGTTCAAGACCAGAATGCAGGAGTTGAAGGTGATCAACAAGGACTTGGGGGCAGACCCTCGGGATCCGATACTAGAAGACCAACGGACGGAGCTCAACAAGCGGGAGCCAATGCATATGCTAACGAGCCACCAGAAGAATATGTACCAGAATTCCCTTCGAGGCTCGGGGGGCAGGATAGGAACTTGACAAGGGGCCAACCCCTAGACGGAGACGAGAGGATGATTGGCCTAATGCGGAGAATCATGAGAGGAGGATTGCCTAGTGGAGGGCTGGAAGAAGTTAGTCGGAGTCCGTTCACTCCGAACATCCGAAACGCAAGGAACCCTCCAAAGTTCAAGCTACCAACACTAGAACCTTATGACGGAAGGTCAGACTCGACCATGCATATTACCAGATACATCAGGCACATGGAAGTTCTGGGGGCATCCGAGGAAGTGATGGCACGATGCTTCCCTCTATATTTATCAGATTTAGCTGCACTATGGTTCAGACAACTGGAGACTGGATCGATAGGAACATGGAGCGAGCTTGTTGACTGCTTCATGAGACAGTTTAGGGTCCATGTGACGCGACCCAAGAGTGTGATGACTTTAGCTTCGATCAAGCAGAGGACCGGAGAGTCCATAAAAGATTTTCTACTAAGATTCAATGTGACAGGGACTTCTGTAGATCGCCCGGATCCATCAATGATTTTAATGGTGGCGGTGGAAGGAGTCGCAGAAGGCACCAAATTTAAAGATTCTCTAACTAAAGATCCACCGCAAGATCTTGGAGAATTCTTTCATAAAGTTGAAAAGTTCATCCGATTGGAAGAATCACGAGCCGAGAGTCGGGAAATAAATACCGCGCGAAGCAAAGAAATCCCCAGAGAACAACCTGTAGTAGACAAAGGAAAAAGGAAACAGGATGACAGATATGATGGCCCTGATAAACGGAAGAAATTCTGTGAACCAAGATTCAGGCAGTACACCGATCTGACTGCAGGCCTAGAAAGAATTTACACTGAAACTAGGGGACAACTCCCCTATCGAAAGCCACCTATAAGGGATCCCACCGAGCGGGAGCGCAGGACTGGAAAATACTGCCTATTCCATGAGCTGGATGGGCACACCACAGATGAGTGCCGCCACCTAAAGGATGAGGTGGAAGAACATGCTAGGGGTGGTAGACTGCCGCAATTTGTGAGAGAACGGACAGCGGCAGTAAGGCCTGAACAACTACCGCCTCCAAACAACAGGAACGATCCTGGATTGGGATCACGACTCGTCATCCACTGATTGAAGATGGCAAGGGCCAAGTCCGGGATTTGGAATTTGGTCGAATAATTTCATTTAGATTTGTTTTCAAAATAAACGGTTACTCCACTTACACATGTACGGGAACCGGAGAGATCCCTAGGCATGCTCTGAGATGGAGATAAACCGATATGCCCGGAGAGGCAGTATTTAGCTTTTTCTAATGTTTGAGATTGAACATCTAGAACTTGAATTTTAATAAATAAATTAGAATCTCTTGCAATAAACATTTTGACCAAAGAGTCAGAAGATGAACATTAAATATCAATATAAAATGATCGCTTTATGACCCTACCCGGAGAGGCGGGGTCCGGAGTGCAAGAAGTGAGTCGCTTCGCCGGAGAGCGACAGGATCGACTCGCTTAAGCGCTGTTTCCCCTTCATCGGAGAGTGACAGGATGGGATCCAGAAAGAACCCGGAGAGGCTATGATCGGTCTCGAACGACCAAGACATCGCTTAATGTTCAGATACACTGAACCGGAGTGCAAGAAGTGAGTTGCTTCGCCGGAGAGCGATAGGATCAACTCACTTAAGCGCTGTTTCCCCTTCACCGGAGAGTGACAGGATGGGATCCAGCAAGAGCCCAGAGAGGCTATGATCGGTCTAGAACGACCATGGCATCGCTATACGTCCTAACTGGGACCGGAGTGCAGGGGACAGAAGGCAACGCCAGAGTGCAATAGGATCTTTCTATTCAATCACTAAGTCTAGAATGGACTTAGTAATGGTTCAGAGTAGCCAATGATAGTCTGGAGAGACTACGAAACTTCATTCTCAACTTCTATGGAAAGAACGAATGCTGATTTGGCTTCTAACAGCCGTAAACTTGATTGATAATACTACAGCTATGAATGAAACATGAATTTATTACACTTGATTTAAGACTGTTCAAAACATACCTTTTACAAAAAGGCATGTTTTGGGGGGCAAAGTGTTATCCCAACCTTTGGCAAAGTTGAGATACCCAAAATTTACTAAAAATCAATGATTACTATTCCTGAACATCGACTGTGCATTGCAGGATAACCATGGATATCGATGAATTTTGTCCGAGTCCGGATCGGGACACAATTGGTAGGACATGACAAGAATGATCATAGAGGTCCGCATCTCCAATTTCAAGTCAATCCGAGTTCGTATGCTCAAGTTATGATGGATTCGAGTCAAGAGAAATGAACCTTGCTCGGTTCGAATCCATCACCCCTTCACTAGTTCGAAACCATTAAGTTTGAACCTCTCCAAGAAGGCTCCATGTTCGAATCGATAAGCAGAGATATCGTTCGAATCCATCACAATGACCTACCTTCGAATCGATGAACTGAACCTTGCTTCGACTCCATCAAGCAAGCCCCCAGATAGACATGCCTCGAATCCATCGTTGACCATCGGTTCGAATCCATACGCACCTGCCTTAGCTCAAGTCCATCGAGAACACGTTGGTTCGAGTCCGCCCAAGTCACCTTACTTCGAATCCATCTTCACACAACCACAAACCCGTTATGGCTTCGACTCCATGCTGTCTTCGAATCCCCATGTTAAAGACGACTTCGAATCGATCCGGAGTAACGTATTTGGATCGATTCGAACGAGTACCATGCCATCGATTCGAAGAAGACCTTCGAACCCAACACTCGAAGCCATCAAGGAAACGCGGCAAAGGACTCGGAGTCGACCCAATCAACTCGGCGAGAAGTGTGGATCAACTCAAGGAAACGCGCGCCACGTCACAGAAGCATGGATTCGAACCGTATCGATTCGAACGAGTCCATAAGATCGATTCGAACCAACCAGCATGCCGAAGAACGCCATCTTGAATCGATCATATCTCTCAATCCCTTGATCCAAATGCCATGAAATTTTTACAGGAGTTCGTCTACATGTCGAAGAATGTCCACGTCAAGTTTCATCACGATTGGACGATTTCTTGATCGATTCGAACCAAGGGTCGAATCGATCCCAATGTGGGCCCGGATCTCCAGGTTTCGGCCATGTGGGCCCCCTCACGTGCCAAAAGCGGTCCACCTAACTTTTAGGAGAAATATCAGCCTACTACGCCTATAAATAGAGCCCCAGGTCATTCAGAAAAGGGACCGGAATTCTCTTTGGCAAGATCAAGACTCTGACGCATCAAGACTCTACCAGACTCTATTTTGCACTCTACAATCACCGTTGTACTCGAATTTTAGAGTTATAATCCATTGTAATCCGTTGTAATCAAGTGTAATCAGCGAAGAACATCAATAAAAGGGAAAACCTTTGAAGTGGACGTAGGCCGGAGATAGCCGAACCACTATAAATCGTGTGTCCTTATATATAATTTCTGCTTTACTTGCTTATATATGTGATTTGTGTTTGAATATTGCTGATTTGTATTCCAACACTGGTGCTTTCACAATACTTGGGGTTTGTGACCATTTTTGGCGCAAACAGACTTCATTGACGAAAAAAGCAAAGAGGCCAATTTGATAGCGGCCGTATACAGACATAGAGTCGCAAAATATTGTAACGAAAAGGTCCAACCAAGAATTTTTGGTGTGGGAGACCTCGTTTTGAAACGATTTTTTCCGATCCCGTCTCATATGAATCCCGCATGGGAAGGTCCATACATCATCGAACGGAAGCTTGGAGAAGGAACTTTCAAGCTAGCGACCGTCGATGGTGCGACACTCCCCCGAGCATGGAACAACGAGCACTTGCGGCATTATTATACTTAGTCTATTTCTTTCATGTATTAGTTGCATTTGTTTCCAGCACGCCTTTATTTCTAATTCTTGGCATGTAGTAAGACAATTTAGCTTGCTTTCATTAATAAAGGCTTGAAGCCATCTTTTCTGTGGATTACTAAGGTTTCTGCGTATGATGATCCTGTGATAGGCAAATGAAATTATATTATTCTGTCTCACGTACGAACACATGCAAACGACTCAAAATCTCCAAGTCCCCAGAGTGCGGACTGGAGTACTCTAAGTCCCCGGAGCGCGGACTCGAGTATAAACGATTCAAATCTCCAAGTCCCCAGAGTGCGGATTGGAGTACACTAAGTCCCCAGAGCATGGACTTGAGTATAAACGACTCAAAATCTCTAAGTCCCCGGAGTGCAGACTGGAGTACTCTAAGTCCCCGGAGCGCGGACTCAAGTATAAACGACTCAAAATCTCCAAGTCCCCAAAGTGAGGACTGGAGTACTCTAAGTCCCCGGAGCGTGGACTCGAGTATAAACGACTCAAAATCTCCAAGTCCCCAGAGTGCGGACTGGAGTACTCTAAGTTCCCGGAGCGTGGACTCGAGTATAAACGATTCAAAATCTCCAAGTCCCTGGAGTGCGGACTGGAGTACTCTAAGTCCGCGGAGCGCGGACTCGAGTATAAAGGATTCAAATCTCCAAGTCCCTAGAGTGCGGACTGGAGTACTCTAAGTCCCCGGAGCGTGGACTCGAGTATAAACGACCCAAAATCTCCAAGTCCCCAGAGTGCGGACTGGAGTACTCTAAGTCCACGGAGCACGGACTCGAGTACAAACGACTCAAAATCCCCAAGTCCTCGGAGTGTGGACTGGAGTACTCTAAGTCCCCGGAGCACAGACTCAAGTATAAACGATTCAAAATCTCCAAGTCCTCGAAGTGCGGACTGGAGTACTCTAAGTCCCCGGAGCGTGGACTCGAGTATAAACGATTAAAATCTCCAAGTCCCCAGAGTGCGGACTCAAGTACTCTAAGTCACCGGAGCGCGAACTCGAATATAAACGACTCAAAATCTCCAAGTCCCCAGAGTGCGGACTGGAGTACTCTAAGTCCCCAGAGCGTGGACTCGAGTATAAACGGCTCAAATCTCCAAGTCACCCGAGCGCGGACTGGAGTACTCGAAGTCCCCGATGTGCGGACTAAAAAATATTCTAAGTGCTTGAAGCACGGAAGGAAAAACGAACAACTCTCAAAGAATCTCCGAGCTATATAAAGGTGAACCGAGAAGTCCATGTTATTCACAACAGCTTGGATTTAAATCACAATCATACAAAAATTGACCGGCAAGAGCCTTTTGAAAGACAGAAAAAAGGAACTAAGCTTTATTCAGAAAAAGTTTCTACTACAAGCCCTCCAAAGTTCGGAGTCGACAATCTATTTACAAAGACTACGGAAGTAGATGAAAATAATTGCATAACTTAAACTAACTCTCGTTGAACAAGAGTAATGATCACTTCTTGTGCTTCTTCGACTTCTTCACCCCCGTTGTCTTCTCGGACAGCTGCTTCCCTATGCGTTTACCCTTCATACTCTTATTTGATGGAGGGGTAGCAGCTGAAGAAGTACGGGGAACATCCACGGGCTTGGACCTGCCAGGGAGAATGACCTTCAACAGCTTATTCAAGGGGTCGTCTAGGTCCACAACCCGAGGTTCGACCTTGATCTCGGATGTCTCACTCTTCTCCTTCTCAAGCCGCTCCTTAATACTTAGCTCAGATGTATGTTCGGAGGCGCCTGTAATCTATACTTCATAACTCCCCTCGATGGGAGAAGAAGTTTCTGATTTGTCTTCATCCAGCGCTCCAATCACCTGAGCATCTGGCCCGGGAGCCTCTCCTGCCTGAGTGGCCTCTCCTATCTTTTCCTCCACCTCCTTGGCGACATCGCTCCTCGAAGTGGGCCCGAGATTAGAACGGCCTGCGCAAAATCATGAAAAACAAGCATTAGAATACAGTAGTCCTTCATAAAGAATGACGACTTTTAAAATCTTAAAGTGAAGGGTTATCTACCAGGTTCCGGCAGACTCTCAGCTGTTAAGGGGGTCTCACCCTCCGGAATGGGAGACAGAATATGGATGCCAAGGCCGGGGTCCTCCGGATTCTAACCGATATGCTGCTCAAATGGATCGAGTATCGATTGATCGACCGATCGAGTAGGCACATGAGCTGGAGGCACGACCCCGAACAGACCAGTAATAACTTCTTTCCCTTTCTTTGAGGGGGAGCCTTTGCCATATATAGCTTTAGCTGCAGATAAGTCCGAAGGCACATTTCCCTTGAGGAATTCTTTTATCAAGGCACCCTCATCAATCTCTTCAGTACCGTTCTCGGCCTTCCTAATTTCTGTCAAGGCCTCCCATGCCTCGACTAAAGATTCAAGATAGCCCTCACCCAGAAAAGTCAAGTCTCGATGCATGAGGACGCGGGCTTTGAATTCAGCGATTAGCGGGTCAAACATGCTCTTGACCTCTTCCCTACCTTCTTCTCTAGTCGCCTCAAGACGGAAGTCAATGTCCGCAGACGCTATCTTCTTGCCCTCTTCACGGGCTGCACTCCTTATCGCCTCAACTTTGGAAAGCTCGCCTTAAGTTTTTCTTTTAAGAGTCGAGTAGCAACGATTTCGTCACAGTATCGTTGTCACTCTTCTTGGGCAGTCGTTTTCTCTTCTTTCTCTCTACGGAGCTGCTCCTCAAGTTCCTTAACTCGGTGGCTGAATGCGTCCCTCTCTTTTTGGACCGAGTTCTTCTCTAGTGCTAAGGCCCCGCAGCGTTATATTGCCTCGTCGATCTCTTTTATATGTGTCGAGTCCAAATGAGTCACGGTTTCGGCAGTATCTTGAGCACTCTGTCGAGCAGCCTCAACCTGAGATCTATAAGATGCAAGCTCTTTGTCCTGAGCCTTAATGATATCTCTGTCGTAGATGGCCATGAGCTTCAGGCGATCGATCTCGTGTTGGCGCTCCATGGAGACTTCAGAAAGTTTTTTAGCCAATTGAACAAACGCGTCATGTTGAACATAGACGTCGTTGGTGCAGGCGATGGGTCTCTGCTTGACATGTCCGGGAATATGATGAATCGCCGGGAGGAATTTCAGGCCATCAAAGCAGATTTTTGGAAATTTATCCTTAAGCTTGGCCCGTCTCTTCGACACGGTTGGATCTGTTGCAGGAGCAGGAGGAGACGGCTTAGAAAGTTCAGCCCTCCTATGAGGATCTCGGGACTGTTGAGTGGTAAAGGAGTCAGAGTGTTGATCCCGGGGAACATCGGATTGCGACCCCTTGTGGTCGCGCTTGTCTTTGCTTTGTTCCGAATGAGAAGAGGGATGATGGTGGTACTTGGGCTGATAGTATGTTTTCTTCCGAGATGATGAGTCCCGGGAATGATAATCCCTATCGCCATCATCGTCTTTGTCTCGACGTCTCCTGAAACCTGAATCACGCCATGAGTGATAGAAAACAGATGACCCGCGAAGGCGATCAATGCCATGTGTACGTCCCATGCCACCTGTATGAAATTTTAGAAAGAGTTAACAATAAGAAGAGTGACAACGAGAATTAAAGCGCAAAGTGAAGTGCAAGTGCATGCGTGTGTCCTAGTGTTTCCCCCCGACGGAACAGTTGCTTTACTAATGGGAGTTTTCTCTCCCTGACTCTGGGCTAGAACGCCCGCATCACCTCTGATGGGCGAGTGAAGTTGAAATGCTTCTGTATCGTCGAAGTCATAATTGAGCAGTTCATCGGCAATGGAGAGATTTGATAGGCCCTTTAAAGAACTTTCTACATGCTGTGAAGAGGCCTCTTTCTCCGTTGGAATGAGCGTTACTTTTGAAGTTCCGCCAACCTTCTCCTTCCTAATCTTGTACGTCAATCCCTTTTTCCTCTTTGAAGGGGAAGATGACGTTCGATATCGTACACTTCGACTATCGGATCCTGAGCGGGACCCAAGTTCTCACCTTGTGCTTCGGGTGTCTCATTCCCTTGAGTTTCCCCCTCTTCTCGTGCGTCAGGAGTATGACGTGCTGATGACTCAGCTAATTTTTTCCGCTTACCGGATGCGGGCTTAAGTATGGAGACGCCCTCAGGAAGGCTTATCTGATGACCTTCTGCTAACAGTCCGAACCTCGATAGTGGCTCATTCGAAATGAGGGTTTGGATGTCCCATTCCTCGGCAGGGAGAGCTCTAATGGCTTCGATGGCTTCAGAATACCCGAGACCGTCAGGGCGTGGATTAATACCGAAGAATATGAAAAAAGAATTAAAAAAGGCATGGCTTTGACCAAGTATGAATATCGATCTAGAGAAAAAACTTACTTCCTTCCACCCATCTCCTCACGAAACCAGGAGGGCAACGCACATAGAACCATTCCTGTTTGTACATGGCAAATTTGCTCCATGCCCCAGTTAAGATTTGGCATTTGCGATAGGGCTTGAGAAACATGTAAGAGGGGCTATCTCCCCACTTCTTGATCATTAAAAATATATCTGATGTCGCCCGGAGTTGGGGGCCTAGAGAGGACGTTCATGAAGAGGATGTAGGTCCGTAGATAAATGCATGGCCGTTCGGGTGCAATTGCGACGGGGCAATGTCAATGTATTGCAGCACAGCCCGAAGAAATAAACTTAACGATGGCACGCTGCCAACCCAGCACATGAATTTATTACACGACGTGTACTCAACTGGGGGCAAGTGTGGACGATCATACCCCGAGGGAACCAACACGTCGTCGAAAGGGATCCCATGGATGGAGCATATTCGCCGGAGCACAACTTCATTGACCTTCGAAGCCTGTGAATCAACAGGGTTATCCAAGAGAATTGCTGCCTCCAAAGCGTCGGGAGCTAAGTTACATGCAGGGGAGGTTGACGGATTTGAAACATCCACGACTTCTTGTTGGGAGGACGGTCCCAGTCTATTTGAAATCATGGTGGAGCTAGATCTCTTAGACATTTCCAATAAATATTGAGTTTGGCAGAGCACCTGTTCGAACTATACTCGAAAAATAATCGGCGTTAGACTTAACAACACAAGAATTCCCCCGTGTGGTGTGTGAACTAGTGTGATCATTCATGTGTAAGTGCTGAGAGATTATAAGTCACAGAATTAATGATATAAAGTCGTGCTTGGAACTATCGCCTTCGAAGACCGTCATCGCTGGCCGTCTCCGAAAACCAGCCTTGCGATGCTTTCAATTTTGGACTCAAACATTGGCACTACGAGTTGAAAGCTTTTATCTATTCTTGTCGATTTAAGTTATCAGTCTGGATCAGTTCGATATGCTAGTATGCTGGAGTCTCTGTCCTTATTTTGTTATATGATTAGGCAAGGCAAATGATCGTTCGGCCTAAGTTCTGTTCGGCTAAAAAGTGGTTCGGCATTCACAATTGTTCGGCCTATAAAATATGGTTCGGCATTTATGATTGTTCGGCTTGAGTATTTGTTTGGCTGAGATATGGGTCGGCAGTCATGATTGGTCGGTCTAAATGTTGTTTGGCCTAACTGTTGATCGGACAAGCTTTCGTTCGGCAAAGCTATCGTTCGGCCTAAGTAATGACCGACCTAAGTTCTGCTCGGCCAAAGTAACGCTCGACATTCTACCTAATTCATACTTCCGCCCTAACCCTCCGTCCCACTGCTCGGCATGTGACGAGTCATGCCGAACCAAAAAGTTACGCCGAGCCCTAACGCTTGGCACTCCGTCCTTAACTACGGTTTCATTTTTTCCTCTCTTCCTCCATCCACGCCGAATAACAAGGATAGATCGTTCAGCGAGTCACGTCAGACCATGCCGTTCGGAATCCTAACCACCTTCTACTCCCCCTCTATTCTTTTTTCCTCCAATCTCGTTTGGCACAAGGAAACCGTGTCGAACAACAATACATCTCCCAAGAGCTCCCTTGTACGCTCGTCTCTAGTCACTCCTCCTTTCCTCCTTATCATCTAACTCTAAAACTCTAAAAATATCTTGAATCAAGGCTCAACTCTTTCATACACATATCGGCTACGGTTCCAATCTATGAACTTGAGCATAAAAACTTTTTAGTTATGGAAAGGATTTAGATAGAAGAATTGATACCTAGTTAGTATGTCGAGACTTGGAAAGGATTGTTAAATCTTTGGAGACTATTAACTGGCGAGGTTAGCAAGTACAAGGTAGCAGAGGTAAAAAAGTGGAAAGAAAAGAAGAAGGAACATGCTGACCTTTATAGGGAGGAAGAAGAAGTCGAAGCGAAAGTGACCGATAGAACCGGTCAAAGCAGCATCGTTAGGCCTCGGGTTTCATTTCATTCGGCGTACATGGGATGTTAGACTTCGGTCGTATCGTTCGACATTCACGTTACGTTCGGCACACACCACCTCACCTGGTACTCACAAGAAAACAACCTCCAATAGTAATGGGCCAAGGTTCGAAGCGAAGCACAAAGGACTCGTAGTTCAAAGCGTATCACGTTCGGTCACACGATACACTTTGGGGGGCAAGTGTTTCCTGAGGATTTGACCAGGAAACTAAGTACTCGGCATTGGCACACTACTCGGCAATGTATGTATCATTCGGCATTCTAAACGCTCGGCACAAGGAATCGTTCGCACAAGGAATCGTTCAGCAGTCAGGGTCATTCGGCAGTCAAGAGCATTCGCCATCAAAGAAACGCTCGGCATGAAGGAGCGCCTGGCATCCAGAAGCGTTCGGCATTGGGAAACGTTCGGTATTGTATATCGTTCGACATCCATGAATATTCGGCATACCAAAGGCGCTCGGCATAAGTTTCGTTCGGCATCTAAAGATCGTTCGGCATAAGTTTCGTTCGGCATACCAAGGACGCTGGGCATAAGTTTCGTTCGGCATCGAAAGATCGTTCGGCATAAGTTTCGTTCGGCATCCAATGGTCGTTCAGCATAAGATCATTCGGCACCCAGAGATTGTTCGGCCTCCCTAGAATGTTCGACAACCAAAGATTGTTTGAAATTCTTTCAATCTCGACCGACTTCGATTGTTGCTCGGCCTCCCGAGAATGTTCGACAACCAAAGATTGTTCGAAATTCTTTCAATCTCGACCGACTTCGATTGTTTCTCGGCCTACTCTTCTCGCACATCACCGCCTCGTTCGGCATAAAGATGATGGTTCGGCATTTGGCCATTCGGCATGTTCGAGTTGGCGCACAGAGCTTACTCCATTTGGGCCGAGATATTCATCTACTAGGCGCACCAGGGAAGTCCAACCCACCTTCGTCTATAAATAGAGAGGCATGGGCACAGTGAAAAGGATCAGTTTTTTGGGAAGACTGGGGAAACTCTGCCGCATTCAACACTCACTCAAGACTTAATATTTTACTATGCAATTGTATTCAATTAATTAGAAACGGATTGTATCTGTAATCAACCATCAAGGAAATCAATAGAAATCAACTTCAAAGTGGACGTAGGCAGTTCCACCGAACCACTATAAATTTGGTGTTCTTGTTCTCTGCATTGAAATTTATACATTGTTCTCTGTTTTAATTTACTTTCTTCATTCATCTCTCTACACAATCATTCTAAGGGTGTTAGTGACCAATTTTGGTGCTAACATAAGGTAAAAACCCATCCATTTTTATGTACGATGTAGTCTTGCGAGATACCCTTTGTTTGAAATGTTTTCAAATGTAGAAATCAGTTTGGTTGTTACTTCTATCGAGTTTTACTCACACTAGTTTATTAGACAGACCTGGGCGTTATTCCATATAATGCTCGGGTCAAACCGAGCACTTTTTCCTAGGTTTGGCTAGATATTTTGGAGCAAGAGAGGAGTTGGATGCGCAAGACGTACTTTACTTCCACTATATTATAGAGTCTGTATGTTTATCAATGTGAGGACAGATTTGTATAACTATCCAAAAATTTGAGTAAGTCTAATGTACTCTAACGTTGTATAACATCCCCAAATTTTATCAATTTAAAATTAGTAATTTATTTGAATTTATGGAATTTAAATTGAATCTGAATTTGAATTTAAATTTTTAAAAATAAAAATCTTAGTAAAACAATTTGAATTTAAAAAAATATATATGTGTACGATTTATTTAATGAATGATTTATTTAAAAATATATTCTTTTATGATGTGTATTTAAATAAAGAAGTAATATGTTTATGAAAAAGAAAAAAAATGAAATATAAATTTATTTAAAACCTTTAATGCATTTTTAACATGCAAATTACATTTGTAAGAAAGATGGTGTGAAAATGAACAAGTGTAATAATCTCATAATTAAATTTACAAGTGTTATCACATTATTTTTATTTTTGAGAAATTTATAAAAAGAACTATATAACATCTCAAATCCCCTCTTTCTCCTTTCTTTTAACTTTTAAAAGCTTAAGAAAAAAACTGTAAACTTCCTCAGATCAGAGAAAGAAAATCATCAAGAAAATTTCAAAAACAAATCAAAGAAAAATCAAAAAGTCATCAAAACAAAAAAAAAGCAAAAATCTGGAAATTCAAACACCCTCTTCAATTCAAAGCCTAAGCTTGGAAATCATCTCAAGCAAAGGAATCAAATCAAGTTGAAACAATTACAACTTCAAGATCAAAACAACAACAACATAACTTAGTAGTCAGTACAATCAAACAACAAATAGAGGATCACAACAAGATCAAGCTCAGAAAAACAGAAGAAAAAAAATCAACTGTCAAGCATCTCTGTTTCAAAGCTACAGGTGAGTAAACTTTGAAATTATGGAATTCAAATCTGTGTTGAGAACATGCTTGAAGTTAAGCTGTACAGTTGGTTGCATGTATACAAAATGTATATATATGTGCATCTGTTTTGTGCATGTTTGGAAAAACCAGAATTCGATCCTGTTCTAGGTTATAGGAATTCAAAATCCTGCTTAAAAATTTAATTGTTTTTTTTTTCTTTTTATCTGATCCAAACTAGACTATGGGATATAAGTAAAAGTTGTTAGTTTTAACATGATTAAAACTTTAAAAATAGATTTAAGAAAAAATAAATCAAAGTTCTTTGGAAAATTGAAAAATACAGGCAAGTTTAAATCCTGTTAAGAAATTAATTTTCTTGATTCCTGATCTCGAGTATATAAGTTGAAATGATTTTGAAATTGATGATTTTTAAAATCAAATTCATAATTTTTAATGAGGTATTCTCTGAAAAAATCGTGGATGAATGGAATCATGTTTCTGACGAAATTCTGGTGATCGATGATCAAAGTAGCCTCGGGATCGTGGCCTTTGGTAGCCAGCGAATGGACAAGCATGGGAAAAATGCTCAGTAAAAATTTCGATCATCATGGAAGTTTAAATTCGATAATCTAGGGTTTAAGGCTTGTATTTGGTATTAGTCAGAACTTGTTCAACTGCAGCATCATCGTCGAACCGAAATACATCGGACATGGGGGGGATCGAAGCATCAGATGTCGGCGAGGCTTGGGCTGCGATCGCGTGGCCTTCAGTGGCCCGAGGTGGTGAGGCGAAGGGTTTTTCTGGTGATCAATGTGGTTCCAGTTTGGGTTCGATGTCGAAGTTTCGAATTTGTCAATGACTTGGGTTTCTGGGTGGTCGAAGGCTTGGGGGAGGTGGTTGCCGATTTGTCGATGGCCACGACACCGACCAGAGGTGGGCGGAGCATTTGTGTACGTGCTCAGCCTAAGGTTTGTGTTAGTGGATAAGAATTGAGGAGGAAGGGTTCTAATTCAAAGCAGAGGTCGGGGGGAATGGATGGATGGCTCGAGTATGAGTTCGGGAAATTTTGTGAACACGCCGGGTTTAATATTTAAGCAAAAAAATTTTCAAAAAAATGCACACGGGTTGATTTTTGAAAAACCTCGAAGCAATTGGGCATGTAGCCCGGGTGAAGCTCGAAGTAAGCCTCGGGTTGTCATACAAAATGGTTTCCTTGACTTTAAAACAAAAATTCAAATTTTAAACATTTTAACCCATGTTCTTAAATAAATTGTTTTGATTCAAGTTTTGATTAACAAGGGTTTTAAGTAAGTTATTTTTAAAGTCATTAAGTTTAATTTATTAATCATGTGATCTTTATTTATAAATAAATCCTTAATTTGTTTTAAAGAGATAATGTAATTAAAAAGTTAATTAAGATGAAATGTTGTTTTAATCTTGAATTAACATTAATCCGTTAAACTAATTTATATGTTAATGATAATTAATTATGAAGTTCATTAAATAAAGATTTTAAAGGTAATTAAGTGAGTAATTAACATAAATGATTTATCTTTTAATTAATCAAGTATTTAAGTAATTAAAGAATGATTAAAGGTTAATTTAATTTATAATTAAGATTTAAATAAATTAATCATTAAGGATTTGATTAATTAATAATTAAGAATTAATTAATAAATAATTAAGAATAAATTAATAAATTATTAATGATTAATTAATTTAAAATTAAGAATAAATAATAATCAATTAAGACTAATTAATGAAAATAGTTATGCGATTAATTAATTATAATCACAGATTAGTCCATCTTAATTTCAGATGATTGATTATTGTTGAATGCTTTGCATTGATGAATGTCTCTGATATGTAATGTGACCTATGTGATGTAGATTACTTTGTGCTAAGCTGTGATATATGTGATTCGTTTCTTGTGAATGTGAAAACTCATTGGCCCGTAAAATGGCATTTGAATTTCGATGCAACAGGGAGTCGGATTCCAATTGGTTATCCGAAACAAACATCG
This sequence comes from Allium cepa, assembly GCA_030765085.1. Classification (NCBI taxonomy): domain Eukaryota; kingdom Viridiplantae; phylum Streptophyta; class Magnoliopsida; order Asparagales; family Amaryllidaceae; genus Allium; species Allium cepa. The sequence continues at coordinate 149,444,724 of CM060930.1, forward strand.
AACCCTGAAAGTGAATCTTTGTGAATGATACATCCACGTATTTTAAAATTAAGCGCTCACTATTCGATTTAGCCGGGAGAGGACTTTGTGTCATATAACCCATTCTGAATAGTGATACGACGAAATGGATATCATTTGAAGACGGTGGTGATGACCGGGTGTCTTCGAGAATGATAGGATAACCTATCGAATGACTCTGCACTGAGTTGCTCCAGTATAGAGATCTCTATATGTGATGAGGAGTCCGATTGGGATTGTGGATACCTGGTTTGCAAGGGCTTCTTCCTTTATTGGACAAAGTGCCTTCGGTTCTGTTCGAACCCGGAACAGACTTGTATGGTTGTATGTCTGACATTATACTTAGAGATATAAAACTGATCTCTATCAAATAAATTTCTGTTTGGTGGCGGAGAATTTATTCTCTTAGCTTAAAACCCTTCTCTGAGACGTACGAGCTCAGAGGTTATGTAGTTGATGGTTATCAGTGATATATTCCCAATTTGGTAGTGTAGCATGCTGAGTGTTGCTATGTGTTGCTGATCATTTGTTGATCAAAGCAAGGCTTTTATGTAAAGCATAGCTTTGTGGACGAGACCCATCAGACCTCACACCCCGGAATTGGTCAAAACGGAAAAGATGCGGCTAGGTTATGAGGGTCGCGCCCTTTAGGGTATGTCTTTTTCCTTCTGGAAAAAGGTCGCATCATGGTATGGAGCCCAGATATTTAACCTATGTGGTTGCTGCAAATTTATTACTTTGTGGTTGAGGGCCCTTGGATAAAGGTCGCAAATGACCGGGGGATAGCATGCTCGTGTAGTAGTTACCTAGTTACAGAGGTAACCCGGCCTTGTGTTGACAGAGAGCTGGTTACGTTCTCGATACGCCCCTCCAGAGGCGTACCACTGTGGCAATAGGAAGTTCCTTAGCATGACCATTTTTTGGAAATCCAATCACCAATACGCGCTCAGTACGGTTTTAGTTGTAGAACCTGCTATTGATGGTTATCAGTGATATATTCCCAATTTGGTAGTGTGGCATGCTGAGTGCTGCTATGTGTTGCTGATCATTTGTTTATCAAAGCAAGGCTTTTATATAAAGCATAGCTTTGTGGACGAGACCTCATCAAACCTCACACCTCGAAAATGGGTAAAACAGGAAAGATGCGACAAGGTTATGAGGGTCGTGCCCTTTAGGGTATGTCTATTTCCTTCTGGAAAAAGGTGGTATCATGATATCGAGCCCATATATTTAACCTATGTGGTTGCTGCAAATTTATTATTTTGTGGTTGTTGCTTTGTGGTTGAGGGTCCTCGGATAAAGGTCGCAAAGGACCGGGGGATAGCATACTCGTGTACTAGTTATGTAACGTTTGCGATTTTTCGTCCACGAACGCCGACATCAATACGTCCACTGTATCAACTATCGAGCAATCGAAGGCCGGAAAACCGTACCGTTATGGTTAAAAAAGAAGAAAAAGATAGAAGAAGATAGAAAAGATAGAACGGAACAGAAAGAAAACAACAGAACAATAACAGAATCTCACAATCGCAGCGGAACAACATATAATAAATAAATGAATAATCTTTAAACAAAGAACTATATCAGTTATTACATTACATTACATTTCATTTCATTACATTAGAGTGTACAACAACAAACAACATCAACAGCGGAAAAGAAATACTATATACTAGTGAATACGCTATGCCATCCAGCTTGCCTCCTACAACTCCTGAATTCCTGAATATCCCGATAAACCTTAACTCTTGACTGCCCGTGTGGAAATTGGTGGGCACCCAGAGTTTAGGAAGGAAAACAATAAACTCCGAGTCAGTCATGTGACTGGTGTGAGAACTAAAACAGTTTATTTTTCTTTAAAATCAAAATAGAGGAATATTTTTAAAGTCAATTCGTAATGCTTTTTAAAAATGAGACTACCATAAGGCCTTCCGCACACACACACAATGCAAACGCAGAATCGGAGGAGATTTCTACTTATGATAGTCAAAGATGCTTGATACGCATTAAAAAGAAACATTTGATATTATTACTAGTGCATAGTGTAGGAAAAATTCATTTCGAAAGTAAAGATATAAATCTTAGCCATCATAGACATTTCGCACTTATGCCTACTATAGCTACCATGTTCAATAGCAGATTACCGCCACATTCCATGGAAGGTTCTACAACTAAAACCATACAAGTCTCGTATTGTTTCTTTGGATTTCCAACAAATGGTCAGGCCAAGGAACTTCCCATTGCCACATGGAAACGCCTCTGGAAAGACGCCCCGAGAAACTAACCGGATCTCTGCCAACACAAGGCCGGGTTACCTTTCAAACTAGGTAACTACTGACACGAATATGTCATCCCCCGATCGTAACCGATCTATCCGAGGATCCTCGATTTCCAACAACCACAAAATTTGCAGCAACAACATAGGTTAAATATCTGGGCTCCATACCATGATACCACCTCTATCCAGAAGGAATGACATACACTAAAGGGGCGCTACCCCCTAACAACCTTGCTGCATCCTTCCTGTTTTGACCATTTCTGGGGTGTGAGGTCCGACGAAGTCTCGTCCACAAAGCCACGCTTTATACAAAAGTTATGCTTTGGGTCAACAAATGATCATAGAAATGATCACCAAGATAAATGATCAAACAAATGAACATATCACAAATGATCAAACAATGATCATTTCACAGCAACACTCAGCATGCCACACTACCAAATTGGGAGTATATCACTAATAACCTTCAACTATATAACCTCTGAGCTCGTATGTCTCAGAGAAGGGTGTTAAGCTAAGAGAATAAATTCTCCGCCACCAACAGAAATATATTTGAAAGAAATCAGCTTTATATCTCAATTTGTAATGTCAGACATACAATCCATACAAGTCTGTTTCGGGATCGAAAAGAACCGAAGGCACTTACAAAGAAGTCATTGTATTCCGGATATTCACTAATCACGACCGGACTTCCCGTCACAAAGGGTGATAAAACCTCTATATCGGAGATCAGCCGATGTAGAGTAACTCGACGGTAATCCTTCCGTTTTCACAAATATCCGGTCTTCAACACCGGTCATCAAATGCAATCCATTGCGACGTATCACATATTCGGAATGGGTTATACGACTCCAAGGTCCTTTCCCGGCTAACCCGAATAGTGAGCGCTTATTCAAAAATAAGTGTGGCATTCAAATTCAAACAATCACAACAAATACCTATTTAAAGGTAAATATTGATAGTCGGTTATTTAACTATCCATAGGCGTGTTCAACATCACCAGATTCCAAATAATTTTTCAAATTATTTATTTTCCAAAATATCTTTACAAGATATATATTTTTCACAGTTCAACATTTGAAAACAAATTTTCAAATCACTTTTCACCTTTAACACTTTTGAAAACAAATTTCAATCATTTTCCTTATGCGAAATACTTTCATTTCAACATGGTTCATTTAAACCAATTAAATAAATCCTTACCGATTTACTTTATATTTACGTTCCAAATCCGTAAATTAATCCCCACACTTGAAAAATAAATCAACGTTTATTTTCAAACAAATTCCCCTTTTCATTTATAAATTCCACAGTGAATTTACATTCCAAAATATTTGTGAATATATGATTCCCAAATCGATTTCTAATATTCATTTTCATTTTGTCTTCAAAAAGATAAATTCTCAAAACGTTTCATTTCACATTGGAAAACATTTCCGTACTTATTTATTAATAAGTAATTCACAAATCCATGTATTTTCAACACTTGGAAAATATTCAATATACTTAAACCGAAATTAAGTATATATTTCATTCTTTAAGGAAATCATTCTCTTAAACATATTTATTTGGGCCAAAACGAATGTTGCGCAAAACATCGTTACGACAACCCAAAATCACTAGTATAGGGATTCGAAATTTAGATAGATATATAAATCCCAATACTATACAAAAACATATCCTTTCGGAAATCATTTACTATAACAACAGCGTTATAGTCCATCATTTCCCTCTATTTCTCGAAAACGTCTATTTCAACAATAAATGTTGAAATCTATGTATTCGATTCATAATACATTTTAAAATATCGTTAAAACGATTAACTTCAATTTAAAATATTCATTTTCCCAAGCATATCCATTTTATTTATAATAATATATTCACTGTCCAAAATCGTGAATATACTTCCTTAACCAATTTCAACTTTCCATATGTCAAATTCCACTGATTTCGAATTTATAAACAATGTCTATAAATTCCATTTCTATTTATAAGCTTCGATTTATAAATCTCCTTTATTAATCCAATTTATATTTCGTTTATATGCCGAATCTAACTTATAAGTAAATTACTTATAATCCATTTATTCACAAATCCATTCTTTTATATCATCATTTGTTTATAAATATAAAATTCTTATTTACTTATAAAACTAAGTACAACTTTATTTTAACACTTATAAAAGCTCGTTTTATTCCAATATCTTTAACTTATAAAATATAAATTTTATAAATCTTTTATATAAACCGTTTATAATAATTCAAAAATCTCAATTTAAATAAACCAATCTCTTTATTAATTTACAAAACGTTATTTAAAACTTATATAACTCCAAAATTACACTTAAGTATTATTTTCCCAAAATATAACGTTTATAACCATAAAATTAAAATGTTTATTTATTTTAACAATTCAAAATTAAATAAAACGTATACTTTCAAAAATCACTTTAAAAATTCTTTTAAAAACCAAAATCATTATTTTAAAACTTCAAAAATGGATCCGATGATGCAACAGCACCAAATAGTCAATCACGACATCCAACTATCATATATCGATATGATAATCAACAAATATCAAAATATCTATAAATAAATCAATACAGTTGAGGAATCCAGTTGGGTCCCTCCAACCTGTTTCCCTACATCCACAAACATTAGCACAATACCAATTCCGTTCCATTACGGAATTATCGCGGTATATGGGATTTATAAAATATTATCCGCTTAATAGACGGCGCAATAGGGTCTCATCCGCTATATAATGCGGGAAAATCAATTCCAAGTACATAAATAATACCAATTTCACTGTACTATGAAATATTTGCAGTATATGTTTTTAATAAATAACATCCGCTTACTAACGGCGCATAATGTCTATTTTAACAATCAATAGATAACAATCATCATTCAAACATGCATTCAAGAATTTTAAATATAACTATTTAAAATAATAATCGAAACCGATTCGATTGAGTGAGAAGTTCTCACCTTGATTTCAATTCCGTTCTAGCCTTTTTTTTTCGAATTACCCGAAATTTTCACTGACTCCCATCGACTCCAATCCAGCTCCATTGCGTAGTGCTCGACGAAACGAAGCCAACGCAAAAAGTTTCGTCGAATTCCGACCTCGTATGAACAAGTTATGGCATTTTAAAGTTACACGAATTTAAATATACAATTTAATTTCAATTTTATTTTTATTTTACAAACCCTCCATCATCCAACCGTCCATTCCTTTCTTTCTCCCATCAGGTTGTCCACTCCCTTTTCTTCCCAAACGTGATTCCCAGTAGAACCGAACCCATATAGCTCGAATCTTGGGTTAAATATTGCAGCCTCCTCGTGTAGTTTGAAGACGATCAACTACCACTATCACGCAGAGCCTCGCGCGAGCCACCTTCGGCTTCAATCCCATAGAGCTCGGCCGCCTCCTCCATCCTAGAATTGCGTGCGAACGGTTGTACTTCCAGCTCGATTTGCCGTTGATTCGTGAAGTCTTTTTAGATCATGACTGTTGAATAGCTAGTTCGCAACGTGATCTACAACTTTCATGTTGAAAGTTTCTTCTAAATGTTTGTGGATTTGAAGAGATCAAGGGGAGAAGACAAGAAGATATCGGCCATTGAATTATTAAGAGGCGGCGGCTCTGAATTAGGGTTAGGTTTTGGCAAATTTGTGAAAGTGGAGTCCTTTTATAGAAATTTCTCAACGCACTATTCATTCCGGATTTTTCGAACTCCAAACGAAGCGTGCCGGTTGGCGTTCCCAAGGTTTACCCCGCGTTCCGAACACAATAGAACGTCTTTCGGGAGCTAATTCGGTCATCTGTGCGAATTATGGCAATAAACGTTCAATTTAAATTAAACCGATTTAAACTATTTTCTAGGCGTTTTAGCTTGCACCGGACAAACGATAAATCCGATTGACACGGAATTTGAAACCATACATTAATATCACATTACGGATCCGATGAAACTAGTTTCGTCGAAATCCGAGACTTTTTGAAAATTGACTAATTTCACTCGCCAAATTAATATTAAAACAATTTCGATGCGTTTCGAGCTGCCACGATCAAACGAAAACTCCGATTACTACGAAAATTGAAATCCGATAATAACTAACTATTACGGATCCAATGGAACTAGTTTCGTCCAATTCTGAGACTGTTTGAAGAAATGGCTAATTTCACTAGTCGATTAAATATTAAAATATTCAATTTCACAAATAAACTTTTAATTCGATTTTAAAAGTTATATATCATCATTCTAATTCCAATATGATAAAATAAAATTTTACAAATCATTTTCAATCATATTTAACCCAATATTCAATTATTTCTGTGATTTTAACTATTAAATTATCGATTTAATTATCCAATTAAATCTAAATATTCGAAAAATAAATTATTCGACTTATTAATTTCACTTGTAAATATTTAAATTCAATTAAATATTCAAATTTCAATTATCAAAAATTCTGGGTCGTTACAAACTTCCCCCCTTAAAAGAATTTCGTCCTCGAAATTACCAAGTAAGAAAAAGTTACAGAATTCATTAACTTTCCCAAATTCATAGTTAAACTTCTTACAATACTTTACTAAGTTTTCAAATCATACTTAGTTATCCTTTTCAAAACCAATTACATCGTTTAACTTCCAATTTCAAATCAAAGTAAAAGTTTTCAAAACTTTCCAATTTGTCTCAAAAATATTCTAACGCCTTAAATTTTCGGAAAAATTTGCCATAGTCTCCTTTGCGCGGCTCGATCCGAAAAAAAAATGACAGTATATATATCACAAATATACATCTCATCAAGTGATGAGGCATCCCGTAGGGAAAAAAGTGTAAAAGTGCAATATTTAATCCGAGATATGTACCTTATATTTTATTAGCGAGCATATACGGCTAATATAGCGCGAAAGCGAGCTCCAAATGCGAAGCATGCGCAATCCGCACCTACTAAACACTCAACAAACAACAAGAGAACATGCATATATGAAAATAATCTCAATATACATCATATAGCAACATAATAACTACATGTGCCAACATAGCGATGCATTCAATAGCAATAAATGCAACTACCAAATCAATATAAATTTATTTCTCATTAGCATTTAATGAATTGGTTTTCCAATTGATTCATTAACATTGGATTTTAATAATATTCATTCATATTCAATTTTAATTAATTTGCATTCACTAATTTACATTCATATTAGTTCACTTCCAAATCAAATTAAATTCTATTCAAGTTTACATATTATCCATTTGAATTCAATTACATAGCTTGCAATTTCGCTAATTCAATTTCATTAATACTTAATGAATTATATACAATCAATCCACAATCAAATAACAACCAATGTTTATTCAATACAACCAAATTTATTCACTTTACATTCAATTTGGTTCAACACTTTTAATTCCAATTGGATCATATTAAATTGACTTCCATTCAATTTATTCAATTTCCAATAACATTAGCTTTTGATGAATTAACACTTATATTCATTGTTTCATACTAATTATTTACATTAAATTGATTAATATTTCATCCCTTCATCAATTCAATTGTTAATTCCTTTAACAATATAAAGTTGAATTTCATTCATATAACTCAAGTTCAAATTCTTAATGACTTCATTTCATTAATTCACTTATTAATTTACTTTGTCACCAAAATTCAACTTCATTCAACATCACTTAAGTTATATTCCATTTCAAAAATCTTATCAAATCCAAATCAATTTATTTAACTTTCCTTTTGTTAAATTTCAAATTACATGTCTTTGATGACAACTCAAATTTATTTCAACTTGGATTTTATTGATTTACTTATACTTCCTTTAATTTAACTCCATCCTTTAAGTTAAATTTATTCTACCAAAATTCAAATTATATAAGTTATCAACTCATTTATCATTCCCATAAATATTTTAAATAGGATTCCAGAGTCTTTTTAACCTTTCAAAACCATTATTGAAAACAATTCAAATTACCTTTTGAGTTTCCAAAACCAAAACCAAATCCAAATTTTCCAAACAACTTTCTTTTAAACAATTTGGCAGCAATCCCTCTTTTGGAAACCCGAAAATGAACACCGATGATGTTGCAATCATCATCAGAATTATTTTCCAGTGGCCGAAAAGAGTTTAGAGCTTTCATCTCTTCAAAACAATTTTTCAAAATATCAAATCATTTCAAAATACTTCTTTGGAATTTCATTTCAGATTATAAATCACATTTACAAACCTTTTACTTATATAATTTCACTTCTTATATATAAGGTTATTTTACAATTGTAAATTACATTAATTATAGTTCCATACTTATAATTCATTTGCTTGTACAATTCATTCTTTTACAGCTATTGTTTTTATTTAACTTATTCAACAACCAAACAATCAATTATATACTTTAATAATTCTGAAAAATTATTCCTTTATATACATAAAATATAATCAAGGTAAAATTATTTCATTTACCCTATTTAAAATGATATCGTGTCAATTTGTTCTGTACAAGTGTTTAGAGATCCCTATCAACAACGTTAATTACTCGTGTCGACCAAAATCCATATACCACTCAACAAATCAATCATCACAATATAAAACAATTTATATTCACTAACAAATACGCGCTCGTATCTATTATTACACTCAAACCCATTCTAGAGTACTACTGACTCCATCTCTAATGAGTAATTCCCAACAGTGCCATGGTTGTCGCTTAACCATAAGCTCTGATACCAAATGTAACGTTTGCGATTTTTCGTCCACGAACGCCGACATCAATACGTCCACTGTATCAACTGTCGAGCAATCGAAGGCCGGAAAACTGTACCGTTATGGTTAAAGAAGAAGAAAAAGATTGAAGAAGATAGAAAAGATAGAACGAAACAGAAAGAAACAACAGAACAATAACAGAATCTCACAATCGCAGCGGAACAACATATAATAAATAAATGAATAATCTTTAGACAAAGAACTATATCAATTATTACATTTCATTACATCAGAGTGTACAACAACAAACAACATCAATAGCGGAAAAGAAATACTATATATTAGTGAATACGCTATGCCATCCAGCTTGCCTCCTGCAACTCTTGAATTTCTGAATATCCTGATAAACCTTAACTCTTGACTGCCCGTGTGGAAATTGGTGGGCACCCAGAGTTTAGGAAGAAAAACAATAAACTCCGAGTCAGTCATGTGACTGGTGTGAGAACTAAAACAGTTTATTTTTCTTTAAAATCAAAATAGAGGAATATTTTTAAAGTCAATTCGCAATGCTTTTTAAAAATGAGACTACCATAAGGCCTCCCGCACACACACACAATGCAAACGCAGAATCGGAGGAGATTTCTCCTTATGATAGTCAAAGATGCTTGATACGCATTAAAAAAGAAACATTTGATATTATTACTAGTGCATAGTGTAGGAAAAATTCATTTCGAAAGTAAAGATATAAATCTTAGCCAGCATAGACATTTCGCACTTTTGCCTACTATAGCTACCATGTTCAATAGCAGGTTACCGCCACATTCCATGGCAGGTTCTACAACTAAAACCGTACAAGTCTCGTATTGTTTCTTTGGATTTCCAACAAATGGTCTGGCCAAGGAACTTCCCATTGCCACATGGAAACGCCTCTAGAAAGACGCCCCGAGAACCTAACCGGATCTCTGCCAACACAAGGTCGGGTTACCTTTCAAACTAGGTAACTACTGACACGAATATGCCATCCCCCGATCGTAACCGATCTATCCGAGGATCCTCGATTTCCAACAACCACAAAATTTGCAGCAACAACATAGGTTAAATATCTGGGCTCCATACCATGATACCACCTCTATCTAGAAGGAATGACATACACTAAAGGGGCGCTACCCCCTAATAACATTGCTGCATCCTTCCTGTTTTGACCATTTCCGGGGTGTGAGGTCCGACAAAGTCTCATCCACAAAGCCACGCTTTATACAAAAGCTGGGCTTTGGGTCAACAAATGATCATAGAAATGATCACCAAGATAAATGATCAAACAAATGATCATATCACAAATGATCAAACAATGATCATTTCACAGCAACACTCAGCATGCCACACTACCAAATTGGGAGTATATCACTAATAACCTTCAACTATATAACCTCTGAGCTCGTATGTCTCAGAGAAGGGTGTTAAGCTAAGAGAATAAATTCTCCGCCACCAACAGAAATATGTTTGAAAGAAATCAGCTTTATATCTCAATTTGTAATGTGAGACATACAATCCATACAAGTCTGTTCCGGGATCGAACAGAACCGAAGGCACTTACAAAGAAGTCCTTGCATTACGGATATTCACTAATCACGACTGGACTTCCCGTCAATAAGGGTGATAAAACCTCTATATCGGAGATCAGCCGATGTAGAGTAACTCGACGGTAATCATTCCGTTTTCACAAATATCCAGTCTTCAACACCGGTCATCAAATGCAATCCATTACGACGTATGACATATTCGGAATGGGTTATACGACCCCAAGGTCCTTTCCCGGCTAACCCGAATAGTGAGCGCTTATTCAAAAATAAGTGTGGCATTCAAATTCAAACAATCATAACAAATACCTATTTAAAGTTAAATATTGATAGTCGGTTATTTAACTATCAATAGGCGTGTTCAACATCACCAGATTCCAAATAATTTTTCAAATTATTTATTTTCCAAAATATCTTTACAAGATATATATTTTTCACACTTCAACATTTGAAAACAAATTTTCAAATCACTTTTCACCTTTACCACTTTTGAAAACAAATTTCAATCATTTTCCTTATGCGAAATACTTTCATTTCAACATGGTTTATTTAAACCAATTAAATAAATCCTTACCGATTTACTTTATATTTACGTTCCAAATCCGTAAATTAATCCCCACACTTCAAAAATAAATCAACGTTTATTTTTAAACAAATTCCCCTTTTCATTTATAAATTCCAAAGTGAATTTACATTCCAAAATATTTATGAATATATGATTCCCAAATCGATTTCTAATATTCATTTTCAATTTGTCTTCAAAAAGATAAATTCTCAAAACGTTTCATTTCATATTGGAAAAACATTTTCGTACTTATTTATTAATAAGTAATTCACAAATCCATTTATTTTCAACACTTGGAAAATATTCAATATACTTAAACCGAAATTAAGTATATATTTCATTCTTTAAGGAAATCATTCTCTTAAACATATTTATTTGGGCCAAAACAAATGTTGCGCAAAACATCGTTACGACAACCCAAAATCACTAGTATAGGGATTCGAAATTTAGAGAGATATATAAATCCCAATACTATACAAAAACATTTCCTTTCGGAAATCATTTACTATAACAACAGTGTTATAGTCCATCATTTCCTTCTATTTCTCGAAAACGTCTATTTCAACAATAAATGTTGAAATCTATGTATTCGATTCATAATACATTTTAAAACATCGTTAAAACGATTAACTTCAATTTAAAATATTCATTTTCCCAAGCATATCCATTTTATTTATAATAATATATTCACTGTCCAAAATCGTGAATATACTTCCTTAACCAATTTCAACTTTCCATATATCAAATTCCATTGATTTCGAATTTATAAACAATGTCTATAAATTCCATTTCTATTTATAAGCTTCGATTTATAAATCTCCTTTATTAATCCAATTTATATTTCGTTTATATGTCGAATCTAACTTATAAGTAAATTACTTATAATCCATTTATTCACAAATCCACTCTTTTATATCATCATTTGTTTATAAATCTAAAATTCTTATTTACTTATAAAACTAAGTACAACTTTATTTTAACACTTATAAAAGCTCGTTTTATAATTCCAGCATCTTTAACTTATAAAATATAAATTTTATAAGTTTTTATATAAACCGTTTATAATAATTCAAAAATCTCAATTTAAATAAACCAATCTCTTTATTAATTTACAAAACGTTATTTAAAACTTATATAACTCCAAAATTACACTTAAGTATTATTTTCCCAAAAATATAACGTTTATAACCATAAAATTAAAATGTTTATTTATTTTAACAATTCAAAATTAAATAAAACGTAAACTTTCAAAAATCACTTTAAAAATTCTTTTAAAAACCAAAATCATTATTTTAAAACTTCAAAAATGGATCCGATGATGCAACAACACCAAATAGTCAATCACGACATCCAAATATCATATATCGATATGACAATCAACAAATATCAAAATATCTGTAAATAAATCAATACTGTTGAGGAATCCAGTTGGATCCCTCCAACCTGTTTCCCTGCATCCATAAATATTAGCACAATACCAATTCCGTTCCAGTACGGAATTATCGCGGTATATGGGATTTATAAAATATTATCTGCTTAATAGACGACACAATAGGGTCTCATCCGCTATATAATGCGGGGAAATCAATTCCAAATACACAAATAATACCAATTTCACTGTAATATGAAATATTCGCGGTATATGTTTTTAATAAATAACATCCACTTACTAACGGCGCGTAATGTCTATTTTAACAATCAATAGATAACAATCATCATTCAAACATGCATTCAAGAATTTTAAATATAACTATTTAAAATAATAATCGAAACTGATTTGATTGAGTGAGAAGTTCTCACCTTGATTTCAATTTCGTTCCAGCCTTTTTTTTCGAATAAAATTAAACGGACGTTTAATTTTACCCGAAATTTTCACTGACTTCCATCGACTCTAATCCAGCTCCATTGTGTAGTGCTCGACGAAACGAAGCCAACGCAAAAAGTTTCGTCGAATTCCGACCTCGTATGAACAAGTTATGGCATTTTAAAGTAATACGAATTTAAATATACAATTTTATTTCAATTTTATTTTTATTTTACAAACCCTCCATCATCCAACCATCCATTCCTTTCTTTCTCCCATCAGGCCATCCACTCCCTTTTCTTCCCAAACGTGATTCCCAGTAGAACCAAACCCATATAGCTCGAATCTAGGGTTAAATATTGCAGCCTCCTCGTGTAGTTTGAAGACGATCAACTACCACTATCATGCAGAGCCTCGCACGAGACACCTTCGGCTTCAATCCCATAGAGCTCGGCCGCCTCCTCCATCCTAGAATTGCGTGCGAACGGCTGTAGTTCCAGCTCGATTTGCCGTTGATTCGTGAAGTCTTTTTAGATCATGACCGTTGAATAGCTAGTTCGCAACGTGATCTACAACTTTCACGTTGAAAGTTTCTTCTAAATGTTTGTGGATTTGAAGAGATCAAGGGGAGAAGATAAGAAGATATCGGCTATTGAATTATTAAGAGGCAGCGGCTCTGAATTAGGGTTAGGTTTTGGCAAATTTGTGAAAGTGGAGTCCTTTTATAGAAATTTCTCAACGCACTATTCATTCCGGATTTTCCGAACTCCAAATGAAGCGTGCCGATTGGCGTTCCTAAGGTCTACCCCACATTCCGAACACAATGGAACGTGTTTTGGGAGCTAATTCGGTCATCTGTGCGAGTTATGGCAATAAACGTTCAATTTAAATTAAACCGATTTAAACTATTTTCTAGGCGTTTTAGCTTGCACCGGACAAACGACAAATCCGATTGACACGGAATTTGAAACCATACAATAATATCACATTACGGATCTGGTGAAACTGGTTTCGTCAAAATCCGAGACTTTTTGAAAATTGACTAATTTCACTCGCCAAATTAATATTAAAACAATTTCGATGCGTCTCGAGCTGCCACGATCAAACGAAAACTCCGATTACTACGAAAATTGAAATCCGATAATAACTAACTATTACGGATCCAATGGAACTAATTTCGTCCAATTCTGAGACTGTTTGAAGAAATGGCTAATTTCTCTAGTCGATTAAATATTCAATTTTCACAAATAAACTTTTAATTCGATTTCAAAAGTTCTATAACATCATTCTAATTCCAATATGATAAAATAAAATTTTACAAATCATTTTCAATCATATTTAACCCAATATTCAATTATTTCTGTGATTTCAACTATTAAATTATCGATTTAATTATCCAATTAAATCTAAATATTCGAAAAATAAATTATTCGACTTATTAATTTCACTTGTTAATATTTAAATTCAATTAAATATTCAAATTTTAATTATCAAAAATTCTGCGTCGTTACAAGTTACCTAGTTACAGAGGTAACCCGGCCTTGTGTTGGCAGAGAGCTGTTTAAGTTCTTGAGACGTCCCTCCAGAAGCGTACCGATGTGGCAATAGGAAGTTCCTTAGCCAAACAATTTGTTGTAAATCCAATCACCAATACGCGACCAGTACGGTTTTAGCTGTAGAACCTACCATTTAATATGGTAGCTATAGTAGGCATACTATAATGGTACATATGCTGGCTAAGATTAATATTATACTTTCGAAATGTTTTCACACTATGCACTAATTGTAATATCAAAAAAGTTTTCTCGTATCAAGCATATTTGACTATCATAAGGAGAAATCTCCTCCAATTGTGCGATTGCGTTGTGTGTGTGCGGGGAGGCCTTATGGTAGTTTCATTTTCCAAAAGCATATCGAATTTCTTTTATAAACTATTTTATACAAGCAAATTTTTTTGTTTACTCATACCAATCCCATGACTGATCCGGAGTTTATTTTTACCTTCCTAAACTCTGGATGCCCATAATTTTCACACGGGCTGCCTAGAAATAGAAACAGGTTATCCGTGTCTAGGAGCTAGCTTGTATTTTGAAGCCTTTTGGTTTGGAAGCTATCGGATTTCGAAAGCTTTTGACTTAGAGATCTTTTGGAAGCTTTTTGGATCTAAAGGTGCTTAGTTTGGAAGTTCGCTATCGTTCTCTTTCTTTTGTAGACTCTCTTGAAGTCATGATAACTTTGTTGTTCTGCTGTGGTGTTTCTATTTTGAAGATGTGTTATATGTATACAATGCTCTGATGTTGGTGATAAATGCTATAATGGATATTGTGATAATGTTGTATCTACATGATGATCAATGAAGTCATCTTTTGTTTCCGCTGTTTATATTCATCTAATGTTGTTATAAGTTCCGTCCGAACTGGAGTTCGACGTTTGAATTTCCGACAGTCGAATACAAGTAAGGTATTTGATGTCGATTTTCGAACGCTAGATTTCAGGTCATGACAAGTGGTATCAGAGCTAAAGGTTGAGTAAGAACTTTAGCTACGGAGTATAACACATTAGGTGGCTCATTACAGATAGGGTGAAGTATACCCTAGAATGGTTATAACACAAGAGACCAAAACCCTAAAATTTCCTGGCCTATTCCTTTTAGCTGTTGATATTCCCTAAGATATCTCGTCCGTATACCTAAATTAAATTTTCTTACTGTTTACAGATAGTAGGAATGAGAGGGTGAAGAGGAAGAGTTAGGGGTCGGGGAAATACCACTACAATTGGTCAAGCCCCCATAACAGCAGAAGCAGCTATACTTACTCAGCCTCAGCCGAATCAAGCTGATCTATATAAAAGCTTCTCGAGACTTGGTGGTAAGCCGGTCACTGGCAAGGAATCTATTGTTGAAGCCCAAGCCTGGATCAGATCATGTGAAAGAATTTTTAAATGCTAAAGTTGGAAGACAATCAAATGCAATTGATAGCTTCTTGGCAACTCTAAGAAGAGGTCCTAGCCTGGTAGGAGACAGTTATAGTAGATGAGGTGGAAGAAGAATTTAGTTGGGAGCGATTTAAGGAAGTGTTTGAGAAACGCTATATGCCGTCGGCTGGTATCTCCCGAATGTACCAGGAATTTATGGATTTGAAGCAGCGGAGTTTATCATTTGAGGAGTACTTAAACAAAATCAACGAATTGTCTCTTTTCGGTCCAGAGTTGGTAGACACGCCTCCAAAGAAAAATGAAAGATCCATTCGTGGGATGAATAAGAAGTTCCATGAAAGAATGACTACCCACGTTAAAGAAACTTTTTCTAATTGATATGGGTTATAGATATGCTACCCTGGATATGCAAGAAGACTCGGTGGAGAATGGAAATACGAGCAATCCAAATTGGAATGTTCAGAGACAAGAAACCACATCAAGGTAAGGAAAAGAAGAGCAATCAGGAAAACCTGGCATGGAATGTTACTTATTTCAATTGTTTGGAAAAGGGCCATTACTCAAGCAGATGTAAGAAGCCTAAGAAACAAGTAAATAAATCTGTACAAACAAGACCCAGGAAATGCTATTACTATCAGAAACCGAGACACGAAGTAAAAGATTGCCCAGCAATGAAGCAAGCTTAGACAACAAAGGTGTACATAGTCAAAGATAAACCTGCGACCTCTAGGCCGATAAAGTGAAAGGAGTTTTAGAAGGTAACCTTACTATTTATGATAGAATTGTTAGAGTTTTGTTTGACACGGGCGCTACACATAGCTTTATCACCCAACGAACTGTAAATGAATTAAATCTTGAACCGGAATTTGTCGATGAGCCCATTTGTGTGAAAAATCCAGTTGGTGGCCCTACGAACCTTTGTCTACGATGCAGTGACGTTCCTATCTCGTATTCTTGTTACCAATTTCTTATCAGTCTCTTTGTCCTTGATTTTAATGAGTTTGAAATCTTACTCGGAATGGATTGGCTAACAAAATATGAAGCCAAATTGGATTGAAACAATCGATTGATTTCGATTAAAACCAAATTTGAAGATTTCATTAAGATTTCTTATGAGGATCCGAGTCCTAGAAGAGATGAGTTGATGTATACCTTGGGATATCCCGAACCTAGTCTGGAGTCCATACCATTGTCTGGGAATTTCCAAACGTGTTCGAAGAAGTCAAATCTTTACCTCCACACAGAGAAATAGAATTCAGAATTGACTTAGTGCATAATGCTCGTCCCGTTGTTCATGCTAGTCGCAGGATGGCATCCATGGAAATGATAGAGTTAGTCAAGCAAACTCAAGATTTGCTAGAGAAAGGACTAATACATCCTAGTGTTTCTGATTGGGGTTAAACTGTGGTGTTCGAAGCTAAAGCTGACAAATACTTGAGATTGTGTGTGGACTACCGCGATCTCAACAAACTAACGCTCAAAAAAAAATTCCTTTACCTAGAATTGATGATCTGTTTGATCTGCATGGCGCTCGTTTCTTTTCTAAGATGGATCTTGCTCGGGGATTCCATCAGCTATGAATTGCCGAAGACTGTGTTCACTTGACCGCTTTTAGGGGTCCAGACATATTCTACGAATGGTTAGTCATGCCTTTCGGACTAACCAATGCTCCCGCATACTTCGTAGCTTAATACTCGTGTGTTTCTAGATGTGTTGAGAAAATTCATTCTTGTGTTTAGTGACGATATTCTGGTCTATTCCAAAACCAAAGAGGAGCATGCTGAGCATTTGAGAATTGTTTTGGAGATATTGAGGAAGAACATTATATTCGACAAAATTTTCAAATGCCATTTTTGGGTTAAGGAAGTTAGATTTCTCGGGCACATTTTTAATGAAGAGGGAATCTCTGTTGATCCGGGTAAGATTTCTGCTATTCTAGACTGGAAGCGACCCACTACTTCGAAAGAAGTTCGAAGTTTTCTGGGTTTAGCGTTATATTACCAGAAGTCTGTTCAGTATTTCTCCAAAATAGCTAGTCCATTGACTAAACTAAAAATAAAGAATGCTAAATTTGATTGGACTCCAAAATGTGATGAAGCGTTCCAGGAGTTAAAGAAGAGATTAACTACTGCTCCTATTATCGCTATCATTAACGGGAATCAAGGCTTATCTGTTTGTATGAATGCTTGTGGTGATGGTGTGGGTGCAGTCTTAATGCAGAATGGTAGAGTAATTGCCTATGCGAGTATACAATTTCATCATCATGAGAAAAACTACCCAACCCATGCCCCGAAAGTCTCGGCTGTTATTTTCGCTTTGAAAATCTGGCGACACTATCTTCTGGATAAGAATCTCTTTCAGCTTTCCTAATGTTTTAAGAATGTAACTTAACTTAATAAATATATTTAATGAACTCTCTTTCTATAGGTGAAAAATTCAAATTATTCACCAACCATAAATCTTTGAAATATCTCTTCACCCAGAAAGGTCTAAATCTAAGGCAACAACGTTGGTTGGAATTTCTGGCATCCTATGACCTAGATATTCTGTATACACCCGGAAAAGCCAATGTAGTTGTCGATGCTTTAAGTAGAAAACATGCTATTCTTGCTCATCTTGTTATCACTCCTACTTTTCTTGAGAAAATTGCCAACAAGCAGAAGGAAGACAAATTTCTTTAAGAAATTTATGGAAGGATTCGTCGAGGTGAAGATTCCAATTTCAGAATCGATAATTGTGGAGTTATAAGATTGAAATGTAGGATGTGTGTCCCAGACATCCCGGATCTAAAACGTGAAGTTTTGGACGAGTGCCACAAGTCTAAACTCGGTATCCATCCAACAGTTAATAAGATGTATCGAGATATCAAAAGAACTTTCTGGTGGAAGACAATTAAAAGGGACATATCTATATATGTGAGTCGTTGTGTTACCTGTCAACAAATTAAAAGTGCCCGAAAGAAGTTGGAGGGTTTACCTCAACCATTGGAAGTACTAAAATGGAAGTGGGATCAAGTGTCTATGGATTTCATAGACGGTTTGCCGAGAACTCAGAAAGGAAATGGGGTGATATGGTTATCGTGGATCGTTTAACCAAGACTTCCCACTTCATTCCAGTAAAATCTAATCGAACGGCAGCAAGTCTGGCAAAGTTGTATATAAAAGAGATTGTTCGTCTCCACGATATACATAGCAGTATAGTGAGTGATCGTGACCCGATCTTCACTAGTGGATTTTGGGAGGCATTTCAAGCCGCATTAGGAACCAAACTGAACTTCAGCACTACTTATCACCCGCAGTCTGATGGGCAGACTTAAAGGATAACCGAATCTTAGAAGACCTTCTACGTGCTTGTATACTTGACTTTGGCGGTTCTTGGGAGGACCGTTTGCAACTGGTCGAATTCTCATATAACAATAGCTATAAGGGCAGTATCAAAATGGCTCCTTTTGAAGCTTTCTATGGTCATCCATGTCGATCACCTGCATGCTGGATCAATTCAGGTGATGGACTCATCCTTGGACTAGATATAATTAAGGAAGCCACGGAGAAAGTTGATTTCATACGAAAGAAGTTGAAAACGTCTCAAAGTCGTCAGAAGTGTTATGCTGATCGTAGAAGAAGGGATTTGAAATTCCAGATTGGAGATTCTGTTTTCTTAAAAGTATCTCCAATTCGTGGTGTGATAAGGTTTGGAAAGACTAGTAAGCTGGAACCACGATATATTGGTCAATTCCCTATGCTGGAGAGGATCGATCCTCTAGCGTATCGATTGCAGCTACCTAACTGGTTATCGGGCATGCACAATGATTTTCATATTTCTCACCTTCGAAAATATGTGCACGATCCAGACAGTATTGTCGAAGAGGCAGCTCAACATGATCTTGAAATCACTCCCAACTTAGCAGTTAAAAGAGAGCCATTGAAGATAATTAATCGTGATGAAAGGCAATTGAGGAATAAAGTTGTGAAATTAGTTAAAGTATAATGGAGTGGTGATCTAAATGACTGTACTTGGGAAACAAAGGATAGCATGTAGAAGTACTATCCCAATTACAGGGTGGATATTCCGGCTTGATTGGCAAGCCATTTCTCTATCTTTTATATATTCTTGTATTCTTTGTGTCTTTCTCTCTCTCTCTCTCTTTCATATTTCGAGGACAAAATTTTCTTAAGAGGAGGAATCTGTAACATCCCCAAATTTTATCAATTTAAAATTAGTAATTTATTTGAATTTTTGGAATTTAAATTGAATTTGAATTTAAAATTTTGAAAATAAAAATCTTAGCAAAAAAATTTGAATTTAAAATATATGTGTGTGTGTGTGATTTATTTAATGAATTGTTTATTTAAATCATATTCATTTAAGATGTGTATTTAAATAAATAAGAAATATGTTTATGAAAAAGAAAATATGAAATACAAATTTATCTAAAACCTTTAATGCATTTTTAACATGCAAATTACATTTGTAAGATAGATGGTATGAAAATGAACAAGTGTAATAATCTCATAATTAAATTTATAAGTGTCATCATTATTTTTATTTTTGAGAAATTTATAGAAAAAACTGTATAACACCTCAAATCCCCTCTTTCTCCTTATTTTTAACTTTTAAAAGCTTAAGAAAAAAATCTATAAACTTCCTCAGATTAGAGAAAGAAAATCATCAAGCAAATTTCAAAGACAAATCAAAGAAAAAATCAAAAAGTCATCAAAACAAAAACAAAGCAAAAATCTAGAAATCCAAACGCCCTTTTCAATTCAAAGCCTAAGCTTGGAAATCATCTCAAGCAAAGGAATCAAATCAAGTTGAAAAAATACAGCTTCAAGATCAAAACAACAACACAACTTAGTACAATCAAACAACAAACCGAGGATCACAAGAAGATCAAGCTCAAAAAAAAAAAAATCAACTGTCAAGCATTTCTGTTTCAAAGCTACAGGTGAGCAAACTTTGAAATTCTGGAAATCTGTGTTGAGATCATGCCTGAAGTTAAGTTTAATAGTTAGTTGTATGTTTACAAAATGTATATATATGTGTGCATCTGTTTTGTGCATGTCTGGAAAAACCAGAATTTGACCCTGTTCCAGGTTAAAAAATTCAATTGTTTTTTTTCTTTTTCTCTGATCCAAACTAGACTATGGGATCCAAGTAAAAGTTGTTAGTTTTAACATGATTAAAACTTTAAAAATAGATTTAAGCAAAATAAATCAAAGTTCTTTGGAAAATTGAAAAATACAGGCAATTTTAAAGCCTGTTAAGAATTTAATTTTCTTGATCCCTGATCTCGAGTATATAAGTTGAAATGATTTTGAGGTTAATGATTTTTAAAAGCAAAATCATAATCTTTAATGAGGTATCCTCTGAGAAAATCGAGGATGAACGGAATCATGTTTTTGATGAAATTCTATTGATTGATGATCAAAGTAGCCTCGGGATCGCGGCTGTTGGTAGCCAGGGAATGGATAAGCATGGGAAAAATGCTCGGTAAAAACTCCAATCATCGTGGCAGCTTAAATTCGATGATCTAGGGTTTAAAGCTTGTATTTGGTATTAGTCGGAACTTGGTCAACTACAGCATCATCGTCGAACCGGAATACACCGGACATGAAGGGATCGAAGCATCAGACGTCGACGAGGCTTGGGCTGCGATCGTATGGCCTCTGGTGGCCTGAGGAGGTGAGGCGAAGGGTTTTTCTGGTGATTAATGTGGTTCCAGTTTGGGTTCGATGTCGAAGTTTTGAATTTGTCAATGATTTGGGTTTCTTGGTGGTCGAAGGCTTAGGGCAGGTGGTTGTCGATTTGCTGATGGCCACGACATCGACCAGAGATGGCCGGAGCCTTTGTGTACATGAACAGCCTAAGGTTTGTGTCAGTGGATAAGAATTGAGGAGGAAAGGTTCTAACTCGAAGTAGAGGTCGGGGGGAATGGATGGATGGCTCGAGTATGAGTTCGGGAAATTTTGTGAACACGCCAGGTTTAATACTTAAACAAATTTTTAAAAAAAAAATGCACACGGGTTGCTTTTTGAAAAACCTCGAAGCAATTAGGCATATAGCTCGGGTGAAGCTTGAAGTAGGCCTTGGGTCGTCATATAAAATAGATTCCCTGACTTTAAAACAAAAACTCAAAATTTTAAACATTTTAACCCATGTTCTTAAATAAATTGTTTTGATTCAAGTTTTAATTAATAAGGGTTTTAAGTAAGTTGTTTTTAAAGCCATTAAGTTTAATTTATTAATCATGTGATCTTTATTTATAAATAAATCCGTAATTTGTTTTAAAGAGATAATGTAATTAAAAAGTTAATTAAGATGAAATGTTGTTTTAGTCCTTAATTAACATTAATCCCTTAAACTAATTTATATGTTAATGATGATTAATTATGAAGTTCATTAATTAAAGATTTTAAAGGTAATTAAGCAATTAATTAATATAAATGATTTATCTTTTAATTAATCAAGTATTTAAGTAATTAAAGAATGATGAAAGGTTAATTTAATTTATAATTAAGATTTAAATAAATTAATAATTAGGATTTAATTAATTAATAATTAAGAATTAATTCATAAATAATTAAGGATTAATTAATTTAAAATTAAGAATAAATAATCATCAATTTAGAATAATTAATGAAAATAATTATGTGATTAATTAATTATAATCACACGATTAGTCCATCTTAATTTCAGATGATTGATTATTGTTGAATGCTTTGCATTAATGAATGTCTCTGATTTGTGATTGTGATCTATGTGATATAAATTACTTTGTGCTGAGTTGTGATATCTATGATTTGTTTTTGTGTGAATGTGAAAACCCATTGGCCCGTAAAATGGCGTTTGAATTTCGATGCGACAAGGAGTCGGATTCCAATTGGTTATCTGAAACCCACATCGAACCTTGAAAGTGAATCTTTGTGAATGATACATCCACATATTTTAAAAATTAAGCGCTCACTATCTGGTTTCGCCTGGAGAGGACTTTGTGTCATATAACCCATTCTGAATAGTGATACGACGGAATGGATAGTATTGGAAGACGGTGGTGAAGACCGGGTGTCTTCGAGAACGATAGGACAACCTATCGAATGACTCTGCACCGAGTTGCTCCAGTATAAAGATCTCCATATGTGATGGGGAGTCCGATCGGGATTGTGGATACCCGGATTGTAAGGGCTTCTTCCTTTATTGGACGAAGTGCCTTCGGTTCGGTTCGAACCCAGAACAGACTTGTATGGTTGTATGTCTGACATTACACTTTGAGATATAAAACTGATCTCTATCAAATACATTTCTGTTTGGTGGCGGAGAATTTATTCTCTTAGCTTAACACCCTTCTCTGAGACGTACGAGCTCAGAGGTTATGTAGTTGATGGTTATTAGTGATATATTCCCAATTTGGTAGTGTGGCATGCTAAGTGCTGCTATGTGTTGCTGATCATTTGTTGATCAAAGCAAGGCTTTTATGTAAAGCATAGCTTTGTGGACGAGACCCATCGGACCTCACACCCCGGAATTGGTCAAAACGGAAAAGATGCGGCTAGGTTATGAGGGACGCGCCCTTTAGGGTATGTCTTTTTCCTTCTGGAAAAAGGTGGCATCATGGTATGGAGCCCAGATATTTAACCTATGTGGTTGCTGCAAATTTATTACTTTGTGGTTGAGGGCCCTTGGATAAAGGTCGCAAATGACCGGGGGATAGCATGCTCGTGTAGTAGTTACCTATTTACAGAGGTAACCCGGCCTTGTGTTGACAGAGAGATGGTTACGTTCTCGATACTCCCCTCCAGAGGCGTACCACTGTGGCAATAGGAAGTTCCTTAACCTGATCATTTTTTGGAAATCCAATCACCAATACGCGCTCAGTACGGTTATAGTTGTAGAACCTGCTATTTAATATGGTAGCTATAGTAGGCATACTACAATGGTACGTATGCTGGCTAAGATTAATATTATAATTTTGAAATTGTTTTCACACTATGCACTAATAATAATATCAAAAGAGTTTTTTCATATCAAGCATATTTGACTTTCATAAGGAGAAATCTCCTCCAATTGTGCGATTACATTGTGTGTATGCGGGGAGGCCTTATGGTAGTTTCATTTTCCAAAAGTGTATCGAATTTCTTTTATAAACTGTTTTATACAAACAACTATTTTTATTTACTCATACCAGTACCATGAATGACCCATAGTTTATTGTTCCCTTCCTAAACTCTAGGTGCCCATAATTTCCATACGGGCAGCCTAGAAACAGGTTATCCGTGTCTTGGAGCTAGCTTGGATTTCGTAGTCTTTTGGTTCTGAAGCTATCGGATTTTGAAAGCTTTTGACTTGGAGATCTTTTGGAATCTTTTTGGATCTAAAGGTGCTTAGTTTGGAAGCTCGCTATCGCTCTCATTCATTTGAAGACTCTCTTAAAGTTATGATAACTTTGTTGTTCCGCTATGGTGTTTCTATTTTGAAGATGTGTTATATGTACATAATGCTATGATGTTGGTGATAAATGTTGTAATGGATATTGTGATGATGTTTAATCTGCATGATGATCAATGAAGTCATCTTTTGCTTCCGCTGTTTATATTCATCTAATGTTGTTATAAGCTCCATCTTAACTGGAGTTTGACATTTGAATTTCCGGTAGTCGAATACAAGTAAGGTATTTGATGTCGATTTTCAAACGCTGGATTTCAGGTCGTGACAAGTTGTATATATGAATAAAGATGTTTTTTTCTATAAAAGATCATGGATGTATTATATATTTTTCCCTGCATTGCGAGATTCTATATTGTTTTAGTTTTCCCTATCTACTACCTTCTTCTTTCACCCTAACAAATTTGTATTTCCAACACTTGAATGCTCGGCATGTAATATAGTGGACGTATCGATTTTTGAGGGTCGAAAATACGGTTCATTACATTTGGTATCAGAGTGATGTTAAGCTGTAACTGGCTCGGGTGGGGTATACTCATTTAAGATAGGGTAAGTGAGATCTTAGAATGAGCCTGAGTGTATTATAAATATGAATGTGTTTTTGTTAATGAGTAAAAATATTTTATATTATATTATTTGATTTGTTTTGTGGCTTAAGAGTTCTGGTCGATGCGTTTGGCCAGAGTTATTGGTAGGGATTTACTAAACACTTAAACGAGTCCAATTGACATAATATTGTTTTAAAATTGGTAAATGAAATAATTTTACCTAGAATAAATTTATGGAATTATTTATAAATTCTATATAGTTATCTATGGGATGTAGGGTTAAAATTGATTTAGAATAGATTGTTTTGGTTAAAAGAAAATCTTTAGATGAACTTATAAAATTTAAAAGGATTGTGAGAATATTAAATCCCAGTGGCTTTGACAAAGATTTAAAAGATTTTGGAAAAGTTTTAGTAATTGTACTTAAGAGATTTTAAGATATAAATATTTTAAAATGGATTTGAAAGTAAGGTTTTCTTTAGACAGTTTTTTGGAATAAAATGCGGGTATTGTGTTCTCGAATCCCTTAAAATAATAGAGTTTTCAAAATAAAAAGATGTCTTGATTAAGAGTGGGTTAATAAATAGAGTTTTAAATTGTTGAACATCCTAGGTTAAGTAAAACCAATTTAAATTTTGAAATTACATATACTCTGTTGGATATAGTAGACTTTCATACTAAAATGAATTTGAGTTATAGAATATTAATAAACTTAAGTGATGTTCTTTAGTAAAATGGTGATTCTTTAAAAATGGTAATTATAATTTTAGGAAGTAGAAACCAATGGGATTAGTACGTAGGTTATACGCAATCATTTCTCCTTTTCACATAGTTCTCGATCCAAGATTCGAGTACATGACTCGAGGTGTTTCACAACATTCCGAATAGGGATTTATCGCCTATTTTTTGACGACGACATTAATGAGAATTCTTATATGGAACCAAAGGTTGTCTATCATAGTTTGTGGCTATGTAAGGAAAACAGATGTTTCTAATCAAGAAGCCTAATCAAAGTCCGCACTAGGAAGTCGAGTGAGTGATACTAGATCAGAAGGAATGTTATGTGTTCGAGTGAGTGATCGAACCAGATTTTTACATAGGAATGATCTATGTACATCATACGGATTGATGAATAGTTTTAAGAAATTTTGGGAAGAGGATTATGGTATAATTTCGGGGATGAAATTCTTTTAGAGAGGAAGAATGTAACAGCCTGCAAATTTATCACTTGGATAAATTATTTTTATTTTCAAAATATTTAGATATGGGTTTAAAAGTGAAAATAATTATGTTTTAAGTGGTAAATAATAATACTTATTTTTTTTGGAGGGGGGGAAATATTTGCGGACAAATTACCGAGGTAAAATATTGATAATCTATAGATATCGTCCTAGGTAAAATATCGATAAAACAGCCGAAAATCATTTTATCAGTAAAACTGCTTTTAAATAATAAGGATTGTGCATGGTTGTGGATCATACACACACACACACACACATATTCAAACAAGATTATGAAATAAAATAATTTATTACATTTTTTGAAAATAAAATGTATTTATGACATCGACGGTTGATATCATAGGTTTTATATATTTCTTTGGGAATTCAAGTTAAGTTTAAATAATAAATAAATGGGTTTATATTAACAATAAACATGTTATAATTATTTAATAATGATGGTAAAATCAATTTTTAAATTTTTTTACCAAAATAGATAGTTTATAGAAAAATAGAAAATGTGACCGAAGAACGTTTTCCGGAGTCGACTTTTCGACACCGGAAAGTTATCGGGAACGTTGTTCACCTTTATGCACTATATACACACATATATAGTAGATAACTAACCATATAATAATACACTTAATAATATATTATCTTATGTTAATTATGTTTAGGAAGTGATGTGATAAGTCATGGTTTCAAAAATAATAACACACACACATATATATATGTATATACTTATATATATATATACACACACACAAAATACAAACCTATCTCTTGTTATTTATTTGATACCATCATCATCATCCAAGCATGAGCCTATGATATGTGACTAGAGAGATGGGGATGTGACTTGAGAGTGAGGGATGATGGTGACGTGACCTAACATATCATGGCATGTTATATTATTTTATGCAAAGGGTAGTTTAGACATTTGCCGATTTTCCTGTTTATAAATACATAAATACATACACCTAATCCCATTTACATCTTCATCTTTCTTTTCTCTAAGATCCATTTTATGTTTCATGGATTCTTATGTTAGTTTTAATTTTATTTTAAAATCAAAAGATTCAAATTGTTTTAATGATGCGAACTTGTTTTAAAACTCTTTCTTCTCCATTTTTTCTCCACTTTATTCGGCCACAACTTCCTCTATTTTACACCAAATAAAGATTTTATTTTTTTAAAATCATATAAAATTTCAATAGCTACAACTTTCTCTTTAACATTTTTTCTAATTTCAAGCCTAGATTTTTCAAAATCTCATTTCTTTGTAGTGTACTTTTAAACTCAGAAATTTAGGTCCGAAAATAGCTTTCCTTCTTTTGACCATATCTACCTCAAACAGATCTGATTTGAGTAATTTATTTTTCATATTGTAGAGAAAATAATTTTATAAAACTTTTATTTTGATCACTTTTTCAAATTTGAGAGTAATATGGTCAAAAATCATGTGGAAGAGGATATATTTTTGGGATAATTTTTGTGCATTTAAGGCATTTCAGGGTTCAAAGATTTTTGGTGAGTAAAACTACCTCATTTTTAGAAAGAACTAAATTTATTTCCATAAATTATATGTTGTGGAAATTCATATTTTATGTTGTTAAAATATCATGTCATGAAAATGATATACGTTTGTGGTTTTTAGTTAGCATGGTTTGGATGTTAAATATTGTTTTTGGATGTTAAACATCATGTTTGGATGTTTATAATGGTATTTTTGGTTGTAATAATGTGATGTTGGTGTATGGTATGTTGATGATATGGTTTTGATCAAAACTACTAGTATGTTATGTAAGAATTACAAAGTTTACACCTTTGTATGTTGCTACGGACGAGAGATCCGATTTGGAATCAAAATTTAGTTTTCTAGTTTTAAATTTTAGAAATGGCTTCAATGTTTTTATCTTTGTTTTTAAGTTTCAAAAACTTTAAAAATTATGTTTCCAAACTTGTAGTAAATTAAGTTTAAGAGAACTACACTCATAGCAATAGTTGCTATGGACGCAGTTCGATAAAGTTACCGATTTTTGTTTTAAAATGTTTTCTTTTGGAATGTTTTGCAAAAGATTTCCGAACTGGACTGGTAACATAGAAATAGTTAAGTTTAGATAATTTAATAATTTATCTAATAAATTAACTAAAAATCAATTAGTGATTAAGTAAGTGATTAAGATTTAAGTAACACTTAAGAAAGGGTAATGATTAATTAGTGATTAATAAAGTTTTTAAATTGTGATTTAGGAAGTTAAGCAATTAAATGGTTAATTATTATTTAATTAAGTTAATTAAGTTAATTAGTTGATTAATTATTATTCAATTAAGAGATTATTTAATTATTTTTTAATTAATTAAGGTTTAAATAATAATGAATATTTAAACCTTAACTAAGATACATTAGGAAGTTAATTAGGACTTAAGCAAGTTCATTAAGTTAATTAAGATTAATTATGAATTAATCTTGATTTAATTAAGATATAATTGGGGTTTAAGCTAATTGAATATACTTTAATCTTTTCAAAGCTATTTTTAAACTTAATCATTTATGTTTTAAATTAGTTTTTCTTTTTAAGGTTAATGATTTCAAATCAAATGTTTCAAATCGGTTTTTCTTTTTATGGTTAATTGATTTCAAATCAAACGATCTCTTGTTTGGCCACTAAGTAGCTAAATGAATTAAAGTAGTGATTATAAAATGTTGACACATTTTATGGGAAGTAAGTTGACTTGTGTTAGCACAAATGTTGAATATCGGTAACGTGATAAACAAGGAAGTTAATTTCAGTAAGCGGGTAATGGTAACTTAAACATATAGAATATGCTTCTATTTGTTCATTTTTCACCGATAACGAATGTACCTATATTTGTAACTTGGACATCTACCTATGATTGATTGTATGTTATGTATGAATCCCTTACATATCCGATGTTAGGCAATACCCATGATATAACTTGGATAAGTAAACCCAAGTTTAATGATCCATTGTAGTCATTAAGCCTATGTTTGGTTTTCAAAAGTTAACATTTCATATTCTTTTGAAATGGTCTCCAAGGCTATTCTATTTTGAACAAGATATTTGAAGAACGATTTGACAATTGTTTTGAATGTTATATAAAGAAGGTTATGAATAATTTTGTGGTATTCATAAAAGGAGTTTTAGAAATAGTTTTGAATGTTTATAAAAAGCTTTCATAAATGGATTTATGTAACAGCCCATAATTTTGTAAGTATTTTAATTTAATTCTATTTGAAAACTTTGATTTTTAAATCATTTAAAAGTGAATTTTTAGAATTTTTCCGATGTAAGTTCGGATTTGTTTATGAAATTTTTTCTAAATTCAATAAAATAAACACTTTCAGAAAATTTTATGTTTTGGTCAACTGAAAGTCAATGTTTGACCACAGTTGAAATTTTAAATTTTAAATTTTAATCTTTTTCTTTGAAACTAAATTTTATTTCAATATTGGTCCTGTTTTTCGTTTCGTCAAACTCTGATTTATACTTTTTAAATTAGATAAAATACAGTGTTTTATGCGCAATGATTTTCTATATTTTATTTTCTATTTTTCCTATGTTTATTTCTCTAAATTTTATTTACTATTTTAATTTGTATAAACTTTGATTATATTTATTTGATTTTTTATTGGTTTTTTTTTTTTTATAATAGCTTAGAAATTTCAAGAGGCTTAGGTTACATGTTTTAAATTCTTGCCCTTTATTGCCTAGCCTCTTTATTATTTTTCCTTGCCGTTCACCACATTCATAGCCGTGATTTTCTTCTATCAAATCACGTACAAGATTTATTTCTCATCTCAAACTCCTCATTTCATTTCTAGAAAAAAAATCTATTCAAGATCTCATGTCTCCTTTTCTTGGAAATCAAGTAATGCCCTTTTAATTTCCTAGCCATTCATGTCCTCATCTCTAGCCGTTCAAATATTTTTGTTAACTCTAGCCGCCACCTATTTTCTAAATCACGTACAAACTCATTTCTCTTCTCTTTATTATTCATTTGCGTGAACATAAAATTATACAAGTTCTCAATTTCCATGGCTTCCTTCTTCTTTCTCCTCTTTTTCATTTTCGTTTTCTTTGTTTTGTCTTCATGTTAGCTCGACCTCCACCCTATAGCCGACCTCATCATCTCCACCACACCACCATGCCGACCATCATCACCTCCCCATCACCACCAAGCCTGTAATGACCCGACATTTTCAACTAATCGCATCCACACATGCCGGACTTGAATTGCTCAAAATATCAGATTGTTAATTTAGATTTGAAAAAACTCAGCATCTACAGTAAATAAATCAATTACAGAACCACAGACACAGAGTAATATAATATAGCGGAATAAATAATTAGTAGTTCATGAACCTACTATATAAACATCAGAGTTAGAAATAAATACAGCAGAATATCTCAAATACAATGAAGTCTTCAATACAAACTGATAAGCTCTCTGAACAAATCAACCGAAAAAGCTGAAAGCTGAATCGATAGTTCGATCTCCAAGCGAAGCTTTAAGCTCCAAAGGTGAGTCTCAATTGCTGTATCACTCAGTCTGACCCATGCGTAAAGCAAAACACAAAAACACTCGAGTCAGGATTAACATCCTTATATCAATAAATCCAACTTAAGTGAAATATCAATTGAAATACAAATAACTTAAAGGATGTTGGGGATAACCATCCTCCAAGGATCCATGGAACTATCTACAATGCAGTAATATACGCTATTAGCAATCAAACGTCATTACAGCACCGTGGTCATTTCAAATCATTTATAATTCAAACCAAAATATCATTTCCTTTCAAAATATATACATTTCAAATTATAACCCTTTCAATGTTACGACACTTCGAAAACCAAAACACCTTGAAATCATAATTATTTAGAAAACCCTACTTTGAAATCATAACCTCCATCACAATTTATAAATTCCAAATTTCAAACCAAATCGAATTCCAAATTCAAATTCCATTAAATCTCAACTTATCATTTCAATTCAATTAAATTACTAAGTAAACTATTTCAATTTATGTCGATTTCAAATACAGATTTAAATCACAAAACAAACCATTTAAATTCCAATATTTTCAAGGTTTAAATATTCAACATTTTCAAAATTAATTTAATAATTTCATATAAATCTTAGATTAACTTCATTATTATTTAGTCTTGGGAATATTCACTTAATAGATTAAATATCGATTAAATAACCTGAAATTACTGTTTACTATAATCTTCCTTCAATTTCGTTAAACAGGGAATATTTATTAAATTTCTTAAATCAAAATCAAGTTATAAGATCATATCAAAAATTTCAAATTCAATAGTTTCAAATCAATTGAATTAAGTAAAATTCCTAACTAAATACGATTTTAATAATTTCAACCTTGTCTTCCTTACTTACACGAATCATTGAAAAATCAATTTAGGAGTATAATACTTAACTTATTATATTAATTAAATCAAACTTTCTTAATTTTGGTTTACTATTAAATCTACTTTATATTCAAACATATTTACATCAAATATTTCGATATTAAATAAAACCATATATATTCCCTTTCAAAACCATAGAAATCATTTTCAAAATATTTATACATAGACCAATGGTGTCGGTATATAATTTCTATCCTATGGTTAAGTAAAACGGAAATTTACCATTTCAATCTGCAATCCCAAATTCAATGAAAATCGCTTGGGTTTATCGTTTCAACCCATAATGATTTTCTCATATTCCAATGTCCATTTGGGTACGTATCATTTCAACCCATAGCGAATCCTATACTAACAAGGAACTTGGAGAGTGATAACAGATATGACAATAACAATAGCAGACATATATTGTCAATAACAATAAAGTATAAATAAAAAGATATGGTGTCATATCTCACAGGTGAACAATTACATATAATAGTATATATAACAATTTAATTAACTACAACAGCATATTTCAATTATCATTTTAATTAAAATCAAATTTAATTAATATAAGAACGTTAATCGTGAGTGATTTCTCACCTTTCGCGGCTAGAGAAGTTTGACGAATGAACAAGCTATGAAATCCAAAATTAAGCTAAATTAGCACGAATTTGACTGACAAGCTGACAATAGGAATTGACAAAACGGATCAGATTGGTTCGATAGAAATGGAAAATATTTATATATATTTATTTTCAAATCAATATTAATTTAAACACATATTAAATTAAATATATATTTCAAAATCATTGGTTTAAATAAACATATAAATAAAACAGCATACCTATATTATTTATTCTAAAATCGATACTTGCAAATCTATATCTAATAAACCCATAGTTTATAAATTCTACAAATAAAATCAAAGTGTCATAATCTAACACAGTTTTATTGAATCATAAAAATCTAAATATATACACGGTTCACAAAGTTTACATTAATATACTATAACATAAATTATTCTAACGCGCCCAACACACATACCAAATATCAACTAAAATTTACATATGAAATATATATGTAATCTGTTATGTTTAAAATATCGAGTGTAAGTAATAATATATATATAGGTAAAAAAATGCACGCATGCGCCTATCTGCTTTAGAGGTTAACATATGCATGTTGTAGGATAAAATATGACTATATATATACACTTTTTCTTCCTCCCTTCATCTTACCTAAAACCAAAAATAGAAACAAACAAAAACTTTAAAATATAATATATATATATATATATATATATATATATATAATATTTCTACTTTACTGTATACCTATGCCATATGCAGCAGCTATTACAGCAGCTATTATCATCATCTTCATAAAAGAAACTATAAGGCCGTAAAGAAGAATATACAAAATTGCAACTTATATATTGATGTGTATATATATATAACTAACTGCGTAAACTAATTTTATGAACTCATATAGAGTAAAAGAATTCAAACTATAAAATCTATATATATTATGATCGTAAAACTCTAAGTAAATTTTAAAATAAACTATCACTATATATAATATGTAACAAACACGTGTATTAAAACAAAATATAAAATAGAAATCTTTTCATTTTATATTCAAAATAGTTATTTCTTAAATGCGTATAATAAACCAAAATATTTATATATTATGTAAAATCTTTTCTTCAACTTAAAAAAAATCAATACATAAAATAAACTAAAAAAAAATCAACTTAAAAAGAGATGGTTGGCTGCTGCTGTCGAGGTGCTAGGTGCTGCAGCTACGAGTGATGAGCTTTGGGTCTGGAGTGTGATAAGTCAGAGAAGGGGCGGATTGGGTTTTTGGCTGTGAGGTGGTGCGCACATGGGTCAGAGGGCAGATGGAGGATTGCCACGTGAATGGGCGGAGGTCGAGGAAACGTATTGCGAGCTGAGTGGTTCGGCGGTGTGTCGTTCAGGTGAAGGAGGCAGAGGGAAGAGTGGCGCGTCAGGTTGAGGGTCGGTTAGGTTGCTAGTTGCCGCGAGGTCGGTCAGCGAACGAAGGACGCGAATGGCGGGTTTTTGGACGTGGATCGAAGCTTGGAAAATTCGATGCTACAGTAGATCGAGCACAAGGGGAGAGAGGAAGCAGTTTGGAAGAGAGAAAAATGGAAGAAAGGAAAAAAGTGGGAAGATAGAGGTGAAAAGAATGAGGCCAGGCAAAACATATAGGAGCAGATCAAGCTTTGGAAAAATAAAACGAAATGAAAGGAGTAGTGTGCAGTCATAAAGTAGATGGAACTGAATAGGAAGGGTGTTACGTCAGATTTTCAAACTAACCAATATAAGGGCAGAAATTTGGGCATAGGGAACGGCTGAAGCAGGCTCGATAATTCAGGAATAATAAAATCAATTTATCATTGTGGTCCGGCTGCACATTTCAAAATTTAAAAAGGCAAACAAAAGCTAAAGGTCACAATTTAGGGTACCGATACGAGGTATCGTTTCATCGTTTCCGTCGCGTACCGGACCTCAAAATACAGAAATAATTATACCATTGAGATCGGCATGACGAGACGATCAAAACGGTATAGAGATATCAGCGGTACAATTGAATTATAAAAATTTGAATTTCCTCTAGCGGAAAATGCAGCAAAAACGTAGAAAATAAAATCGACGGGGCTAAAGAATTTCGAATCTGATAAAACGAAATTTGACGTCTCACCCAGAAGAGGATTTAGAATTTTACTATAGAAAAACATTCAGATTTGGAAATTAATTTATTATCAACAATTATTAACTGATTTAAATTTAAAGGATTACACAATAAAATAAACTTCAATATAATCAATTGAAAATTGACCATTTGTTATGTTTTTAAATATGTATTCCAAATATTAATTTTTAAATGTTTTTTTAATTTAAAATTTCACAAAATTTCAATTAATTTAATAAATAAAATCACTAAAAGTTTTGGGTCGTTACACTCTCCCCCACTGAAAACTTTTCGTCCCCGAAAAGGGAGGAGGTAGGAGAATAGAATAACCAGAAAATAAAAGTAGATTGAAAGTCAAGATTAAACAATTAATTTAACCATATAAATTTTTTCTTGAAATATTCATTTGAAAACTTCATTTGCAGATCAATTATCTTTTATCCTTTAATACCTTTCAAAACCCATTTGTAAAATTTTCTTGCTTCCTTTATAAATGTCATTTATATGTTTAAATAACACCTTTACAGAGATATGAAAATTATTTTAAAACAATTATTTACATCATCACTTACATTTTTACAAAGAAGCTGTTGGAAACATTAAATCCATAATTTCTAAATTTAATAACTTTATCTCAAGATACTTTTCAGATATTACTAATAAATCATTAATCATTCCTCTAAATATATTTTATTTAATTAATAACTTGTAAAATATTAAAAAAATTCTATTAAACCATTTAGTATATAAATAATCAATACTTTAAAAGGATATATTCAAAAAGAAAGGAGGGTAGATACGAAAAAACAGAATATAGATGAATAAATAAAGCTGAGCAGATAAGGTAGATTCAAAAGAATAGCATCGGGCATGAATAGTTGATTCAAACCATAAGAATTTCAGTTTCAAATATTAATAAAAAATTTCTTTTTTGAAAAATACCTTTGAAATAAAATACCTTTATAATAAAATACTTCTATATCGAAACAAATATTTCCTTTCGAAATACTTTTATAACTCGATGTTCCAACAAGTTTATCCTTATTCTTGCAGACTCTGGCTATGCGTTGATCAGACGCAAAGTTATAGTTTTTCAAGTACTTAGTAGACCTGTTTCAACACCCAGTAAAAATACTTGAAAAACTTCAAAACTTATATGGAAAGTACAATCCAAACAAATTACCTGGATCGCAGATACACAATGGTTACGCCTGGATCCCCCAGGAAACATCCGTACCTTTAAGCAATCACTGCCTTGCGAATTAAGCCATGATAACCAAAACTTTGGACCGCAGGATACATAACAATGGTTATGCTTGTATCCCCCCAGGAAACATTCATACCCTTTAAGCAATCCTTGCCTTGCAGATTATGCCACGACAACAAAACCGGTAGACCGTAGGACACATAACAATGTTTACGTCTAGATCCTCCAAGAAACATCCATACCCTTTAAGCAATCTCTGCTTTACGAATTACGCTACACAAAAAAACGACCATGGGTTACGCCATAGTAGGAAACTCGAGTATCACATCCGGAAAACCAAAATCAGAGAAAATAATATTGATAGAATGAATCCACAATGTGGCCACAAATTGGATATCAAGCAGAAGGCATTTTCCATATCTTTACTTCGAAGATATGTATCATATAGTACCTTTTCAAAACACTTTCAAATATTATACTTATATAAAGTCCATTATATAAGATTTCATTTTCAAATCGAATACTTTCCAAAATCATTAGTAAATCAAATCACACTTATATAGACTTCAATTATATAAGATTTTGCTTTTCAAATTGAGTATCTTTCCAAATCAATAGTTTTTAAATCAACTTCATACTTATACAAATCAATTTTATATAAGTTTGATAACTCTCAAATCAAAGTATTTAGTAAAATAATATTCTCAATTTCAATTCGTTTCAATATCAATTCAGTTTCACAATCATATACGATTCCACCAAATTATTTCTTCCAAATTCAATACCTTCAGTTTCAAAGTTCCCAAAATAGTAGGTTTAGAAAATAATCCTAGTTTCCAAGTCAACATAATTTTGGTTAACCAAATTCATTTACTTAACAAAACATTTCAAACTCATTTACCTTTCCGAACGATTAGTACTTTTCAAAATCACTTAGCTTTGAAAATTTAAACCTCGATTTGGAAGTGCTCGAACATTCAAAATATTCGAAGAAATCAAATTTCCAATTCATAGTTGGAAATCAACAACAAATTAGTAAATCAATTTCAATATATAGAGTAATATCAAATCTGAAACTCGAGAACTGAACACCAGGCTCACTTCAAATCGTTTCACATATATGTACATATATCATTCGCATATCAAATCATACTTCGAAATTTGAAATCAAAATTTGTTTCACACAATCACTCGCATAGCAAAGCTACTAGAGTGGCCTCTCCCCCACTCTGAAACTCGAAAATTAATGTCGATGATGCGTGCACTCATCACCGAAATTATTTTCCAGCGACACAAGTGAGTTCTGGACTTCTAAAAGCTTCTATGAAATTTCTTCGAAATCATTGGAATTCATTTGAATTCATTTGAAACATTCTTATTCCGAAAATACTTTTTAATCGTATTATTATATCTTTTCCAAAATCATAAAACCAATTTCCAAATGCGGAGTTCAATTTTTCGAATTTCAAATTGAAAACCCTTCAGTTTTAAATCATTTTTATATAAATCAATTTTCTTATAAAATTTTCAAAATTTCAAATCCTAATCGAAAACAGTTTCACTTTTATATATTGAATATAATCATACTTATCAAAATGGTAATTTCGATATATAAAACAATTTCTAAAATACAAACCAACCCGATTTTCAAAGGATGATTTCAAGAATGGATTTCAAAACAAAGATAGCCTCGATCGAAGATGAGATAACCACATTTGAAAATAGGAGATGGATATACTTACATAAATCACGGACGACCTTAACCGGTCAACCGTGACTTCAAGAACAAGGTCGATGCAGAATTTCTAGGAAAATCAACATTCGGCTGTAAGAGATGATGACATCTAAACGAAGGATATAGAATCCCTGGTGAATCATTGTCAATTGTAAGGGAGTTTCACCCCTTTACAAATCATTCAAAGATTGGCGGGATCACCTATTCTTATATAAATCATTCGAAGTGGAGTTATGGGATACTCCAGGATCAATGAATAAGAATAAGTGAGACAAGAATAGATTTTCGGAACCAAATAGAATGTTCCAAAATTCAAAGGAAATTCAAATCAAAAAGGAAGGAATTCGAGCTCGAAAGAAGGTGATTCTGTAAATAAATTTACCATATATGCTAAGTTTGCTTAGAGCCAAAGCTCTGATACCAACTGTAACGACCCGATATTTTCAACCATTAGCATCCACACATGCCGGACTTGAATTGCTCAAAATATCATATTGTTAATTTAGATTTAGCAAAGCTCAACATCTACAGTAAATAAATCAAGCACGGAATCACAAACACAGAGTAATATAATGCAGCGGAATAGATAAGTAGTAGTTCATGAAGCTACTATATAAACATCAGAGTTAGAAATAAGCAGAATATCTCAAATACAGTGAAGTCTTCAATACAAACTGATGACCTCTCTGAAAAAATCAACTGGAAAAGCTGAAAGCTGAATCGATAGTTGAATCTCCAAGCGAAGATCCAAGCTCCAAAGGTGAGTCTCAATTGCTGTATCACTCAGTCTGACCCG
Organism: Allium cepa; assembly: GCA_030765085.1. Classification (NCBI taxonomy): domain Eukaryota; kingdom Viridiplantae; phylum Streptophyta; class Magnoliopsida; order Asparagales; family Amaryllidaceae; genus Allium; species Allium cepa. Next base: position 149,482,730 of record CM060930.1, read on the forward strand.
AGCATAAAGCAAAACACAAAAACACTCGAGTCAAGATTAAGATCCTTATATCAATAAATCCATCTCAAGTGAAATACCAACAGAAGTACAAATAACTTAAAGGATGTTTGGGATAATCATCCTCTAAGGATCCATAGAACTATCTACAATGCAGTAATATACGCTATTAGCAATCAAACGTCATTACAACACCATGGTCATTTCAAATCATTTATAATTCAAACCAAACTATCATTTCCTTTCAAAATATATACATTTCCAAATTATAACCTTTTCAAAGTTACGATACATCAAAAACCAAAACACCTTGAAATCATAATTATTTAGAAAAAAATACTTTGAAATCATAGCCTCCATCACAATTTATAAATTCCAAATTTAAAACCAAATAGAATTCCAAATTCAAATTCTATTAAACCTCACCTTATCAATTTCAATTCAATTAAATTTCTAATTAAACCATTTCAATTTATGTCGATTTCAAATACAGATTTAAATCACAAAATAAACCATTTAAATTCCAATATTTTCAAGGTTTAAATATTCAGCATTTTCAAAACTAATTTAACAGTTTCATATAGATCTTGGTTTAACTTCATTATTATTTAGTCTTGGGAATATTCACTTAATAAATGCAATATCGATTAAATAACCTTAAATTACTGTTCACTATAATTTTCCTTCAATTTCTTTAAACAGGGAATATACATTAAATTTCTTAAATCAAAATCAAGTTATAAGATCATTTCAAAATTTCAAATTCAATAGTTTCAAATCAATTCAATTAAGTAAAATTCCCAACGAAATACGATTTTAATAAATTCAACCTTGTCTTCCTTACTTACACGAATCATTGAAAAATCGATTTAAGATTATAATACTTAACTTATTATATTAATTAAATCAAACTTTCTTAATTTTGGTTTACTATCAAATCTACTTTATATTCAAACATATTTACATAAAATATTTCGCTATTAGATAGAACCATATATATTCCCTTTCAAAACCAGAGAAATCATTTTCAAATATTTATATATAGACCAACGGTGTCAGTATATAATTTCTATCCTATGATTAAGTAATACAGATATTTATCATTTCAATCCGCAATCCCAAATTCAATGAAAATCGCTTGGATTTATCATTTTAACCCATAACGATTTTCTCATATTCTAATGTCCATTCCGGTATGTATCATTTCAACCCATAGGGAATCCTATACTAACATGGAACTTGCAGAGTAATAACAGATATGACAATAACAGTAGCAGGCTAATATTATCAATAACAATAAAGTATAAATAACAAGATATGGTGTCATATCCCACAGGTGAACAATTACAGATAGTAGTATATATAACAATTTAATTAACTACAGTAGCATATTTCAATTGTCGTTTCAATTGAAATCAAATTTAATAAATATAAGAACGTTAATCGCGAGTGATTGCTCACCTTTCGCGGCTAGAGAGGTTTGACGACCGAACAAGCTACGAACTCCAAAACTAAGCTAAATTGACACGAATTTGACGGACAACCCGATAATAGGAATTGACGAAACGGATACAGTCGGTTTGATAGAAATGGAAAATATTTATATATATTTATTTCAAATCAATATTTATTTAAACATATATTAAATTAAATATATATTTCAAAATCATTGGTTTAAATAAACACATAAATAACACATCATATCTATATTATTTATTCTAAAATCAATACTTGCAAATCCATATCTAATAAACCCATAGTTTACAAATTCTATAAATAAAATCAAAATATCATAATCTAACATAGTTTTATCGAATCATAACAATCTAAATATATACATGGTTCACAAAGTTTACATTAATATACTATAACATAAATTATTCTAACATGCCCAACAGACATACCAAATATCAACTAAAATTTACATATGAAATATATATGTAATCAGTTATATTTAAAATATCGAGTGTAAGTTATAATATATATAGGTAGAAAAAAATGCACGCATGTGCCTATCCGCTCCAGAGGGTAACATACGCAGGCTGTAGGATAAAATATGACTATATATATGCATTTTTTCTTCCTCCCTTCATCTTACTTAAAACCTAGAATAGAAACAAACAACAACTTTAAAATATAATATATATATATATATAATATTTCAACTTTACTGTATACCTATGCAATATGCAGCAGCTATTATAGCAGCTATTATCATCATCTTCATTAAAGAAACTATAAGGCTGTAAAGAGAATATAAAAAATCACAACTTATATATATATATATATATATATATATATAAAACTGCCTAAATCAATTTTATAAACTCATATAGAGTAAAGAATTCAAACTATAAAATCTATACATAATATGATCTTTAAACTCTAAGTAAATAAACTATCACTATATATAATATATAAAAAAAACATGTGTATTTAAACACAATATAAAATAAAAATCTCTGAATTTTATATTCAAAATAATTATTTCTTAAACGCGTATAATAAACCAAAATATTTATATATTATATAAAATCTTTTCTTCAACTTAAAAAAATCAATACACAAAATAAATATAAAAAAAATCAACTTAAAAAGAGATGGTTGGCTGCTGCTGTCGAGGTGCTTGGTGCTGCAGCTACGAGTGATGAGCTTTGGGTCTGGAGTGTGATAGGTCGGAGAAGGGGCAGATTGGGTTTTTGGCTGCAAGGTGGTGTGCACATAGGTCAGAGGGCGGAGGGAGGATTGCCACGTGAATGAGCGAAGGTTGAGAAAAGGTATTGCGAGCTGAGTGGTTTGGCGGTGTGTCGTTCATGGGAAGGAGGCGGAGAGGAGAGCGGTGCATCTGGTTGTGGGTCGTAGAGGTTGCTGGTTGCCGTGAGGTCGGTCAGCGAACAAAGGACACGAATGGCGGTTTTTGGACGTAGATCGGAGCCTGGAAAATTCAGTGCTATAGTAGATTGAGAACAAAGGGAGAGAGGAAGCAGTTTGGAAGAAAAAAATAATGGAAGAAAGGAAAAGAGTAGGAAGATAAAGGTGAAAAGAACGAGGCCAGGAAAAACATATAGAAGCAGATCAAGCTTTGGAAAAACAAAACGGTATAAAAGGAGCAGTGTTCGGTTATAAAGTAGATGGAATTGAATATGAAGGATGTTACGTTAGATTTTCGAACTGACCAATATAAGGGCAGAAATTTAGGCATATGGAACGTGTAACAACCCGATTTTTTTAGGGATACTAAATTGGAAATCAACTAATAAATTGATAATTAATCTGTTAATAATAACAAAAAATTAAATATTTATGGAAAAAAATAAAAATAAAATAATAAATAAAAGAAAACAAAAGAAAATAAAATGGAAATTTAATATTAATAGTGTTGAGAGGAAAATAAATGGTAACAAATTCATTTACTTTTATTTGGAGTTATAAATTATGTCTTTTTAGTGGTACTGTAATTTATTTTAAAAAATGAACCATTTTATTAACCTAAACAATTTGATAAGTTAAACATTGAGAATGATATGGTTTTTTTATGAAAGAATGATAACTAATAACATGAGATAAAATGTGTTTTATGTATGAAAAGTTTAGATGATTATTTTTTAATGTTAATTTACAATTAGGTATAAAAGGAAAAAAGGGAGAAGTAAAAAAACAATGATAATAATAAAAATAATAATAATAAATAATAATATCATTTTTATAATGTCATGTAGGAAAGATCTAGAAAGTGAATAAAATAATGTTAACCAAAAGAAAAATCTAGAATAAGGACAAAAATAAAATGAATAAATTGTATTGAAAAGAAAAAAGAAATAATAAACTAAGGGGTTAATTGGAAGAATATTCTAGAAGAGGGGCTTTACAATAAAAAACACCATCCCTTCTCCTCTACCCGTTTACAGTATGTACAGAGAAACAGAAAGCCAAAAAAAAAGAGAAAGGAGAAAACCTAAACCTAATTTTTAATCTTCTCATTCAAACACAAATCCCACTTTGCAATTAAAGGTTAGAAGAAAAGATTCCCAATTCTAAGAGTAAGTATCCCTAAATCAATCCTATTCTATCTCTTTCTTTTATTTTTATGAATAGCTATTTAGGATTTTCTAATTTGTTAGAAATAGGAAGGTGAAAGACAAGCAATCCAAGGGCTGGCTGATTTAGAGCTTGAATATTGCTATTTGGAGTTTAGGTGAGTGAAGTTATAACCCTATTTTATTTTTCATTTTTCATGTACGCATGCAAATAAAAGTGTGCAATTTTTGAATAAAATGATTGCTTCCTCATTTCCCCAATTATGTGTTGTTGATAGGATTATTGAACTGAAGAAGAAATGAGGATTGATGCATAAAATTAAATGCATGCATGTTGTTTGCTTAATTACTGTAGAGGGAAGAAGAAAAAAATTGAAAAAAAAACTTGCTGTTTGCACTGTGCACTTTGCATGTTATTTTAAATGTCCAGTGTTGTGTAAATGTTGTAACTCTGATGTATAAAAATATAAGTGTACTGATACAGTTCTTCTTTGTAAAACTATTATTTATGTGATATTATATTTTGATCCGCTGCGAATGTGAGGTTTCTGTGACTTGTTCCTGTTTCGTCTTCTTTCTCTTTTCTTCTTTCCCTAACTATCTGGAATTTTTGGGTTCAAAATTTCCAGGTCGTTATATTTGGTATCAGAGCTGAAGGTTAAGCGAGAACCATGGCTCTGGTGGGATTACTCATTAGAGATTGGGTCAATGGTACCCTAGAATGAGTTGAGTGTATATATATGAGAGCGTACTTGTTATTTTCTTATATAAAGATTCTAAATGATTTTATATAAGAATACATTTTGATATATAAAGCAATATTTCTTTCTAATAAATATTAAGGTAATTGGTTGTTAAATTATTGGAATTAAATTAAGTGGTAATAGAAATACAACCAAATTGAAATTGAATAAAGATGAGTTTGAAATGGATGTAAACTGAAATTTAAAATCATGAATTTGGGGAAGAATTCCAAAATTAGATGGTAATGAATTGTTTTCCAAATATGATAATCTTGGTTATTATCATAAATGTTTATTATGTTTAATAATGAAATATTTGATAATGAGTATAAGCTATAACTTGAGATGGGTTTTGAATTGTGAAGTTCTGAATTCTAAATTTAAACATTTGAAATTGTTTTCAAAATGTTAAAGGAAATAATATTATTCAAACTATTTTGATTGTAATCTTATTTTAGAATAAGAAGTTGTTTGTAAACTTTAAAAGAATTTGTTGAATTAAAACCAGGGTGGTTTAAAATTTGAAGTATAACTTGGTGTGTAAAGGAAATTATTATATATATTTTTGGATATACATAATATCAGAGATAATTTGTAATAAACTCTAAATGTTGAGTTTTAAATTTGGAAAGAGATGTGATACCCAAAGTGATAAATTTTGGAACCTATAAGTGGGAGGATTACTAATGTGAAGTTGAAAATTTGAAATGGGAATTCAAATTGGGTAAGGTTGGCTGGATTAAGTAAATTGAATTTATTTTTGGGAAAGTTAAATAATTCAACAAGAAACCTGAGTTTGAAATTTCATGATGAAATTGGTATTTAACTTGGTAAGTTAAAATGGTTGATTTGAATGGGGAGTTTGTGTGATCTCAAAATGGGTTTGAGATCTGGAAATTGGAAAGGGATGAATGTTTTGAAATAATTTGAATGACACCATCCTATTGTTATTAATAATCTTTAAGTTAAATTGGATTTGTTCAAAAGAATGAAGAAATGAGGTGTGGTAATATATCCATTATTAAGATAAAATGGAATCATTTTGGACTTGAATTTTGAATGTTTAAGGTAAAACGTCAAAGGTTTGGTTTTAAAATTTAAATTTGATGATAAATTGAATTTCAAAGATTTAGTTGTTTAAAAAGGATTTGAATTATTATCTGAACTTTGAAATAGGATAAAAATGGAATTTGGATTCAGAATTAAATGGTTTAAAGATATAAGTTGATTTGATTTAAAGGATTAGATCAACATTTAAAAATCTAACTCGAATTTATATAATTCGGGATGGTTTAAATTTGAAATTTGAATTGAATTAGTTCAAATGAAATTTGATTTGAATTAATTAGAATTATGATTGAAGATGGATAAGTTTAAAAATTCAAATGGAAAATTTAATTGGATTGATTTGAAATGAAATTGAAGTTGAATAAGTTCAAATTCAAATGGGAATTGGGATTAATTCAAAAAGAAATTGATATGAATTGAAATTGGTTCAATTTGAAAATTATTTGAATTAATTGAAATTATGATTAAAGTTGAATAAGTAAATTCAAATAGAATTTGATTTGAATTTAGAAAAGGAATTGAGGATTAATTCAACTTGAATTTGGGTGTGACGCCCCACCTCTATGCTCACAATAACAAAGAGTATTAAAGAAATACTGTCTGTTATTACGAAGAATAAGGCTGGATAGGAGCGGCCATCCGTAGTTAGGCCTTACACTAGTATTGATTATCTCGATAGGAGTGGTATATATTTTATATTTTTCATTTCTGTTTATTTACTCCCATCGACATATTCAATTCCAGTATAAAACGAACTACGACGGTTCATAATAGTTTAGGATAAGATATATAATAATAACACAGATAAGCTAAATGCGGAACACAGAAAATATCAAATCTCATATATATAACTGAAGTTAGTTACAGTACATGTGATACAAAACATATGATACAACTACAAATATCGACACAGGATGTTACATATACAAGTACATTAATATAATTAATATACATGAATACACATCATCCTATACTATGACAACAACTACTCCAAAAGATATAAAGAGACTTCATAGCTCTAGCAGCAACCCAAAGCAAGATATCTACAACCTGAAATAACTCGGTCTGACCCGAGTATTAAATTCAAAAGAAAATAATACATTGGTCAGTCTAATTCAAACTCAGTTATGAATGCACGGAAGCAATAATAATTAAATAATCAAATAGACGACAGTCACAATAAATCTTACCTATCCAATTCTTCAAATAAGGAAATCGGATAACGGTAAATATAACACGTAACAGTGTTAAACATCAATCAACAAATTCAATTTATCAACAAAGATAAATGAAAGGATTATCAATGAAGATAATTTAGAAAACAACAGAATTACCTAAACGACAATTAAGAACAAAATCTAATTACTAAATAAATAATTAGAAATTATAATCTAATTATCAAAAAGATAATTAGATATCAACAAAATCATCAAATTAAACCAAATCAAAATACGATTCAAAATATTGAATTGGACACACGAAAGAATGCAAACAATTGAAATATCAATTAAAACGTCAATTCGAGTAGGGCTGCAGTACATGCACGCGTGTACTGCCTCGCCACTACAGCATGAAATACACAAAAGATCAATGAATCAAAAGCAAATGGCTCCAACTCAAATCAAAATAAACCAGATGGAATTGCAACAGCAAGCACAACATCCATCCAGTAACCACCAAATGAACAAAGTCACATGAAGGCACAATGAAAATTCACAATCAAACACAAGGTCAAACCCAAAATACTGGATTTAACACAAATGTAATAAAATAATGTCACAACTTTCAGCACGAGGTCAAATCCGAGCTACGTGCTGGATTCAACTCAAGTGTAATTAGAAAAACAAATCCAATTGCATCAATGCAATGCAAATCAACAAGGGCAAGACTGTATACAAAACGAAACTGCAATCACCACATGATCACAAGGCAAGACTGCAACAAAACGAAACTGCAGTCACCACATGATCACAAGGCAAGACTGCAACAAAAACTCAGATGCAAGCACACTCAAGGCGCAATGCACATCAAACCAGTAGTATGCTCGAAGAAAATATAAATCAAGTTCAAGTCACTCATGAAAACAACTTACTGTAGCAACCAACCCAAATGCAACAGGGTATCAAGTACCCAAACATGCACAATAATTGGCAAATACATACAGTAAACACTGGCCAGCCAGAAAATAAACTTAGCAAGTTCAACATGTCACAAAGCAAAGCACAATGCAATAGAAAACTACTGCAATAACCCATACAATTATACCCAAATATAGAGGATATATTACTATAAAAATCAATGCAAGAACAGTTAAACATGCAGCAAATATGTGCAACATTTGAAGTTCATGCACAAGGCAAAATTGAAACACAAGGTTCGGCAAAAGACACATACAAGTGCAGTCCAGTTCATGCTCAGCAGTTCAAGGGTAACCTAAATCAAGACATGTACAGAAAGACTGGAACAACATCTTGCACAATCACATAAGTAACTACAACAAGGAAGTACAACATATACAATTCAGTGAACAAATAAAACACATTTGTTATATGTGTAAATATGTATATTACAAGTCCAAGCTACACGCCGAAGCATAGAATTAAAGTGGACAATGTCAACAGGATCATGTAACAATCTGTTTTCTTTTCTTTCTTTTTTAAAAATCACCAAACATTATCATGTTATCATTGCAATGCCAAAGTCGAGTGAGCTACAAAATAATCATGCCAAAGCCATGGAACAGCTACACAAAGTTAAAGCCGATATCTACAATAAAAGTCAGGAAGGTTCAAAATGGCTGAAGTCAATAGTTCAACATCAAAGAAATGGCCAAAGTCGAACAACCCAAAAATCAACACCGTGGTGTTCAGAAATCGAATCAAGTCAGAAAGTCATCAATCAACGAAACAAAATCGAACTACCATAACGTAATACTAAGTTTGAATTAAAAATGTTAAACTCGAAGTCAAGTAGGAAATTCGCTACTGTAACGACCAAGGAAAGGTCGAATGGTTCTAAATCGAAACCATATCAATCAAGGAAACCAACGAGTTCAAAATCGATGCCATTAAATCAAGTAATCAAATAAACACAAATTGGAACGAGTCAGAAACAAGTTCAACCACGGAGGCCGAAGTCAGATCCTTGGTAAACAAGGAATCAGAAAATACACAGAGAAAAAAGATTATCACTGTTACCAAGCACAAGTGCAACACCAACACGGCAGTGAGACAGAATTGTGCAAGTTCCAAAATCATGATACAGCTGTTTCAACTCTAGACAGGGGAGGTTTCAAATTGTAGATCAAAGTATAGGACGATGTCACCAAAAATACATAAAGTCATCTACAGTTCAAACCAAAATGTACCAAAATCTCAACTACCAAATAAAGTAATCAAAGCCGAAGCCAAACATTATCACAAGCCGAAGTCAGGTGATAAACAAATTGTAGCAGAAAACAAAATTCAAGTTAATGCCGAAGACAACAAAAAATCTGAACAAGTCAAATAAAATCATCAACATCGTAACAAAGTCGAATGACCGAGACGAAGTCAAGCAACCCTCAGTCAAACGCAAAGTTAGCAAATTCGACTGGAATAAAACAGTAGCTTTGATTCAGATGTGAGTGAAAATCGAAATTCGCTCACCTTGCTTCGATGAACCAAATCCAATCGCAACCGAAGTCATCAAAATTCACGAAGCCAAAATTTCCAGAAAATCAAAACTGTGTCTACTAAACAAAATATGTATATGAACTGGAAAAAAGTCAGTAACCATCTCGAACATCCAAACGAAGGTCGAATGGCCGGGCATAGCATTGATGAAGCCAAACAAGTGTACACAAACAAAAATCAAATAAATCGAAACATATATAAACAGATAATTGAATTAGATGTGAGTGAAAATAAATCACTCACCTTAGTTTTGACGAGCATGACAATCGATCGACAAGCAAAATCCACCAGATCGAAGCAATTAACATCGGCGTCTTCAAAACCCTAATTTCTGAAGAAAAAGGAACGAGCACGAGCCGCCATTTTTAATTTTTCTTTTCGTTAAGGCTTGCAAATGAAAACTGAAGGGAGAAATTTTAGACGGGTCTCTACTTATGATACAACACATCACCATAAAAACGTGGGCCAAGATTTAATATTTAAGGCCCACACAACAATTAACAAATTTATAAAAGAATTTCGACCCGATTACAAACTCCTAACAGCAATTAGCTAGCACGTTAATCGTTTAATGACGATTATAAATTGGTGCTAAAACCAGGGTTGTTACAGACTCCCCTCCTTATAAAAATTGCGTCCCCGCACATTTCATAATTAAGGTCGTCAATAACAATTATTTTGCTAACATAAACTGGTTAAGCTAGAAAAATAAAGGTCAAAAATACAAACGCTAAGGAAATCTTTTAATTTCATAAAAGCGATTCACAAATTCTAACAAAATCTAATTATCAATAGATAGTTCAGAAAACAGCAAAACTGAATAAACACGAATATCAGCAATATTTAATTAGCAATTAGATAATTAGAATACAGAAATCACAAAACAGCAATATCTAATTATCGATACGATAATTAGAAAACAGCAAAATCTAATTATCAAAAACGATAATCAGAAATCTCAAATCAAAAAATATCTAATTATCAAAAACGATAATCCAAAATCTCAAATCAACAAATATCTAATTATCAAAAACGATAATCCGAAATCTCAAATCAACAATATCTAGTTATCACAAATGATAATCAGAAATCTCAAATCAACAAATATCTAATTATCACAGACGATAATCCGAAATCTCAAATCAACAAATATCTAATTATCACAAACTATAATCCGAAATCTCAAATCAACAAATATCTAATTATCACAAACGATAATCAGAAATCTCAAATCAACAAATATCTAATTATCACAAACGATAATCAGAAATCTCAAATCAACAAATATCTAATTAGCACAAACGATAATCAGAAATCTCAAATCAACAAATATCTAATTATCAAAAACGATAATCAGAAATCTCAAATCAACAGATATCTAATTATCACAAACGATAATCAGAAATCTCAAATCAACAAATATCTAATTATCACAAACGATAATCAGAAATCTCAAATCAACAAATATCTAATTATCACAAACGATAATCAGAAATCTCAAATCAACAAATTTCTAATTATCACAAACGATAATCAGAATCAACAAATATCTAATTATCACAAACGATAATCAGAATCAACAAATATCCAATTACCGGTAGATAATTGGAAACAACAAATATCTAGAAATCAATTAAGATGACTAGAAAATCAACATAAAAGGTTGGATCGATTCCATCAGGTGGCAAGTTTTTAACTACGCCGCACGTGCATCAACAAATGGCCGAAGCCTACCAAGTACTATAAATTTTGGCGCCCATCAAATGACCCGAAGGTCCGTAGAGTGACCCGAAGGTCTAGTACTGGTATTTGACCCGAAGGTCCGTAGAGTGGCCCGAAAGCCCAACAAATGACACGAAGGTCCAGTAGAGTGGCCGAAAGCCCAACAAATGACCCGAAGGTCCAACATAGTGGCTCGAAAGCACACAAAATCATCAAACAGCAGACGTCTCAATTAACGAGTCCGGAATTAATCGAAATAACAAACGCACATGTCCCATACCACGAGTTTTACTAAATTGTTTAATTCTCTTCATCATTTCCTTGAAAGTGCAAAATTGTGTATTTTAAATAAATAACATTTTACGTTATAAAACAGACAAGTCTGGAATTAAGCGAATTAGTAAAAGTAAGTGTTCATAGTCCTCGATTTTGCTGAATCGTTTAAATCGTTTCCTCATTCTTTTGAAAGCGCAAACTGTAGAATTTTTGGAAAACAATTTTTATTTTAAAACGATTTTTAAAACACGTGATTAAAACAGCAACATCTGTTGCAAATTCGATAAGGAAATTGCACTTCTCAAAACGCCGTAAAAACGGATCTCAAAATCAGCATCGCGGGATAACCGCTTGAAAGTTCACTTTTAAAATTTGACGGTTACTGAAGTCAAAGCGACAGTAATTTTTATACGTCAAAATCTCATCAAAATAATTCGCATCAAAATATAACGCCATTGAATTTTCATTCATCAAAATGCCAACAAAACACTATGCTTCAAAAATCTAGCACCGGTGTAAAAATCCCATTATAAAAATAACGGCAACAAAATACGTTTTAGAACCAAACACGGGTTCAACGTAAAATTAATGCAGTAACGTGCAACTCATATTTGCATGCCTACTGCAAAATGAACAAAGAAATCACTCGAATATATCTTCAATGAAGATAATTCAAAACAGCAAAAATCCCAACAAAATCACATAACTGGAATCGCTTCGGATCCCGAAATCGGAAGAAAACAAAATATACACATCTATGTAACAACACAATGAAATCTATTTCAATTTCATATTTTGATTTTTAAATCAAAAAGGTTATCAGCTGTACACATCGAAGGCAGTCTCACTGTTTCCACTGCGCACTCTGATAAACAGAACACAAATTACTCGATCATCAAAACATAATTTCACTTTTATTTTTATATAAAGATATTTAAAAATTTCATCATAATTTCAAAACTTTAGTTTTGACTCAAAGCACAACTAAAACATCAACAAATAGTTGTAACACATGTTCCATCTAAGTTATGTTTTATATTATGTCCATAAAACCCTCGCTCTGATACCAACTGTGACACCCCACCTCTATGCTCACAATAACAAAGAGTATTAAAGAAATACTATCTATTATTACGAAGAATAAGGGTGGATAGGAGCGGTCATCCATAGTAAGGCCTTACACTAGTATTGATTATCTCGATAGGAGTGGTATATATTTTCTATTTTTCATTTCTGTTTATTTACTCCCATCGACATATTAAATTCCAGTATAAAACGAACTACGATGGTTCATAATAGTTTAGGACAAGATATATAATAATAACACAGATAAACTAAATGCGGAACACAAAAAATATCAAATCTCATATATATAACTGAAGTCAGTTACAGTACATGTGATACAATACATATGATATAACTACAACTGTCGACACAGGATGTTACATATACAAGTACATTAATATAATTAATAACATGAATACACATCATCCTATACTATGACAACAACCACTCAAAAAGATATAAAGAGACTTCATAGCTATAGCAGCAACCCAAAGCAAGATATCTACAACCTGAAATAACTCGGTCTGACCCGAGTATTAAATTCAAAAGAAAATAATACACCGGTCAGTCTAATTCAAACTTAGTTATTAATGCACGGAAGCAATAATAATTAAATAATCAAATAGACGATAGTCATAATAAATCTTACCTATCCAATCCTTTAAATAAGGAAATCGGATAACGGTAAATATAACACGTAACAGGGTTAAACAACAATCAACAAATTCAATTTATCAACAAATATAAATGAAAGGATTATCAATGAAGATAATTTAGAAAACAACAGAATTGCCTAAACGGCAATTAACAACAAAATCTAATTATTAAATAAATAATTAGAAACTCATAATCTAATTATCAAAAAGATAATTAGATATCAACAAACCATCAAATTAAACCAAATCAAAATACGATTCAAAATATTGAATTTGATACACGAAACAATTCAAACAATTGAAATATCAATTAAAACGTCAATTCGATTTAGGGCTGTAGTACACGCACGCGTGTACTGCCTGGCCACTACAGCATGAAATACATAAAAGATCAACGAATCAAAAGCAAATGGCCCCAACTCAAATCAAAATGAACCAGATGGAACTGCAACGACAAGCATAACATCCATCCAGTAACCACCAAATGAACAAAGTGCACATGAAGGCACAATGAAAATTCACAATCAAACACAAGGTCAAACCCAAAATACCGGATTCAATACAAGCGTAATAAAATAATGTCACAACTTTCAACACGAGGTCAAATCCAAGCTACGAGCTAGATTCAACTCAAGTGTAATTAGAAAAACAAATCCAATTGCATCAATGCGATGCAAATCAACAAGGGCAAGACTGCATACAAAACGAAACTACAGTCAATACATGATCACAAGGCAAGACTGCAACAAAATGAAACTGCAGTCACCACATGATCACAAGGCAAGACTACAACAAAAACTCAAATGCAAGCACACTCAAGGCGCAATGCACATCAAACCAGTAGTATGCTCGAAGAAAATATAATCAAGTTCAAGTCACTCATGAAAACAACTTACTGCAGCAACCAACCCAAATGCAACAGGGTATCAAGTACCCAAACATGCACAATAATTGGTAAATACATACAGTAAACACTGGCCAGCCAGAAAATCAACTCAGCAAGTTCAACATGTCACAAAGCAAAGCACAATGCAATAGCAAACTACTGCAATAACCCATACAAGTATACCGAAAATATAGGGGATATATCACTATAAAAACCAATGCAAGAAAAGTTAAACTTGCAGCATATATGTGCAACATTTGAAGTTCATGCACAAGGCAAAATTGAAACAGAAGGTTCGGCAAAAGACACATACAAGTGCGGGCCAGTTCATGCTCAGCAGCTCAAGGGTAACCAAAATCAAGACATATACAGAAAGACAGGAACAACATCTTGCACAAGCACACAAGTAAATACAACATGGAAGTACAACATATACAATTCAGTGAACAAATAAAACACATTTGTCACATGTGTATATATGTATATTACAAGTCCAAGCTGCAGGCCGAAGCATAGAATTAAAGTGGACAATCTCAACAGGATCATGCAACAATCTGTTTTCTTTTCTTTTTTCTTTTTTTAAAAATCACCAAACATTATCACGTTATCATAGCAATGCCAAAGTCAAGTGAGCTACAAAATAATCATGCCAAAGCCATGGAATAACTACACAAAGTCAAAGCTGATATCTACAGAGCAAAGTCAGGAAGGTTCAAAATGACCGAAGTCAACAGTACAACATCAAAGAAATGGCCAAAGTCGAATAACCCAAAAATCAACACCGTGGTGTTTAGAAGTCGAACCAAGTCAGAAAGTCATCAATCAACGAAACAAAATCGAACTACCGTAACGTAATACTAAGTTTGAATTAAAAATGTTAAACTCGAAGTCAAGTAGCAAATTCGCTACTGTAACGACCAAGGAAAGGTCGAATGGTTCTAAATCGAAACCATATCAATCAAGGAAACCAACGAGTTCAAAATCAATGCCATGAAATCAAGTAATCAAATATACACAAATTGGAATGAGTCAGAAACAAGTTCAACAACGAAGGCCGATCTCAGATCCTTGGTAAATAAGGAATCATCAAATACACAAAGCAAAAAGATTGTCACTGTCAACAAGCACAAGTGCAACACCAACACGGCAGTGAGACAGAATCATGCAAGTTCCAAAATCATGATATGGCTGTTTCAACTCAAGACAGAGGAGGTTTCAAACTGTAGATCAAAGTATAGGCCGATGTCACCAAAAATACACAAAGTCATCTACGGTTCAAACCAAAATGTAAATCTCAACTACCAAATAAAATAATCAAAGCCGTCGCCAACATTATCACAAGCCAAAGTCAGGTGATAAACAAATTGTAGCAAAAAACAAAATTCAAGTTAATGCTGAAGACAACAAGAAATCTGAACAAGTCAAATAAAATCATCAACATCGTAACAAAATCGAATGACCGAGATGAAGTTAAGCAACCTCAGTCGAACGCAAAGTTAGCAAATTCAAATCGAATAAAACAGTAGCTTTGATTTAGATGTGAGTGAAAATCGAAATTCACTCACCTTGCTCTGAAAAACCAAATCCAATCGCAGCTGAAGTCATCAAAATTCACGAAGCCAAAATTTCCAGAAAATCAAAACTATGTCTACTAAACAAAATATGTATATAAACTGGAAAAAAGTCAATAACCATCTCGTACATCCAAATGAAGGTCGAATGGCCGGGCATAGCATTGACGAAGCCAAATAATTGTACACAAACAAAAATCAAAGAACTCAAAACATATATAAACAGATAATTGAATTAGATGTGAGTGAAAATAAATCACTCACCTTAGTTTTGACGAGCACGACAATCGATCGGCAAGTAAAATCCACCAGATCGAAGCAATTAATGTCGGCGTCTTCAAAACCCTAATTTCTGAAGAAAAAGGAACGAGCACGAGCTGCCATTTTTAATTTTTCTTTTCGTTAGGGCTTGCAAATGAAAACTGAAGGGAGAAAGTGGGACGGGTCTCTCCTTATGATACAACACATCACCATAAAAACTTGGGCCAAGATTTAATATTTAAAGCCCACACAACAATTAACAGATTTATAAAAGAATTTTGACCCGATTACAAACTCCTAATAGCAATCAACTAGCTCGTTAATCGTTTAGTGTTGATTATAAATTGGTGCTAAAACCCGAGTTGTTACATTGGGATTAAGTCAATTTCAATGGAAATTGAAGTTTTTTAATTTGGAATTGAGTCAATTTAAATGGAAGTGGAAATTTAAATTAAATTGATTGGAAATGGAGTTTGGAAATAGAACAGTTTGACTATGGACTATTTTCAAACTAAATTGTTTTAGTACAAACCTATTTTTCCAAGCTATTTATTATATATACAACCTTTCTTATTGAACCCAAAACTATCCTATACTCATTTTATAACTACTTTTGAAATTATTTAACTATTTTATAACTATTTTATAACTAATTACTATTTTACAATTATTTTGCAATTATTTAAAATTTCTATAGTTATTTGACTGTTTTCCTATTATTTTGCAATTACTTAACTATTTTGCAGCTATTTTACAAACTAATAATTATTTTTCAACTACTTATCTACTTTTAGCCTTTCAAATTATTTTCTAAATTTAAGCTGGACAGAGTTTAAACTGTTTATGATTGAATATTCATTTGGTATAAGGATTAATGTGATAATCCAAATGAAATTGAGGCAAATGTGAATAAGTAAATAGAAATTAAAGTGAATGTGAATAGAAAAGGAGATTGATTTGGCTAATACTCAATGAAGATAAATATGTAAGATATACGTATATTATTCTATTCGCATAGTGATTTGATCTAGATTCGAGCACAGAATTTCGAGATAGTTATATCGATCCGAGTGGGATTTTTCACTCGATTTTTGACGGAGAACATGGATATGGATTGTTGATTGGTTCCGGATATTCTCTATCATAGTTATGGCTATGCAAGGAGAATGACAGTTTCTAATCAAGAAACCAGATCTGTGTCCGCACTAGGAAGTCGGGTGGACGGTACTAGTTCGGAAATGGAATTGTGTGATCGAGTGAGCGATCAGATTGATATAGCGTACGGATGACATGTGTACATCGTACGGGTTTCAATGAAATTAATACTGGGAGTTTGTGGATAAGAAATATGAAATGGTGTTTAAAATGAAAGGTATATTTTGTGAAATATATGATGAAATAAAGTGGAAATTGGATATTTCTGTGGTAGAAATTTACTTTATGGAAGTATAAGTAATTTGGTAAGTGACTTTATAGAGTAATCAAATTTTAAGATTTGATTTGGGATAAACAAAGTTATGTATCTTTGTTATATATAAGATGAATCTTCCCTTGTTGAATCTATTGCTAGAAGAAAATGGATTTTTGGAAATAATTGAAGTATAAAAGGAGTTTTATACAAGTTTGAAATGATCCAAAGTTTTAAAAATTATATATATCTATATATATATATATAAAGGATCTTATTAGGATTTTGGAAAGGTTTTGGGAACCTTTGGATTTGGAAAGGCTTTTGATTTTGGGTAAAATCGATACTGAAATTTGGAAGCCTAGTTTGAGAACTATCGATTTTTAGATAATCGATTTTGTGTAAAGGAGCTTTGTATGAGATCACACTAGGTGTATGATTTGAAAGATACTATATGTGTATAGTATAAAGTGTTTTGACGATGGCTCTGGGGAAAAAGGCGCTCCCATGAAATGAACTTCTCAGGAGTGCCACCGGGTGGTGCTGCCTTGAATCCTAAAGGGGGGGGGGGGGTTCTAAAGTTTATCCTGTGAGGAGTCCGGACAAAACTAGTTCCTGAGGATTATGAGTAGTGTGTACCATAGCGAAATTCGTATGTGCCGCTGAGAGCCAACAGTCTGCGTTTGGTTTTATATCGGTAGACTACGACCTACTGTAACATAGCGAAAGTCGTGTGAGCCGCTGAGAGCCAACGGTCTACATTTGATTTTACATCGGTAGACTACGACCTATGTGGGAGTAGAAAAGTTTCATTTTTGGCAGGGAAAATCGAGGGCGCTGATGCCTATAGTTACATGGACTTTTGCTGTGATGGCAACGTAACCCTGGAATGTAACTGCGATCTGTTGTGGGTTCCATGGCATAATCGAAGGGCGTGGAGTGCCTATAGTTACATGGACTTTTGCTGCGATGGCAACGTAATCCAGGATGTAACTACGACCATGGATGGAGGTGATGATTTCCAGAGCATTCTCACCAAAGATACTTCCTCTATATTTTTATAAAAATAATTGTTTTCTGTATTTTCAATAAAATTATTTTCCAAGTATTTTCACTGGATGTTGAAAACGGGTTTACCAAGTACTTATAGATTTTCAGTCTTACGCCTGATCAACGTATGATCGAATTTCTGTGAGAACGAGGATGGACTTGTTGAGACATCGAGTTATAAAAAGTATTTTTATAAAACTATTTTGTAATACTATGTAGATTTTAAAGGTTCTTTAAAAATTCTTAATAAAAGAGTAGTTTTCCTGATAACAAGCATTTTAATAAATTCTGGCTTCGTTCCTTTTCGAGGATGAAAAGATTCAAATGGAGAAGGAATGTAATAACCCGGATTTTCGGACATCCGGTAACTGGATAAATAACTGGTTATTCAATTGATAGATAAAAAAAATTCTGATAACGAAAGATATCTGGTTAAGTAAGTGAATTTGAAAATATAATAAAAATTGGATTTTGAATCTCTGAATAAATATTTGATAATCTCCTAGCATAATTACTAAAAATTTGACAAATTATCTTTTTAAACAAATAATAATGGTTGTTTATATATATATATATATGGATATAAGAAGATTTTAAATAGAAATATTATTATTTTCAAACAAATTGAATCTGTGTTTGTTTAAGTAAAAATATTTGTGTGAGTTGATTTCAAATTAGATTTTAAATTGTATTTGAATTTGAATTTAAATTTGGGATTTAAAGGAAAGATATATATCTTAATATATTTTGGATTTTTAAGTTGACAAATTGTAATTTTCAAATAATAATAATATGTTGCTTTTATATATATAAATATAAGTAGATTTTTAAAGAAAATAGAATTGTTATTCACAAAATTGAATGTGTTGTTATATTTATATATATAACTTGATTTTAAAATTTGATTTTTAAATCTAATTTGAATTTGAATATAATTTTGAAATTCAAAAGATAGATATTTAAAGTATTTGGATTTAAAAATATATGCATAAGCTTTTATTTATATATAATTGGTTTGATTTTATATTTTCTTTAAAGAAATTTATATATATATTTAAATAAGAATTTATAATTTAATATATATATATATATATGTGTGTGTGTGTGTGTATTAAAAAATTTAAACCTAATGGCGGCTGAACGATCTACATCTAGTGGCGATTTCACCAAAGACAGAGGACGACCACCTGATACAGGTGATTTATACAAAGATGCCGCTCTCGGTTCTTACAGAAACAAAAGGAAATCAGTACTTACGGAGGAAGCGACATCGAATGGGCTTGACCTGGGACGTGACGGATTATTCCACAATAATAAAAAAACTACCAACGTGGTTCGTCAATCCAGTGTTCCATATTTGGGGGGGGGGATAAATCCCGAACTAGATCTGGAATCACACAGGTTAAAGGCGATCGAGTCGATAGTAGCAAGGAAGCATATAAATGGAAATCGATCCAGAATGAAATAAAAGCAGGGAATATGAAATCATGGAGGGATGCAGCTAATGGAGGAGTAGGGGAAAAACAAGACGAATTTCTGGACCTCCAGTATATTCAACCAGTTCTGGTAGATGATAAAAGGAAAGCAATGATTACAGAAACTTCAGTGAAGAGATCGGAAAACAAATGGGAACACTCGATTATCTTCTACGTATATGGGATCAGACCATATCATCTACATTTAAAAGGTTACATAGAACGAGTATGGAAACCAATAGGGAAATTTCAACTGTTATCACGGGAGAATGGTTTCTTCATTATACGATTTGATAACAAACAAGATTGCGACAATGTGTTGAAAGGTGGACCTTATTTGTTTGATAACAAAGTTATTATTTTGAAAAAATGGGTTATGGGTACTAGATTCAGGAAAGAATTATTAACATCTCTACCTATATGGATAAAACTAACCAATCTAGAACTTGAACTCTGGGATAAAGAAGCATTGAGCGCCATAACAAGTGTGCTTGGAAAGCCTATTAAGATGGATAAAATCACTGCTGATGAATCTAGAATTGCATTTGCAAAAATTTTGGTAGAAATGCAATCTAATGATGATTTTCCCAATGAGGTGACAGCAGTTCTATATACTGGGGAAGAATTAACAATCAAAGTAGAGTACCTCTACAAGCCACATAGTTGCAAAGAATGTAAAGTGTTTGGCCACTCTATTCAACAATGCAAAATAAAAAGAAATGAAAAGTGGATACCAAAAGATAAAGAAAATGTCAACAGCTCTTTAATTTCTGAACAACTAGTCAATAACTTGGAACAAATAGAAGACAATAGAAATGCATAGCAAACAGTAAGAAATACAACTCATGATTCTAATAAACAAATAATAAATGTAGATGCTGATATTACAACTGATGGGTCGGTTAAATTACATGAGCAGAACTCAATTGAATTTATAGAAAGCATAGAAAACAATTGTATTAACTCTATTCAATCTGAGATGCCTGCAACCGGAAAAACAACAGAAAAGGATATAGGGATTGAAAACTCTACTTTTCTAAAAGAGAAAGGGCACAGTATTACCCTTGTTAAAGGATAGCAATCATACCATCATGTCTCATGACAAATCAGACACTACACCTACAGAAAATATTCACATAGGTGAAGAAACTACAGTAGGTTTGGTAGAAGACTTAAATGAATCTGAAGAAGAGGAACTTATCAGAAACCTTGCAAGAGAAGAAAATGTGTTCAAAAACCCAGAAAAAGTGGAAGATGTCCCAAACTGTGTGGACAAAAACAAAAAATTTTATGGAGAAATGGAAACAATTGAAATGCAAAATGTTAAAAATAGAAAAGGAAAATCAACAACCGCTCCTCCTAAAGCAAATACAAGGAGCCAAAGTAAGATTAAATAATGAACATTGTTTCTTGGAATGTTAGGGGTTTAAATGCTAAGAATAAACAATTTGAAGTGATTAAATTCCTAACAAAATATAAGCCATCAATAGCTGGCTTACTTGAAAATAAATTAAGTAGTATAAATATTGAGAAACTGGGGTGCAGGCTGCAAAGTAACTGGAAATTAATTGATAACAACGACTGTGATAGCAAAGGTCGTATTCCCATTGTCTGGGATTCAAATATTTGGAAGTTTCATATTGAGAAAAAATCATTTCAACATATTTCTTTAATAGCTGAAAACACTGGTGGCTTTAAATGTAGAATATCATTTGTTAATGCCAGTAATTTTCTTAAAGATAGAAATAAATTATGGGAAGAATTAATTGATGAATCTGGATTTGTGAACTCCCCATGGATCATCCTAGGAGACTTTAATAATATTTCATCTCCATCAGACAAAAAGGGTGGATCAACTGTTCCCTTTAACCAATTGACAGGATTTAACAATTGCATCTCTAGAGTGGGTTTAATGGAACTACCTATCATAGGTTTTAAATACACCTGGAGGAAGAAAGGGATAGCATCAAAAATTGATAAAGTCCTTTGTAACCACTTATTAATGGGTTCTAATCCAGGGATTACATCTTTTGGGGTTTCTAATGCTATCAGTGACCACATTCCAATTTTTATTAGTTTTAATAAAGAGACCAAAGCTCATCATAACACTCCATTTAGATATGTGAACTCATGGCATCTGAGAGAAGGATATATGACTTGTGTTCAAAATGCTCTTGATATCTATCAGTCAAACACCCCCAATTACCAAGCCTCAAAAATGCACAAGTTTATCAAATTTATTAAGGAATGTAAATCCAAGCTGAAAGAATGGAATCTCAAGAATAGCAGAGAGGGTAACCAGATTAGACTTCATGAAGAAGAATATCAGAAATGCCTTAAAGATTATGATGCAAACCCAACAAACACACTCTTATTTGACAAACTTAGCAATGCATATAACAACTGGAAAATCCATAATGAGGCAGAATTTTTAAAATCAAAACAGAAAGCAAAAATTAACTGGCTGACAGAAGGGGACTTATGCACGAAATTCTTTCATGCAAAGATGTCACAAAGAAGGTATATTAACAATTGGAACCAGATAATTAAGAGCAATGGGGAAATCATTCAAGAAGCTGAAAAAATTGAATCTGAGGCTATAAGTTATTACACTAACATTTTTCACTCTGCACAGCCTCTACCTAATGATTTCCCTGATATCCAGTGTATGAGCATAATAAATGATAGGGGCAGATCTAAACTTACCTCTAGAATTACAATTGAGGAAGTCCAAAAAGCTATTTTTTCAACCTCAGATGATAAGAGTCCTGGACCTGATGGATTCACAGCTAAATTTTATAAAATACATTGGAATGAGTTGAAATATGATATTCTGGATTTAATACAAGAAGTTTTTGACACAGGCAGAATTGAAAAAGGGCTAAATCATACTTTTATTACTCTAGTGCCAAAAATCAAACAGCCTATTTGTATCTCTGATTATAGACCTATTGCATGTTGTAATGTATTATACAAAATCATTTCCAAAATCATATGCAATAGAATAAAGCCGTTCTTACCCCACCTAATATCAGAAAACCAAACAGCTTTCATTCCAGGAAGATACATTGCAGAAAATGTCCTGCTTGCGCATGAGCAAATTAGACAGTTCAATAGAAAGGGAAGTGATAGGATGTGTATCAAGATTGACCTTCAAAAGGCTTATGATATGATTAACAGGGAGTTTGTGTGTCACATGATGAAAATGATGGGTTTTCCCTATAGCCTGGTCAAACTTATCAGAAAATGCATCACAACCCCTACTTACTCTATTATTGTAAATGGTAGTCCAAGAGGTTTTATTCACAGTAACAGAGGGTTGAGACAGGGAGACCCTCTCTCCCCTTATCTTTTCTGTATAGCTATGGAATTCCTGTCTTTGATGATGTATAAAGCATACAAGACTGGTAATATACAACCAATATATAATCAAGATCCTTGTGTCACTCACCTTTTGTATGCAGATGATCTCATGATTTTCTCTAAAGCTAAGCTTAAACATGCTAATGCTATTAAAGTCATGTTACAGAAGTTAAAAGATTTGGCAGGACTAAACATAAACAATTTTAAATCTAAAGTTTATTTCAGCAGAGGTGTGACCAATAGAAACTTTATGATCAACATATTGAGTATGAAAGAAGGAACTCTTCCTATTTGGGAGTTCCTCTTTCATATAATTATATTCACTACAATGATTGTGGAAATTTATTTGACATGATACAAACCAGAATGAATGGATGGGATTGCAAACTTCTATCTATGGCTGGTAAGATTGAACTTATACACTCTGTTATCACACCTATGGTTCTATACTGGATGATGATATACCAACTTCCTATTGCTACTATCAATAAAATTAATAAGATATGTGCAAATTTTGTATTGGGTGGCAAAACCCATAAAATTGCATGGGACATCTTATGCAGACCGAAACTTGAAGGAGGGGTGGGCCTGAGAAATTTTGAAGACATTAGAACTGCTACTGCTCTTAAACTACTGTGGCATTATATACACAACAACAATCTGTGGTCTAAATGGATGAGAAATAGATACTGCAAAGAAAAACACTTCTGGACTATGGAAATCGATAATAATAGTTCATGCACCTGGAAAACTATCCTTAAGCATAGGCAAAAAGGACTTCAACATATTCAAAGGAGTATAGTAGACGGTCAAGACACACTGTTATGGCATGACCCATGGATTAACAATGAATTATTAGTCAATATTCTTGGATGGGATGCTCTTGGATTATATGGTGGGGACAATCTGAAGGTAAGTAGTATAGTACAAAATAACTCCTTAAGGCCACAGATACTTCATTTTACTAGTCAAGTAAACCAGATCAGTGAAGTAAAAATGTCTACAACACATGACTATGACTACTGGAGTTGGAACAACAAACCATATGGTTTTAATTTTTACTCTGCATAGGATAGTTCAAGAATCCATTCACAGCCTATTAATTGGACTAAAATTATATGAAACCACAGTAACAGTCCTAAAATGAGTTTATGTGCATATAAATTATTTTAAACAGAATGCCAACTAAAGACAAACAGACGGAATGGGGTTTCTCTATAGATCCTACATGTGTACTATGCAAACGCGAACCAGAAAATAAAAATCATCTATTTTACCAATGCACGTACTCGGCGTATCTCTGGACTCGAAGTAAATTGAAGTTAGGTATGAATCGGAATAGCTCGATGTTGATTGAAGAGGAAGCGATTGATTTGTACAACTTGTTCAAGACTGAAAACCAAATCAAAGACCTCGCCTTTTGCAGTTTTGTTACGATTATCTTCCATATTTGGAGAGAGAGAAATGCTAGAATCCATGAAGGCAGAGAGGCTGATAAAATTCAACGATGGAACTATGTGGAGATTGATGTCAAATACCTGATGTCGAAAAGCAAGAAGAAGACTAAGAGAACTAAAGAAAATGAGGAAATTTTAGAGAGGTGGGGCATTGACTTAGTGGATAACGGTTAAAGTAGTTTACTGCTTTATTGGGTAGAGAGGATATGCTCTGTATTGTTATATTATCGGTCGCTTTGTGTGTTCTGTTGGGAAGGCTTATTTTGTTTTGTTTTGTTTGGACACTGTAGCTTATTTGTAAATTATTATATTAAGTGATATATCAATAAAGCACCGCACTCTCTTTTCCATACTAGTTATCACGATGATAACTAGTAAGGTTTTTAATGAGGCGGTTTACCCAATTTCAAAAAAAAAGAATTTATAATTTATAAATCTTACTTTGATTAATGGCGGCTGAAATTCCCAAAACCCTAGGCCATCTGGAAGCAGATGAAGGAGGCGGCGGATGGACGATGGTTTGCATCTATATTAAAACAATCAAGTTCAGATCTCACATAACTAAAGAAGAACCCTAAATCCTGGGTGGAGGCGGTAGATAATAATATTGAAATACAAGGCAACCTCAAGTATTTTGAACCAATTAAGGAGGGGACGGATACCTATCAGCTGATAAATGAACTAGACTATGAAGAATCAACTCAGATGTGGAAAAATTCTCTATATGCATACATGGCAGGTAAACGTCCGTATCTAATCCACTTTAACGCATATATCAGGCGGGTCTGGAATCCATCAGGATCCTGGGATGTTTTTGCCAGAGAAAATGGTTTCTATCTAATTAAATTTGAAAAGGAAGAAGATTACGAAAAGATTATTAAAGGGGGTCCATGGTTCATGGATAGTAAATTGATTATCATTAAGAAATGGGAAGCAGATTTTAATTTTGAAAAGGTGATGCTAACTGCATATACAATCTGGATCAAGCTAAATAATCTTAACCTAGCTCTGTGGAATACAAAATGTATTGGTAAACTGGCAAGCATTATTGGAAAGCCTCTAGATATTGATGAATACACAAGAAAAGTTAAGAGAATCAAATATGCAAGAGTTTTGATAGAAATAAAAGCTGATTCTATATTACCAGAGACTGTGAAAGCAATCGACAATAGGGGAAATGTTTACACGCAAGAAGTCGAATATGAATTCATACCTTTATGATGTGAAGAATGCAAATGTTTTGGTCATGCAGCTACTCCAGAATGCATTGATAAAAACAAATCCAAACAAGTATGGATTCCAAAAACCATAAGTTCTGTAGAAATTATACAGATGAACACTATAATAACTGAACCATCCCAGTTAGCATCTACCAGTAACATAGAACCACAAAAAGAAATTACAGCAACAACAAAAAAAATGTTGTAATAGAGAGTCTACCATCAAGTCCAAAGTCTTATAAGATCAAGGACTCTGTAGAAGAGAAGCAAGAAAATCATCAATCTCTGAAGACACAGGAGGCTCATTCACAACTGAAGGATCATAATCAGCAACCACATGAGCAGAATATGATTGAGACAAGCGATGAAGAAGATCTCCTTGGATCAATCAATGAAATTAAAAAATTAGATATACAAATAGAATCGTCAGAAGAGGAGGATGAGGATGAAAACATGGAAAAATATACAGAAATAAATACTACTCATGAAAATATGTTGTCTGGTAAAGGAAAAGAAGTAGCTGGTAAAAAAGCTAAAGTAGTATCGGCTCCGATTACTAGGAGCAGAGCTACCAAATCACAATGACTATAATATGTTGGAATGTAAGAGGTCTGAATGGAGATGTCAGAAAATTAGACCTCTATAATCTCAGGAAAAAATATAAAACCTACAGTTTTGGCTATCTTAGAAAATAAACTTAATGAAGTAAGCATGGAGGAATTACAGAAACAAATGGGAGACCAACGGAAAGCTATTCATAATAACGCAAATAATATCAAAGGAAGAATAATAATCTATTGGGAATCAAATATCTGGAACTGTAGTTTGTTAAATGCTGATGAACAACAAATTACTATAGATATGAAAAACATAGGAGGGATACAAATTATGGCTACAATAGATTGTGCTAACAATTTGGCATCAGAAAGAAAGAAAATATGGCAAGTGATAAATGAAAATTCAAAAATCATTACCAAACCGTGGATAGTGGTTGGAGATTTTAATGTTGTACTAAAAACTCATGAAAAACAGGGAGGACTTACCCTGAAGGTCTGCCAAATATCTGAATTCAATAATTGTGTATTAACAGCAGGGCTTGCTGAGGTACTCCACATAGGCCTGAAATTCAGGTGGAAAAGCAGTGAGAGGAAAAAAAATTAACTCTAGACTGGACAGAGCTCTAGGAAATGTAGAACTCTTTAACAAATTCCCGAATACAAATGTCACAGTGCTGTCAAGTTCTACAAGTGATCATTGCCCTCTATACATACAATTCAACAATGAAAAACAAGAACATAAGGGGAAACCTTTCAGATATGCTAATCACTGGCATCTTCTTAAAGAATACAAAGAACTAGTTGATTTCAACAAAATCCAAATTTCAGAAGGAAACCACATGTATCAATACATTATGACAGTGAAACAAATTTAAAAAAAAGCTGAAGGAATGGAAAAAAGTCAGGCCAAAACCACATGATGACATCAAAGAGATGCAAGAAAGATTAGGAAAAATTCAATATCAATTGGAAGAAGAACCACATAATGAAGAACTGAATGCAGAATACTTTGACAAACAACAGCAACTGAAGAACCTTTTGAGCATTCAAGCTATGGACATCAAACAAAAAGCAAAGGAAAAATGGCTAACACAAGGGGATGAATGCAATAAGTTTTTTTATACTAAAATGTCTCTGAGAAAAAAATCAAAGTAACAACTTACTAAACTATTTAAATGAACAGGGAGATGTTGAAGGAAACTTACAAGAACTGGAAACAAAAGCTATAGAATATTTTATAGGTACTTACAATGGGGAATACACTCAACAAATACCTCATATCAACTGTAGGAAAAGAATCTCCAGGAAAGGTGCCCAAATGCTCACAATTGAGATTACAGAAAGGGAGCTGAAAAGAGCCATTTTCTCTATTCACAATGATTCCAGCCCGGGACCCGATGGAATGAGCGCACTCTTCTTCAAAGTGCACTGGAAAGATCTGAAAGATAAAATGCTCATAGGTTATCAAGAGGCTTTCAATTCAGGTGAATTCATTCAAGAAATAAATCATACATTCATCACTCTGATTCCAAAAGTCAAAAAAACAGAAAAAATAGAGGATTATAGACCCATAGCCTGCTGCGATGTTACATACAAAATTCTTAGCAAAATCATTTGTATGAGACTTATAAAGTTCTACCTCAAATCATTTCGCAAAGTCAAAATGCGTTTATAAAGGGCAGATTCATATTTGAAAATTCTTTGCTAGCACATGAACTAATAAGGGATCTCAACAAAAGAGGAGCAGACAGAGTGTGCTTAAAAATAGATTTACATAAAGCTTATGACAAAGTGAGAAGGCGGTTCATTTTACATATGCTACATGAAATGGGGGTGCCAGCAACATTTCTCAAATTAATTACACACTGCATATGCACTCCTACTTTCTCAGTGCTTATTAATGGAACACCTAAAGGATATATCAAAACAAATAGAGGGATTAGACAAGGAGATCCTCTCTCTCCCTATCTGTTTGCTGTAGCCATGGAGTGGTTCTCTCTTCAAATGGAACTTGCAAGTTACCAATCACTAATAAAACCAGTGTACAAGCTAATCCCAGATGTTAATCACCTCATATATGCAGATGACTTATTAGTAGTTTTCAAAGCTACAGATATAGGAATCAACACAATAAAAGAAATTTTTAAACAACTTGAGGAATTAGCTGGACTCAAAGTTAATGAGCTCAAAGCAAAGTGTTATATGAACAAATTCTGTGGAAACAGAACAAACATATTAGCACAACTTGGAGTAGGCGAAGGAAAACTGCCAGTTAAATACCTAGGGGTTCCCCTATCAAACAATAATATTACTGATGCTGAATGTGGAAAGTTGATAGACAATATTCGAGAAAAATTGCGAGGATGGAGATCAAAACTGTTATCTTTTGCAGGTAGAGTGGAACTGGTCCATACTGTAATCACTTCACAAGTTAGATTCTGGCTACAGACATTTCAGATACCAGATTGCTCTCTAGCAAAGATAAACACAATGTGCACCAATTTCATATGGCGAGGGGGTATTTATAAAGTGAATTATAATGAGTTGTGTAGACCTAAAAAGGAAGGAGGAGTAGGACTAAAAAATCTTTTTGAACTTAAAAGGATACATGGTCTCAAGTTAGCCTGGAAATTTATTTCTTCTGAGAACCTATGGGCTAAATGGATGAGAGCTAGATACTTAAAAGATAATTTTTGGGTTATACAACTAGACAACAACGCATCTGTGATCTGGAAAAATATCTTAAAACAAAGAGAGACTCTCAAAAATTCGATTGAAAGGCAAATAGATAATAGGAAAGACACAGACTTATGGAGGGATCCGTGGATAAACAATAAAAGCATTCTGGACAGAGTTGGATGGGAAAGTTACTCAGCTAATAACACACCAAAAATTCAGGTTTCTAGTATAATACATAATAATAGATGGGAGACAGAAAGACAACTGATTACAAGGAATCTGAAACCTGAAATAGAGAAAATTCCTATTCTTTCAAACAAGGTAGGTGATAAATGGGTCTGGAAAAATAACAAAAAAAGGCAATTCCAAATGAATGAAGTTTGGAATGAAAACAGGAACCACTATGAAATAGTTAATTGGTACAATGTTATTTGGAGTAAATCTAATTGTCCTAAAATGGCACATACGACATATAAAGCAATCAAAGGCAGGCTGAGTACTAAAGATAGATTAAAACGTTGGGGTATTCTCAATGAAGATCTCTGTAACCTATGCGGGAAAGAAGCAGAAACACACAATCACTTATTCTTCAACAGCAAATTCAGTAAACGGGTGTGGGCTATCCAAAAACTAAAAAATTTGCAATCTGAAGCAGTGCAAATCTTAGAAAATGAGATAATTTACCTGAGTAATCGGACAAATTACACGAACTTGATGAAGGAAATTGTGAAAATCTCTCTGACGACAACTGTCTGGCATCTCAGGAGAGAACGGAACATAAGGGCTTTCAAAAGTAGAAAAGAAAAAGATGAATTAGAACTAGAAGAGAATAATGCTAGAGACGTGAAAATCAATATCGGAAGGATCAAGAAAATTACCAGCTTAGAGGCAAAAGAAAGACTGCAATTGGAGAACTGGAAGTGGATGGCTGTGAAGCAAGGAAATCAAGCAAGCATCTGGTAGTCGCCATTATTGTCGAAATGAAGGAACCCTAATTATTTTAGGAAATTGTATGAGATTGCAAATAGAATCTGTCGGATGTTTTATCTCGGATCATTTACTGTAACATGTACTTATACAACTATTGGGCCGCAAAGCCCAATTAATACCAATTAACCCATTTTCAAAAAAATAAATAAGAATTTATAAAGTAAAGGCTTTTTATTTACATTTAAAATAAATAAAAACAACTTGAGTGACAAATGTAAATTTATAAAGGCTTGGTTCTAACATGCGTTAACTAATAGACAATACTATATGACAAATGTTGAATGTTTTAACAAGTGTCCTTTATATTTTTATTTTTATTTTATTTTAAATAAATCACATTTTTCACTTATTTAAACATATGTTTTCCTACTTTCATTTTTTTTCTATCCTTCTCATTCCTAAGGCTAAGAACTTCAGCCTGTAAAATTAAAAGCCTGCAAATTTTCTCAAAAACAAATCTGAAAATCAATTTATTCTTCAAATTAAAAACTTGTCAAATTCAACAACCTATAATTCATTTTCAAAGATCAAAACCAAACCTGAATATCTTCTTCAACCTGGGATTTATCTAAAACAAGAAACCTGAGACTCCAACAAAAGTGAAATGTTCATCAGCAAGAAAATCAAACCTTTTCAAGTTTTCAACAACAAAGTAAGATCGGACCCAACATCAAGCTAGATTTAAGCTTTATATCAAAACAATTTGCTAGATCAAAAATTCAAATCAAGGCAGTCTCAAATCAAGTCCAGTTCAACCTGTTCCCTGTTATTTTTCTTTTCGAAGCCTAGTGAGTATAACCTATCTCTTCTTACTTAACTGGAACTTTGAATACATGCGGAAATGTTTGTGAAATTGGATGAACTATTGTACATTGATAGGTGTTCATATATTAGGACATGTTATTCTTATATTGGTGAAATAAACATGGATTAAAAACATTTGGACTCAAAAGTACAGGAATATTGCTCAGTATAAAAAAAACAGCAGATACTGTAACTTCAAAGGAATTTTTTTAGATCTGCTTGCTTAGTCGAATTTAGTCTTCGGATTCAAAGGGAAACTCGTCTACTTTTAGATGTAGATTACTAGAAAATTTGAATTTTTTTTAATATCCTTTTATAAAGGGTGTAAAGTTTTATTTATAGTAAAGAACACCATAATGGAAGAAATCTAAATACTTTAATTTAATCACCTGATTATATGAAGGTGTTCGTCCTTGAAAATCATGAATTTTGAAAATGGTTTGACAATTTTTAGTCAAATGTTGAGTGAGATAAGAGAAGTTGATCGAAGTTTGGGTATTTGTCATTTACCGGCGTCATGGCCGATTTAGGGACACGACGTTCGTCGTGGAGTTGGGGTAGAGGGTGACGATCTCTCGAAAAATGGTTGAAGATAGTTTCATCCACCGTGGTGGTTGGATAGGGTCAGAATAGGGTTTAAGGACCTTTTTGGTTCGAAGAGGTTATTGCATTCATCACGATGGAAAGGCTGGACCGGACTTGATCAGAGAGGGTGGGTTTGGTGCGTGAGACTTCGGCGTAGGTTAGGGCAGTGTATCGGGGTCTCAGGCGACTCGAGACGGTGGCGTAGGGGGGGTTTCCGTTGAGTGATATTGATTTTTGTTGTAACGACTAGTTCGATTTTGAGTTGTTGAGAATTAGTTATTTCTGGGTTGCCAAACGTCTCGTCGATGACGTCGCTGACATGAGGACGGTAGCGGAGCCAGTCAGAGGTGACTGGAGTGATTGTGCACGTGCACAAGACGGTGACGTTTCTAGTGTTGGATTTCTGTGTTTAGCTTTGGGAAAGAAGGGGGTATACTTGGGGTTTCTCTCGAGTGCGATAGGGGTAGTACTGAGTTTTTGGGCTTGGAGAAGTTTGTTTTTCTGGCTCGTGTTGTCGATCGAGTTTTCTGGGTTTGAGCTTGGGTTATTTCGATCTGTTATGTGGTTCTTAACATATAAGGGAAGATAATTAAACAAATTTATTTAAAGAGCTAGTATAATTAAGTTCTCAAGCCAAATATCAAAATAATTTGTTAGTCAAATGATCGTATAATTTAATTTGTTTGATTTGGTATATTTCCAAGTTGATTAAAAGTAACTAGTTTTAATCATGAAATTTATCCCTAAATTATTCTCAAATAAGAATAATGATGTAATTAAATAATTGATGTAAATAAGAATTTGTCTTTATTCAATTAAGGTTGTGATTAATTAAAATTAGCAATTAGTGAATTACTTAAAGGTTAACTACTAAATGAAATTAATAGGGGTTGATTGATTAATATTAATAATCAAAGGATAATTACTTAATGAAAAGTAATTAATGAATAGTTAATGAATATAATTAAGGAAAGAATCATTAACTATTGATTAAGTGATAATTAGTTAACTAATGTAATTAATAAATTGATTGAAAATGAAGCAAGTAAGGGTTAATTTTTGATTTAATTAATTAATTAAGTAATTGAAGGGAGATTGATTAATAAATAGTTAAGGATTAATTTATTTATAATTGAGGATTATCAATTAATTAATTAGCAATTAATTAATTGGTAATTAGAGATTAATGGATGAGTAATTAGAGATAAATTACCCAAATGATAAATTACTTAATATAAGTAATCAAAGGATAAATTTGTTAAGGATTAATTAATTTACTTAGCAATTAAAGGTCAAATTAATTGAAAATTAAGGGTTAATTTATTAAGGTTAATTAACTAATGGGACAATTACTTAATGGAAGAAGTTTAAGGATTAATTAATTAGTGAAATTAATTAGGTATGAGTGAAGAGTAATTAATTTGTGAAATTAATTACTAATGTAATTAAGGAATAATTAATCAAGGATGATTAATTAAGAAGAATGACTTAAGAATGACTAAATAATTGTGTTGTAATTAATTTAATTAGGAATGGTGTGATTAATTAATCTTACTTATGAGTTATTGAATGATAATGTGGTTATCTATCAATGATGGATTGCTGTGTAAAAGTGACACCCTGTATTTAAAGTTGAGTTATATTTCACTTGAATAACGAGGTTAAGATGTATGTAATTCAAAGAGACCGGAGTCGGCTATTAGAAAATACTCGAGACCACTTCGATTCTTTGAAAGTTGATATTTGAAATCAATAGGCTAGAATGGAATGATTTAAGTGAATTGGATCATTTAATCTAAGTTTTGGCACTTAAAATTGATGTGTGAAATAAGTGATGTTTATAACAACTTGTGAAGTTGTAAATTGATATAAGTTACCCCGGGTTATATATATGTTATATGCTCTTGTAATTCATGCTAGATAGGTTTACTCACGCTGGTTCCAGCCAAACCCAGGTGTTACTTTGATGTAATGCTCGGGTCAGACCGAGTATTACAGATTTTCATGTAAGGATGTTTTGGAGCTCAGGAGGCGAGCTGGATGGAAGGAACGTATGGAGTGTTTCCGCTGTGATATATAGTTGTATATATAGGACATGTTATTTTAAATGTCCAGTGTTGTGTAAATGTTGTAACTCTGATGTATAAAAATATAAGTGTACTGATACAGTTCTTCTTTGTAAAACTATTATTTATATGATATTATATTTTGATCCGCTGCGAATGTGAGGTTTCTGTGACTTGTTCCTGTTTCTTCTTCTTTCCCTAACCATCTGGAATTTTTGGGTTCGAAATTTCCGGGTCCTTACATGTTGATTGAGGTAATTATTGTTCATAGATCTTACTTCACTCACACTAGAAATAGTCTGACCTGTGTGATTTGTTTTATAATCCTTGGGTCAGTCTGAGGATTGTGGTTGCAGGTTAGGTTGCATGGACTGAAGCAGCATTCTTATCATTTTGCACGTTTTGGGGTTTTGGACTTTACAGCTTGGACTTAGAAGTAGTTAGTAT
The DNA here is from genome assembly GCA_030765085.1 of Allium cepa. Lineage (NCBI taxonomy): Eukaryota > Viridiplantae > Streptophyta > Magnoliopsida > Asparagales > Amaryllidaceae > Allium > Allium cepa. The sequence continues at coordinate 149,516,787 of CM060930.1, forward strand.
ATATATTATGGTATGTATGTTATTATGTATTTTGGGAGTGGTATTATTATGGACTATGTATTGTTGACATTACTATTATGATATGTATTATGTATTCTACTGTTATTGTGCTGAATTGTGCGATCTATTATACTCTGTACTATGTAACCTGGGAAAAATTTATCTTATACCATTGCTTTGAACCGAGACTGAGCATGAATGGTAAGTAGAATAAAATTATAAAAAAAGTCATAAAATTTCTCGTGCTAGTGTTAGTTCAAGGGATTGAGTACATCATTTAGCCCTATCGAGTCTCATTCTCCATGCCTTCTGACAGTAATACTTAGTATTGCACTTGGTTGGCATGGGTATAGAGGTCGGGCTTTACATTTCTAGTATCAGAGCCTAGGTTAACAATAATATAGAATATATTTAGATATAAGTTAGCACAAAGCAGTAGAAGCAATATACATGTCTATATACCATAAGTATCACTCCCATAATATAATAATAGTCGTACATACCTAAACCAAAACCCCAAATCTTTAAAAAATATTAGTGTGAGAATTATTTTAATTATAATGTAGAGTAGTGAGAAAGATGGCTGGAAGATCTCCTCGTTTGACGATGGAGCAGTGGTTAGAGTTAACGCGGAACATATCACAGGCGTCACCCGCTCCTAATGCTGCTCCTAGAGTTGTTTGCTCGTATGTGTAAGGACTTTGTGAGCCTTGGAGGGAAGCCCTTTCATGGAAATGAAGGTGTGGTTGGAATTCAGGCTTGGTTGAAGACTTGCGAACGAGTCTTTGGGCACATGGGTGTGACGGACCGCTAGAAGGTCCAGACTGCTTCCAGCTTCCTCCAAGATGGTGCCTCTGACTGGTTCGATGTGGTTAGTGTTGAGATAGGTGAGGAGGAGTTAATATAGGAGAGATTTAGGGCATGATTCGAGTTATGGTTCATTCCTAAGGCAGAGAAGATCATCCTCGCTCGTAGATTTATTGAGTTGAAGCACAAAGATATGACAATTTAGGGGTATGTCAATACCTTCAACTCCCCCTCTAAGTATGGCCCCAATTTGGTCAACACTCCCTTCAAAAAGAACCAGAAATTTGTGGATGGTCTACGTAGGAAGCTGAAGGAATAGCTTTTGACTCTGCTTCGCTCCACTTTTGATGAGATAGTCGATTTGGCCATGAGGTATGAAGACTTGTATCGGAAAAGAGATGATGATGCACCGCCGAACCAGTAGAGCTTTGTGCCTAAGAGGAAAGCTCCATTCTTCCCTAAGAAGAAGTAGAATCCTCAAAAGAAGCAAAAGAAAGGTCAAGCTTCAGGCTCCCAAAAGCAAGATAAAAGTGGAGTGAGATGCTACAAGTGTGGAGTGATGGGGCATTTTGTCAATAATTGCCCCCAGAGGCAGTGCTATGAGTGTCACCAGACTGGTCATTTGAAAAACAACTGTCCACAGCTTACGAAGAAGAAGCAAGGAGCTATGCTGAATGCGATGGAAGGAGATCCAGGGATGAGCCAACGGAAGGGAAAGCTGGTGGCGGTCCTGGAAGGTACAATTCCTTTTAGAGATACTTTTATTCGTATACTATTTGACACCGGTGCCTCCCATTCTTTTATATCTAAGGAATTAGTTGATAGATATGATTTAGAAGTTATATACCTTGTGACATCTCTAAGGGTTGTGAATCCATTGGTGGGTCTGCAACACTTGAAATGTTGTGTAAGGGCTTTGAGCTTTTCTTTTGTGGATTCTCTTTTCTCTGTGATTTGCATGTATTTGAGTGCCTTGGCTTTGACATTATCTTGGGGATGGACTGGTTGCATGTTTATGATGCGCAACTTTCCTTATCGGACAGAGTCGTTACTTTGAAGCATCCATCCTATAAAGGGCTTGTTAATGTGACTCTGGATATACCGAGCTCTGATTCTTATGTTTCTTTGTTTTCCATGGAGTCACGAGAGGAAGATGAGATAGCCAGAGTACCAATTGTTAGAGATTTTGCTGATATATTTGAGCTTGTTATAGGCTTACCACCAAAGAGGGTTGTGGAGTTCCGCATAGATCTAATCACTGGAGCCCAACCAGTCAATCGACCACCTACTCGTATGCCTCGAGTTGAGATGGAGGAACTTTGTAAGCAGTTGACTTATTTGGAAAGGAACCAGTTATCTGATCTAGTAGCTCTCCTTGGGGAGCTGCTGCTATATTTTAAAGAAGGCAGATGGCTCTCTTCATTTATGCATTGACTACAAGAAGCTTAATAAACCGACTATAAAGAATTAGTATCCATTACCTCGTATTGATGATCTTTTTGATCAGTTGAGCGGAGCAAAAGTCTTTTCCCAACTGGACTTAGCCACCGGATTCCATCAGTTGAGAGTCGCGGAAGATAGCATTCCTCTTACTGCTTTCCACACTCGTTGTGGTTCATACGAATGGCTAGTAATGCCGTCTGGGCTTACTAATGCTCCTGCATACTTTGTAGACCTAATAAATAGAATATTCAGAAGCTATTTTGACCAATTTGTCCTGGTCTTTATTGATGACATCCTAGTGTGTTCCAAGTCCGAGCAAGAGAATGAAGGGAATTTGAGAATGGTTTTCGAGAACTTAAGAGAACACAAGCTAAAAGCTAAGTTCTCCAAGTGCCACTTTTGGCAGAAGGAGGTAAAGTTTTTGGCCCATATAGTCTCCGAAGCCGGTCTGGCCGTGGATCCTTCTAATTGAGGCCATACAGAATTGGAAGAGACCTGAATCTATTACCGAGATACGGAGCTTCTTGGGACTAGCTGGTTAATACCGGCGTTATATTAAAGATTTCTCCAAGATTATATCTCCTTTGACGAGGGTGATGAGGAAAGGAGTCAAGTATGAGTGGACAGATAAGTTTGAAGAAACTTTCTCAAAGTTGAAGGAGATGCTCACTAACGCTCCAATTTTGGTGATTCCAAAGGGTAATCAGGATCTTGTGCTCTATACTGATGTTAGCGGTTCTGGACTTGAAGCAGTACTGATGTAGAAAGGACGGGTTGTAGCTTATGCATCTAGGAAATTGAGGCCTAATGATATTCGGTATGATGTTCATGATTTGGAGCTAGCAGTAGTGGTTTTTGCTTTGAAGTTGTGGCGACACTATCTTATAGGTGAGCGGTTTGTTCTCTATACAGACCATAAGTCCTTGAAATACCTATTTTCCTAGAAGGAACTGAACATGCGCCAACAAAGGTGGTTGGAGTTTTTTACATCCTATGATTTTGACATTTAGTATACTCTTAGGAAAGGAAACCGTGTTGCGGATTCCCTCAGCTGTAAACACTAGGCAGTTGTATCGATGATGGTAGTTGAATTGCGTGACTTGAAGGTGTTAGCTTCTTGTGGGATCTGTTACAGTATGCCCACTTATAGCTCAAGGAGGATATTAGCTAGCTTGGTTGTGAGACCAAGTCTTATTGACAGGATTTCTCTTGCTCAGAAGGAAGATTCGGTTGCTTTAGACTGTATTCATTGGCTGAAGAATGGAGAGGATGGTGATGATCTGAAAGGTTTTGAGATGGATGCTCTTGGTTGTTTAAGGAAGAAGGGTAGGATCTTTTTATTTAATGTTGCAGGGCTTAGACAAGAGGTGATGAACGACTGCCATTGTTCACGATACACTATTCACCTAGGTGGCAGCAAGATGTACATGGACATGAAGCGCCTATATTACTGGAAAGGAATGAAGCGCTATATAGGTGAATATGTTAAGAATTGCATTACTTCCAATTGATGAAATGCGAGCACCAGAAGCCTAGCGGTCTTCTTCAGCCCTTGGAGATTCCGTTATGGAAATGGGATCAGGTATAAGTGAATTTTGATTTTATAAAGGTTCGCTTATATAAACGCTTTAATGTGATCCAATTAGTGTTCTATTAATACTTTATTTAGGTATCCATGGATTTCATTGATGGCTTACTTCGATCGAAACAAGGGCATGATAACATATGTGTAGTAGTGGACCGTTTGACGAAATCTGCTCATTTTATCCCTGTCAAGTCAAAGAGGACTGCACCTTATTTGGCGAAGTTGTATGTGAAGGAAGTTTTTCGTCTCCATAGTGTACCCTGCACTATAGTTTGTGATAGAGATCCATTTTTATTAGCGGATTTTGGAGGAGCTTACAAGCATCTTTGGGGACAACGTTGAATATTAGCTCAGCTTATCATCCTCAGTCCAATAGACAAACAAAGCGAGTCAATAAGATATTGGAGGATTTGTTGCGCTCTTGTATTTTGGATTTTGGAGGGTTTTGGGAAGACCACCTGTACTTTGTAGAGTTTTCATATAATAACAGCTTTCAGTCCAGTATAGGTATGGCTCCTTTCGAAGCACTGTATGGAAGACCATGTAGATATCCTGCATGCTGGCTTGAGACTAGAAATAAGTTAGTTCTTGGTCCCGACACTGTACGAGAAGCTTCAGAGAAGGTAGAGTTAATTAGGAGGAGGATAAAAGAAGCACAAGATAGACAAAAGTCTTATGCAGATAAAAGAAGAAAGGACTTGGAGTTTAGCGTCGGTTATCATGTGTTCGTGAAGGTTACTCCTTTAAAGGGGATAATGAGGTTCAGCAAGACTGGTAAGCTTGCTCCTAGCTTTATTAGGCCTTATCCTATTGTGGAGCGGATTGGGAAGCTTGCCTATAGAGTTGCTCTACCTGAACACTTATCGAGTGTGCACAACGTCTTTCATGTGTCACACTTGAGAAAGTGTTTGAGGGATTCTGAGGAGGTGATAGGGCCAAAGCAATTGCAGTAGCTTGAGATCGCTCCTAATATGACATATACTCGAGAGCCTATCCGTATCGTCGCCTCTGAGGTGAAGAAGTTGCATAGTAAGGTGGTTCCTCTAGTCAAGGTGCAATGGTCGAGCAATCCGAAGGACTGCACCTGGGAAACACAAGAGTCGATGCAGAGGCATTATCCTGAACTGTTTGATGCTCGAGTAAGGTATGTTTTATTCTTTTGGAATTTAAATCAACTAATAAAGTTACAGATGTCGCCCTTATGTAGAAATTGCGAGGATGCAATTTTTGTAAGGGGGAAGTCTGTAACAACCCAATTTTTTTTAGGGATACCAAATTGGGAATCAACTACTAAATTGATAATTAATCTATTAATAATAACAAACAATTAAATAGTTATGAAAAAAATAAAAATAAAATAATAAATAAATGAAAAAAAAGAAAATAAAATGGAAATTTAGTATTAGTAGCGTTGAGAGGAAAATAAATGGTAACAAATTCATTTAGTTTTATTTAGAGTTATAAATTATGTCTTTTTACTGGTAGTGTAATTTATTTAATAAATGAACCATTTTATTAGCCTAAACTATTTGAAAAGTTAAACATTGAGAATGATATGGTTTCTTTTATGAAAGAATGATAACTAATTACATGAGATAAAATGTGTTTTATGTGTGAAAAGTTTAGATGATTATTTTTTTAATGTTGATTTACGATTAGGTATAAAAGGAAAAAATGGAAAAGTAAAAAAAATAATGATAATAATAATACTAATAAATAATAAATAATAATATCGTTTTTACAATGTCATGTAGAAAAGATTTAGAAAGTGAATAAATAATGTTAACCAAAAGAAAAATCTAGAATAAGGACAAACATAAAATGAATAAATTGTATTAAAAAGAAATAATAAACTAAGGGGTTAATTGGGATAATATTCTAGAGGAGGGGCTTTACAATAAAAAAACACCATCCCTTCTCCTCTACCTGTTTACAGTACGTACAGAGAAACAGAAAGAAAAAAAAGAAAGGAGAAAACCTAAAACCTAATTTCTAATCTTCTCATTCAAATACAAATTCCACTTTGAAATTAAAGGTTAAAATAAAAGATTCACAATTCTAAGAGTAAGTATCCCTAAATCAATCCTATTCTTTCTCTTTCTTTTATTTTTATGAATAGCTATCTAGGGTTTTCTGATTTGTTAGCAATAGGAAGGTGAAAGACAAGCAATCCAAGGGCTAGCTGATTTAGAGCTTGAATATTGCTATTTGGAGTTTTAGGTGAGTGAAGTTATAACCCTATTTTATTTTTCATTTTTTATGTATGCATGCAAATACAAGTGTGCAATTTTTGAATAAAATGATTGCTTCCTCATTTCCCCAAATATGTGTTGTTGATGGGATTATTGAATTGAAGAAGAAACGAGGATTGATGCATAAAATTAAAATGCATGCATATTGTTTGCTTAATTGCTGTAGATGGAAGACGAAAAAAATTTGAAAAAAAAAACTTGCTATTTGCACTATGCAGAAAGCACTGCGCAACTGCCGCACTGTAGCGCAGCCCTGTGCTACACTATGCAGCAGACGGCCACACTGTAGCGCAGCCCTGTGCTACACTGTACCGCAGACGGCCGCACTATAGCGCAGCTGCACTATAGCGCCGCCGGTAGGGCTGCACTATAGTGCAGAGTGCAGCCTGGCTGTAATATCCCGGAATTTTTAACAATATCAATTTAATAATCTGTATTAAAAATTAAATTGATATTGATATTTTGTTAATAATAATTCAAATTTATTCAATAATCTTCTTCAATAATTATTTAAATTAGTTATTTTATCTTTTAAAATAATAAATTGGTTTCTATTTATAATATAAATATATGGTTTATATTTTCAATAGATTGGCATTGTTTTAACTTTAATAGATAAAGCATATTTTTCTAATTCTAATATTTGTAGTAATTCGAAATTTGTTTTTATTTAATATTTAAGCTTTCCAAAGTTAAATAAATAAATATAGGTTTAAACTTAATAAGTGAATCATGTTTTAAAAATTCTAATATAAACATTTTAATTTGGAAATTTTGATTTTAATTAATAATGAGTTTTTAAAACTATTTAATAAATAAATATATGATTTTAAAACTGATAAGAAAAAATATTAAATGTGTAAAATAATTTGGCTTGAGTTTTAAATTTTTAATGAATTAACAAAAAGTTTTATGGCTTAATAAAATGGATAATTTATTAATAAAAATATAATTTCTTTTAAAATGATTCTAATTTAATAATAAGATATTTATAAAAACAATAATAATAGTGTATTGTCTTTATAAATAGATTTTGTATTAAATTTGCAATTGTTATCTCAAATTAAATTTATATACATAACTTGATTTGAAAATATTTGATTTTGTATTTAATTTGAATTTAAAATTCCAAAGTATAAATCTTAATTGTTTTAATTTTTATATGTATAAGTTTTATTTTATAAACATGATTTGTTTTTATTTCTTTTATAAATTTATATACATATTTAATATTAACTAACAAATTTAATTTGGCTTAATATATACATTAACACATATACTAACTTGTAAATTTAATACTAATCACTTTAAAAAGAGATAGGTGTTGCATTCTTACGCATTAATTAAACAAGTGTTAGAAAGATAAATATTCAAATTGACAAATGTAGAAAATTTGTAAAAGTGTAAAAATTTTGTTTTAATTTTCTTTTATTTAATTAAATCTGAAAATTTCATTTATATAAACTTGTATCTTCATTCATACTTGCCTTTTCATTTCCTTAATCAAAAAGAAAATCAAAACTCTTCATATCTAAGAAAAATTGTAACTCCTCTTCAAAATTCTGCATATTCAAATCATGTACAAGTCTAAAAATCGGTAAACTCTTCAAAACATCTCCATATCAAAATTCCTCAACAAAATCAATCTGCTTGTTCAAATCTAAACCAGAAAATCCTCAAAACCATGCTCAAATCGGCCATCAATTCCTCAAAATCAAAAATAGCCCTGCATTCTATTTTTCTGCAATCCGGCAATGAACAAATCTGCATGCATTTGGAAATAGAGCAAATTTGCATCTACTCTCTGCACAATTTCAGATTTGAAGCTGGTTCAAAAGCATCTGCATGCAAGTGGTTTTAGGCAGAAAAACATAAGCATTCCAGTTTATCATGCCTCCATTTTTTTATTTTTGCAAAATTCAAAGAAAAAGTCAAACAGGCTCTGATTCTTTTAAAGGAAAAAGGTGAGTAACTTTTTAAATTCAAAATTTTTAAAAATAGGTTGCATGATTTTATTGAATTGTAATAGTATTGGTTGTGTATTGTTGAAAATCTGATGTGAAGTTGATATGTGTGCATGTGTTTACTTAATTTCCTGTTCTGTTCCATAGATTTGCCTGGCACAAACATCATTTAAACACTTATCTTTAATTTAGTTTCTGAAATGATGAAATTTATAAAGTAAAGTTGTTTTATTTTTCTTAAGTTAATATTTTAAAAAATTCAAGTGAATTAAAATACAGGATGTTGTCTCTGTAAACATAGGTAACACCATTGCATGTTGATCTTTATCAAAACCCAATCATATTAATATTATAATTCAAATTCATAAATCAAAAATACTAACCATAACTTGATTTTTAAATCAAGTATTAGGATTTTTAGAGTTTAGTTTAAGTTGTAGTTAGTTCTTGAACTAAAAATGGATTTTAATCAAATTCTTGTGATCTTTGACTTGAGGAAGCTCGGGGCTCTTCTGAGTGATGGAGGAGGGTTAGGGGAAGGTTGGAAAAATCAGGGATGGCGATGGTTATCAGTGAGGAAGGTGCAGTTTGAATTTTTTTTTACCCCTAGTTTTTTTCAGTGCCTGTTGAATCGATCTTTTCGACGTGCTGGATTGATCGGATGCTATGATATTCGGGGAATGGGTAGTTGGTGTGTAGATGAGTTCGAGGCCGGAGTGGGTGGACCTCAGGTGGTCGGAGCGGCATAAAATTGCCGTTGCCAGGTTTTGGGCAGAAACCTGTTTAATTTTCCAGGTTTTGGAAATGTGGAGTTCGTACTAGACTTCTTGATTAATGGTTCAATCTGATGTTTCCATTTGGGCATTGATGAGTTTCTGGGAGTAATACGATCATCTCTGATGATCAGAGAAGGCGGTGGTCGCCGTGCATATGCACGGTGATGTACTTTCAGATGAAGTGTTTTGGAGTTTTGTTTGTTGTAGGGGAAGTTTTGGTTTTGCTTGACGTAGGTGGGTATTTGGGTCGGAATAGATCGACATTTGTCTCGAAGCAGGTTGGGTTGTCTCGGGGTTTCAAGTGATGTTACAGTTTTTGATAAACCTGTACACAGTTTTTAAATTTTTATAACCTGAAGTTTTTAAAGTTTTTGAAACTCAGGTTTGAATTTTTGAACCTAGTTTAAATTCAGGTTTGAATTTTGAACCTCAGGTTTAAATTTAAAATCTCATATTTTAAATAAAGTTTTAAAAATTTGACTTAATTAACTACTTTATTTTGTTAAAAGTAGTTTGAACTTTTTAAAAATGAAGTTCTTGTTAGAATAGGAGCAAGTTTAAATAAAGTTTAAATCTGGAAATTTAGAAACTGAATTTCAGTTTTTGAAATTAAAGAAGGTTTAAATTTGAAAATTTTAAACTAAATATAAATTAAAGTTATTGAAATTTTGAAATTGAATTTAACTTCAAAATTTTTATAAACACTTGTTTGTTTGTCTTGAAACTTTTAAAAGGTTTTAAATTGTTTAAACTTTGATTTAGTTTAAAATATATTCATTTTAAACCATGTATTTAAAATGAAATTTAAAAGTAGTTCAAAAGTACTTTGTTTTAAGTAAATTGTTTTTAAACATAATTAAGATATGTTTTATCTTGAAATTAAGATTAATGTTTTGAAATTAATTTAATTAATAAGGTAATTAAGGAGTAGTTAGTTAATTTGATTTATTATTGATTAAGGTTTAATAAATATTGATTAAGGGTTAATCAATCTATAATTAAGATCATTAATTAGTTTTTTTAAATTAATGATTAAAGAATTATAAATTAAGTAATTAAGCTTTAATAAAGGTTAATTAATTAAATAATAAGACTTTAATTAATGGATAATTAAAGATAATTTAATTTGTAATAAATCTAAGTTAATTACTTAATTTGTAAAAATAATTAGAGAATGGTTAATGGAGGTCATTAACCAAGATTATTTAATAATTAATTAATATGGTTATTTTTTAATAATTAATTGGATTAATTAATTTAATAATAATCATTTGTGAATGGTTTGAGTATAATTACTTGATGAAGTAATTAATAAATTAATTACTGAAGGTAATTAATTCAGTTAAATGTGATTGTTAAATTTAATTAATTAAGTTTAATTAATTTTAAACACTTGAGGTTTTAAAGGTAATTACTTTATGTAATTAATGATTTGGGAATTACTTAGTGAAGTAATTGATTTGATAATTATAGGTTGTAATTAATTGAAGATGTTTAAGAATGAAGTAATTTGGATTAAATTACTTAGTAATTAATCAAGTGATTAATTAAGAAATTAATTTAGGGATGATTAATTTGGTTTAATAAAGAAATTAGGTTAGTTAATTACTAAATGTAATTAATCTTGAATGATTAATAATTATGAGTTAATTACTTAAGGTAATTAATTTAAGAGGATAATTAATTAAGTATAATTAAAGATCATTAATTATTATAATTAATGATGTAATTAAAGATGATTAATTATGATTAATTAATCAATGATAAGTAATTAAAGGTAATTAATTAATGTAATTAATTAAGGATTAATGTAATTAATTATAGTTAATTAATTAATTGAAGTAATTAAATGTTAATTACTGTTTTGTTTGAGAATAATTAATTTGTGAAATTAATTAAGGATAATTACATGAATGTAATTAAGGGTAATTAATCAAGGGTGATTAACTATGGTAATTGATTTTGAATGATTAATTGATTGTAATCAATTAAATGATTGAGTAAGCAAGATTTATATTGGTAAAGTAATTAATTTAATTTATTTGAAATTAATTAAAGATGAACTAATTAATTTAATTCATTTTAAATTAATTAGAGATTGGAGATAGTTAATTTAATTCATTTTAAATTAATTATAGATGTGGTATGAGATAAATCATTGCTTATGTATGAATGGATGACATTGATTATCTTGGATGCTTTGTGATCTCAGAAATGAGATAAGTGATGTTGTGTGGTATGAATGCTTGGTTGCATTATGATGATAACATAGATTATCTATGGTGATGGTGATATATGGATTATCTATTTTGATATTGATAATGTGGATTACCTGTTATTTGATAATGTTGATTATCAATTGTGATTTGTGAGTTATCTATCTGTATATAGATACTATATTGAATTATTTTAAACTTTAAAACAACTTGGACCTAAAAGACACGCTTTGGATTTCGATGAGACCGGGATCGGGTTTCCATATTTGGATTTCCGAAAACAACATCGATTCCAATTAAACGTTAGGTCGTGAATTAAAATGGAGCTTTGTGAAGACTCGAGGTGTAAGGACTATACGTCAGTATAACTCTGTGGGTGATTCTATAATGAGTGTGATGGAATAGTACTTATAGGCTCGAGATGGTGGTTCAGAGTGCAAGCGTTATTGTCGTTAACTCTGAGGATGATTCCAAAATGAGTGTAAGGAGATAATGCCTTCGGTTTCGTTCGAACCCGGAACGAACTTGTATGGATTGAAAGCTTTCAGAACATCGTCAGGTGGACGATGAGCATTCTAAGTGATGTGTTCACTAAAGGTAATCGTAGCCTCAAGACTCATCAACCGGGAATGGCTAAAACTGGGGAGGTGCAGCAAGGCTTCGTGTGTAGCCCCCACTTGAGAGTGAGATTTACCTCTGTCTAGAGGTTCCTTTATATTCGGTTGTGTGGGCGGTTGCTAGCTACAACCGTAGGGTGGTCTTGTTCGGAACTGTTCAGTAAGGAATGGGTCCGGCCTTGTGTTGCAGGGGAGCGGGCGTACTCCTCGGTATGTTGATCTATGCCACATACTGTGATGGGCGGTACCCCAGTAGCCCTGCCATTGTATGGAATCCAAAATCCAATAAGTGCCAACGGTTTTGATTGTATTACCCACTTTTGTGGCTAGTAGCTGGAATTTAATAATGTAACAATTTCGGCTCTTTCATATTTATTTGAAAACCCTAGACACTATTATAATATCATCGGATTTCCTATCAAATGTTTTGGTTAGCGTAAGGTAAAAACTTTTCCATGTTTATGTGTGGGAAGTCTTGCGTGATACCTTTCTTTTCAAAAGCTTTTTGAAAGTTAAGCAACCTTAACCTGTTACTCACACCAGACCCATGTCTTACCCGGAGTTTATTCCGTTTACTTAAACTCTTGGGTACTCAAATTTTTACGAGTAGCCAATGGATTTAGGTTAGCTTTGACGAGGTGTGGAGGAGCAATGGAGCAGGAGGCTTCTGCGTGTAGATATATAGTATTCCGCTGTGTAGATTTCTCAGAGTTGTTCTTGTACTGTATTGAGTTGTATAACTAGGCAGGTGTTTATAACTGTCTAGTATGTGTTGTATTATCTGTGTAACTCTGATAGTTGTTGTAAACTATGTAATGTTTATGTTATTAATATAATTTATTCATTCCGCTGTTTAGATTCTGATGTTGTTTCTTTCTTCTCTCCTTTATTTTCTCTTTTCTATCCCTTTCTTTCTTAAAAATGATGCGATTTTCTATGGTAAGAAAGTATGGTCGTTTCACTTGGTATCAGAGCGTTAGGTTGAGTGAATACCTAGGCTCTATAGTGGTGTCTTTCTTGAGAGAGTGTATTTGTAATTTTAAATATATATATATATATATATATATATATATATATATTTCTGCCTATCTGTTGGGTTACCTGTTCAGGTTTTCCAATATATAAGTTATAAAGGTAGATGGGGTAGTAGTGTGTGTAACACGACTACCGTTGGTTGGAGTTTGAATGTTTGAGGTTGGAAGTGTATTTGTCGAGACTGTAGACCTAATACCCTCTCGAGTGAGTTCTGTAGTGATGAAGGATTTCATTGATCTCTGAAGGTAAACTGTTAAGGTTCGGAGTTCATCCTTGAAATTGGATGAGTAGAGTTTGGATCTGTCGATTGGGCAGAAGTGAGTAATGGTATTTTGATACCTCAGGAAGTAGTAGCTGCATGATAAGATGCAGCGACTATGGATGTTTCTAAAGATGTTTTCTTTGGAACAAGTTAAGGAGGTGAGTCTGCTTGGGTGTTGTGGCTGAGTTCAGCATGGTGTTTCTGTTGATGTGAGATCCGAGTTTCACGAAGAGCTTTGATTTGGAATTCTTTGGAATCTGTGGCAGCAGTGAAGCTTGGAGTGTTCTCAGTGTTGGCAAGAGATCTTCTGGCTTAGCAGTTTTTTTGGAGTGGAGTTCAGAAGCAGTAGAGTGGGCCGTTTCTTCGATGGGTTGGCTAGTTAAGTGTAAGCTATTCTATTTGAAAAAGGGAGAACAGTTTTCCTTGGATTTGGTTTGGATTGATCGCAAAAGTGACTTGCGATTGTTTGAGTGTTCTCTTGGGTTATCAGAGTTTTTCTGGATGTCTTCAGAGAAGCCAGAGTTTTGTTCACGTCTGAAGATTGAGCTTTCTTATCGACTGGAATTCCAGGAGTGCTACCGGTGGTTCAGCTTTATAGAAGAATGGTTCCAAGGAGATTGAGTTGGTGTAGCAGCTCAGAGTTTTGGGGAAATTTCTGAGTTTTCTTATGGATTTGTTGAACCATATTTATGGGATGTGTTGTTGAGTTGTGCTCGTGTTCTTCTTCAGCATTCTCTTCTACTTCGGATCAGGTTGTGCAGCGGAAGCAGTTTGGAAGTGTATCTTCTTTTCCTTTATGGACAGAAGAAGTTGTTGTCTTCTGATGCTGAGGAGTAGAGTTCTTGGTTCTGGTTGATCTTGAGGAGATCATTTTGTTATGTTGATTGGTTTTGTTTGTTTCTAGAGACATTAGCGAAGGATGAGCTGATCAGGAAGGTTGTAGACAGCTCAGGATCGTCTGGAGATTTTGTGGATAAGAGACGGAGAAATTCTGAAGTCAGAGATTTGATTTTGGATAAGCTTTCTCCGGTCGTAAAGGAGCTATAAGATTGTGTAAGGCTGGAAAGCTAGCTCTGAGGGTTTTTTGGATCTTTTCTGTATTCTTGTGAGAATAAGTGATTGTTCTACAGGATTGGATTGCCAGTTTGGATAACTGGGATTCGATGAGTTTCACGTATCTCTAAGGGAGTACGTGTGTGATCTATCTCTGGTTTTGGAACCAGCAGTTCTGGAGTTTTGGTTGTTGAGTCAGACTCGTCTTTAGTCTGATATCTTGTCTAGTGTTGTAGATATAGATGGTAGGAGCTTTTGTAGCTTCATAGTATTGATTGTTTGGATTCTCTATAGCAAGTATCCAGGTATATATATATATATATATATATATATATATATATATATATATATATACTTGGGGAAAACTCGATGAAATTTTATCCAGAATTTGTCTGGATAATTAGATTTGTTTGATTGGTTGAATTGGTTACTATGGTTGTTAGCATATGTTTGATATATGTTTGTGTTTTAAAATTAAATCTTTAATGAGATTATTAAATTACCTTTGTTTAAAATTTCGAGGATGAAATTCTTTTAAGGGGGAAGGATTGTAATATCCCGGAATTTTTAACAATATCAATTTAATAATCTGTATTAAAAATTAAATTGATATTGATATTTTGTTAATAATAATTCAAATTGATTCAATAATCCTCTTCAATAATTATTTAAATTGGTTATTTTATCTTTTAAAAATAATAAATTGGTTTCTATTTATAATATAAATATATGGTTTATATTTTAAATAGATTAGCATTGTTTTAACTTTAATAGATAAAGCATATTTTTCTAATTCTAATATTTATAGTAATTTGAAATTTGTTTTTATTTAATATTTAACCTTTCCAAAGTTAAATAAATAAATATTGGTTTAAACTTAATAAGCGAATCATGTTTTAAAATTCTAATATATAATTTTAATTTGGAAATTTTGATTTTAATTAGTATTGAGTTTTTAAAACTATTTAATAAATAAATTTATGATTTTAAAATTGATAAGAAAAAATATTAAATGTTTAAAATAATTTGGCTTGAGTTTTAAATTTTTAATGAATTAACAAAAAGTTTTATGGCTTAACAAAATGGATAATTTATTAATAAAAATATAATTTCTTTTAAAATGATTCTAATTTAATAATAAGATATTTATAAAAACAATAATCATAGTGTATTGTCTTTATAAATAGATTTTGTATTAAATTTGCAATTTTTATCTCAAATTAAATTTATATACATAACTTGATTTGAAAATATTTGATTTTGAATTTAATTTGAATTTAAAATTCCAAAGTATAAATCTTAATTGTTTTAATTTTTATATGTATAAGTTTTATTTTATAAACATGATTTGTTTTTATTTCTTTTATAAATTTATATACATATTTAATACTAACTAACAAATTTAATTTGGCTTAATATATACATTAACACATATATTAACTTGTAAATTTAATACTAACCACTTTAAAAGAGACAAATGTTGCATTCTTAGGCATTAATTAAACAAGTGTTAGAAAGATAAATATTCAAATTGACAAATGTAGAAAATTTGTACAAGTGTAAAAATTTTGTTTTAATTAATTAAATCTGAAAATTTCATTTATATAAACTTGTATCTTCATTCATACTTGCTTTTTCATTTCCTTAATCAAAAAGAAAACTTCAAAACTCTTCATATCTAAAAAAAACTGTAACTCCTCTTCAAAATTCTGCATATTTAAATCATGTACAAGTCTAAAAATCAGTAAACTCTTCAAAACAACTCCATATCAAAACTCCTCAACAAAATCAAATCTGCATGTTCAAATCTAAACCAGAAAATCCTCAAAACCAAGCTCAAATCTGCCATCAATTCCTCAGAATCAAAAATAGCCATGCATTCTATTTTTCTGCAATCTGGCAATGAACAAATCTGCATGCATTTGGAAATAGAGCAAATTCGCATCTACTCTCTGCACAATTTCAGATTTGAAGCTGGTTCAAAAGCATCTGCATGCAAGTGGTTTTAGGCAGGAAAATATAAGCATTCCAGTTTATCATGCCTCCATTTTTTTATTTCTGCAAAATTCAAAAAAAAAGTCAAACAGGCTCTGATTCTTTTAAAGGAAAAAGGTGAGTAACTTTCTAAATTTAAAAATTTTAAAAATAGGTTGCATGATTTTATTGAATTGGAATAGTATTGGTTGTGTATTGTTGAAAATCTGATGTGAAGTTGATATGTGTGCATGTGTTTACTTAATTTCCTGTTATGTTCCATAGATTTGCCTGGCACAAACATTATTTAAACACTTATATTTAATTCAGTTTCTGAAATGATGAAATTTATAAAGTAAAGTTGTTTTATTTTTCTTAAGTTAATATTTAAAAAAATTTAAGTGAATTAAAATACAGGATGTTGTCTCTATAAACACAGGTAACACCATTGCATGTTAATCTTTACCAAAACCCAATCATATTAATATTGTAATTCAGTTTCATAAATCAAAAATACTAACCATAACTTGATTTTTAAATCAAGTATTAGGATTTTTAGAGTTTAGTTTATATTGCAGTTAGTTCTTGAACTAAAAATGGATTTTAATCAAATTCTTGTGATCATTGACTTGAGGAAGCTCGGGGCTCTTCTGAGTGATGGAGGAGGGTTAGGGGAAGGTTGGAAAAATCAGGGATGAAGATGGTTCTTAGTGAGGAAGGTGCAGTTTGAATTTTTTTTTTAACCTAGTTTTTCTCAGTGCCTGTTGAATCGATCTTTTCGACGTGCTGGAATGATCGAATGCTGTGATATTTGGGGAATGGGTAGTTGGTGTGTAGATGAGTTCGAGGCCGGAGTGGGTGGACCTGAGGTGGTCGGAGCGGCGTAAAATTGCCGTTGACAGGTTTTGGACAGAAACCTGTTTAATTTTCCAGGTTTCGGAAATGTGGAGTTCGAACTAGACTTCTTGATTAATGGTTCAATCTGATGTTTCCATTTGGGAATTGATGAGTTTCTAGGAGTAACACGATCATCTCTGATGATCAGAGAAGGCGGTGGTCGCCGTGCATATGCACGGTGATGTAGTTTCAGATGAAGTGTTTTGGGGTTTTGTTTGTTACAGGGGAAGTTTTGGTTTTGCTTGAAGTAGGTGGGTATTTGGCTCGGAGTAGATCGGCATTTGTCTCGAAACAGGTTGGGTTGTTTCGGGGTTTCAAGTGATGTTACAGTTTTTGATAAACCTGTACACAGTTTTTAACTTTTTAGAACCTGAAGTTTTTAAAGTTTTTGAAACTCAGGTTTGAATTTTTGAACCTAGTTTAATTCAGGTTTGAATTTTGACACTCAGGTTTAAATTTAAAATCTCATATTTTAAATAAAGTTTTAAAAATTTAAATTAATTAACTACTTTATTTTGTTAAAAGTAGTTTGAACTTTTTAAAAATGAAGTTCTTGTTAGAATAGGAGCAAGTTTAAATGAAGTTTAAATCTAGAAATTTAGAAAATGAATTTCAGTTTTTGAAATTAAAGAAGGTTTAAATTTGAAAAATTTGAACTAAATATAAATTAAAGTTATTGAAATTTTGAAATTGAATTTAACTTCAAAGTTTTTATAAACACTTGTTTGTTTGTCTTGAAACTTTTAAAAGGTTTTAAATTGTTTAAACTTTGATTTAGTTTAAAATATATTCATTTTAAACCATGTATTTAAAATGAAATTTAAAAGTAGTTCAAAAGTACTTTGTTTTAAGTAAATTGTTTTTAAGCATAATTAGGATATATTTTATATTGAAATTAAGTTAAGATTAATGTTTTGAAATTAATTTAATTAATAAGGTAATTAAGGAGTAGTTAGTTAATTTAATTTATTATTGATTAAGGTTTAATAAATATTGATTAAGGGTTAATCATTCTATAATTAAGATCATTAATTAGTTTTTTTAAATTAACGATTAAAGAATTATTAATTATGTAACTAAGCTTTAATAAAGGTTAATTAATTAAATAATTAGACTTTAATTAATGGATAATTAAAGATAATTTAATTTGTAATAAATCTCAGTTAATTACTTAATTTGTAAAAATAATTAGAGAATGGTTAATGAAGGTCATTAACCAAGATTATTTAATAATTAATTAATATGGTTAATTTTTAATAATCAATTAGATTAATTAATTTAATAATAATCATTTGTGAATGGTTTGAGTACAATTACTTGACGAAGTAATTAATAAATTAATTACTGAAGGTAATTAATTCAGTTAAATATGATTGTTAAATTTAATTAACTAAGTTTAATTAATTTTAAACACTTGAGGTTTTAAAGGTAATTACTTTATGTAATTAATGATTTGGGAATTACTTAGTGAAGTAATTGATTTGATAATTACAGGTTGTAATTAATTGAAGATGTTTAAGAATGAAGTAATTTGGATTAAATTACTTAGTAATTAATCAAGGGATTAATTAAGAAATTAATTTAGGGATGATTAATTTGGTTTAATAAAGAAATTAAGTTAGTTAATTACTAAATGTAATTAATCTGGAATGATTAATAATTATGAGTTAATTACTTAAGGTAATTAATTTAAGAGGATAATTAATTAAGTATAATTAAAGATCATTAATTATTATATTAATTATTATAATTAATGATGTAATTAAAGATGATTAATTATGATTAATTAATCAATAATAAGTAATTAAAGGTAATTAATTAATGTAATTAATTAAGGATTAATGTAATTAATTATAGTTAATTAATTAATTAAAGTAATTAAATGTTAATTACTGTTTTGTTTGAGAATAATTAATTTGTGAAATTAATTAAGGATAATTACATGAATGTAATTAAGGGTAATTAATCAAGGGTGATTAACTAATGTAATTTATTTTGAATGATTAATTGATTGTAATCAATTAAGTGATTGAGTAAGCAAGATTTATATTGGTAAAGTAATTAATTTAATTTATTTTAAATTAATTAAAGATGAAGTAATTAATTTAATTCATTTTAAATTAATTAGAGATTGGAGATAGTTAATTTAATTCATTTTAAATTAATTATAGACGTGGTATGAGATAAATCATTGCTTATGTATGAATGGATGACATTGATTATCTTGGATGCTTTGTGATCTCAGAAATGAGATAAGTGATGTTGTGTGGTATGAATGCTTGGTTGCATTGTGATGATAACAAAGATTATCTATGGTGATGGTGATATATGGATTATCTATTTTGATATTGATAATGTGGATTACTTGTTATTTGATAATGTTGATTATCAATTGTGATTTGTGAGTTATCTATCTGTATATAGATACAATATTGAATTATTTTAAACTTTAAAACAACTTGAACCTAAAAGACACGCTTTGGATGTCGATAAGACCGGGATCGGGTTTCCATATTTGGATATCCGAAAACCACATCAATTCCAATTAAACGTTAGGTCGTGAACCAAAGAGGAGCTTTGTGAAGACTCGAGGTGTAAGGACTATACGTCAGTATAACTCTGTGGGTGATTCCGTAATGATTGTGACGGAATAGTACTTATAGGCTCGAGATGGTGGTTCAGAGTGCAAGCGTTATTGTCGTTAACTCTGAGGATGATTCCAAAATGAGTGTAACGAGATAATGCCTTCGGTTTCGTTCGAACCCGGAACGAACTTGTATGGATTGAATGCTTTCAGAACATCGTCAGGTGGACGATGAGCATTCTAAGTGATGTGTTCACTAAAGGTAATCGTAGCCTCAAGACTCATCAACCGGGAATGGCTAAAACAGGGGAGGTTCAGCAAGGCTTCGTGGGTAGCCCCCACCAAAGAGTGAGATTTACCCCTGTCTAGAGGTTTCTTTATATTCGGCTGTATGGGCGGTTGCTAGCTACAACCGCGGGGTGGTCTTGTTCAGAACTGTTCAGTAAGGAATGGGTCCGGCCTTGTGTTGTAGGGGAGAGGGCGCAGTCCTTGGTACATTGATCTAGGCCACGAGCTGTGACGGGCGGTACCCTAGTAGCCTTGCCATTGTATGGAATCCAAAATCCAATAAGTGCAAACGGTTTTGATTGTATTACCCACTTTTGTGGCTAGTAGCGGGAATTTAATAATGTAACAATTTTGGCTATTTCATATTTATTTGAAAACCCTAGACACTTTATAATATCATCGGATTTCCTATCAAATATTTTGGTTAGCGTAAGATAAAAACTTTTCCATGTTTATGTGTGGGAAGTCTTACGTGATACCTTTCTTTTCAAAAGGTTTTTGAAAGTTAAGCAACCTTAACCTGTTACTCACACCAGACTCATGTCTGACCCGGAGTTTATTCTGTTTTCTTGAACTCTTGGGTACTCAAATTTTTACGAGTAGCCAAGGGATTCAAGTTAGCTCTGACGAGGTGTGGAGGAGCAATGGAGCAGGAGGCTTCTGCGTGTAGATATATAGTATTCCGCTGTGTAGATTTCTCTGTGTTGTTCTTGTACTGTATTGAGTTTTATAACTAGACAGGTACTTACAACTATCTAGTATGTGTTATATTATCTGTGTAACTCTGATAGTTGTTGTAAACTATGTAATGTTTAAGTTATTAATATAACTTATTCGTTCCGCTATTTAGATTCTGATGTTGTTTCTTTCTTCTCTCCTTTCTTTCTTAAAAATGATGTGATTTTCTGTGGTAAGAAAGTCGGGTCGTTTCACTGACGCTGCACTGTAGTGCAGCACTGCAGCACTGTAGTGCAGAGTACAGCCTGGCGCTGCACTGTAGTGCAGCTCGGTGCTTCACTGGTGTGCAGCAGGGAGCTGCAATGTAGTGCAGCCAGGCGCTGCACTGGTGTGCAGCATGGAGCTGTAAGCGGCTACATTGTGCAGCCCTATGCTGCACTGTAGTGCAGCGCGACTGCACTATGAGCAGTCAACGGGCTGCATCAGTGCAGCCCGATGGGAAAAAAAATCCGATTTTAAATTAAATCGTTCTGGTTAAAGAAAAAAATTTATATTATCGATCAATACGTGTTTTGAAAAAAAAAATATTTAGAATTTTGATAGCATTTTTGCATACTAAAGCATGTGTTGTTTGTTTTTAAATTAAATAAAGGGTACTTTTGGAACATGTCCTTATTAAGTTTCAAAATTCACGAAAAGTCCTTCATTAAATTTCAGTGTAAATTAGGACCCTGTTTTTTATTCACGATTATTGCAGAGCATGATGCAACTTTTCATAAAAGTTGCTGACATTTCTGCAACTTTTCTATACACTGTGAACATAGTGTATGAAAGTTGCTGAAATATCAGTACTTACTTATAAAAGTTGCTGACATTTCAGCAACATTTATGTACACTGTAAACATAGTTTATGAAAGTTGCTGAAATATCAGCATTTATTTATAAAAGTTGCTGACATTTTAGTAATAATTTTTCTTCGTTTCCAGAAAACAGGGACACGCTTTACAATGAAACTTTGACAGGGAATGTTGCTAAAATATCGGCACTTATTTATAAAAGTTGCTGATATTTTAGCAATAATTTTTCTTCGTTTCCAGAAAATAGGGACCTGCTTTACAATGAAACTTTGACAAGGACCCGCTTTACAATATGAAAGTATGATAGGGATGCCTTTTTAATTTCCACTTAAATAAATTGTTATGAATTCTTATTTAACTTAACGAATTTTTATTAATTTTAATACAATAAATTAGGTTTCTGTGTTTCGCCTTAATACATAAGTATTATGGGGTACTTGTGTACTAATGCAAAACGGAGATATAATTATTTTCTTTTATATGGATAATTGTTTTGCTAAATTTTATTTGCTTTTTGAATATTATACTGGGTTTATCAAAGGTTTTTTGGTAGACGTTTGGTCAATGATTTTATTTTTAGAAGTGTTTTGAAGTTACAAACACTTTTGATTTTTGGGCCGGGATAGATTGGACTCTGTTGCACCAATGGGACAAAACTCCATCTTGGCCGACCTGATTCAGGATCGCTGCCTGAATCGGTGGTATATCAGTTGCTCTTTTACCACCAAAGGTCAACGGTCTGCTACATAGGGCTTATGTATTTTTGATCGGGATCTTCGATCGTCAGGTCACAGAGTACGATGGATTGAGGCGTGGGGCTCCCACGCGTAGATCCATGAACGGGTAGCATACGGCCTTTGCCTTAGACCATCTTGGATATCCGGGGTTGATCGCCCGATGTATTATGGCGTTATGAGTAGATTACGGTGATGATGTCTCCGCGCACGCTCGAGCTCTACCACTGTGATTTTACAATACTAGCGTCTGTTTATTTTGTATATTTTATGAGTCATGTTACATTTGTCCCATAATTTCCATAATGCCATTTTCTTTATCTTATAATTTTTAGGGGAAATATTAAAGCTGATTTTAAAAACACAGTATCTTTGGAGAATGTGTGTATGAACTTATTTATTGTTTTACGTATGATAATTGGGTTGGTATCGTATTAGATTATATACGATATTTTTGGCCTAAACCATTGTTTGATTAAATGAATTATTTATGAAACTAAATTTGCATGTTGGTTCACACACACATATATGCCTCATGTTGGTTTATACGTGCGGCTCTTTCTATCCCTTTTGTTGATTGAGACAATTATTGTTCGTAGATCTTACTTCACTCAGACTAGAAATAGTCAGACCCTTGTGATTTGTTTTATAATCCTCGTGTCAGTCTGAGGATTGTGGTTGTAGGTTAGGTTGGGTGGAATATAGCAGCATTTTTATCATTTTCCACGTTTTGGGGTTTTGGACTTTACAGCTTGGACTTAGAAGTAGTTAGTATATATATTATGGTGTGTCTATTATTATGTATTTTGGGAGTGGTATTATGTACTATGGACTATGTATTGTGGAAATTACTATTTTGATATGTATTATGTATTCTACTGTTATTGTGCTGAACTATGCGATCTATTATATTCTGTACTATGTAACCTGGGAAAAATTTATCTTATACCATTGCTTTGAACCGAGACTGAGCATGTACCGACCCACAAATCCGTACCCCTTGAGTCAACACTACTCTATATCAATCAACTCAAGTTGAACATAAATACGAACTATTAGGGTTAAAGAATAAGAGGTAGAAGAAGAAAATAGAAACAACATCAGAATCTAGCCATCGCAGCAGAATAAAATATAATAGATAATCGTAGATCTTTACACCAAAACAATTACTATATCTGTTTATACATACATCAGAGTACATTATCATCAGAGTTCCACATCAATAACATACAACTGGATACACAGCAGAATAATAATCAAATACGGAAGTACGTATCGCCATCCAGCTCGTCTCCTGAGCTCTACAACATCCTTTCCTGTATCCTATAATACTCGGTCTGACCTGATCATTATAGTTAAATAACACCCCAGTCAATCTGGAAAACCAGCGTGAGAAATCACATTCAAATTGATTATTAAAGTTTCAAAAATTCTTTTGAAAACAAAAGCATCTCGTAAAACCACGCCACAAATAAACTTGTTGGGTTTTTACCTTACGATAGTTAAAATACTTTTTATTAAAATCCTCTGATATTATAATAGGGTCTATTTACAAATACTTATTAAAATAGCCGAAATTGTTACGTGATTAAATTCCAGCTACTAGCCACAAAGTGGGTAATGCAAACAAAACTCGTAAAAGGTGCATAGGGAGAATGGATTTCCAATTAATGACTAGGCACTGGGTACCACCTGTCACGGTACGTGGCCTAGATCACAGTACCGAGGATCACTCCCGACCCCCTGCAACACAAAATCGGGACTACCCCTTACTGGATAATCCCGAGTAAGATCACCCCACGGTTGGGATCAGCAACCGCACCACTAAGCCGAAATAAAAAGCGACATCTAGACAGGGATGACCTTACGCTGAAGTGGGTGCTACCCACCAAGCCTTGCTGCATAACCTTGATTTTCAATCATCCCCGGTTGATGAGGCTTGAGGTTAAGCGTTACCTTTTCAGAACATATCCCTTAGAATGCTCATCGTCCACCTGACGATGTTCTGAAAGCATTCAACCATACAAGTCCGTCCCGAGTTCGAACGGAACCGAAGGCGCTATTCCTACTACATCCATTTTGGAAATATCCTCAAGATTAGTAGCGACTAGCCCTTGCACTTCACTGCTCCATCTTCGACTCCGAACTCGTTTCCCCACGAAACGTACAAACCAGATCGAAGTGGTTTTCGAGAAATTAATCCCGATCCCGGTCTCTTCGAAACGATCAGCGCATTTGGCAAATATTGATAGTCGGTGATTTAACTATCAATTAACATTCACAAACATCCATCACAAAATAAATAATTTCCCAAATTATTTATTTATCTCAAAATATCCTCGCAAGATATATTTCTATTTTCAACCCTTTTGAAAACAGTTTCAAAACTATCTTCCTTTTCAGAATAAATTTTCCAATTATTTTCTATTTCCACTGAAATCACCAAGCACAAAACTTTAGATTTTTAAAATAATATAAAAATACTTTATTGTAAAATATGCTTTAACATTTAAATTTAGAATAAACTACTTTAATACTTAATTAAACATAATACTTTAGGAATATTTAAAATAAGGTTACTTAATAAAATATAAACTAGATTTTCTCTTTTTTTTTTAAAAAACTAAATACAGGTTACCTTTAAATAATTGCTACGATAATAGATTTGAAAAATACTTACTTTAGAATTTAAATATTTAAAAATAATAAATTTTCTAAAACATGCCTTTTTAAAACAACATTAAAACTTTTATCTTATATTTTAAGAATTTACTTTGAAAACGTACTTGGCTATCCAGGGAAATATACTTCTCTTTACATCCTTTAAACATAAATCACTATTTATTTTTAAACAAATTTTCTCATTTCCTTTAATAAATTCCCATCATGAATTTATTCTTCCCAAATATCCACTGATATATTTTACTTTACTTTTATAAACCCAGTTTATAAATTCCCAAAGTCTCATTTCTCTTTTAATAATCTCGGTTTTACACAATTAAATCAATCTCCAAATTGATTTCCAATTTACTTTGTTTGGAAATAAATTCCTTCTTTATCTATTTCAAATAAATTTAAACTTGGATTTTAAAATAAATTCTTTATTCCTTTAAATAATGCCATTTAAGGTTTAAAATTCATTATTTCTCTGTTTATTCAAAATCCCCTTTCCATACTCGAAATTTATTTATTAGAATTTTAAAATCACTTTTATTCTTTTTCAATTCATTCAAATTTTCTACAATTATTTTGCTTACAAATTCACTTTTTTTTCCAAAGTCCAATTTATATATTTTTTGGTAACTCATTATACCCAAATATATTCAATCAAACTGTAGCGTTCAATGTCTAATATAATTCATCATAGAATATCAAATAATCACAATAGAGAATAGTAAATAATTTAAATAAATGTTGAGGAATCCAATTGGATCCCTCTAACCTGTTTTCCCTGCATCCACGTGTAACGACTCGCTATTTTGGACCATTCAAATCGACAATAATACTATACATGCCCGACTTGAATAATTCAAAATACCGAATTGTTAATTTAAATTTGGCAAAAACATATACAGTAAATAAATCAATCACAGAATCACAGATATAGAGTAGTACAATAATATGCAGCGGAATAAATGAATAGTAGTTCATGAAGCTACTATATAACAAAGTTAGAAATAAAATACATCAGAATATCCCAGATACAGTGAAGTCTCCAATGCAACAAATGACTTCTCTTAACGAATCAAATGGAAGTGCTGATAGTTAAGCGATAGTTGGATCTCCAAGCGAAGCTCCAAACTCCAAAGGCGAGTCTCAATGCTGTATCACTCAGTCTGACCCGAGCGTAAAGCAAAACACAAAACACTCGAGTCGGGATTAACATTCTTATATCAATAAATCCAACTCAAGCGAAATATCAACTGAAATAAAATTAACTTAGAGGATGTTTGGGATAACCATCCTCTAAGGATCCCTGAAACTATCTATAGGGTAGAAATATACACTATGTCACCGTGGTCATCTCAATTTTGTTTATTATTCAAAAACAAAATATCATTTCACTTCAAATATATTTGTTTTCAAATTTGATCACTTTCACAGTTATGATTCAAATCTACTCCAATCAAAAATTCAAATCTAGTCAAATCTCAATTTATCAATTTAAATTTTTAACTCAATTCCTAAATAACCACTTCAATTTTATAGATCTCAAAATTCGGATTTGTAATCACAAAATACCCCTTTATATTTCAATATATTTCAAACTTTAAGTATTCAACGTTTCAAACTAAATTTTATTCAATTTAGTTTTCTAAATAATAATTTCAAATTTTAGTTCAACCTAAATTTTCATTTTTTATTCAATTTAGTTTCTAAATAACAATTCAACTACATTGATTTCAAGTACAGATCTGAATCTCAAAATAACCCATTTAAATTCCAATATAGTTCAAAGCTTTAATATTTAAATGTTAAATTTAACAGTTTCATAATTATCTCGATTAACCTCACTATTATTTAGTCTTGAAGTGCTCCCTCATTTGATTCACTATCATTTAAGTAATCGTAAATTACATTTTACTCAATATTTTATTTTAATCTATTTAAACGTGAAATATTCATTAAATCGCTTAAATCAAAAATCCAGTTATAAAAATCATACCTTTAGATTTCCCATTTAATAATTTCAAATCGATTTAATTAAATAAATCCTTATTTAAATACCATTTTTAATAAATCCAAATTTATCTCCCAATCTTAATTATTCAATTTATTACAAGAAAATCTTTTTGAAATATAGATTTACATAAATACTTGACCATATTATGTGTATTAAATCAATTCTAATTTAAATCAAATATTACTACTAAATCTATATATAAAATTTCCATCTTAAGAATCAATATTTATTAAACCATATATTTCTTTCCACAATCATAGAAATTATTTCAAAATATTTATATATGGACCAATGGTGTCTGTATATATTTTCTATCATATGGTCAAGTGCTACGGATATTTATCATTTCAATCCGTCAACTAAATATATACGGGTGGATATCATTTCAACCCGTAATCCCAAATCAATTAAATGAAAATCGCTTGGGTTTATCATTTCAACCCATAACGATTTTCTCATTCCTAAAGTCCGTTCGGCTATGTATCATTTCAACCCCATAGTGAATACTATACTAACAGGGCACTTGCAGAGTGATAACAGATATGATAATAATATAACAAAATGCATATATCATCAATAACAGTATAATATAAACAATAGGATATGGTGTCATATCCCACAAGTGAACAATTATAGATAATAGCATAAAAATAACAATTTAAATAACTACAGCAGCATACTTCAATTGTTGTTTCAATTGAAATCAAATTTAATAAATATAAGAATGTTAATCGTGAATGATTGCTCACCTTTCGAGGCTAAAGAGAATAGACAATGAAGTTTAGTTACGAATTCCAAAGCAACGCTAGATAGACACGATTCGACGAAGAAAACAGGCACGACGAACAAAGCTGATAAATGGAAGAGAAAAAAAATCGAATTCAAATTAGAACAAGATCGATGAAGATGAATGATATAAGTGTACTTACAATTATATATATAATTATATATAACTATTTACATATATAAAACATATTCTAAATTTAATACACATACATTTCAAATCATTGTTTTTAAACCAAACACATATACAAAAAAATCAAACGTATATGCAATATATATGTTGAAATAATACTTATTAAAATAAAAACTTATATATAATGTATGTTCATTGCAACATATCAACTACCACGTATATAACTTTTAAACTTTATCTTATAAAATATAAACTGTATAAACTTTTATAAGTTAATAAACTTTATATTATAAATATATATATACACTTAAAACCTGTGCATGTGATACTAATATTTAAATAATAATATAACCATTACGACATAAACCGCTTAGACATGCTTAAAATTTACTTTCAAAACCGTTACAAATACCATATACTTACCGACCAAATGTATAAACTCTAATGCTTAGATATATATATGGTTTTCCTTCTTTTTCTCACTCACCTATTTTGTTGTTTCCAGTACATTGCACTAAGACAGAGTAATATATAACAAAACCAACAAAACTCCAAAAAGATTCAAAAAAAAAGTATATATATTTTTAAATCACCTTATATTATTTCATTTAATAACATGATATGAAAAGCTTCACTTAAATCAAATTCACGTTTAAAATATTATATATAAAAAAAATACTAAGCTTAAACAAATTAGATCAAAAAGCATCTTTACATACAGCAGCCGAAAAAGGAAAATTTTATTTTATAAACTAATATAACAGCATATATACATATATACACAAATACATTTATATATATAAAAGAATATCTTTGACATATATATATAAACCATATAATAGACGCTACAAAATTTGTATAATATATTATTAAACTGGAAATAGGGAAACCCAAGATAATATAACCCATGTAACAAATTCACTGTATATATATGCTAACAGACAGAAGTACGATACCTTATATATGCGAACATATGCAAGCTAGTGGTGACGAGTGTCTGATGGGGGATGCCGATAGGGGTATCGGCTGTTATGGCTTTGAAGAGGCGCTGTAACAACTTGGGAAAGAAAGAAAATAGGCTTCAGGGAGGAAGAGGAAGCAACAGTAGGTATAAACCCAAAGTTATAAAGGCAGAGGAAAAACGCTTTGCACAATTTAAGGTGAGCTTTAAATTTTTAATAAATACAAAACGTATCTAAGTTTATACGTTTATAACTTTCCAACTATAGTGTATATATATATTGAAACGGTCATAATGAAAGAAGTGAAAACAGGGAGCGCAGGAAAGGAAAGGTTAGAAAAATAAAATTTTCACCCTTAAATTCCGGAGATTAATAAGATAACGTACCTCTTTAATGAAATGTACAGCAACGGTCACAAGCTAAAATTTAGCTGAAAGTTTAAAGAAATGAGTGGAAGATGGGTTTTTAAATTAATCACTTCCCAGAATTAATATGTCAATGAAAAAGGAAAGGAGATGAATCAGGGAAACGTATTATAACTTATATATAACTATTAAATGGATAGATGGAAGAAAAAGTGAGCAGGTGAGTAAAAATGGAAACTGATTTATAAGCGAAATGGAATGTGAGCTGTTGCCTGGGAAGAAAATGGAACAGTTTAAAAATTAAAGGCAATGGACTGCTGAAATTAAATGAGTATAAAACGTGTAAAAGTTATATACTGAAACGGCTATAAATTTCAATTATTATTATAGAACGGGGAATAACGAAAGGCAAGGACGATGATTTCTAAGTTTATTAATGGCTAGGAATGGGGAAGTCTATCTGTGAATTGGAAAATTTATTAAGCAATTGAAATTTTAACGGTAGAAAAAGTAACGGCTACACACTGTTTTAGAAACAATCAAAGCAGTTAATAGCTTGATTGGACAGCAAGAATAAATATGGAAGGACACGTTATAAAGGCAAAATGATCCGTTTGAAAATAAATAAAAGAAATGATGGCAAATAAAACAGCTGTGCCTTGAATTTCCCAAAATAAATTATTTTATGAACATCAATTATTACTGACTTAAATTGAACAGAATCACACCCTAAAATATACTTTCTTGATTTTTGATGAAAATTTATCATTTGCCAAAAATTTATCATTTTCCACATTTAACTATACGTAATCCAAATGTAAAATTTTATTTCAAAATATTATTATTTAAAATTTCTCAAAAATCAAATTAAATACGCTAAATAAAACCATTAAAAATTATCAAAATTTTACGGGTCGTTGCACTCTCCCCCACTCAAAACTTTTCGTCCCCGAAAAGGAAGAAGGTAGGAGAATAGAAACAACCAGAAAGATAAATAGATTGAAAGACAAGGATAAACAACTAATTTAAGACCATATAAAATTTTCTAGATATATTCATTTGAAAACTTCATTTGCAGTTCAATTATCTTTAATACTTTAAAACTTTTCAAAACCCATTTGTAAAATTTCCTGCTTCCCTTATAAATAACATTTATATGTTTAAATAACACCATTATAAATATATGTGAAAACTATTTGGAAACAGTTATTTAGATCCTTGGTTATATTTTCAAGGAATTTATTTGGCAACATTAAATCTATAGTTTATAAATTTACTAATTTATCTTAAGACACTTTCAACATTATAGATAAATTAATACTCATTTCTTAAATATGCTATATTAAATTAATAACTTCTGAAATATTAATGACACTAATGATTTACTATTAAACCATGTAGTATATAAATAAACAATATTTTAAAGATTATATTAAAAAAGGAAATGAGGGTAGATTCAGAAAAACGGAATATAGGTGAATAAATAAATCTGTGCAGATAAGGTAGGTTCAAAGGGATAGTATCGGGCTCGAATAATTAAATCAAACCATAAAATTTTAATCTCAAATATTAATACAAAATTTCTTTGTTGGAAATACCTTTATAATAAAATACTTTTATATCGAAATGAAATTTTCCTTTCAAAAATACTTTTATAACTCGATGTTTCAACAAGTTTATCCTCGTTCTTGCAGACTCTGGCCATGCGTTGATCAGGCGCAAAGCTAGAATTCTTCAAGTACTTAGTAGACCTGTTTCAACACCTAGTGAAAATACTTGAAAAACCTTTAAAAAAACAGATATGGAAAGTACAATCCAAACAAAACAATCAAACCAAAACCTTTGTCCAACAATGGTTCACAGATACACAATGGTTACGCCTGGATCCCGCAGGAAACAATCCGTATCCGTAAGCTTTCTCAGCCCTGCGAGTTACGCCATGATGACTAGTAGGGTGCAGGATACACAATGGTTACGCCTGGGTCCCCCAGGAAACAATCCGTACCCCTAGGCTGTCTCAGCTAGGAAGTTTCGCTACTAATGCAACCTACACAGATTGCAGGATACACAATGGTTACGCCTGGGTCCCCAGGAAACAATCCATACCCATATGCCAGTCTTAGCCAGGCAGTTGCGCTATGCAGTCGCAAGAAAAAAAACCATGGGTTACACCACGGTGGGACACTCGAGTATCACATCCAGAAAACCAAAAATCAGAGAGAATAATATCGATAGAATGAATCCACAATGTGGCCACAAAGCGGATATCAAGCAGAAGGCACTTTCCATATCTTTACTTCGAAAAATATATATTATATAGTACCTTTCCAAATGCTTTCAAATATCATACTTATATAAAGTCCATTATATATAGGATTCCTTTTTCAAATCGAATACTTTCCAAATCAATAGTATATCAAATCATACTTATATAGACTTCGATTATAAAAAATTCTCTTTCCAAATTGAGTATCTTTCAAATCAATAGATTTCAAATCAACTTCATACTTATACAAATGCATTTTATATAAGTTCGATAACTCCCAAATCAAGTATTTAGTAAATCAACGTTCTCAAATTTTTTCTCGTTTTAATAACATTTCAGTTTCAAGATCATATATGATTTTACCAAATTTTCTTCCAAATTAAATATATTCGGTTTCAAAGTTTCTTAAACAATAGGGTTAGAAAATAATCCAAATTTTCAAATCAACAAAATTTAGGTCAAACAAATTCATTTCCAAAATCACCATATAACTACTGGTTTTAATTCCAATCAAATTTCAAAACCAAATATTTTTCTCAAAATCAATTATACTCAAAATGGTTTCTAAATTTATAATTATCCCTTTAAAACCTTTAAACTATTTATTTCTATTTGAAATATTCAATTTACCTTTCTGAAAACCATTATTTAAAAATAAATTCCATATTAGTATAATTCAAAATATTCATATACATTTACTTAACAAAAGGTTTCAAACTTAAACATACAATACTATACTTATATGCTTTATCAAATATTTTATCCTCTTTGAAATTTCTTAGATTTGAAAATTTAACCTCGATTTGGAAGTGTTCAAACATTCAAAATAGTTAGGGAAATCAAATTTCCAATTTAAGAGTTGAAAATTAACAATAAATCAATAAATCAATTTTAATAGGTAGGATTATACCAAATTAAATCCGAAACTCGAGGACTGAACACCGGTCTCACTTTAAATTGTTTCAAGTATATACACATATCTTTCGAAAATATCAAATTATACATCGGAATTTGAAATCAACATTGGTTTTACAAAATCACTCGCATAGCGAAGCTATTAAAGTGGCCTCTTCCCCACTCTGAAACTCGAAAATCAATGTCGATGATGCGTGCACTCATCACCGAAATTATTTCCCAGCGACAAAATGAGTTTTGGACTTCTATTTTCTTGAAACTTCGTTGAATTTTTTTTGAAATCCTTGGAACTCATTTGAAGTCATTTGAAACATTTCTTATTCAGAAAATACTTTCAAATCTTATTATTGTATATTTCAAAATATTAAACCAATTTTCAAAAATACCGGATTCCAATCTCTCGAATTTCAAATTCAAAACCTTTCAGTTATAAATCATTTTTATATAAATAAATTTTCTTATAATATTTTCAAATTTTCAAATCTTTTCGAAACTTCAAATTCTCGTTTTTTTAAAGTTATATAATCCTTATCAAAAACATTTTCTCTTTTATATATAGAATAAAATCATAGTTACCTAAATAAAAATTTCGGCATATAAAACAATTTTAAAATACAAACAAAACCCGATTTTCAAAGGATGATTCAAGAATGGATTTTAAAACAAAGATAGAGATTTAATTTAGAGGAACTCCAATCAATAGAATCCTGATTCGAAGATAGACTCAATCGAAGATGAGATAATTAAATTACAAAATAGAAGATGTATATACTTCTATAAATCGCGGGCGACCTTTACCGCTCAACCGTGATTCCAACATTAGATCGGTGCAGAATTCTAAGGCAATTCGACATTCGATCTCCAGAGATATAATTCAGAATAAAAAGAGATAGAAGCATCTAAATCGAGGGATACATAAATCTCCAGTAAATCAATGCCAATTGTAAAGGAGTTTCACCCCCTTTACAAATCATTTAGTGGAGTCATTGGATACTCCAGAATCAAAAGAATATAAATAGAGAGAGAGAGACAAGAATGAATTTTTGAACCACAAGGTACGTTCCAAAGTTTAAAGGAAATCGAGTCAAAAGGAAGAGATTCAACTCGAACGAAAGTGATTCTGTAAATTAATTTACCGTATATGCTAAGTTTTGCCTACAGCCAAAGCTCTGGTACCATCCGTAATTTTTGTGCATTTAAGGCATTTCAAGGTTCAAAGAATTTCAATGAGTAAAACTATCTCATTTTTAGTTAAAACTAACTTTGCAACAACCCACCTTTTTGAACAGTTCAAGTTGATGATTGTAACGACCTGTAAATTTTGATAAATAAATTGGTTAATTTAATTAGATTTTGTAATTAAATTTAGGAAGAAATATAAATTGTATAATTTATATTGAAGTAAATGTTAAGAATGAATTGTAGCAATGGTTATAAAAATTAAATTTTGACAATTGAAGTGGAATCCCATTAACGAATAGTGTAAATTGTTGCACTTGGGTATAAAATTTAAAATGAGTAAATAAAAGTAAGCATTTAATTAACCAATGCAATAATATATTGATTAATAGTAACTGAATGTAAATTTACGTAATAAAGTTAGTTAAAGCTGAATTTGTATAAATTGAATGAAATTGCAATTAATGAAATAATGTAAAATGGTATAACTTGGTTATAAGTTGAACGCATGTAAAAAATGTAAATGTTGATTTATTAATATAAATCTGCGTAATAAATGGGAAATATTAATGCATCAAGTTATAACCAATGCTAATTTAAGGTTAATAATTAATGGATTGAATGAAATGGGATTAATGTAAATGTTATACTAGGCTATAAATCAAATGTAAGAAAACAAAATATTGAATTTATTAATGAATTAATATATATTGAACAGTAATTGAATGTAAATTAATGTAATAAGATTGATGCAAGTTGATAAGTAACTAAATTTGTGCAATAACTATGAATTGGAAACAAATTGTAAAGTTATAATTGATTGAAATTTGTAAATTGGGAATGAATTCAAAGTTATAGAAATTGATGTAATAATACGTAATAAAGGGTAATTGAATAAAAATCAATGTTTAGTAAGAAATTATAATATTTGTAAATTTGTAATTAAGTAGGAATGGGGTTAAGTTAGGAAAATGGTAATAATTATTAATTGTTTGCCCATTTATTTAATCTATTAAAATTGATCTAAATCCATTGCAATTAAACGTAATTAACTACAAGTTAATATGAATTATCTGATAACTATAAACCATTAGGGCAATTGGATATGTGACGCCCCACCTCTATACCCACGCTAGCCAAGAACACTACGGTGTAATGCTGTCAACTAGCACGGAGAATAAGGCTTTTGAGGAGTGACCATCCGTGTAATTGCTTTGCGTGAGCACCGATATGTCAGATAGTAAAACATGCATTTTATTTCGAGAGGAAATCCGACATACCGATACAAACACAAAGATACTACACAGTGGCTATAATAATCTTCGGAAACAAATATAGAAATAAGCATAACACAAATCAGTCACTGATAATTCATATCACAAAGGCGGAAGAAGATATGAATATATAACTAACACATGAAAGTGTATATCAGAGTAGTGGTCAAAAAGATCCACAATAATACAAAAGAATAGCAACACGTGCTATACAAAAGAATACAACTATGAGTCCATATCTCAAGAGTATACAACAAAATAAACTACTAATCTAAGTAGTTAGCCAAAAGTCAAAGTAATAAATCCCTGGGGAGAAGTCAAGCAGAAGCACCTGTAACATCTCGGTCTGACCCGAGTATTATTTAATAAGAAAATAATAAACAGATCGGTCTAGCTATAAATATCATATGAAACGATATAGAATAAGAGATATGGCTAAACACATAATAATCACAAAGCCAAGCCATGATATATAAGTAATTGAAAATCAACAAGAGATTAATCAATATCACAAAATCTTCTCAAAGATAAAAAGGAATGTCATACTCCTAATTTCATTCACCAAGCCACAATTATTGATAAATCAAATCAATAGAAATCATGAAAATAGGTGAAGCATAAATTTCAGAATCCAACACACGAAATCCAGAAATCACAAGAAAAGGATGGCCAATCCCATAAACTGGACATCGACGCACCTAGAAAGACACGCCCCATGCACAGTTGAACATCGACGCACCTAGAAAGATACGCCCCATGCTCTAGCATCGACGCACCTAGAAAGATACGCCCCATGCATAAATAAACATCGATGCACCTAGAAAGATACATCCCATGCATAAATAAACATCGATGCATTTAGAAAGATACACCCCATGTAATGTCTAACATCGATGCACCTAGAAAGATACACCCCATGCTAAGTCGAACATCGACGCACCTAGAAAGAAACGCCCCATGCATAGACGAACATCGACGCATCTAGAAAGATATGCCCCATGTCCCGACTTATTGAGCCGATTGCTCCACGAAGTAAATAAACATTGATGCACCTAGAAAGGTACACCCCATGCATAAGTAAACATCGACGCACCTAGAAAGGACCCATGTGTAAACAAGCATCGACGCACCTAGATAGGTACGACCCATGCAAGAAATGAGACGAAGCTCAATAAAATGAGGAACAGTCCTCCAAATAGACAAAGAGACATTGCACATTGCTAGTCTAAACCATAAAATGATCGTCATGATCACCGAGAAGTGTCAATTACAGTAAGCTAGTAAATATATGAGCTTAGCTTCATGTCCCATAACCACTAGCTTAACTTAAATATTTACGAACAAACTGTAGATCTCCACTAGAAAATTGTCACAAGAGATTCAATCGAACAAGTCTAAGAATTAACCAACGAAGTAAACGCAAGCGTTTCATACCACTTGTTTTACTAAGTCGTTTAATTAGATTTCTCATCCGAGTGAGGTAAAGGTTTGTATATACTAATAGATTGGAAAACGGTTTAAGAAAACGAGCTTTGTAATAAAATAGTGTTGAAATCATTTGAAGAAAGAGTTTTGATATTTACAACTAGTATAGAAAACCTTTATATTTTTAAAGTGAAAATCACAAAGAAGATTGTAGAAACAATCAATCACTAAAATTCACATTTGAATACATGAATAGAATCCAAAGAAATCGATACTGAATCCATCGAAATGGATATTCCAAGAATTCCCGAAGAAAATAAGTCATCAAAGTCAATAACAAATGATAACAACAAATAGGGAAAAAACACAAATCGATTAAAGTTGGAAATTCAGACAACTAGGCAAAATAGGCATAGTTGGCAAATAGCAGCAGGTCGGTCGACCGGACTCCCTGAGTCAGTTGACCGAACCAAAAACAGAAGTGCACGGGGTAGCAGGTCGGTCGACCGGACCCTGAGCTCGATCGATTGAGCCCTGTAGCCTGCACTTCCAAACAGAGGCAGGAAGTGCACGTTCTACAGGTCGGTCGGCCGGCCCATGGGCTCGGTCGGCCGAACCTGTTGCTGGCACTCCCATGCCCTATTTCAAATGAGTTGCAAATCTCGATCAAATTGCATTCGCTCGAGCAACGGCGCTAAGAGTTTATGCCAAACGACTACCCGGCCCTATAAGCTCTTCGATGCACAATCAAAAACACATTCAAACATCAAAGCTATGATTTTTAAAGAATTGAACCCAAAACACCAAAAATTGGAATATTCACCAAATCAATCCAAACCAAAAGCAATTGCACACGAATAAGTGTTAGGAATTCATACCTAACAATCGAAGATAAATATAATCGTAGATGTGAGATAAAAATCTCACCTTTGAACCCAAATCAATGAAGGAGAAGCTTTAAGACAAGGGAAGATCAACCACACTTCAATCTCAACACTAAGAGCTTGAATCTAAGCTCAAAAGAAGAACATTCCCTAAGTTAGGTTTAGGAAATTTCTGAAATCAAAGAGAGAATGAGTTGGAGAAGATGAAGAGAAAGCTTACCAATGGGTTCTCTTGAGTTTGGAGCAAGAAGATGGATTTGCTAATGGAAACTAGGGCTTAGGATTTCCTAATTCTTTTTCTCTTCCCCCATTTTTGATGAAGCTTGAATGTATTAGGAAATTATGAAGTAATGAAGAGGAGAGGGGGTTGGAACTGAGCTAGTAAGTGGGGTTATTGGGCTCAGCCCAAACCAAAGCCCTAAGTGAAAAAGGTCAAAATTCTACTATCTCCAAACATATCGAAGTTTATACTCAAAAAGGTCGCAAACGTCATTTTGAACTCAATGGAAGGGGTCCCGAGTTCTAATTCGACCGTTTGCTAAAAGTAGCTTTTCGGACCAAAATCCGACGAACGATAAAATATTTAAATAAAATATTTAAATATATAAAATCGATAAATATGTGGGTTGTTACAGACTCCCCTCCTTAAAGAAATTGCGTCCTCGCAATACTTAAGAGGAAAATAAGAAGTAACAACCATGGAATCATATCTACATAAAAGAAAATTTGAATCAAGAAGTCCACCATAAAGAGCACGAAGGTGCAAATCCGAAAGTTTTCGTTCGATGAATTCTCAAGATTTCTCTAGAGCAATCCTTAGGATTTGAGAACCATTGAACTCTCACAAGAAGAACATCTTTATTCCGAAGGCGCTCAACCTCCGAAGTAATGATGCGAATGGAATGTTGCTCATAAATCAAATCTGGTGAAACTTCAATTTCATCAATAACACCATCTCGAGAATAAAAATAGGAAACCTAAAAGCATTTCCATAGTTAAAAGACACAGAAAACGTCAAGAATAGCAGAAAATTGAGCCAGTGCAACGGCGTAGTACAGAAACGGTACGCCCGGGAAACTAGAAACTCAAATAATTTGGGACATCAGCGTAGTACAAAAACGGTACGCCAAATGAACCAAAGCCCGAATAATTTTGGAATACCGACGTAGTACAAAACGGTACGCCCAATGAACCGATAAACCGGAACAACGATGTAGTATAATAACAGTACATCCGATGAACCGAACACCATAAAAGAACATCGGACGCTAGTCCATAAAAAAAAGAGATAAAGCTCAATAAAACGAAGTATATCAAAACGTTCGACGAACTTGATAAAAAGATAATTCCATTCAGACATCATCAAAGAATCAACACCTTGTTGCCTACGACAAAACGTATTGGCAACATGATTTCCCCTTCGGGAATAGAAAGAATATCCAGATCATAAGATGCTAGGAACTCGAGTCAACATGAAGTTCCCTATGAGAAAATAAATATTCCAAAGATTTATGATCGAGGTAGAGAACAAATTTCTCATCCAAATATGATGATGCCAAATTCCAAAAGTAAAAACAATAGCCGCGAGCACTAGATCATGAGTGGCATATCTAGTCTCGATAATCTATAATGATTTAGAAGCACAAGTGATAGCACGTTCTCCTTTGCAAGAGAATGACATCCAAACCAATACGACTAGTATCGGTACAAATGGCAAAGTCTTGGTTCCCCTTCAGGAATCACAAGAATAAGAGTATCGTAAGGAAGAGTTCTTTTAAATAATCCTATTTCTCGAAAAGTTAAAACTTTCAAAATTACATTTAACTTATGTAATCATCTTTTTAGAAAATTTTACTTATTTGAAGTGAATTTTACTGTGTTTGATTGTCTCATCAAAGCGTTTAGGAAATTCCTACCGATAACGTTGATCAAGCGCATCGGCCAAAATTCTTAAAGCACTCAATGGGCAATACAATCACAAAATCATCTTCTAGATAATAAACATGTTTCTAAAAAAAAACCTTTAAGAATATTCTTCATTCGTTTTAAGAACAAAATCCAATTTTACTTATAAATAAATCTTATGAAAAAGATTTGCAAAATTTTAAATTACTATTTTCATCCAAAATCAATAAATACAAGAATGGTCTCATCGAAATATTCATAGAATATTCAATTTATAAAATGGATGAAATAAGCTGGATAAACCGAATGACATAATAAGTCATTCATAAGAATCATAACGAGTGCGGAATGCGGTAAGTGGAATGCTAACTCCCGCAACTCGTAGCAAATGAAAACCGGGTGCAAGGTCGAGCTGAAAAGACCTTAACACTACTCAAAAGATTGCTTAGGTGGCAGTCCTAAGACAAATTCAAAAATACCGGAAAATTTCTCAAACTACATGAATTAGAGAAACAACACTTTCCTTTTAAGTGGGCTTGAGGAATAAAATGATTCCACCAAAAATTTGAAATCGGAATCATAAAGAAAAATAGAAAGCTGCTTAACATATAGAAAATGTCGAAGATGAATAGTCCACTCGAAAAATAGGATATGGGCTTCACAATGATTAAGCTGATCCTTTTAAAAAAAATCAATTCCGAAGCCTAAGTAAAAATATCGGCTCGGAAAGAAAAATCTCATAAAATAATTTCGACATCAATAAAAAGCAAATTGAGTATTGCGGACCCATCCGGATTCAAAATCCTTAAAGATGTCTTCAAGCCCAGAAATGTTTAAAGAAGAAGAACCACAAGTTCTTTTGATATAAAAATAATGAGATGAAACCCATATCAAAAAGAACTCAAATAAGAAGATCACAAAATAAATGTAATCAAGGATTAAATGAGAAATACCTTGACCACGAGAAGTGCCACTAGGGGCTTGCACTGCTTTGAGCTCTCCCTCCTTACTTTGAAGTACTGGACATGCAGTAATATGGTGACCCGAATTTTTGCAATAGCGACAAAAGAGGGGTCTCGGACACTCCCTTGCATAGTGGTTCGTGGAACCACAATTGTAGCATTGTCCACGACTAGAGGTAGGTGCTTTTGCTACCGGGGTTTCTTGCCTCCCTTTCTTGTTGGGAATGAGGCCTTTGAATTTAATAGGCCTCTTCATGTTGTTGTTGAAGTTTTGTTGGGTACGCACAACTTCAACATCACCTTCATTATCGGCCTCTTCAAGACGAAGAGCGATATCAATAAGCTGATCAAATGAAACCTCAAGTTTCAGAAGTAATGGCTTCTTAAGATTCTTATTCAAGCCATAGACAAATCTCTGATTTTTCTTCAATGGGGTATTAATGTACTCAACCCCGTATTTGGAAAGAGATTCGAAAGATGCGACATAGTCTATCACAGAAGATTCACCTTGAACAAGGTCAATAAAATGCCGTGCTAAAGTTACTTTTTCATCCTCCGGCACAAACTTTAGTTCGAATCGTTCCCGGAATTGCTCCCAAGTAAGATCCGCTTCGATAATCTCCGAAGTCAAGAGCTCATACCAATCTAACGCTCTTTCTTGGAGCATGCTAGAAGCCACTTGGACTCGATGTAGATCAATAAGGTTCATGCGAGAAAAGAAACGATCGCATGATTTGAGCCAAGCTTGAATTTCTATAACACTCTCGGATCCTTTGAATGGCCTTCCACCCAAATCGGTAAAGTCTCTGCACAAGCGTGCAAAACCAGATCTAGGATGAGTAGGCTCCGGATTAGAACCAGCTGCTTGAGCATTCGTGACAAGGTCAAGAAGTTGCTGGGCAGACATAAAAACTCCATCTTGGGGAGTAGCACTAGATTGACCGGCGCTGGGACGGCCAGGTCTAACCATTTCTCTTCTTTAAGAAAGAAAGAAAAAAGAGGGATGTGAAGACCCGCAAATCCATACTCCTTGAATATACACTAATCTCCATAGATTAATTCAAGATGAACAGAAATACGAATTCTCATTGTTTATGAAAAAGAAAACGAGGTAGAAGAAGAGAGAAAAGATAGGACATAGAATGGAACAGAAGAAAACAGCAACAGAACAATATCAGAATCTCACAATTCACAGCGGAACAACATATAATAGATAAATGAATAATCTTTAAACAAAGAACTATATCAGTTATTACATTTTATACATTACATACATCATCAGAGTGTACAACAACAAATAACAACAAACAACGGAAAAGAAATACTATATACTAGTAATACGCCATGCCATCCAGCTTGCCTCCAGCAACTCCTGAATTCCATAATATCCTGATAAACCTTACTCCTGACTGCCCGTGTGGAAATTGGTGGGCACCCAGAGTTTAGGAAGGAAAACAATAAACTCCGAGTCAGTCATGTGACTGGTGTGAGAACTCAAAACAGTTTATTTTATCTTCAATACAAAATAGAGGAATATTTTTAAAGTCAATTCACAATGCTTTTAAAAATGAGACTACCGTAAGGCCTCCCGCACACACACACAATGCAAACGCAGAATCGGAGGAGATTTCTCCTTATGATAGTCAAAGATGCTTGATACGCATTAAAAAGAACATTTGATATTATTACTAGTGCATAGTGTAGAGAAAAATCATTTCGAAAATAAAGATATAAATCTTAGCCAGCATAGGCATTCCGCACTTATGCCTACTATAGCTACCATGTTCAATAGCAGGTTACCGCCACATTCCATGGCAGGTTATACAACTAAAACCGTACAAGATCGTATTGTTTCTTTGGATTTCCAACAAATGGTCAGGCCAAGGAACTTCCCATTGCCACATGAGAACGCCTCTGGAAGGACGTCCCCGAGAACCTAACCGGATCTCTGCCAACACAAGGCCGGGTTACCCCTAACTGGGTAACTACTAACACGAGTATGCCATCCCCCGGTCCTTTGGGACCTTTATCCGAGCGCTCGTAACCAACATCACACAGTAATAAATAAAGTGTTTCAACATGAGTAAGTATCTGGGCTCCATACCATGATACCACCCTTTTCCAGAAAGAAATGCACATACCCTAAGGGGAGCTACCCCCAATAACCTTGCCGCATCTTTCCTGTTTTGACCATTCCGGGGTGTGAGGCTCGACGAAGTCTCGTCCACAAAGCCACGCTTTATACAAAAGCTGAGCTTTGGGTCAACAAATGATCATAGAAATGATCACAAAGATAAGTGATCAAACAAATGATCATATCACAAATGATCAAACAATGATCATTTCACAGCAACACTCAGCATGTCACATTACCAATTGGGAATATATTGCTGATAACCTTCAACTACATAACCTCTAAGCTCGTACGTCTTAGAGAAGGGTGTTAAGCAAAGAAAATAAATTCTCCACCACCAACAGAAATATATTTGAAAGAAATCAGCTTTATATCTCAATTTGTAATGTCAGACATACAATCCATACAAGTCTGTTCCGGGCTCGAACAGAACCGAAGGCACTTACAATGAAGTCCTTGCAATCCGGATATCCACAATCCTGATCGGATTCCCCATCACATATGGAGAACTCTATACCGGAGCAACTCGGTGCAGAGTCAATCGATAGGTCATCCTATCGCTCTCGCAAATACCCGGTCTTCAACACAGGTCTTCAAATTCTATCCATAACGTCGAATCATATATTCGAAATGGGTTATACGACCCCAAGGTCCTTTCCCGGCTAACCCGAATAGTGAGCGCTTATTCAAAAATAAGTGTGGCATTCAAATTCAAACAAATCACAACAAATACCCATTCAAAGGTAAATATTGATAGTCGGTTATTGAACTATCAATGGATATGCACAACATCACCAGATTCAAAATAATTTTTCAAATTATTTATTTCCCAAAAATATCTTTACAAGATATAAAATTTCAATACCTCAAAAATAAATCAATATTTATTTTTAAACAAATTCCTCTTTCTTTTATAAATTCCATAGTGAATTTACATTCCAAAATATCTACGAATATACGATTTCAATTATTCATTTTCAATTTATCTTCAAAAAGATAAATTCTCAAAATATTCACTTTATATTGGAAAACATTTCCATACTTACTTATTAAGTAATTCACAAATCCATTTATTTTCAACACTTGGAAAATATTCAATATACTTAAATCTAAATTAAGTATATATTTCATTCTTTAAGGAAATCATTCTCTTAAACATATTTATTTGGGCCAAACGAATGTTGCGTAAAACATCGTTACGACAACCTAAAATCACTAGTATAGGGATTCGAAATTAAAATAGATATATAAATCCCAATACTATACAAAACATTTCCTTTCGGAAATCATTTACTATAACAACAGTGTTATAGTCCACCGTTTCCTTCTATTTCTCGAAAACGTCTATTTCAACAATGAATGTTGAAATCTATGGTTTCGAATCTTAACACATTTAAAAACATCGTTAGATCGTTTTAATTCTACTTAAAACATCACATCCAAAACATTTTCTTTAACATATAATTCACTATTCAAAAACGTGAATATACTTCGTTAACCAATTTCATCATTTCTATTCATTTTATTTTAAAGGATTATTCACTGTCTAAAACGTGAATATAACTCCATAAATAAGTTATAACAATTTATTTATCAAAATAAGTCGTTTGCGAATTTATAAAACAACGTTTATAAATTCCATTTCTATTTGTTTTATAACAACTTCCTTTTATAAATCTCCTTTATTAACCTATTCAATTTATAACGCAATTATAAACCAAAAGTCCATATTATAAGTTAAATGCTTATAATTTATTTGTTTGCAAAATTGTTCTTTTAAACTTCATAATTATAAATCTTATAACTTATAAGATTCATTTATTTATCCAAAACCATTATTTTAATAACTTTACAAATTTTATAAACCTACTGCTTATAAAATTCCATTTACAACTTCACCGTTTATAATTCTATGAATTTCATTCATTTATGAAATTCATTCACAATTCATTCTAACACTTATAAAAACTCGTTTTATAATTCCAACATTTTAATTTTACAAATATCAGTTTCATAAACCTTTTTTTTCATAAATCAATTTATATTATTATTTTAAAACGTTTTTAAACTCCTTTATAATTTCATCATTTTGATTTATAAAATAATTAAATTTTATAAATCCTATTTTTAAACTTTTCACATTAAATTCAAAAATCCCGATTCAAACCATTTTATAAAATCATTACCCCATATTTTCAAAAATCAACTTTTAACTCTTTTTC
The DNA here is from genome assembly GCA_030765085.1 of Allium cepa. NCBI lineage: Eukaryota > Viridiplantae > Streptophyta > Magnoliopsida > Asparagales > Amaryllidaceae > Allium > Allium cepa. Next base: position 149,560,902 of record CM060930.1, read on the forward strand.
TCAAAAATCATAATTTTTATAACATTAAAATTATAACGTTTATTTATTTAAAATGAATCAATTCCAAAAATATTTTATAAACATATACTTTCAAAAATCACTTTAAAATCCTTTTAAAATTCCAAAATTTGGCCCAATGATGCTACATACCAAATAGTCAATCACGACAACAACGATATCATATGTCGATATGATAATCAACGAATATCAAAATATCCATAATCAAATAAATACTGTTGAGGAATCCAGTTGGATCCCTCCAACCTGTTTTCCTGCATCCAAAGATGTTTGCACAATACCAATTCCGTTCCAGTACGAAATTATCGCGGTATATGGGATTTAAAATATTATCCGCTTAATAGGCGGCGCAATATGGTCTCATCCGCTATATACTGCGGGAAATCAATTCCAAGTACATAAATAATACCAATTTCACTGTTTATGAAATATTCGCGGTATATGTTTTTAATAAATAACATCCGCTTACTAACGGCGCATAATGTCTATTTTAACAATCAATAGATACAATCATCATTCAAACATACATTCAAGAATTTTAAATATAACTATTTAAAATTAAAACCGAAACCGATTCGATTGAGTGAGAAGTTCTCACCTTGATTTCAATTTCGTTTTAGCGATTTATTTCGAATAATTTTACCCAAAATTCTCACTAACTCCAAAAGACTCCAATCCAATTCCATAGTGTAGTGCTCGACGATACGATTCCAACGCAACTGGTTTCGCTCGTTTTCGACCTCGTATGAAAAAGATATTGCGTTACAAAGATTACACGAATTTAAACTATATAAATTTACAATTTATTTTATAATTTTCTAAACCCACATTGATCTCGGCCATTAGATCTGGGCTGCATGCATCTAGGTCGTCCCAAGCTTCTTCCCCTCTCACGCAATCTCCTACATGCAACAGCCGTATACTTGAACCCATAGCTCGAAATTAGGGTTTAATCATGCTCCCACCACGAACGTTTTGAAGACGATCAGAAACTTGCATCTCGAAGCCCTTTGAGCAAGCTACCTTCGGCCACCCCCTTGTGAAGCTCGGCCATCTCCTGCTCATCGAATGGCGTGTTGAACGCGTGACCTTTGAATGCAATTTGCCGTCGATCGGCTACGAATTTTCCGATCATAACCGTTGTAACGACCCCGGATTTTTTTAAATATTTAAATTGATAATTAATTGAATTTTTGAATTTAAAATTGTTAAGTAATTTCATTTTGAATAAATTTGTGAAATTAATCGATTAAGTGATGCGAGTTTCCCCGGATCCAAGTATATTCTGTATAAATCATTTACATTTAAAATACTGTAAATATGTGTATATATTGAATGTATATATATTTGGGTATATATGAGCAAATTTTTTTTAATATATATGTATATATTGAACTTGAGTTAAAATCTCAAGTAAATGGTTTAAAAATAATCATAAAATACAGATATTTGACATGAGTATAAAATAAATAAATAAGTAATAATAAATATTTGAATTGATGGTTAATAATGATTTGAGTTTATAAAATAACATAAGATAATAAATTTGAAGTAAAATAATAATTATTATTTATTCTAGAAATAGAAATTAATATAAGATAGATTTTTATAAAAATAGAAAGTAGAACATTTGCTAAATTTAAACAACAACTTTAAAATAGAAGTTTATTTGTAAAGTAATATTATAAATACAAGTTAAAAGAAAGAAAACAAAAAAAAGAAATAAAATAAAATATACGTTGTAAATTTAATACGTATGTTAGAAATATGATTAGAAGATAAATTATAAAACAAAAACAATAAGTATAAAACTAAACTAAAAAGAACAAGTAAACAAAAAAATACAAACAAGTAGGTATACTTGTAAAAGGAATCTGCAAGCAAATTAAATAAATATATGTAGATATGCAAGGCTGAAGGACATAAGAATGTATAGTGTGAAAGTGAAACAAAACCAAAATAAAGTAAAAGCATAAAAACAAGGCAAAAGAAAAAATACAAGTATGCAGGCAAAAAGCAAGCTACATCATCTCAGCCCATGATACAAACATCTCAGCCATACCCTATTTAATAAACAAATAAGCATCACTTTGTACAAAAAGAACATGCTATCCCTGTACAAATAACACTTACAGTAAACCCATATATATCAACTCTTCCTATATATCCACTTCACCTCAGTTCGTTCATTAACCTGAGAAGATCAAGTTAAAAATAAGAACAAAGAAATAAATAAAAAAAGAAAAAAAAGAGGGAAGCTTCAGCAAGAAAATCTACAACCTGTTTCAACATAAAGAAAGCCCTGTTCTTTGTCTCTGCTTCTTCTCATCAATGTGAGTAACATCACAAATTTAAATTGTTAAGTAAAAAAAAAAAAAAAAAAAAAAATTCGATTGCATTCTCATCTCAGAAAGTGATATGTTTGTGATATGAATATGTATCTGTGAGCATGCTATTTAGAATTGCTCTGTTCTTGTTTTATTTTCCAGGTTTCAAACTTTTCAAACAAGAAAAAAAATCATCATTTCTTCACAATCTATTTAATGTTTGGACATAGCATTAAAACAAAGATTGTTTGTTATAGTATATACGTAAGATTAAAATTTTATTCAAGTCAAACCGACATACTAGTATCTCTGTAAATTTAAAAGAACAGACCAAAACTTTAAATTAATCAAATTTCGAATTTCTTAATTCGTGAATCCAGGTTTACAAACTGAATTCATATACTAAAATATGATTTTTAAAGTAAAAATTATAATTTTTAGGTAAAGGGTTTAAGAGCAGTTTCTAGTTGAACTTAAAATGCTTTTAAACAAATTCCCAGTGATCGAACAATTTTAAAATGTTGAGATTTTGTCTGAAGTTTGTTTGGTCATCAATGGAGCTGGGAAAAATGCTAAATGATTTTTCCAAAGCAAGAATTTTTAGGATGAAGGAAATATAGGGTTTGGGTTCCTGTTCTTTTTGTGTTCTGTGAAATTTTGATTTCGTCACCGTGACGTGACCGAGTGCAGCGAGCTTCAGGGGGGTGGAAGCTGACGTGAAGAAGGAGTCGACGCCGGAGTTGTAGACGAAACGGTGGGAGGAGCTGCGAGCGTGGCGCGATGACAGGTTTGAAGGGGTGGTGGCACTTGCGTGTTCCAGGTTTGAGTTGTACAACTCAAATTCGATTTTGCGCGCGTGAGGAAAATTGGGTGGTCGGAGGTGATTGCGTGGATGCTGGCTGATGCGTGGAAGCCATCGGAGGTGACCGGAGCGCCGCCGCGTCCATGTGCACGTGCACCGTGCCCAGTGAGATTCTGAGTATTTGGGGTGGTGCAGGAGTTTAGGCCTCGGTGCGTACTCGGGGGATTCGTGTGTGCGACTCGAAGCAATGGGATAGTAGACCCAAAGCATTCTTGCTTTGGTCTCGGGTAGGATACTTGCTTCAGGAAACATACACTGCCTGCAGTTTTATATTTAACAAAATTCAAAAGCAAATTAAAATTTCAAGCTAACCATAATCCAAAAGTTGAATGAGTGTAAGGTTAGATTTAAATGTAGTCAAATCCAGATTGAGTTTAAATTTAAATTTTGTAATTCTGAATTCATTTTGAAATGAACAAAAAGTATAAAGGTTTGAAGTTATGTTTCAGGTTTAAAACCTGACAGAATTTGAACCTGAAATATATGATTTGAAACCATGTTTTAAATCCCACGGTGAAACTCAGTTTTGAATAACTATTGACTCCTAAGGTTTTAAAATGAATTTGGGTTTGGTAAATCAGTTTTTTATTCAAGTTATTAAAAGAAAGTTAAATCAGAAACTTTAGAAGTTAAATAAATTGTTTAACTTGAATATGCAAGTTAAAATACAATGTAATCTAAAAGTAAATTCTTAACTAAAGTTAAGAAATTTAAAAGCCTATCATATATAAGCTTCATATGAAAATAACAAATGTTATTTCCATTTATTTAAAAGATTATGAATTGAATTTAAATTAGTTAATGTTTTAATAATAATCATTTTGAATCTAAATTTCAAAGTGAAATTTTGAATTTAAATTTGAAATATAATGTTCTAGTGTACTTTAATAACAAATCATTTATAAAGAAATGGATTATCTTATAGATAATTAAGACCTTGAAGTGATTTAATTATTAAGTAATTAAAGAAAAAAAATTTTTAGTTAATGAAGCTAATTAACTAGAGATTATTAAGTAATTAAATTAATATGATTAATTTTGATAATTTATTTAATGTATTAATTAAGATAATCAATTGTAAATTGTTAATTACTTAATTAAAGAAATTAAGGAATTAATTACTTATTAATTTTGGATACTTTAATTTATTAAAGTTAATTTATTTAGTTTAAGAAAATTATTATATTAAATTGGAAATCAATGAATTCTGGTTATGAGATAATTACTTCATGATAAGTAATTAAAAGTTTAATTCCTTAAGATAATTAACCAAGGGGTTAATTAATTATGTAATTGGTTCAGAGGTTAACTTAATTAATATGATTAATTAAGAATAATAAAAATTGATTAAAATGTTTGATAAATTAATTTATATCAAATGATTTGGATTTAATAAATCAAAATTGGATAATCATTCATAAATAATTAATTAAATTTGAAATAGCTTGAATAAATTAGGATTAAACAATTGATTAATCCTGCCTATAAATGATTATCGAGTGCTTGACCTTGCTTAGGAATGATTGTATTGTATGAGATGCTTTGAATTGATTATTCTATATGATCTGTGATATTTTGTTCTGTAGTTTGAGCTGTGTATATTTATTTGCATCTGTATATTATCTGTGAATCTATGAATGGACGATAAGCGTTATAGTTATATCGCTTATCAACCATATTTCTGTGTTTTAATCTGTGATGATTGAAATGATGTTGCACTATTGTGTGTTAAACCCCTGGACTACAGCATACACACACAAATATGGATTTCACGAGGAAATCGATTAAGTCGCAGATTTTTGAAATAGTTAAATTTGAATTTTTAAATTCAAATGTTTTGGAAATGGAATCGGAATAAATGTGAAAAGCTTTTGGAATGGAATTTCAAAATAAAATTTATTATTTTTAAATTACTTGATTAAGTTTTGGAATTTAAATAATTTGATTTAAATTTAAATTCAATACTTGAAATTGAATTCTATGATTTGAAATTAGGGATTAAAGATGTTATATTGGTTATATAGGGATTAAACCACTTTTAAGTATTGTTTTTAGGAGTTTGAATTTAACCTAAGGATTTCAACTCGTATAAATAAATCAGATTTCCAAAATGAAAACTGTTGTTTTCAAATGATAAAACCCTTTAAGATAAGAACTAAAATTCCAGTTAATTAGGGAAATTTCAAGATTGAATAGAGAAATGATTTTTCCTAAGTTATGAATAAATTCTTTTTGAAAGCTATGAATTAAATCTGTTTATTTTTAACAGATTTAAATTGATGATTTGTTTAAATCAAATTGAAATGAAATTTGTTTTGAAGCTATAAGTTAAATCTTTGATTTAAAGTTTTAACGAGTTAAATCAAATTGAAATGAAATTGTTTTGAGGCTATAGGTTAAATCTTTGATTTAAAGATTTAACGAGTTAATCAAATTGAAATGAAAATTGATTGGGAAAATCTGTGAATGAATCTTTTGTTTAAAAGATTAAAATGTGAAAATTGTTTAAACCGTTAAAGGTTGAGAAAATGAATCTTTTTGTTTAAAGATTTAAATGGTAATTGGATTAAACCATTTGAAATAAAGTTTTGAATTATTAAGTTGTGACTTAATTGAAATCCCATTATCCATTTGTTTTTGAAATACTGCGCTCACTGTTCGGTTTAGCCGGGAGAGGACCTTTGTGTCATATATCCCATTCCGAATATGTGATATGTCGTTATGGATAGCATTTGAAGACCGGTGATGAAGACCGGGTATTTGCGAAAGCGATAGGATGACCTATCGATTGTTTCTGCACCGAGTCGCGCCGGTATAGAAACTCCCTAAGTGATGGGAAATCCGATCAGGATTGTGAATATCCGGATTTCAAGGACTTCTTCGTAAGTGCCTTCGGTTCTGTTCGAACCCAGAACAGACTTGTATGGATTGTTATGTCTGACATTACAATTTGAGATATAAAGCAGATTTCTTTCAAATATATTTCTGTTGGTGGCGGAGAATTTATTCTCTTAGCTTAACACCCTTCTCTGAGACGTACGAGCTCAGAGGTTATATAGTTGAAGTTATCAGCGATATATTCCCAGTTTGGTAATGTGACATGCTGAGTGATGCTGAAATGATCATTGTGTTGATTATTGTGATAGGATCATTTATTTGATCGTCTATCTTAGTGATCATTGTGTTGATCATTTGTTGACCCAAAGCATGGCTTTTGTATAAAGTATGTTTTTGTGGACGTGAATTCGTCGAGCCTCACATCCCGGAAATGGTCAAAACAGGAAAGAAGCAGCAAGGTTATGAGGGGTAGCACCCTTTAGGATGTGTCCATTTCCTTCTGGAAAAGGGTGGTATCATGGTATGGAGCCCAGATACTTACTCATGTTGAAAACACTTTGTTATGATTGTGTGAATTGATTAGAGAGCGCTCTCGGAAAAAGGTCCCAAAGGACCGGGGGATGGCATATTCGGTCAGTTGTTACTCAGTTAGGAGTAACCCGGCCTTGTGTTGGTTGAGATCCGGTTTGGTTCTCGGGGATGTCCATCCAGAGGCATTCTCAGTGGCAATGGGAAGTTCCTTGGCCTGACCATTTGTTGGAAATCCAATTCCCAATACGAAACTTGTACGGTATTAGTTGTAGAACCTGCTATTCACTTATGGTGGTCACCACTGTTTGGATGGTAGCTATAGTAGGCATAGTTCGAAATGTCTATGTTGGCTAAGATTTATATTCTACTTTCGAAATATTTTACTACACTATGCACTAGTAATAATATCAAATGTTATTTTAAATGCGTATCAAGCATCTTTGACTATCATAAGGAGAAATCTCCTCCGATTCTGCGTTTGCATTGTGTGTGTGTGCGGGAGGCCTTATGGTAGTCTCATTTTTAAAAAGCATTGCGAATTGACTTTGAAAATCTTTTGTAGAATGTTTTAAAAAGATAAACTGTTTTTTTTGTTGCTCACACCAGTCCCACGACTGATCCGGAGTTTATTGTTTTCTTTCCTAAACTCTGGGTGCTCATTATTTTCTACACGAGCAGTCTAGAGTTGGGTTTTTCAGATAGCTAGATTTAATAGATTATCTGGAGTTAGTTCAGTCTTTGGATCGCACCAGTCTTGCCTAGCTTGGTGCAAATCGTTATTGGGAGTTCGAGCTATTGCTGGATTGGTTTTTGAAAATGGAGTTGCAGTTCTGGAGTTCTTCCTTGAAGACTATCTTAGAGTTATTTGTTTCGCTGCTAGATGTTATCTATTTTCTTTTCCGCTGCTATTTTATTGTATCATATCTCTGATGTATATTGATATCTATTGGATTATCTGTATCAGATATTGTATCAAAGCTGTATATCAATGTATTATTCTTTTATTCCGCTGTGTTGTTTACTTAATGATTGTTATAAGCTCCGGCGAATCGGATTTGAATGGTCGAATCTATGGCATTCGAGTACGATATGAAGTATGGATGTTGATTTTCGAGCGGGCAAAATCCGACTCGTCACATTTGGTATCAGAGCTAAGGTGAAACTTTAGCTCAGGAGTGTAACACATTAAGTAGCTCATTAGAGATAGGATGAAGTAAATCCTAGAATGAGTATATCCCTAAGATATCCGTTTGAATGCCTCAGTAAATTCTCTTACTATCTACTGATAGTAAGTATGAGTGCAAGAAGAGAACGAGATAGGGGACAGGTAAATACGACTATAATTAGTCAAACTCTGTAACAACAGTGGAAATAACTTTCTCTATCAATCTCCTTTGATTCGTTTCAAATTCTTTTGATTTTTTTCGTGACAGCTACAAAAAGAAGTTTCGGTGCGTTGATGCTCTACGATTCGTTATAGAAAATCCTTATCTTTATCGATTCTTATCGGCTTTTCGATTTAATCCTTAATGAATAAATTAGAAATTTTAAATTGAGTTAAATTGATTAATAGAATATGAAGGATAATCGAATTGTATCGATAAATCGATTTCGTTTGAAACCAAATTTTGAAATTTCTTAGGTTAATCGAAGTCCGAAGAGGGACAAATTAGTACGTATTCTGAGATATTCCGACTTGAGTTTGGAATTCATATCTTATGTTTGAGGAATTATAAGAGATCGAATCTGTCTATCTCTGTGTTGTTTTCATGCCTGCGAATTTCGAGGACGAAATTCTTTTAAGGGGGGAAGTCTGTAACGACCCCGGATTTTTTTAAATATTTAAATTGATAATTAATTGAATTTTTGAATTTAAAATTGTTAAGTAATTTCATTTTGAATAAATTTGTGAAATTAATCGATTAAGTGATGCGAGTTTCCCCGGATCCAAGTATATTCTGTATAAATCATTTACATTTAAAATACTGTAAATATGTGTATATATTGAATGTATATATATTTGGGTATATATGAGCAAATTTTTTTTAATATATATGTATATATTGAACTTGAGTTAAAATCTCAAGTAAATGGTTTAAAAATAATCATAAAATACAGATATTTGACATGAGTATAAAATAAATAAATAAGTAATAATAAATATTTGAATTGATGGTTAATAATGATTTGAGTTTATAAAATAACATAAGATAATAAATTTGAAGTAAAATAATAATTATTATTTATTCTAGAAATAGAAATTAATATAAGATAGATTTTTATAAAAATAGAAAGTAGAACATTTGCTAAATTTAAACAACAACTTTAAAATAGAAGTTTATTTGTAAAGTAATATTATAAATACAAGTTAAAAGAAAGAAAACAAAAAAAAGAAATAAAATAAAATATACGTTGTAAATTTAATACGTATGTTAGAAATATGATTAGAAGATAAATTATAAAACAAAAACAATAAGTATAAAACTAAACTAAAAAGAACAAGTAAACAAAAAAATACAAACAAGTAGGTATACTTGTAAAAGGAATCTGCAAGCAAATTAAATAAATATATGTAGATATGCAAGGCTGAAGGACATAAGAATGTATAGTGTGAAAGTGAAACAAAACCAAAATAAAGTAAAAGCATAAAAACAAGGCAAAAGAAAAAATACAAGTATGCAGGCAAAAAGCAAGCTACATCATCTCAGCCCATGATACAAACATCTCAGCCATACCCTATTTAATAAACAAATAAGCATCACTTTGTACAAAAAGAACATGCTATCCCTGTACAAATAACACTTACAGTAAACCCATATATATCAACTCTTCCTATATATCCACTTCACCTCAGTTCGTTCATTAACCTGAGAAGATCAAGTTAAAAATAAGAACAAAGAAATAAATAAAAAAAGAAAAAAAAGAGGGAAGCTTCAGCAAGAAAATCTACAACCTGTTTCAACATAAAGAAAGCCCTGTTCTTTGTCTCTGCTTCTTCTCATCAATGTGAGTAACATCACAAATTTAAATTGTTAAGTAAAAAAAAAAAAAAAAAAAATTCGATTGCATTCTCATCTCAGAAAGTGATATGTTTGTGATATGAATATGTATCTGTGAGCATGCTATTTAGAATTGCTCTGTTCTTGTTTTATTTTCCAGGTTTCAAACTTTTCAAACAAGAAAAAAAATCATCATTTCTTCACAATCTATTTAATGTTTGGACATAGCATTAAAACAAAGATTGTTTGTTATAGTATATACGTAAGATTAAAATTTTATTCAAGTCAAACCGACATACTAGTATCTCTGTAAATTTAAAAGAACAGACCAAAACTTTAAATTAATCAAATTTCGAATTTCTTAATTCGTGAATCCAGGTTTACAAACTGAATTCATATACTAAAATATGATTTTTAAAGTAAAAATTATAATTTTTAGGTAAAGGGTTTAAGAGCAGTTTCTAGTTGAACTTAAAATGCTTTTAAACAAATTCCCAGTGATCGAACAATTTTAAAATGTTGAGATTTTGTCTGAAGTTTGTTTGGTCATCAATGGAGCTGGGAAAAATGCTAAATGATTTTTCCAAAGCAAGAATTTTTAGGATGAAGGAAATATAGGGTTTGGGTTCCTGTTCTTTTTGTGTTCTGTGAAATTTTGATTTCGTCACCGTGACGTGACCGAGTGCAGCGAGCTTCAGGGGGGTGGAAGCTGACGTGAAGAAGGAGTCGACGCCGGAGTTGTAGACGAAACGGTGGGAGGAGCTGCGAGCGTGGCGCGATGACAGGTTTGAAGGGGTGGTGGCACTTGCGTGTTCCAGGTTTGAGTTGTACAACTCAAATTCGATTTTGCGCGCGTGAGGAAAATTGGGTGGTCGGAGGTGATTGCGTGGATGCTGGCTGATGCGTGGAAGCCATCGGAGGTGACCGGAGCGCCGCCGCGTCCATGTGCACGTGCACCGTGCCCAGTGAGATTCTGAGTATTTGGGGTGGTGCAGGAGTTTAGGCCTCGGTGCGTACTCGGGGGATTCGTGTGTGCGACTCGAAGCAATGGGATAGTAGACCCAAAGCATTCTTGCTTTGGTCTCGGGTAGGATACTTGCTTCAGGAAACATACACTGCCTGCAGTTTTATATTTAACAAAATTCAAAAGCAAATTAAAATTTCAAGCTAACCATAATCCAAAAGTTGAATGAGTGTAAGGTTAGATTTAAATGTAGTCAAATCCAGATTGAGTTTAAATTTAAATTTTGTAATTCTGAATTCATTTTGAAATGAACAAAAAGTATAAAGGTTTGAAGTTATGTTTCAGGTTTAAAACCTGACAGAATTTGAACCTGAAATATATGATTTGAAACTATGTTTTAAATCCCACGGTGAAACTCAGTTTTGAATAACTATTGACTCCTAAGGTTTTAAAATGAATTTGGGTTTGGTAAATCAGTTTTTTATTCAAGTTATTAAAAGAAAGTTAAATCAGAAACTTTAGAAGTTAAATAAATTGTTTAACTTGAATATGCAAGTTAAAATACAATGTAATCTAAAAGTAAATTCTTAACTAAAGTTAAGAAATTTAAAAGCCTATCATATATAAGCTTCATATGAAAATAACAAATGTTATTTCCATTTATTTAAAAGATTATGAATTGAATTTAAATTAGTTAATGTTTTAATAATAATCATTTTGAATCTAAATTTCAAAGTGAAATTTTGAATTTAAATTTGAAATATAATGTTCTAGTGTACTTTAATAACAAATCATTTATAAAGAAATGGATTATCTTATAGATAATTAAGACCTTGAAGTGATTTAATTATTAAGTAATTAAAGAAAAAAAATTTTTAGTTAATGAAGCTAATTAACTAGAGATTATTAAGTAATTAAATTAATATGATTAATTTTGATAATTTATTTAATGTATTAATTAAGATAATCAATTGTAAATTGTTAATTACTTAATTAAAGAAATTAAGGAATTAATTACTTATTAATTTTGGATACTTTAATTTATTAAAGTTAATTTATTTAGTTTAAGAAAATTATTATATTAAATTGGAAATCAATGAATTCTGGTTATGAGATAATTACTTCATGATAAGTAATTAAAAGTTTAATTCCTTAAGATAATTAACCAAGGGGTTAATTAATTATGTAATTGGTTCAGAGGTTAACTTAATTAATATGATTAATTAAGAATAATAAAAATTGATTAAAATGTTTGATAAATTAATTTATATCAAATGATTTGGATTTAATAAATCAAAATTGGATAATCATTCATAAATAATTAATTAAATTTGAAATAGCTTGAATAAATTAGGATTAAACAATTGATTAATCCTGCCTATAAATGATTATCGAGTGCTTGACCTTGCTTAGGAATGATTGTATTGTATGAGATGCTTTGAATTGATTATTCTATATGATCTGTGATATTTTGTTCTGTAGTTTGAGCTGTGTATATTTATTTGCATCTGTATATTATCTGTGAATCTATGAATGGACGATAAGCGTTATAGTTATATCGCTTATCAACCATATTTCTGTGTTTTAATCTGTGATGATTGAAATGATGTTGCACTATTGTGTGTTAAACCCCTGGACTACAGCATACACACACAAATATGGATTTCACGAGGAAATCGATTAAGTCGCAGATTTTTGAAATAGTTAAATTTGAATTTTTAAATTCAAATGTTTTGGAAATGGAATCGGAATAAATGTGAAAAGCTTTTGGAATGGAATTTCAAAATAAAATTTATTATTTTTAAATTACTTGATTAAGTTTTGGAATTTAAATAATTTGATTTAAATTTAAATTCAATACTTGAAATTGAATTCTATGATTTGAAATTAGGGATTAAAGATGTTATATTGGTTATATAGGGATTAAACCACTTTTAAGTATTGTTTTTAGGAGTTTGAATTTAACCTAAGGATTTCAACTCGTATAAATAAATCAGATTTCCAAAATGAAAACTGTTGTTTTCAAATGATAAAACCCTTTAAGATAAGAACTAAAATTCCAGTTAATTAGGGAAATTTCAAGATTGAATAGAGAAATGATTTTTCCTAAGTTATGAATAAATTCTTTTTGAAAGCTATGAATTAAATCTGTTTATTTTTAACAGATTTAAATTGATGATTTGTTTAAATCAAATTGAAATGAAATTTGTTTTGAAGCTATAAGTTAAATCTTTGATTTAAAGTTTTAACGAGTTAAATCAAATTGAAATGAAATTGTTTTGAGGCTATAGGTTAAATCTTTGATTTAAAGATTTAACGAGTTAATCAAATTGAAATGAAAATTGATTGGGAAAATCTGTGAATGAATCTTTTGTTTAAAAGATTAAAATGTGAAAATTGTTTAAACCGTTAAAGGTTGAGAAAATGAATCTTTTTGTTTAAAGATTTAAATGGTAATTGGATTAAACCATTTGAAATAAAGTTTTGAATTATTAAGTTGTGACTTAATTGAAATCCCATTATCCATTTGTTTTTGAAATACTGCGCTCACTGTTCGGTTTAGCCGGGAGAGGACCTTTGTGTCATATATCCCATTCCGAATATGTGATATGTCGTTATGGATAGCATTTGAAGACCGGTGATGAAGACCGGGTATTTGCGAAAGCGATAGGATGACCTATCGATTGTTTCTGCACCGAGTCGCGCCGGTATAGAAACTCCCTAAGTGATGGGAAATCCGATCAGGATTGTGAATATCCGGATTTCAAGGACTTCTTCGTAAGTGCCATCGGTTCTGTTCGAACCCAGAACAGACTTGTATGGATTGTTATGTCTGACATTACAATTTGAGATATAAAGCAGATTTCTTTCAAATATATTTCTGTTGGTGGCGGAGAATTTATTCTCTTAGCTTAACACCCTTCTCTGAGACGTACGAGCTCAGAGGTTATATAGTTGAAGTTATCAGCGATATATTCCCAGTTTGGTAATGTGACATGCTGAGTGATGCTGAAATGATCATTGTGTTGATTATTGTGATAGGATCATTTATTTGATCGTCTATCTTAGTGATCATTGTGTTGATCATTTGTTGACCCAAAGCATGGCTTTTGTATAAAGTATGTTTTTGTGGACGTGAATTCGTCGAGCCTCACATCCCGGAAATGGTCAAAACAGGAAAGAAGCAGCAAGGTTATGAGGGGTAGCACCCTTTAGGATGTGTCCATTTCCTTCTGGAAAAGGGTGGTATCATGGTATGGAGCCCAGATACTTACTCATGTTGAAAACACTTTGTTATGATTGTGTGAATTGATTAGAGAGCGCTCTCGGAAAAAGGTCCCAAAGGACCGGGGGATGGCATATTCGGTCAGTTGTTACTCAGTTAGGAGTAACCCGGCCTTGTGTTGGTTGAGATCCGGTTTGGTTCTCGGGGATGTCCATCCAGAGGCATTCTCAGTGGCAATGGGAAGTTCCTTGGCCTGACCATTTGTTGGAAATCCAATTCCCAATACGAAACTTGTACGGTATTAGTTGTAGAACCTGCTATTCACTTATGGTGGTCACCACTGTTTGGATGGTAGCTATAGTAGGCATAGTTCGAAATGTCTATGTTGGCTAAGATTTATATTCTACTTTCGAAATATTTTACTACACTATGCACTAGTAATAATATCAAATGTTATTTTAAATGCGTATCAAGCATCTTTGACTATCATAAGGAGAAATCTCCTCCGATTCTGCGTTTGCATTGTGTGTGTGTGCGGGAGGCCTTATGGTAGTCTCATTTTTAAAAAGCATTGCGAATTGACTTTGAAAATCTTTTGTAGAATGTTTTAAAAAGATAAACTGTTTTTTTTGTTGCTCACACCAGTCCCACGACTGATCCGGAGTTTATTGTTTTCTTTCCTAAACTCTGGGTGCTCATTATTTTCTACACGAGCAGTCTAGAGTTGGGTTTTTCAGATAGCTAGATTTAATAGATTATCTGGAGTTAGTTCAGTCTTTGGATCGCACCAGTCTTGCCTAGCTTGGTGCAAATCGTTATTGGGAGTTCGAGCTATTGCTGGATTGGTTTTTGAAAATGGAGTTGCAGTTCTGGAGTTCTTCCTTGAAGACTATCTTAGAGTTATTTGTTTCGCTGCTAGATGTTATCTATTTTCTTTTCCGCTGCTATTTTATTGTATCATATCTCTGATGTATATTGATATCTATTGGATTATCTGTATCAGATATTGTATCAAAGCTGTATATCAATGTATTATTCTTTTATTCCGCTGTGTTGTTTACTTAATGATTGTTATAAGCTCCGGCGAATCGGATTTGAATGGTCGAATCTATGGCATTCGAGTACGATATGAAGTATGGATGTTGATTTTCGAGCGGGCAAAATCCGACTCGTCACAACCGTTGAATAATTAGAGCTCGAGACGCTCTACAACTTTCATTTAGAAAGTTTCTTGAATTGATGAATGGATTTGAAGAAAATGAGGGGAAAAGAAACGAGAATTTCAGCCATTGAAGTTGTGGAGGCGACGGCCTGCAGATGGAACCCCAGGGTTTCTAATATTTTGCAAAATTGAAAATTATATGTCCTTATATAGAAAATTCGTGAGACACTATTCATCCCGGATTTTCCGAACTCCAAACGAAGCGTGTCGGTTGGCGTTTCTAAGGTTTACCCCACGTTTCGAACACAATGGAACGTGTTTCGGGAGCTAATTCGGTCATTTGTGCGAGTTATGGCAATAAACGTTCGATTTAAAATTAAATCGATTAAACGATTTTCTAGGCGTTTTAGCATGCACCGGACAAACGGTAAATCCGATTGACACGAAATTTAAAACCATACAATAATATCACATTACAGATCCGGTGAAACTGGTTTCGTCGAATTCCGAGACTTTTTGAAAAATGACTATTTTAACTCGCCAAATTAATATTAAAAACAATTTCGATGCGTTTCGAGCTGCCACGATCAAACGAAAACTCCGATTGACACGAAAATTGAAATCCGATAATAACAAACTATTACGGATCCAATGGAACTAGTTTTGTCCAATTCCGAGACTGTTCGAAAACTGACTAATTTCACTAGTCGATTGAATATTAAAATATTCAATTTTCACAAATAAACTTTTAATTCGATTTTAAAAGTTCTAAAATATCGTTCTAACTCCAATATGATATAATAAAATTTTACAAATCATTTTCAATCATATTTAACTCAATTTTCAATTATTTTTGTATTTTCACATATTAAATTATTGATTTAATTCTTCAATTAAATCTAATTATTCGAAATAAAATTTATTTGACTTATAAATTTCACTTATTTATATTTAAAATTATTTAAATATACGAATTTTAATTAATAAAAATTCTGGGTCGTTACATACTTCCCCCCTTAAAAGAATTTCGTCTTCGAAATTAACAAGTAAGAAAAGTTACAGAATCCATTAACTTTCCCAAAATCCATAGTTAAACTTCTTACAAAATCTTTACTAGGTTTTCAAATCATACTTAGTTATCTTTTCAAACACAACTACTATTGTTTAACTTTCAACTCCAAATCAAAGTTATAGTTTTCACAAATTTTCCAATTTTTCTTAAATTTATTCTAACGCCTTAAATTTTCGGAAAAATTCGCCATAGTCTCCTTTGCGCGGCTCGATCCGAAAAAAAATGACAGTATATATATCACAAATAGACATCTCATCAAGTGATGAGGCATCCCGCAGGGAAAAAGTGTAAAAGTACGATATTTAATCCGAGATATGTACCTTATATTTTATTAGCGAGCGTATACGGCTAATATAGCGCGAAAGCGAGCTCCAAATGCGAAGCAAACGCGATCCGCACCTACTAAACACTCAACAAACAACATGAGAACATGTATATATGAAAATAATATCAATATACATCATATAGCAACATAATAACTATATATGCCAACATAGCAAATGCAGTAAAAGCAATAAATGCAACTACCAAATCAATATAAATTTACTTCTCATTAATATTTAATGAATTAGTTTTCCAATTAATTCATTAACATTGGATTTTATCAACATTTATTCATATCCAATTTCAATTAGTTTGCATTTACTAATTTACATTCAAGTCGGTGCATTTCCAAATCAAATTTCAATTCCATTTAAGTTCATTTTCTTCCAAGTTGGATTTGATTTCTTTAGCTTCCAATTTCGCTAATTCACTTTCATTAACACTTAATGAATTATATACAATCAACTGACAATCATATAACAACCAATGTATATTAATTACAACCAAATTCCTTTGCTTATATTCATTCAATTTGGTTGATCACCTTTACTTTCAATTGGTTTAATTAAATTGATTTTCATCCAATTATTCAACTTCCAATAACATAAGATTTTAATGAATTAATAATTATATTCATTACTCCATATCAACTTAATTTACATTCATTTTATTAACATTTAATCCATTGATTCAATTCAATTTCTAAAGTTGAATTTCATTACATAACTCAAGTTCATATCTATCACTTAACTTTATTAATTTACTTCGATACCAATATCAACTTCATTCAACATCTCTTAAGTTATACTTCATTTTATAAACATCACTAGGTTTTACTTAACTTAATTCCCACTTATAAATCAACTCAGCTTCCAAATTCTAAAGTAAATTTCCATTTAACTTTAAATTCATTTTTATTTACAACTCATGTTCATAAATATATATTCATATAGTTTCACTTCTTATATATATAAGTTTTTTCCACAATTGTAAATCACTTTAATTATAATTCAATTCTTATAATTCATTTGCTTATACAATTATTCTTTTATTTAGATTATTCAAACATCTTATTCAACAACCAAACAATCAACTTACATACACTTTAATAATTCTGAAAAATTATTCCTTTATATATAAAATATAATCAAGGTAAAATTATTTCATTTACCCAATTTAAAACAATATCGTGTCAAATTGTTCTGTACAAGTGTTTATAAACCCCTTCGGCATAGTTGTGCAGACCGTGCCGATGAAGGTTCATATGCCACTCAACAAACCAATCATCACAATATAAAACAATTTTATATTCACTAACAAATACGCTCTCGTAGCTATTATTACACTCAACTCATTCTAGAGTACTACTGACTCTATCTCTAATGAGTAATACCCAACAGAACCATGGTTGTCGCATAACCATATGCTTTGATACCAGCTGTGAAGACCCGCAAATGCATACTCCTTGAATATACACTAATCTCCATAGATTAATTCAAGATGAACAGAAATATGAATTCTCATTGTTTAAGAAAAAGAAAAGGAGGTAGAAGAAGAGAGAAAAGATAGAACATAGAACGGAACAGATGAAAACAGCAACAGAACAATATCAGAATCTCACAATTCGCAGCGGAACAACATATAATAGATAAACGAATAATATTTAAACAAAGAACTATATCAAATATTACATTTTATACATTACATTACATCACAAAGCGTACAACAACAAACAATAACAAAGAGCGGAAAAGAAATACTATATACTAGTAATACGCCATGCCATCTAGCTTGCCTCCAGCAACTCCTGAATTCCAGAATATCCTGATAGACCTTACACCTGACTGCCCGTGTGGAAATTGGTGGGCACCCAGAGTTTAGGAAGGAAAACAATAAACTCCGAGTCAGTCATATGACTGGTGTGAGAACTCAAAACAGTTTATTTTATCTTCAAAACAAAATTGAGGAATATTTTAAAGTCAATTTGCAATGCTTTTAAAAATGAGACTACCATAAGGCCTCCCGCACACACACACAATGCAAACGCAGAATCGGAGGAGACTTCTCCTTATGATAGTCAAAGATGCTTGATACGCATTAAAAATAACATTTGATACTATTACTAGTGCATAGTGTAGAGAAAAATCATTTCGAAAATAAAGATATAAATCTTAGCCAGCATAGGCATTCCGCACTTATGCCTACTATAGCTACCATGTTCAATAGCAGGTTACCGCCACATTCCATGGCAGGTTATACAACTAAAACCGTACAAGATCGTATTGTTTCTTTGGATTTCCAACAAATGATCAGGCCAAGGAACTTCCCATTGCCACATGAGAACGCCTCTGGAAGGACGTCCCTGAGAACCTAACTGGATCTCTGCAAACACAAGGCCGGGTTACCCCTAACTGAGTAACTACTGACACGAGTATGCCATTCCCCGGTCCTTTGGGACCTTTATCCGAGCGCTCGTAACCATCATCACACCGTAATAAATAAAGTGTTTCAACATGAGTAAGTATCTGGGCTCCATACCATGATACCACCCTTTTCCAAAAGGAAATGCACATACCCTAAGGGGTGCTACCCCCAATAACCTTGCCGCATCTTTCCTGTTTTGACCATTCCAGGTGATCATATCACAAATGATCAAACAATGATCATTTCACAACAACACTCAGCATGTCACATTACCAAATTGGGAATATATTGCTGATAACCTTCAACTACATAACCTCTGAGATCGTACATCTCAGAGAAGGGTGTTAAGCTAAGAGAATAAATTCTCCGCCACCAACAGAAATATATTTGAAAGAAATCAGCTTTATATCTCAATTTGTAATGTCAGACATACAATCCATACAAGTCTGTTCCGGGCTCGAACAAAACCGAAGGCACTTACAAAGAAGTCCTTGCAATCCGGATATCCACAATCCTGATCGGATTCCCCATCACATATGGAGAACTCTATACCGGAGCAACTCGGTGCAGAGTCAATCGACAGGTCATCCTATCGCTCTCGCAAATACCCGGTCTTCAACACCGGTCTTCAAATGCTATCCATAACGTCGAATCACATATTCGAAATGGGTTATACGACCCCAAGGTCCTTTCCCGGCTAACCCGAATAGTGAGCGCTTATTAAAAAATAAGTGTGGCATTCAAATTGAAACAAATCACAACAAATACCCATTCAAAGGTAAATATTGATAGTCGGTTATTGAACTATCAATGGATATGCACAACATCACCAGATTCCAAATAATTTTCCAAATTATTTATTTCCAAAAAACATCTTTACAAGATATAAAATTTCAATACCTCAAAAGTAAATCAATATTTATTTTTAAACAAATTCCTCTTTCTTTTATAAATTCCATAGTGAATTTACATTCCAAAATATCTACGAATATACGATTTCAATTATTCATTTTCAATTTATCTTCAAAAAGATAAATTCTCAAAATATTCACTTTATATTGGAAAACATTTCCATACTTACTTATTAAGTAATTCACAAATCCATTTATTTTCAACACTTGGAAAATATTCAATATACTTAAATCTAAATTAAGTATATATTTCATTCTTTAAGGAAATCATTCTCTTAAACATATTTATTTGGGCCAAACGAATGTTGCGTAAAACATCGTTACGACAACCTAAAATCACTAGTATAGGGATTCGAAATTAAAATAGATATATAAATCCCAATACTATACAAAACATTTCCTTTCGGAAATCATTTACTATAACAACAGTGTTATAGTCCACCGTTTCCTTCTATTTCTCGAAAACGTCTATTTCAACAATGAATGTTGAAATCTATGGTTTCGAATCTTAACACATTTAAAAACATCGTTAGATCGTTTTAATTCTACTTAAAACATCACATCCAAAACATTTTCTTTAACATATAATTCACTATTCAAAAACGTGAATATACTTCCTT
Organism: Allium cepa; assembly: GCA_030765085.1. Classification (NCBI taxonomy): domain Eukaryota; kingdom Viridiplantae; phylum Streptophyta; class Magnoliopsida; order Asparagales; family Amaryllidaceae; genus Allium; species Allium cepa. The sequence continues at coordinate 149,581,180 of CM060930.1, forward strand.
AACCAATTTCATCATTTCTATTCATTTTATTTTAAAGGATTATTCACTGTCTAAAACGTGAATATAACTCCATAAATAAGTTATAACAATTTATTTATCAAAATAAGTCGTTTGCGAATTTATAAAACAACGTTTATAAATTCCACTTCTATTTGTTTTATAACAACTTCCTTTTATAAATCTCCTTTATTAACCTATTCAATTTATAACTCAATTATAAACCAAAAGTCCATATTATAAGTTAAATGCTTATAATTTATTTGTTTGCAAAATCGTTCCTTTAAACTTCATAATTATAAATCTTATAACTTATAAGATTCATTTATTTATCCAAAACCATTATTTTAATAACTTTACAAATTTTATAAACCTACTACTTATAAAATTCCATTTATAACTTCACCGTTTATAATTCTATGAATTTCATTCATTTATGAAATACATTCACAATTCATTCTAACACTTATAAAAACTCGTTTTATAATTCCAACATTTTAATTTTACAAATATCAGTTTCATAAACCTTTTTTTTATAAATCAATTTATATTTTTATTTTAAAACTTTTTTAAAATCCTTTATAATTTCATCATTTTGATTTATAAAATAATTAAATTTTATAAATCCTATTTTTAAACTTTTCACAATAAATTCAAAAATCCCGATTCAAACCATTTTATAAAATCATTACCCTATATTTTCAAAAATCAACTTTTAACTCTTTTTCTCAAAAATCATAATTTTTGTAACATTAAAATTATAACGTTTATTTATTTAAAATGAATCAATTCCAAAAATATTTTATAAATATATACTTTCAAAAATCACTTTAAAATCCTTTTAAAATTCCAAAATTTGGCCCAATGATGCTACATACCAAATAGTCAATCACGACAACAACGATATCATATATCGATATGATAATCAACGAATATCAAAATATCCATAATCAAATAAATACTGTTGAGGAATCCAGTTGGATCCCTCCAACCTGTTTTCCTGCATCCAAAGATGTTAGCACAATATCAATTGCGTTCGAGTACGAAATTATCGCGGTATATGGGATTTAAAATATTTTCCGCTTAATAGGAGGCGCAATAGGGTCTCATCCGCTATATACTGCGGGAAATCAATTCCAAGTACATAAATAATACCAATTTCACTGTTTATGAAATATTCGCGGTATATGTTTTTAATAAATAACATCCGCTTACTAACGGCGCATAATGTCTATTTTAACAATCAATAGATACAATCATCATTCAAACATACATTCAAGAATTTTAAATATAACTATTTAAAATTAAAACCGAAACCGATTCGATTGAGTGAGAAGTTCTCACCTTGATTTCAATTTCGTTTTAGCGATTTATTTCGAATAAAATTAAACGGACGTTTAATTTTACCCGAAATTCTCACTAACTCCAAACGACTCCAGTCCAATTCCATAGCATAGTGCTCGCCGATACGATTCCAACGCAACTAGTTTCGCGCATTTTCGACCTCGTATGAAAAAGATATCGCGTTACAAAGATTACATGAATTTAAACTACATAAATTTACAATTTATTTTATAATTTTCTAAACCCACATTGATCTCGGCCTTTAGATCTGGGTCGCATGCATCTAGGTCGTCCCAAGCTTCTTCCCCTCTCACGCAATCTCCTACAGGCAACAGCCGTATACTTGAACCCATAGCTCGAAATTAGGCTTTAATCATGCTCCCACCACGAACGTTTTGAAGACGATCAGAAACTTGCATCTCGAAGCCCTTTGAGCAAGCTACCTTCGGCCACCCCCTTGTGAAGCTCGGCCATCTCCTGCTCATCGAATGACGTGTTGAACGCGTGACCTTTGAATGCAATTTGCCGTCGATCGGCTACGAATTTCTCGATCATAACCGTTGAATACGTAGATCTCGAGACGCTCTACAACTTTCATTTAGAAAGTTTCTTGAATTGATGAATGGATTTGAAGAAAATGAGGGGAAAGAAACGAGAATTTCAGCCATTGAAGTTGTGGAGGCGGCGACCTGGAGATGGAACCCCAGGGTTTCTAATATTTTGCAAAATTGAAAATTATATGTCCTTATATAGAAAATTCGCGAGACACTATTCATCCTGGATTTTCCGAACTCCAAACGAAGCGTGCTGATTGGCGTTTCTAAAGTTTACCCCGCGTTCCGAACACAATGGAACGTGTTTCGGGAGCTAATTCGGTCATCTGTGCGAGTTATGGCAATAAACGTTCGATTTAGAATTAAATCGATTAAACGATTTTCTAGGCGTTTTAGCTTGCACCGGACAAACTGTAAATCCGATTGACACGAAATTTAAAATCATACAATAATATCACATTACGGATCCGATGAAACTGGTTTCGTCGAATTCCGAGAGTTTTTGAAAAGTTACTATTTTAACTCGCCAAATTAATTAAAAACAATTTCGATGCATTTCGAGCTGCCACGATCAAACGAAAACTCCGATTAACACGAAAATTGAAATCTGATAATAACAAACTATTATGGATCCAATGGAACTAGTTTCGTCCAATTCTGAGACTGTTCGAAAATTGACTAATTTCACTAGTCGATTAAATATTAAAATATTCAATTTTCACAAATAAACTTTTAATTCGATTTTAAAAGTTCTAAAATATCGTTCTAACTCCAATATGATATAATAAAATTTTACAAATCATTTTCAATCATATTTAACTCAATTTTCAATTATTTTTGTATTTTCACATATTAAATTATTTATTTAATTCTTCAATTAAATCTAATTATTCGAAATAAAATTTATTTGACATATAAATTTCACTTATTTATATTTAAAATTAATTAAATATACGAATTTTAATTAATAAAAATTCTGGGTCGTTACAAGGGAAAAGTCATTCTCAAAATAAATTCAATCAAACTTGATCGATAAAACAAGGAATCATAAAGAAAATAGGATGAATCGGTACGAAGACGCGAGTAAAATCCTAAAGCACGACTCCTAAGATAGACTTAGGACGATGATCATTGTTATAATATTTCATATTGTTTCGAAGTTTGGCTCTGATACCAAGCTGTGACGCCCCACCTCTATACCCACGCTAGCCAAGAACACTACGGTGTAATGCTCTCAACTAGCTTGGAGAATAAGGCTGTTGAGGAGCGACCATCCGTGTAATTGCTTTGCGCGAGCACCGATATGTCAGATAGTAAAACATGCATTTTATTTCGAGAGGAAATCCGACATACCGATACAAACACAAAGCTACTACACAGTGGTTATAATAATCTTCGGAAACAAATATAGAAATAAGCATAACACAAATCAGTCATAGATAATTCATATCACAAAGGCGGAAGAAGATATGAATATATAACTAACGCATGAAAGTGTATATCAGAGTTGTGGTCAAAAAGATCCACAATAATACAAAAGAATAGCAACACGTGCTATACAAAAGAATACAACTATGAGTCCATATCTCAAGAGTATACAACAAAATAAACTACTAATCTAAGTAGTTAGCCAAAAGTCAGAGTAATAAATCCCTGGGGAGAAGTCAAGCAGAAGCACCTGTAACATCTCGGTCTGACCCGAGTATTATTTAATAAGAAAATAATAAACGGATCAGTCTAGCTATAAATATCAGATGAAACGATATAGAATAAGAGATAGACTAAACACATAATAATCACAATGCCAAGCCGTGATATATAAGTAATTGAAAATCAATAAGAGATTAATCAATATCACAAAATCTTCTCAAAGATAAAAAGGAATGCCATACTCCTAATTTCATTCACCAATCCACAATAATTGATAAATCAAATCAATAGAAATCACGAAAATAGGTGAAACATAAATTTCAGAATCCAACACACGAAATCCAGAAATCACAAAAAAAGGATGGCCAATCCCATAAACTGGACATCGACGCACCTAGAAAGACACGCCCCATGCACAGTCGAACATCGACGCACCTAGAAAGATACGCCCCATGCTCTAGCATCGACGCACCTAGAAAGATACGCCCCATGCATAAATAAACATCGATGCACCTAGAAAGATACATCCCATGCATAAATAAACATCGATGCATCTAGAAAGATACACCCCATGTAATGTCTGACATCGATGCACCTAGAAAGATACACCCCATGCTAAGTCGAACATCGACGCACCTAGAAAGACACGCCACATGCATAGATGAACATCGACGCACCTAGAAAGATACGCCCCATGTCCCGACTTATTGAGTCGATTGCTCCACGAAGTAAATAAACATCGATGCACCTAGAAAGGTACACCCCATGCATAAATAAACATCGACGCACCTAGAAAGGTACGACCCATGTGTAAACAAGCATCGACGCACCTAGATAGGTACGACCCATGCAAGAAATGAGACGAAGCTCAATAAAATGAGGAACAGTCCTCCACATAGACAAAGAGACATTGCACATTGCTAGTCTAAACCATAAAATGATCGTTATGATCACCGAGAAGTGTCAATTACAGTAAGCTAGTAAATATATGAGCTTAGCATCACGTCCCATAACCACTAGCTTAACTTAAATATTTACGAACAAACTGTAGATCTCCACTAGAAAATTGTCACAAGAGATTCAATCGAACAAGTCCAAGAATTAACCAACGAAGTAAACGCAAGCGTTTCATACCACTTGTTTTACTAAGTCGTTTAATTAGATTTCTCATCCGAGTGAGATAAAGGTTTGTATATACTAATAGATTGGAAAACGGTTTAAGAAAACGAGCTTTGTAATAAAATAGTGTTGAAATCATTTGAAGAAAGAGTTTTGATATTTACTACTAGTATAGAAAACCTTTATATTTTTAAAGTGACAAATCACAAAGAAGATTGTAGAAACAATCAATCACTAAAATTCACATTTGAAGACGTGAATAGAATCCAAAGAACTCGATACCGAATCCATCGAAATGGATATTCCAAGAATTTCCGAAGAAAATAAGTCATCAAAGTCAATAACAAATGATAACAACAAATAGGGAAATAACACAAATCGATTAAAGTTGGAAATTCAGACAACTGGGTAAAATAGGCATAGTTGGCAAATAGCAGCAGGTCGATCGACCGGACTCCCTGAGTCGGTTGACCGAACCAAAAACAGAAGTGCACGGGTTAGCAGGTCGGTCGACCGGACCCTGAGCTCGGTCGACCGAGCCCTGTAGCCTGCACTTCCAAACAGAGGCAGGAAGTGCCCGTTCTACAGGTCGGTCGGCCGGCCCAGGGGCTCGGTCGGCCGAACCTGTTGCTGGCACTCCCATGCCCTATTTCAAATGAGGTGTAAATCTCGATCAAATTGCATTCGCTCGAGCAACGGTGTGACGCCCCACCTCTATACCCACGCTAGCCAAGAACACTACGGAGTAATGCTGTCGACTAGCACGGAGAATAAGGCTGTTGAGGAGCGACCATCTGTATAATTGCTTTGTACGAGCACCGATATGCCAGATAAAAATATAACTTTTCATCTCAAGAGGAAATCCGACATACTGACACAAACTCAAAGCTACTACACTGTGGCTATAAAGGTCTTCGGAAACAAATATAGAAATAAACATAACACAAATCAGTCACAGATAATTCATACCACAAAGGCGGAAATAGATATGAATATAACACATGAAAGTGTACATCAGAGTAGTGGTCAAACAAGATCCACAATATCAAAGAGAATAGATACAAGTGCCAGACAAAAGAATAAGTATACATCATAGAGTCTGTATCTCAAATGTATACAACAAAAAATACTAAACTAAAGTAGTTAGCCAAAAGTCAGAAGATGGTTCCAGATAGGAAGCCATGAGGAAGCACCTGTAATATCTCAGTCTGACCCGAGTATTATTTAATAAGAAAATAATAAACGGATCAGTCTAGCTATAAATATCAGATGAAATGATATAGAATAAGAAATATGACAAAACATATAATAATCACAATGCCAAGCTGTGATAAATAATTAATTGAAAAATCAATAAGAGATTAATCAATATCACAATAATCAACTCAAGGATCAAAAGGAATGTCATACTCCTAATTTCATTCACCAAGCCACAATAAATGACATATATATCAATGCCAATCGTAAAAGTTGGTGAAACATAAATTCCAAAATTCAACACACGAAATTCAGAAATCACAAGAAAAGGATGGCCAATCCCACAAACTGGACATCGACGCACCTAGAAAGACACGCCCCATGCACAGTCGAACATCGACGCACCTAGAAAGATACGCCCCATGCTCTAGCATCGACGCACCTAGAAAGATATGCCCCATGCATAAATAAACATCGATGCACCTAGATAGATACATCCCATGCATAAATAAACATCGATGCATCAAGAAAGATACACCCCATGTAATGTCTAACATCGATGCACCTAGAAAGATACACCCCATGCTAAGTCGAACATCGACGCACCTAGAAAGACACGCCCCATGCATAGACGAACATCGACGCACCTAGAAAGATACGCCCCATGTCCCGACTTATTGAGCCGAATGCTCCACGAAGTAAATAAACATCGATGCACCTAAAAAGATACACCCCATGTAATGTCTAACATCGATGCACCTAGAAAGATACACCCCATGCTAAGTCGAACATCGATGCACCTAGAAAGACACGCCCCATGCATAGACGAATATCGACGCACCTAGAAAGATACGCCCCATGTCCCGACTTATTGAGCCGATTGCTCCACGAAGTAAATAAACATCGATGCACCTAAAAAGATACACCCCATGTAATGTCTCACATCGATGCACCTAGAAAGATACACCCCATGCTAAGACGAACATCGACGCACCTAAAAAGACACGCCCCATGCATAGACAAACATCGACGCACCTAGAAAGATACGCCCCATGTCCCGACTTATTGAGCTGATTGCTCCACGAAGTAAATAAACATCGATGCACCTAGAAAGATACATCCCATGCATAAATAAACATCGACGCACCTAGAAAGGTATGACCCATGTATAAACAAACATCGATGCACCTAGAAAGGTACACCCCATGCATAATAAAACATTGACGCACCTAAAAAGGTATGACCCATGTGAGAAATGAGACGAAGCTCAATAAAATGAGGAACAGTCCTCCACATAAACAAAGAGACATCGCACATTGCTAGTCTAAACCACAAAGATGATCGTCATGATCAACGAGAAGTGTCAATTACAATAAGCTAGTAAATATATGAGCTTAGCTTCATGTCCCGTAACCACTAGCTTAACTTAAATATTTACAAACAAATTGTAGATCTGTACTAGAAAATTGTCACAAGAAATTCAATCGAACAAGTCCAAGAATTAACCGACGAAGTAAACGCAAGCGTTTCATACCACTTGTTTTACTAAGTCGTTTAATTAGATTTCTCATACGAGTGAGGTAAAGGTTTGTATATACTAATAGATTGGAAAATGGTTTAAGAACGAGCTTTGTACTAAAATAGTGTTGAAATCATTTGAAGAAAGAGTTTTGATATTTACTACTAGTATAGAAAACCTTTATATTTTTAAAGTGACAAATCACGAAGAAGATTGTAGGAACAATCAATCACTAAGATTCACATTCGAAAACGTGAATAAAATCCAAAGAAATCGATACCGAATCCATCAAAATGGATATTCCAAGAATTCCCGAAGAAAATAAGTCATCAAAGTCATAACAAATGATAACAACACATAGGAAACAACACGAATCGATTAAAGTTCGAAATTCAAACAACTAGGCGAAATAGGCAAAAATGCACCAGGTCGGTCGGCCGGCTACAGAGCTTGGTCGACCGAACCAGGGGTTGGAAGTGCACGGGGCACCAGGTCGGTCGACCGGCCCAGGGGCTCGGTCGGCCGAAGCCTGTAACCGGCACTTCCAAACAGAGGCAGGAAGTGCCTGCGTAGCAGGTCGGTCGACCGGCCCAGGGGCTCGGTCGGCCGAACCTGTTGCCAGCACTCCCCTGCCCTATTTCAAAAGAGGTGCAAACTCGATCAAATTGCATTCGCACGAGCAACGGCGCTAAGGGTTTATGCCAATCGACTACCCGGCCCTATATGCTCCTCGATGCATCACCAAAAACATGTTCAAACATCAAAGTTAGGATTTTTAACGAATTGAACTCAAAACACCAAAAATTGGAATATTCACCAAATCAATCCAAACCAGAAGCAAATGCAGACGAATAAGTGTTAGGAATTCATACCTAACAATCGAAGATAAATATAAGCATAGATGTGAGATAAAAATCTCACCTTTGAACCCAAAAACAATGAATGAGAAGCTTGAAGACAAGGGGAGATCAACCACACTTCAATCTCAACACTAGAAGCTTGAATGTAAGCTTAAAAGAGAAACATTTCCTAAATTAGGTTTAGGAATTTTCTGAAATCAAAGAGAGAATGAGTTGGAGAAGAAGAAGGAGATGCTTACCAATGGGTTCTCTTGAGTTTGGAGCTAGAAGATGGATTTGCTAATGGAAACTAGGGCTTAGGATTTCCTAATTCTTTTTCTCTTCCCCCATTTTTGATGAAGCTTGAATGTGTTAGGAAATTATGAAGGAATGAAGAGGATAAGGGGTTGGGACTGAATACATAAGTGGGGTTATTGGGCTCAGCTCAAACCAAAGCCCTAAGTGAAAAAGTGGCAAAAATCAACCATCTCCAAACATATCGAAGTTTATACTCAAAAAGGTCGCAAAGTCATTTTGAACTCAATGGGGGTGGTCTCGAGTCCCAATTCGATTGTTTGCAAAAAGTAGCTTTTCGGACCAAAATCCGACGAATGATAAAATATTTAAATGAAATATTTAAATATAAAATCGATAAATATGTTGGTTGTTACAAACGGCGCTAAGGGTTTATGCCAAACGACTACCCGGCCCTATAAGCTCTTCGATGCACAATCAAAAACACATTCAAACATCAAAGCTATGATTTTTAAAGAATTGAACCCAAAACACCAAAAATTGGAATATTCACCAAATCAATCCAAACCAAAAGCAATTGCACACGAATAAGTGTTAGGAATTGATACCTAACAATCGAAGATAAATATAAGCATAGATGTGAGATAAAAATCTCACCTTTGAACCCAAATTAATGAAGGAGAAGCTTTAAGACAAGGGAAGATCAACCACACTTCAATCTCAACACTAGGAGCTTGAATTTAAGCTCAAAAGAATAACATTCCCTAAGTTAGGTTTAGGAAATTTCTAAAATCAAAGAGAGAATGAGTTGGAGAAGATGAAGAGAAAGCTTACCAATGGGTTCTCTTGAGTTTGGGGCAAGAAGATGGATTTGCTAATGGAAACTAGGGCTTAGGATTTCCTAATTCATTTTCTCTTCCCCCATTTTTAATGAAGCTTGAATGTATTAGGAAATTATGAAGTAATGAAGAGGAGAGGGGGTTGGAACTGAGCTAGTAAGTGAGGTTATTGGGCTCAGCCCAAACCAAAGCCCTAAGTGAAAAAGGTCAAAATTCTACTATCTCCAAACATATTGAAGTTTATACTCAAAAAGGTCGCAAACGTCATTTTGAACTCAATGGAAGGGGTCCCGAGTCCTAATTCGACCATTTGCTAAAAGTAGCTTTTCGGACCAAAATCCGACGAACGATAACATATTTAAATAAAATATTTAAATATAAAATCGATAAATATGCGGGTTGTGACAGGATATATAGTAGCGTTAAAGTTATCCATAAGTTAATGGTTGATTTAGTGAAAGGAGTGAGAATCAAGATTTATTAACTTAAATTTAATAATTGGATTTATTGCAATTAAATGAAATTTAATATTTAATTATTGCGTTAATTGAGATTTAGATGAAATTTGGGAATAATAATGTAATAAGCCATGAACCAATGTTAATTTCATCCGTTGGATAATAATGAATTGAATAATAAGAATGAGAAGTAAATTCAATAGAATTATTGACAATTAGAATTAAAATTAAAATTTGTGAATATAATGAAATTGAAAATTTAACACTGGAATGGATAAATAAATTAACTTTAAATTGACATCTAAATTTGTTAAATTAGTGTGAATGATTTGGAAATTGGGAATTTGATTTAATTAATCAATTACTAATTTATTTAATTAATGTAAAAATTGCCATTTTGGTCACTTACTTGGATTTCGATGAAACCGTTTCATCGGATCCGTAATGGTGAATTATTGTAGCATTTCAAGTTTCGTGACGATCGAACTTGTCGTTTGATCGTACGGGCTTGAAGCCCCTTGAAATCAATAAAATTGAAATCAGTTGAAATCAATTTGGAAAATTTTGATTTTAGCTTAACTTCTTCATACGATGGAATTTGGACGTGAAACCTTTTCCATTGCGTTTAAAATATTTTAACACATCTATTTTGATATATGGGTTGATCCAATTTCGTTCCGGAGTCAGAACGGGCTTTTCGAGCCATTCATCGTTCAGCGTGGGTCTATCCATCTAGTCCATCTATTCTATTTCAGCCTTGTCTATAAATACCCTGCTATAAAATCTAATTGTTCCTCATTGTAAATTCTCTACACGTAAATCCTCTTCATCTCCACATTCAATGGCAGACAATTTTGGATCCAATTGCAATTCCAAAATCAAAGTGAAATTTCAAACTCCTCAAAAAAATTCAGAAAAATTATATATCGAAGCTCTCGTTGTACGCATCTCGGATTTACAGTTCATTTTTGGTTTTGAATCGATGTTTGTCTAGGAATCACAAAATCATTTTTGGCCATTCTTTTTCATCGCGATCAACGGCAACCGATTGGCGAATCAACTATACCGGGCTGTGGAGAGGACTGTAATGACCCGCTATTTTGGACCATTCAAATCAACGATAAAACCATACATATCCGACTTGAATAATTCAAAATACCGAATTGTTAATTAAAATTTGGCAAAACTTAAAATATATAGTAAATAAATCATCACAGATCACAGACACAGAGTAATATAATGCAGCGAAATAGATAAAGAATAGTAGTTCATAAAGCTACTATATACATTGGAGTTAGAAATAAAATACAACTGAATATCTTAGATGTAGTGAAGTCTCCAGTATGCGTAGATGACTTCTCTGAACAAATCAACAGGATGACTGAAAGGATAGAAAGCTGGATCTTCAAGCAAGGCTCCAACTTCGTAGGTGAGTCTCAAATGCTGTATCACTCAGTCTGACCCGAGCGTAAAGCAAAACACAAAACACTCGAGTCAGGATTAACATTCTTATATCAATAAATCCAACTCAAGTGAAATATCAACTAAAATACAAATAACTTAAAGGATGTTTGGAATAACCATCCTCTAAGGGTCTATGGAACTATCTACAGGGTAGAAATATACACTATAACACGGTGGTCATTTCGGCTTAATTTATACTTCAAAACCAAATCTCATTTTTACTTCAAATATCTCTATATTTCCTAAAATAGTATTTATATATATTAAATAATTTATACAGTACGGTATTTTCAATTTCCTCAACTTAACAAATCGTTCTAGCATCAACCTGACCTTACCATTCAAATTAAATTCAATCTCAATTTATCAATTTAAATTCAACTCAATTTCTAAAATAACCACTTAAATTTTATCGATCTCAAATTCGGATTTATAATCACAAATACCCCTTTATATTTCCATATACTTCAAAACTTTAAGTATTCAACGTTTCATCTAAATTTTCATTCAATTTAGTTTTCTAAATAATAAATTCAAATTTAGTTCAACCTAAATTTTCATTTTAATTCAATTTAGTTGCTAAATAACAAATTCAACTATGTTGATTTCAAATACAGATCCGAATCTCAACATAAACCATTTAAATTCCATTATAGTTCAAGGCTTTAATATTTAAATGTTCTATATAACAGTTTAATATAGATCTCGATTTAACCTCATTATTATTTAGTCTTGAAATACTCCCTTATTAGATTCAATATCATTTAAGTAACCTTAAATTACATTTTTCTCAAAATTTTCTTTAATTTATTTAAACGTGAAATATTCATTAAATCACTTAAATTAAAAATCCAGTTATAAAATCATACCTTTTAAATTTGCCATTCAAAAATTTCAAATCGATTTAATTAAATAAATCCTTATTTAAATACCATCTTAATAAACCCAAATTTATCTCCCAATCATAATTATTCAATTGATTACAAGAGAATCTATTTGAAATATAGATTTACATAAATACTTAAACATATTATATGTATTAAATCAATCTAATTTAAATCAAATATTACTACTAAATCTATATATACAATTTTCATTTATATAATATCTTAAGAATCAAATTTATTAAACCACATATTTCTTTCCAAAATTATAGCAATTATTTTCAAAATATTTATATGGACCAACGGTGTCTGTATATATTTCCTATCATATAGTCTAGTGCTACGGATATTTATCATTTCAATCCGTACACTAAATATATACGGGTGGATATCATTTCAACCCATAATCCCAAATTCAATTAAATGAAAATCGCTTGGGTTTATCATTTCAACCCATAACGATTTCTAAACTAAACAGGGAACTTGCAGAGTGATAACAGAAAATACAATAAAATAACAGGCATATATCATCAATAACAATATAATATAAACAACATGATATGGTGTCATATCCCGTAGGCGAACAGTTACAGATAATAGCATATATAACAAATTTAAATAACTACACCAGCATATTTCAATTGTCGTTTCAATTGAAATCCAATTTAATGAATAAAAAATGTTAATCGTGAGTGATTGCTCACCTTTCGAGCCTAGAGGAAAGGGCGGAATGAGGAGAGATACGAATCCAAGCACAGATTTTGAAGCAACGCAATATTGGCATGAATTTTAACAATCAAAGCTGATAAAAAGGAATTGACGAAACTCAAATCAGAGTTAGGTCGATTGAAGATAAATAGGATAAGTGAGCTATATATTACCATATACAAATAAAACTGTATTCTAAATTTAGACATATATTAAATTAAATATATATTTTCAAAAACCATTGGTGTAAACAAAACATATCTATATGTAGTATAGTTTAAAATAATGTATATGTTTAAACCTATATACAAACCAATATCCAACACCATTTAAAAATTTAAATCTTTATAAAGTAACCCTTGTAAATAAAATATTAAAATCAATATTAAAACATATTCTAAATTTAATATACATACATTCCAAATCATTGTTTTCAACAAAACGTATATACACTAAAATCAGACATGTATGCAATATATATGTTGAAATAATACTAATTAAAATATAAATACATATATATAATGCATGTTTATTTGCAACGTATCAACTACCACATATATTATACTTTTAGACTTAATATATCTTAAAAATATAAACTGTACCAACTTTTATAACTTAAGATAATTTATATTATACATACTGTAACTTATATAACCCAACTTATATAAACAGACCGAATCAACAATTTATACTTATGTAAACATAAACATAACGCATAAAAGAAAAATCAAGGCACGTCCTGACATATTATAGTTTAAGTCAAAACAAATGGAACTAATATTATAACTTGTAAAATATATATAAACATAAAACATACCCATACTTGAATAAGGATATGTATCCACTATATGTAGATACGCAGCCGAAGCAGTAGAGTGAGATGGTGAGCGGACGTTGGAGGTGGAGCGAGCAACTTCTTAACATTTTTTTTGTTTGGGTCCGAAAGAAGAAAAGAAGGGGAGGAGGAATATAATGGCAGAGAGAAAATGATCATGGGAGACAAAAGAGAACAATGATGCAGATAGAAGAGAATGGAATATATATATATATATAATATATAAGTATGAATTGGAATCCAAGAGACTGGAGCAACCGAAAAAAAAGGAACACCACAAAAGTAACGTTCAAATTAATTAACCCAACGTAAAGCAGTAAATTATGGACCGTTTGATTTAAAAAAAAAATCAATGCAAACGTACGTTTGCTTTTCTCAACGGTTATAAAACAATGCGTAGAGCCTAAGGTTAGGAATGAAAAAGGAGATCAACGTACCATCAATAGATTAAGGTGAAAAAAGGCAGGGAGCAATCAAAAATCAAAATTTTCAATTTGAGACGTTCGAATTAAAGAATAGAACATTGGTACTAAATTGGGAATAGTTACAGTCCCTTAAATTTTGGAGTTATGAAATTTATTAAAGCAGTTTATTTTATGGCAAGAAACCTCATTTGCCTATAAACGGCAAATCTAGGGACGTGTATAGTTTTTATAGGAGCTATATTTTCGTTGCTTTGTACGCAAGGAAATAATAAGATGCACAATCAAAGCATGCAAGTTTTATGGTCAAGGAATTTCGTTTGTTTGCAAATCAATAAGTAGAGAAAACGGCAAGTCACATTTTGAAATAAATGATTTCAATGCAATAAAAAGGCGCGTGGGTTTTTATTACTTGGATTATGGAAACAAAAGGTAGAAAATAATTGAACATTCCGAACGTGTTATAAAATAGGAAGCTGCATGATTTTTTTCTTTTGAGATTTAGTAATTTCGTTCACACAGGTAAGGGATAAGTTGCTTCCATTTAATGTTTATTAACAGAGCTAAAAATGAGGTGAAGTAATAATGCAACGTTTCCTGTATTTAGGTGAAGCTTGAGAAAATTTTGAGTAACAAAAATAGGCATTCAAGCACTTGATTTGTTCATTGGATTTTAAAGGCGGCAAACAATTATTTTATCCTTAAACGGAATTGAATTTTGGACAAATTTATTGCAAGTGTTTAAATGAGAGAATTGGCCTTTGGTAGCTGAGGAAACAGAATGATATTTGATTTTGAACGTTACCTTATCTTATAATAACTTGCGTGAATTTAGAGTAGCGAAGTGGCAATAAAATTTCATACGTGAGTGCGTTGGTTCAGGGAAAGAAAAAGGCAAGCACTAAATATTTAGATGGCGTTGATTTAAGTGGAAGAAAACGTCACTAATTTATGGTTTGAACGTTTTTAAACAATGCATTTTATTTCTATTAGATAAAAGGAGGTAACGGAAAGGGGAAATTTATTTCTTTCCCTCTTAAAAGAACGCACGCCTACTTGTATATCTATTTATGTAGTTAAGGTAAAATTTTATTTCCTTTCGTAATATTTATCTTTTTCTTTAAAAAGTAACAACAAATATCAGTAGAACAACCGCAAAATAAGTGTTGTTCATATATATATATATATATATATATATATATATATATATTGCGGTGTGAATTTTAAAAATGCGTAGAACCTATAAAATAATATACACCCAAAATTAATGCAAAAGTAACGCTTTTTAATTAATACGATTTTCTATTTTATATGTTTTTTATTAAATATCGTACCCTTTAAATGCGTAATTTAACAGTTTCCTTGTACACTATAAATCTTCTTCAAATTTATTACTTGAATAAAAGATAGAATTATGGTTACCTTCTTCTCTGATTACTATTACCATTTACAAAGCGATTTATTATTCAAATGGACAAAATATTACCAATTTTTTTTAAAGCAAGTAGATAATCCAATCCTTTTATTAAAATTCCAATTAGAGTTATCCTTTAAACAAAGTTAAAAAAATTTCAGAACTTCCATTTTATACTTAGAATTTTGGGAAAAAATTTAATCAAATTAAAAATATATATTAAAACAAATTTCAAGGTTTTATAAATAAAAGAATAAAGTGCTAGAAAAACTAGGGCTGTTACACTCTCCCCCACTCAGAACTTTTCGTCCTCGAAAAGGAACCAAAGAAGGAAAATAAAGGAAGATAAGATAGTAAAGCAAATATTTAAAAAGGATATATCCAACAAGGAAGGAAGGTAGATTTGAAAAACAGAATCAAGGTGAATAACTAAACTGAGCAGATAAGGTAGATGCAAGGAATAGCATCGGGCACGAATAATTAATCTAGAACCATAAGAAGTTAAATTTCAAATATTAATTGAAAATTTCTTTATTGGGAAAAAAATACTTTTATAATAAATAACTTTATAATAATACTTATATAAAAAAATACTATTATATCGAAATAAATTTTCCTTTCGAAAATACTTTTATAACTCGATGTTTCAACAAGTTTATCCTTATTCTTGCAGACTTTGGCCATGCGTTGATCAGGCGCAAAGCTAGAATTCTTCAAGTACTTAGTAGACTTGTTTCAACACCCAGTGAAAATACTTGAAAAACCTTTTTTTTAAAAATAGATATGGAAAGTACAATCCAAACAAAACAACCAACCAAAACCTTTGTCCGACCATGGTTCGCAGATACACAAGGGTTATGCCTGGATCCCCCAGGAAACAATCCATATCCGTAAGCTTTCTCAGCCCTGCGAGTTACGCCATGATGACTAGTAGAGTGCAGGATACACAATGGTTACGCCAGGATCCCCCAGGAAACAATCTGTACCCCTAGGCAAGACTCAGCCAGGCACTTGCGCTACTATTCGCGACCTACACAGATTGCAGGATACACAATGGTTACGCCTGGATCCCTCAGGAAACAATCTGTACCCCTAGGCAAGACTCAGCCAGGCAATTGCGCTATGCATTCACGAGAGAGGAAAAAACCCATGGGTTACGCCACAGTGGGAACACTCGAGTATTACATCCGAAAAACCAAAAATCAGAAAGAATAATATCGATAGAATGAATCCACGATGTGGCCACAAAGCGGATATCAAGCAGAAGGCACTTTCCATATCTTTACTTCGAAAATATATGTTATATAGTACCTTTTCAAATCACTTTCAAATATCATACTTATATAAATTCCATTATATATAGGATTCCTTTTTTCCCAAATCGAATACTTTCCAAATCAATAGAAGATCAAATCATTTATATAGACTTCGAAAATATCTTTCCAAATTGAGTACCTTCAAATCAATGGATTTCAAATCAATTTCATACTTTTACAAATCCAATTTATATAAGTTCGACCACTCCCAAATCAAGTGCTTAATAATATAAGGTTCTCAATTTCAAATCATTAAATATCCATTCAGTTTCCAAATCATATATGATTTCACCAAATTTTCTTCCAAATTAAGTATCTAAATTTCAAAGTTCCCAAAATAATAGGTTTAGAAAATTATCCCAGTTTCTAAATTAAAATAATTCAAGTCAAACAAATTCATTTCCAAAATCTCCATAAGAGTACTGGTTTTTAATTTCAATTTAATTTCAAAACTAAAAATTTTCTCAAAATCAATTATACTCAAATGGTTTCCAAATTTATAATTATCCCTTCAAAACTTTTAAACTATCTATTTCTATTTGAAATATTCAATTTACCTTTCTGAAACTATTATTCAAAACTATATATTTTTTTCAAAACATTTCAAACTAAATTTATATTCTTTATCAAACATTTTATACTCTTCGAAATTTCTTAATTTTAAAATTTTAGACCTTGACTTGGAAGTGTTCGAACCTTCAAAATGATAAGGGGAAATCACATTTTCAATTCAAGAGTTGAAAATCAACAATAAATCAATTTCAATATATAGGGTTATACCAAAACAAATTCGAAACTCGAGGATGAATACCAGTCTCACTTTAAATTGTTTCAAATATATACATATATCTTTTGAAAATATCAAATTATACTTCGAAATTTGCAATCATAACGGTTTTACAAAATCACTCGCATAGCGAAGCTATTTAAAGTGGCCTCTCCCCCACTCTGAAATTCGAAAATCAATGTCGATGATGCGTGCACTCATCACCGAAATTATTTTCCAGCGACATACGTGAGTTCTGGACTTCTATTTTCTTGAAAACTTCTTTGAAATTTCTTCGAAATTATTGGAATTCATTTGAACTCATTTGAAACATTTCTTATTCGGAAAAATACTTTTTAATCGTATTATTTTTATATATTTTCCAAAATCTTAAAACCAATTTCAAAATACGGAATTCAATTCTCGAATTTCAAATTTAACTCTACAGTTATAAATCATTTTTATATAAATCAATTTCTTATAATTTTTCAAAATTTCAAATCCTTTCAAAACCTTTTTATATAGAATAACATTTCTTATTTGCTTTATATATATAGGTATATAATCCTTATCGAAAACATTTTCACTTTTGTATATATAAAAAAAATCATAGTTATCAAAATAAAATTTCGGTATAAACAATTTCAAAAATACAAACAAATCCCGATTTTCAAAGGATGATTCAAGAATGGATTTCAAAACAAAGATAGAGATTTAATTTAGAGGAACTCCAATCAATAGAATCCTGATTCGAAGATAGACTCGATCGAAGATGAGATAATTAAATTACAAAATAGAAGATGGATATACTTCTATAAATCACGGGCGACCTTTACCGGTCAACCGTGATTCCAAAATTAGATCGGTGCAGAATTCTGAGGCAATTCGACATTCGATCGCCAGAGATATAGAATTCGGCATAACAAGATATATCGGCATCGTAAACCGAGGATACAGAAATCTTCGGTGAGTCAATGCCAATTGAAAAGGAGTTTTCACCACCTTTACAAAGCATTCAGTGGAATTATGGGATACTCCAGAATCAAACGAATATAAATAGGGAGAGACAGAATGAATTTCGGAACCGAGGGACATTCCAAAATTCAAAGGAAATCGAGTTAAAAGGAAGAGATTCAACTCGAGCGAAAGTGATTCTGTAAATAAACTTACCATATATGCTAAGTTTTGCCTAGAGCCAAAGCTCTGATACCAACTGTAATGACCCGCTATTTTGGACCATTCAAATCGACGATAAAACCATACATATCCGACTTGAATAATTCAAAATACCGAATTGTTAATTAAAATTTGGCAAAACTTAACCTATATAGTAAATAAATCATCACAGATCACAGACACAGAGTAATATAATGCAGCGGAATAGATAATGAGTAGTAGTTCATGAAGCTACTATATACATTGGAGTTAGAAATAAAATACAACTGAATATCTTAAATGTAGTGAAGTCTCCAGTATGCGCAAATGACTTCTCTGAGCAAATCAACAGGATGACTGAAAGGATAGATAGCTGGATCTTCAAGCAAGGTTCCAACTTCGAAGGTGAGTCTCAAATGCTATTTCACTCAGTCTGATCCGAGCGTAAAGCAAAACACAAAACACTCGAGTGAGGATTAACATTCTTATATCAATAAATCCAACTCAAGTGAAATATCAACTGAAATACAAATAACTTAAAGGATGTTTGGAATAACCATCCTCTAAGGGTCCATGGAACTATCTACAGGGTAGAAATATACACTATAACACCGTGGTCATTTCGGCTTAATTTATACTTCAAAACCAAATATCATTTTTACTTCAAATATCTCTATATTTCCTAAAATAGTATTTATATATATTAAATAATATATACAGTAAGGTATTTTCAATTTCCTCAACTTAACAAATCATTCTAACATCAACCTGACCTTACCATTCAAATTAAATTCAATCTCAATTTATCAATTTAAATTCAACTCAATTTCTAAAATAACCACTTAAATTTTATCGATCTCAAATTCGGATTTATAATCACAAATACCCATTTATATTTCCATATACTTCAAAACTTTAAGTATTCAACGTTTCATCTAAATTTTCATTCAATTTAGTTTTCTAAATAATAAATTCAAATTTAGTTCAACCTAAATTTTCATTTTAATTCAATTTAGTTGCTAAATAAAAAATTCAACTACGTTGATTTCAAATACAGATCCGAATCTCAACATAAACCGTTTAAATTCCAATATAGTTCAAGGCTTTAATATTTAAATGTTCTATATAACAGTTTCATATAGATCTCGATTTAACCTCATTATTATTTAGTCTTGAAATACTCCCTTACTAGATTCAATATCATTTAAGTAACCTTAAATTACATTTTTCTCAAAATTTTCTTTAATTTATTTAAACGTGAAATATTCATTAAATCGCTTAAATTAAAAATCCAGTTATAAAATCATACCTTTTAAATTTCCCATTCAAAAATTTCAAATCGATTTAATTAAATAAATCCTTATTTAAATACCATCTTAATAAACCCAAATTTATCTTCTAATCTTAATTATTCAATTGATTACATGAGAATCTATTTGAAATATAGATTTACATAAATACTTAACCATATTATATGTATTAAATCAATCTAATTTAAATCAAATATTACTACTAAATCTATATATACAATTATCATTTATATAATATCTTAAGAATCAAATTTATTAAACCATATATTTCTTTCCAAAATTATAGCAATTATTTTCAAAATATTTATATGGACCAACGGTGTCCGTATATATTTCCTATCATATAGTCTAGTGCTATGGATATTTATCATTTCAATCCGTCAACTAAATATATACGGGTGGATATCATTTCAACTCGTAATCCCAAATTCAATTAAATGAAAATCGCTTGGGTTTATCATTTCAACCCATAACGATTTCTAAACTACACAGGGAACTTACAGAGTGATAACAGAAAATACAATAAAATAACAGGCATATATCATCAATAACAATATAATATAAACAACAGGATATGGTGTCATATCCCGTAGGTGAACAATTACAGATAATAACATATATAACAAATTTAAATAACTACAGCAGCATATTTCAATTGTCGTTTCAATTGAAATCAAATTTAATGAATAAAAAATGTTAATCGTTAGTGATTGCTCACCTTTCGAGCCTAGAGGAAAGGGCGGAATGAGAAGAGATACGACGCCAAGCACAGATTTCGAAGCAACGCAATATTGGCAAGAATTTTAACGATCAAAGCTGATAAAGAGGAATTGACGAAACTCAAATCAGAGTTGGGTCGATTGAAAATCAATAGGATAAGTGAGCTATATATAACCATATACAAATAAAACTGTATTCTAAATTTAGACATATATTAAATTAAATATATATTTTCAAAAACCATTGATGTAAACAAAACATATCCATATGTAGTATAGTTTAAAATAATGTATATGTTTAAACCTATATACAAACCAATATCCAACACCATTTAAAAATTTAAATCTTTATAAAGTAACCCTTGTAAATAAAATATTAAAATCAATATTAAAACATATTCTAAATTTAATATACATACATTCCAAATCATTGTTTTCAACAAAACGTATATACACTAAAATCAGACATGTATGCAATATATATGTTGAAATAATACTAATTAAAATATAAATACATATATATAATGCATGTTTATTTGCAACGTATCAACTACCACATATATTATACTTTTAGACTTAATATATCTTAAAAATATAAACCGTACCAACTTTTATAACTTAAGATAATTTATATTATACATACTGTAACTTATATAACCCAACTTATATAAACAGACCGAATCAACAATTTATACTTATGTAAACATAAGCATAACGCATAAAACAAAAAATCAAGGCACGTCCTGACATATTATAGTTTAAGTCAAAACAAATGGAACTAATATTATAACTTGTAAAATACATATAAACATAAAACATACCCATACTTGAATAAGGATATGTATCCACTATATGTAGATACGCAGCCGAAGCAGTAGAGTGAGATGGTGAGCGGACGTTGGAGGTGGAGCGAGCAACTTCTCAACATTTTTTTTTCGTTTGGGTCCGAAAGAAGAAAAGAAGGGGATGAGGAATATAATGGCAGAGAGAAAATGAACAGGGGAGACAAAAGAGAACAATGATGCAGATAGAAGAGAATGGAATATATATATATATATAAGTATGAATTGGAATCCAAGAGACTGGAGCAACCGAAAAAAAGAAAAACCACAAAAGTAACGTTCAAATTAATTAACCCAACGTAAAGCAATAAATTATGGACCATTTGATTTCAAAAAAAATCAATGCAAACGTACGTTTGCTTTTCTCAACGGTTATAAAACAATGCGTAGGGCCTAAGGTTAGGAATGAAAAATGAGATCAATGTACCATCATAGATTAAGGTGAAAAAAGGCAGGGAGCAATCAAAAATCAAAATTTTCAATTTGAGACATTCGAATTAAAGAATAGAACATTGGTACTGAATTGGGAATAGTTACAGTCCCTTAAATTTCGGAGTTATGAAATTTATTAAAGCAATTTATTTTATGGCAAGAAATCTCATTTGCCTATAAACGGCAAATCTAGGGACGTGTATAGTTTTTATAGGAGCTATATTTTCGTTGCTTTGTACGCAAGGAAATAATAAGATGCGCAATCAAAGCATGCAAGTTTTATGGTCAAGGAATTTCGTTTGTTTGCAAATCAATAAGTAGAGAAAACGGCAAGTCACATTTTGAAATAAATGATTTCAATGCAATAAAAAGGTGCGTGGGTTTTTATTGCTTGGATTATGGAAAAAAAAGGTAGAAAATAATTGAACATTGCGAACATGTTATAAAATAGGAAGCTGCATGATTTTTTTCTTTTGAGATTTTGTAATTTCGTTCACACAGTTAAGGGATAAGTTGCTTCCATTTAATGTTTATTAACAGAGCTAAAAATGAGGTGAAATAATAATGCAACGTTTCCAGTATTTAGGTGAAGCTTGGGAAAATTTTGAGTAATTAAAACAGGCATTCAAGCACTTGATTTGTTCATTGGATTTTAAAGGCGGCAAGCAATTATTTTATCCTTAAACGAAATAGAATTTTGGACAAATTTATTGCAACGTGTTTAAATGAGAGAATTGGCCTTTGATAGCTGAGGAAACGGAATGATATTTGATTTTGAACGTTACCTTATCTTATAATAACTTTCGTGAATTTAGAGTAGCGAAGTGGCAATAAAATTTCGTACGTGTGTGCGTTGGTTCAGGGAAAGAAAAAGGCAAGCACTAAATATTTAGATGGCGTTGATTTAAGTGAAAGAAAACGTCACTAATTTATGGTTTGAACGTTTTTAAACAATGCGTTTTATTTCTATTAGATAAAAGGAGGTAACGGAAAGGGAAAGTTTATTTCTTTCCCTCTTAAAAGAATGCACGCCTACTTGTATATTTATTTACGTAGTTAAGGTAAAATTTTATTTCCTTTCATAATATTTATCTTTTTCTTTAAAAAGTAACAACAAATACCAGTAGAACAACCGCAAAATAAGTATTGTTCATATATATATATTGCGGTGTGAATTTTAAAAATGCGTAGAACCTATGAAATAATATACACCAAAAATTAATGCAAAAGTAACGATTTTTAATTAATACGATTTTCTATTTTATACGTTATTTATTAAATATCGTACCCTTTAAATGCGTAATTTAATAGTTTCCTTGTACGCTATAAATCTTCTTCAAATTTATTACTTGAATAAAAGATAGAATTATGGTTACCTTCTTCTCCGATTACTATTACCATTTACAAAGCGATTTATTATTCAAATTGACAAAATATTACTAATTTTTTTTAAAGCAAGTAGATAATCCAATCCTTTTATTAAAATTCCAATTAGAGTTATCCTTTAAACAAAGTTAAAAAAAATTCAGAACTTCCATTTTATACTTAGAATTTTGGGAAAAGATTTAATCAAATTAAAAATATATATTAAAACAAATTTCAAGGTTTTATAAATAAAAGAATAAAGTGCTAGAAAAACTAGGGCTGTTACAAGGACTGAGGGGGTTAGATCTGTGTTGTTCGTAGATGAAATCAACGGTTGGATGCTGCGTTAAAATTCGATAGGGTTAAATCCCTAGTGGCGGTGGCTGCATAAAAAGTGGGGAATTGGGTGCCGTGACCTCTGGTCGTCGCAAGAGGGAGGCAGGCCGAACTCGGGGCGGAGGTGATGTGGTCTACGGCGGCGCGAGGTGGGGAGAAACCATGGTCAAACGTGCGGTCAAAGGGTTGTTCGTGTGCGTGGGTTTTGAATTGGGTGTGTTCGAATTAGCATGCGTAGAGGAAGAATTGAGATGACGTGGTTCTGAGTATGTTCTGGTTTGTTCTTTTATTTTATTTTAATTTCAATCGCTCTAAATTAAATAACTCTCTCACACGATATCCTTTTTACGCGCGGTTTTCTCCGCTAAGTTACTGGAATTCCGGACATTTTGGCGCTGGTATGGGCATATTCTAAGATTGTTCAAATTTTGGGTTTAAATTGGATTCAAATTCAATTTTAATTCAAAAGGTGAGTGTTTTAACCCACTCACAACTTCTAAATTTCTTATGTTTGTTAAATTTATTTATGATGTGGTTTGAAATTTATTTATAGCTATTTGGCATATATTTAATCACCATCTCAATTAAATTGCATTTATTTGAATTAATTTTGTTATCAAATTTATTATTTCATATAAACTGCAAGTTAGATAGTTGTTTAATTTATTTTTGAATATAAACTGCCAGAAATACCTATTATTTATTTTCTGTCTATATTGATGTTATTGTTTGATTTGTATGATGATGGTTATAAATGGTTGATGGATGATATTGGATGAATGGATGTTTTATTTTGTATCATTTTAAAACTGCAAGTTGTTATGCATTTTATTTCATCCAGGATTGCGGTTTGAAATGATATACAACCGTATTTTTATTTTAAATTACGGATTGAAATGATAAATATCTATATCACTTGACCATAGGATAGAAAATTATATATAGACACCGCGGTCTATATATAAATATACTTTGAAATGATTTCTATGGTTCTGTAAAGAAATTTATGATTTTGTGAGATATTTGTTTGGGATATTTTATAAATGTTATTTTATATATATATATAGTTAAATTCTTGGTTTTAAGCTATGAATAAAATTGTTTATGTATAAAATAAGTTTAATAATAAAGTTTGATTTTTATTTAAAATAAAATATGGTTAAGTATTTACTTAAATTATATTTTAATATAGAGTTTATATTGATTTTTATAAATCAAGGTAAGAAGATAGTTTTGAAATATTGAATATTTAAGCTTTGAAACATACTGAATTTGAAATGGTTTATTTGGGGATTTAAATCTGCATTTGGAACTGATTTGAAAAATTAAAGTAGCTATTTTATTATATAAAGAAATTTATAATTTTAGCCATTTAAGCGGTGTAGTTATGTTTCAAAGTTTTATGTTTTGTCAGGTTATATTTCAAGCGTTTGGTTTCAAAATACTATAACTTTGAAAGTGTTATGGTTTTAGAAAAGGATATATTTGAAAAATGATATTATATTGATTTGGGTTTAATAAAAATAATATCATATTGATTTAGGTTTTTAAAAACGGAAATAATATAATATTTATATGGTTTTTAAAGGGATATTATATTCTGTTTTGAAGTATAATTATTTTAAAATGACTGTGGTGTTATAATAACGTTTGGTTGTTGAAGAGACCAGGATCGGAAGTTGTCATACTCTCTACCAACTTCGAAAACCACTTTAACAACCGTGTACGCGGTGGAGATTACAGAATGAAGTAGGATGGTGGCGACGTTTTCTTTGAGGTATATACGTGGACCCGACTCCCGTGAGTTGGCATAAGGTGGCTAAAACAGGAGCGATCTTGGGCCAAGGAGGTAGCCCCTCTTATCGGACACATCCCTTCGATACTATATTCTGACTTTTGGATTGATTTGGTGGCCACTTTTGATTTTTGATTTGGGGGTGTGGCTCGAGGTGGGCGGTAGCTGCGTGCTACGCATTACCACCAGCCCGTGTGCGTACTTGGTATATCTACCTTGGCATTGCCTTGTGTGCCGTGTCACCTACCCTATCGCGCCTTGTACGAGTTAGGTTTTCTCCCGTAGCCTGTGTGGTATCCTCTGGTGGCTTCCCGATCAGGAGGGACCATGATATTGGATGGACTATTGGGACTATTACGTGTTAATGGCTATATGGGTAACCCCTTAATGCTATGAAAAAAGTAGGTTTATTTTACTATAGACATTATTATAATAGCGAAATATTACGACATATCAAATAGTTTAACGGATCCTCAGGAGATATGAATCCCGAGCATCTCTTGAGTTACTGCACTCACGTTAGAAACTGGATAAGAGATGTCAAATCCCATAAACATCTCTGATGCCATTCCACTCATATTATTTATTGTTGATTTAACTTACATAAGATCTTTTAGTTCTGACTCGAGTGTTTTGTCTTTTCAATTCGCTCGGGTCAGTCTGAGAATTTCAGGATTGGAGGACCGTATTCTGGAGGACGAAGACGAAGACTTTATTACTACTATTTATTATATTATTCCGCTGCATTAGTACTGTTCCTCTGCATCACATTGTTCCGCTGCATTGTTATTGATTTTTCCATGGTATGTGTAACTTTGATATGTATTGTATAAGTATAATCAAATATTTTGTAAAACAGCTTCACGAACTGTATATTTGGTTATTATATTTTATTGTTCCGCTGTAAGATTCTATTTTTTTTCTTTTTCTGCTTTTCTTATTTACCCCATAACAATCCGACCTTCTGTATGTTTTAAGTCTGACGTGTGTGGTTTATCATCGATTTAAAGTGTGTTGAAAGGCTGGTTGTTACATCTGGTATTAGAGCTATGGTTTAGCGATAATCCTTAGCTTTGTGGGGTCTGACTCTTTATTAATAGGTTAGTAATACCCTATGGGAGTCACTAAGTGCATATATATGAGAGAGCGTACTTGTTAGTATTATAAAAAGGTTTTAATATTGTGTTAATTTGTTCCGTTTTGTATTTATAAATTTTGGTTGGTGCATGGGACATCATGAAATCGATAGGGATTTCTAAACACTTAATTGGACCGACTGATACAATATTTATTTTTGAATATAGGTGAATGAAATAATTTTGCCTATTATATTTTCTATATATAAAGTAATAAATTTTTATAAATGATATATATTTTGTTGCAATATATTGTTTGTTAGGTAATGAAATGTATAAATAATGGTGGAAATGAGATTTTAAAAAAAAATGAAAATTGGGAATTTAGAACTTAAGTTCAGGGGTTTTCAGAATTTCTTTTGAATGATTTTGGAATATAATAATAATATTATTAGATGTATTTTCTAATATAAGTATTTCAATATAATTTGATAGAAATTTTTTAAAAAGAAATTTTGGAAAGGAATAAGTTACGTACTCCCCTCTCTGTGGCTGGAAAATAATTTCGGTGATGAGTGCACGCATCATCGACATTCATTTTCGAGTTTCAAAGTGGGAAGACCACTGTAGTAGTTCTACTGCAGATTTATTTTTGATAAACAAACATAAATTTTTAATTGTTTTAAATATAATTGGATGTATAAATACGTTTATCATTTATTTTAAAATGATATGAAATTAAACCCGGTATTTAGTTCTTAAGTTTCCGTTAATTAATAGTTCAATTATTGTAGTGAAATGGAAAGCAACTAATCAATAATTGAAACCTCTAATTAAAATAAGAGTTAAGTTAATATTTAAAGTTATTTATAACTAAATATGTAGAAGAGATAGATAGTAAGTAAAACATCTTGAGTTTAAGATGAGTATTTGAAACCATTGATAAATAAGAAGAGTTAACGCACGGTTATAAAGGAAATTAAAAGAAATTGAAATGGGTAACCTATAAGACAAAGGATATTATTATTAAACAATAAATTAATTGAAGGAAATAGAATAAACTTGTATAACTTTCAATTACATCCTTAAAAACATATATATAACTTACCGAATATTAAAAGTTGAAATGTTTAATAAGAAAGTGTAATGGAAGTTGTACAAGTAAAAGTAGGTAATGAAAGTGTTCAATAAATTGCTTTTATTTATAAGAATTGATGTTATAAAGTTATAAACTTAAGTATAATTGAAATACTACTAATTAAATATAATAGAAGGCAGGTATTGTAAGTAATAAATTTTAAACTTAGGTAAATAAGTTGAAGTTATTTCTAAATAAATTTGTAAGAAATAAATGTAAATTAAAAAGATAAACCATTATATGAATGAAAAAGAGAAATCAAACAACAAATGTATGAATGGAATTAATAAGGATAAACTAAATCTGTTGTTTGAAATTGTTGGTGTTTGTTTTGGTTTATGGTTGTTTGGGTAAGGATACTTTAAAATTGTTTGGATGTATGAATAATTTATTTAGCTTCATCAGAGACTGTGAGTAAATGGTGCGCTTAGTAGTTTATTTTTCATTCTGTACAATTTGAAGATTTGAACTCGAATAACCATTTGTTTTGTTTGATATGAATGAATGATTGATTTGTGATGGTTTTATGTGATGGTTGTATGCCTTGTTGCAAGTGGTTGTTTTTTGTATTGATTTGTTGTTTATGGTTGAAACAACTTTAAATATTTCATTTTATATAATTATTAATTCTTCTGGATTATATAAGTGAAATACAGGTTATGGAAGCAATTGGTACTTCTTTTGGTTTCATAATTTAAGTGTTGTTTGCCTGACAAATAGGTACGTTTTCGGATTACGGTTTATAGCGTTGTTATATTGTTTTTCCTGTGTTGAGATATATATTATTTTGGAAAGTATATGTTATATATTGTTATATTTTATATCATATTTTCTCCCGAGCCTCTCCGTACAAAGGAGACTCTGCCGAAATTTTTCCATAAATTTTGGACTTAGAAAATTTTGAAAAAGTTTTTCCAAACTTTATTTACTTGAATATAAAAGGATTTAAGAGTAATAAATTGATATATTTTGTTTAAATTAATTGATTTTGTAAATTAATTTTTATAGATTTAATATTTTGAATGGGATATATTATTTCCTTAATTCTTTCCTCTCCCTTCTTTTTCCTTTTCGGAGACGAAAAGTTTTGAGTGGGGGAGAGTGTAACGACCCGTAAATTTTGATAAATAAATTGGTTAATTTAATTAGATTTTGTAACTAAATTTAGGAAGAAATAAAAATTGTATAATTTATATTGAAGTAAATGTTAAGAATGAATTGTAGCAATGGTTATAAAAATTAAATTTTGACAATTGAAGTGGAATCCCATTAATGAATAGTGTAAATTGTTGCACTTGGGTATAAAATTTAAAATGAGTAAATAAAAGTAAGCATTTAATTAATCAATGCAATAATATATTGATTCATAGTAACTGAATGTAAATTTACGTAACAAAATTAATTAAAGCTGAATTTGTATAAATTGAATGAAATTGCAATTAATGAAATAGTGTAAAATGGTATAACTTGGTTATAAGTTGAAAGCAAGTAACAAATGTAAATGTTGATTTATTAATATAAATCTGCGTAATAAATGGGAAATATTAATGCATCAAGATATAACCAATGCTAATTTAAGGTTAATAATTAATGGATTGAATGAAATGGGATTAATGTAAATGTTATACTAGGCTATAAATCAAATGTAAGAAAACAAACGTAAATATTGAATTTATTAATGAATTAATATATATTGAATAGTAATTGAATGTAAATTAATGTAATAAGATTGATGCAAGTTGATAAGTAACTAAATTTGTGCAATAACTATGAATTGGAAACAAATTGTAAAGTTATAATTGATTGAAATTTGTAAATTGGGAATGAATTCAAAGTTATAGAAATTGATGTAATAATACGTAATAAAGGGTAATTGAATAAAAATCAATGTTTAGTAAGAAATTATAATATTTGTAAATTTGTAATTAAGTAGGAATGGGGTTAAGTTAGGAAAATGGTAATAATTATTAATTGTTTATCCACTTATTTAATCTATTAAAATTGATCTAAATCCATTGCAATTAAACGTAATTAATTACAAGTTAATATCAATTTAGTTGATAACTATAAACCATTAGGGCAATTGAATATATAGTAGCATTAAAGATATCCATAAATTAATGGTTGATTTAATAAATGGAGTGAGAATCAAGATTTATTAACTTAAATTTAATAATTGGATTTATTGCAATTAAATGAAATTTAATATTTAATTATTGCGTTAATTGAGATTTAGATGAAATTTGGGAATAATAATGTAATAAGCCATGAACCAATGTTAATTTCATCCGTTGGATAATAATGAATTGAATAATAAGAATGAAAAGTACATTCAATGGGATATTGAGAATTTAAATTAAAATTTGTGAATATAATGAAATTGAAAATTTAACACTGGAATGGATAAATAAATTAACTTTAAATTGACATCAAAATTTGTTAAATTAGTGTGAATGATTTGGAAATATGAAAATTATAAGAATTGTCAATTTTAGAATTTAAAATTGGAAATTTGATTTAATTAATCAATTATTAATTTATTTAATAAATGTAAAAATTGCCATTTTGGTCACTGACTCGGATTTCGACGAAACCTGTTTCATCGGATCCGTAACGGTGAATTATTGTAGGATTTCAAATTTTGTGATGATCGGACTTGTCGTTTGATCGTACGGGATTGAAGCGCCTTGAAATCAATAAAATTGAAATCAATTGAAATCTACTTGGAAAATTTTAATTTGAGCATAACTTTTTCATACGATGGAATTTGGACATGAAACCTTTTTCATTGCGGTTAAAATATTTTAACACGTCTATTTTGATATATTGGTTGACCCAATTTCTTTCCGGAGTCAGAACGGGCTTTTCGAGCCATTCATCGTTCAGCGCGTTTATCCATCTGGTCCATCTATTCTATTTCAGCCTTGTCTATAAATACCCTGCTATAAACTCTAATTATTCCTCATTGTAAATTGTCTGTACGTATAATTCCTCTTCACCCCCTCATTCAATGGAAGACAATTTTGGATACAATTGCAATTCAAAAATCAAAGTGAAATTCCAAACTCCTCAAAAAAATTCAGAAAAATTATACATCGAAGCTCTCGATGTACACATCTCGGATATGTAGTTCATTTTTTGTTTTGAATCACCGTTTGTCCGAGAATCGCAAAATAATTTTCGGCCATTCTTTTTCGTCGCGATCAACGGCAACCAATTGGCGAATCAACTATACCGGGCTGTAGAGAGGACTGAGGGGGCTAGATCTGCGCTGTTCGTAGATGAAATCGACGGTAAGATGCTGCATTAAAATTCGATAGGGTTAAAACCCTAGTGGCGACGGCTGCATAAAAAGTGGGGAATTGGGCGCCGTGACCTCTGGTCATCGTAAAAGGGAGGCAGGCCGAACTCGTGGCGGAGGTGCCATGGTCTACAGCAGCGCGAGGTGGGGAGAAACCATGGTCAAACATGCGGTCAAAAGGTTGTTCGCACGCGAGGGTTTTGAATTGGGTGCTTCGAATTAGCGTGCGTAGAGGAAGAATTGGGATGACGGGCTCTGAGTATGTGGTGTTTTGTTCTTTTATTTTATTTTAATTTCAATCGCTCTAAATTAAATAACTCTCTCATACGATATCCGTTTTACGCTCGGTTTTCTCCGCTAGGTTCGTATTGGAATTCCAGACATTTTGGCGCTAGTTTGGCCAGATTCTGAGACTATTGAAATTTTGGATTCAAATTGGATTCAAATTCAATTTAAATTCAAAAGGTGAGTGTTTTAACCCACTCACAACTTCTAAAATTTCTTATGTTTGTTAAATTTATTTATGATGTGGTTTGAAATTTATTTATAGCTGTTTGGCATATATTTAATCATCATATCAATTTAATTGCATTTATTTGAATTAATTTTGTTATCAAATTTATTATTGCATATAAACTGCCAGTTAGATAGTTGTTTAATTTATTTTGAATATAAACTGCCAGAAATACCTGTTATTTATTTTATGT
The DNA here is from genome assembly GCA_030765085.1 of Allium cepa. Taxonomy (NCBI): domain Eukaryota; kingdom Viridiplantae; phylum Streptophyta; class Magnoliopsida; order Asparagales; family Amaryllidaceae; genus Allium; species Allium cepa. Next base: position 149,612,936 of record CM060930.1, read on the forward strand.
CTATATTGATGTTATTGTTTGATTTGGATGATGATGGTGATAAATGGTTGATGGATGATATTGGTTGAATGGATGTTGTATTCTGTATCATTTTAAAACTTCAAGTTGTTATGCATTTTATTTCATCCAGGATTGCGGTTTGAAATGATATACAACCGTATTTTTATTTTAAATTACGGATTGAAATGATAAATATTCGTATCACTTGACCATGGGATAGAAAATTATATACAGACACCGTGGTCTATATATAAATATATTTTGAAATGATTTCTATGGTTCTGTAAAGAAATATATGATTTTGTGAGATATTGATTTGGAATTTTTATAAATGTTATTATATATATATAGTTAAATTCTTGGTTTTAAGCTATGAATAAAATTGTTTATGTATAAATTAAGTTTAATAACAAAGTTTGATTTTTATTTAAAATAAAATATGGTTAAGTATTTACTTAAATTATATTTTAATATAGAGTTTATATTGATTTTATAAATCAAGGTGAGAAGGTAGTTTTGAAATATTGAATGTTTAAGCTTTGAAACATATTTAATTTGAAATGGTTTATTTGGGGATTTAAATCTGTATTTGGAATTGATTTGTGAAATTGAAGTAGCTATTTTATTATATAAAGAAATTTATAATTTTTGCCATTCAAGCGGTGTAGTTATGTTTCAAAATTATGAAATTCTGAGTTTTATGTTTTGGAAGGTTATATTTCAAGCATTTGGTTTCAAAATATTATAACTTTGAAAGTGTTATGGTTTTAGAAAAGGATATATTTGAAAAATGATATTATATTGATTTGGGTTTAATAAAAATAATATCATATTGGTTTGGGTTTTTAAAAACGGAAATGATATCGTATTTATATGGTTTTGAAAGGGATATTATATTCTATTTTGAAGTATAATTATTTTAAAATGACTGCGGTGTTATAATAACGTTTGGTTGTTGAAGAGACCGGGATCGAAAGTTGTCATACTCTCCGCCTACTACGAAATCCACTGTAACAACCGTGTACGCGGTGGAGATTCCAGAATGAAGTAGGATGGTGGCGGTTTTTCCTTTGAGGTATATACGTGGACCCGACTCTCGTGAGTTGGCATAAGGTGGCTAAAACATCTCGGTCCAAGGAGGTAGCCTCTCTTATCGAACACATCCCTTCGATATTATACTCTGACTTTTGAATTGATTCGGTGGCCACTTTTGTAACAACACGCTATTTTGGACCATTCGCATCCGCACATGTCGGACTTGAATAATTCAAAATACCGAATTGTTAATTTAAATTTTGATAAAATTGAGATATACAGTAAATAAATAATCACAGAACACAGACACAGAGTAATAAATATGCAGCGAAAGCAAAAGATAGTACTTCACGAAGCTACTATGTATATAACAGAGTTAAATAAGTTACAACAGAAGTCTCGAATACAATAGTAAAATACAAGAATCAGAATACATCACTGAAATCAACTGAATATCTGAAAGCTGGATATATAGCTGGATCTCCAAGCGAAGCTCCAACTCCAAAGGTGAGTCTCGAATACTGGTGCACTCAGTCTGACCCAAGCGTAATGAAAAATACAAACACTCGAATCAGGATTAACATTCTTATATCAATAAATCCAACTCAAGTGAAATAACAATTGAAATACAATAGCTCAAAGGATGTTTGGAATTACCATCCTTTATCCACTTGTGAGATTCGAGATCGTGAATCCGATTCATGTTCATCTCTCATTCTATGTAGCCTTGAGGCTCATCCTTTTCTTTTAGACCACATTCTTCAACTCAAAAGCTAGATCCCGAATTGGCTCTTCTTAGCCAAGGTTTTAGGGATAAAATTGATATTGAAGGTTTGAGAGACTTTGATATTGATGCTCGTGGCGGTATTCGAAAATTTGGTAGACTTATCATGCCAAATATTAGTGATCTTCGTAAAGACATTTTAGAAGATTCTCATCATTCTAAATTTACTGTTCATCCTGGTAGTAGTAAAATGTACGCGGATATGAAGTGACTTTATTATTGGGATGGGATGAAATCTGATATTGCTAACTTCATTAGGCGTTGCATAACTTGCCAACTCATAAAGGCCGAGCATCAAAAGCCCGGTGGGTTATTGCAACCTCTTGATATCCCTGTTTGGAAGTGGGATCAAGTCTCCATGGATTTATTGACGGACTTCCCCGTTCTCGTTCGGGCCATGATAGTTTATGGGTGATTGTGTATAGATTTACAAGATCCGCCCATTTTATTCTCGTCCGTCTAATAGTACCGTACCTCTCATGGACAAAATCTATGTTAAAGAAATTGTTAAATTGTATGGAGTTCTTACTTCTGTTATTAGCGATCGTGATCCATTGTTTACTAGTGGATTTTGAAAGAGTCTTCAAAAAACTTTGGGAACGAAGCTTAATTTTAGCACCACTTATCATCCTCAGTCCGATGGACAAACCGAGCATGTGAATCAAACTCCTGAAGATCTTCTTCATGCATGTGTTCTTTATTTTGGTGGAAATTGGGAAGATTATATTTATCTTGTTGAGTTTTCCTATAATAATAGCTTCCAATCTAGTATTGGTATGGCACCTTTTGAGGCACTCTATTGAAGGTTATGCCAATCTCCTTATTTTAGCTTGAGGCCGGTGAGAAGCTGGTTTTAGGTCCAGATTTTATTCATGACTCCACAGAAAAGATTGACCTTATTCGCCGTAGGATGAAAGAAGCCAAAGTAGACAAAAATCCTATGCCGATAATCGAAGAAGGAAATTAGAATTTTCTGTGGGAGATTTTGTGTTTATTCGTGTTTCATCTATGAAGGGTGTTGTGCGTTTCAGTCGATCCGGAAAATTAGCGCCTCGATATATTGGTCAATTTCCCATCACCGAACGTATTGGTTTCATGGCTTATCGCCTTTTATTATCGGCTCAATTCTCTGCCATTCATGACGTTTTTCACATTTCTCAACTATGGAAATGCCTTAGGGATTCCGATTCTATTCCTGAGCCCGGTGTTATTGAAGATATTGAAGTTTCGCCTAATTTGACTTATGAGCAATATCCTATTCGTATCATTGCTACGGAGGTTAAACGCCTTCTAAATAAAGATGTCCCGCTTGTGAAAGTTCAATGGTCCTCTAATCCTAAGGATTGCTCTTGGGAATCCAGAGAATTCATCGATCGAACGCATCCGGACTTACTATCTCATGCTCCTTAAAGGTGAACTTCTTACTTCAAATTTTCTTTTGTGTTAATATGCTTTATAGTCGTTACTTTTTATTTTCTTCTTAAGTATTGCGGGAACGCAATTTCTTTAAGGAGGGGAGTCTGTAACAACCCGCATATTTTATGATTGTATATTTAAATATTTTATTTAAATATAGCATCGTTAGTCAGATTTAAGTCCGTAATACTTTTTGCAAACAGTCGAATTAGGACTCGAGACCACTTCCATTGAGTCAAAATGGTGTTTGCGACCTTTTTGAGTATAAGCATTGATATGTTTGGAGTTGAGTAGAATTTTGATGTTTTTATTTAGGGCTTTGGGTTTGGGTTTCATCCCATTAACCCAACATATTAACCCAACTCCACTCCTCTTCATTCCTTCATAATATTTCCTAACACTCAAGATTTAGTAAAAATAGGGGGAAATTGGAAACTAAAATTACTAAGCCCTAGATTCTCAGGAAATTTCAATTCAAGCTCTAGAAATCCAAGAGAAGCTTAGGTAAGCATCCTCCTCATCTTCTCCATCTCAATCCCTCTTCAATTTTCAAATATTCCTATAACCTAACTTAGGAAAAACTTCACCTTTATTAATAGATTGAAGATTTTAGAGGTGTAGTGAAGAGGAATTGATCTTGCCTTGTTTTAAAAGCTTCTCCTTCATTGGTTTTGGGTTTAAAGGTGAGCTTTTGAACTCACATCTATGTCTATAGGTTTCATTGTTGTTAGGTATGAGTTCCTACCATCTATTCATGTTCATTTGCTTTTGATTTGAATGGATTTGGTGAATTTTCCAATTTTTGGTGTTTTGAAGTTAAATCTTTAAAAATCCTAGCTTTAATGCTTGAACATGTTTTTGGAGTGTGTTGCAGAGCCTATAAGGCTGGGTTGTCGTGTGGCATAAATCCATAGTCGTCATTTCTCATTCGATCGCCTCCGTTTGGTTTTCGCCCTTCATTGGGGCTAGGCTGAGAATATTGGAAATTCAGTTCAGTCGACCGACCACCCTGGGTCAGTCGACTGAGCCTGGAAACCAAAAGTTTCCAAGCATGTGTCAATCGACTGAAAACTGACCACTCTGGTTTAGTCGACTGAACCTGGAAACAGAAAGTTTCCAGGAATTGTGTCAGTCAACTGACCACCCTGGTCCAGTCAACTAAATCTGCTGTCTCAGCCAATTCTATTTTTTGTGTGGATTTCCAAATTTTTATCGATTCTAGTGGATCCGATTTGTTGTTATCACCTTTATTGACTGTGATAACTTTTTTTGGGATTTCGGGAATATCCATTTTGATGGATTTTGTATCGATTTCTTTGGATTTAATTCACGTCTTCAAATGTGAATTTATGGTGATTGATTGCTTCTATAATGATTTCTATGGTTTGTCACTTTAAATGCAAAGGTTTATATGCTAGTAGTAAATATCAAAACCCTTTCATCAAAACGATTTCAACACTGTCTTAATACAAAGATCGTTTATTAAAACAGTTTTCCAACCATTAGTATATACAAACCTTTACCTCGTTCGTATAAGAAAATCTAATTAAACGGCTTAGCAAAACAAGTGGTATGAAATGCTTGTGTTTACTTCGTCGGTTAATTTTTAGACTTGTTCGATTGAAACTCTTGTGACAATTTTCGAGTGCAGATCTACAATTTGTTTGTAAATATTTAAGTTAAGCCAGTGGTTATGGGACATGAAGCTAAACTCATTTATTTACTAGCATAGTGTAATTCACACTTTTTATTGATCAATGATGATCATTTTGTGATTTAGACTAGCGGTATGCTATGTCTCTTTGTCCATGTGGGGGACTGTACCTCGTTTTATTGAGTTTCATCTCATTTCTTTTATAGGCAAACGACCTATGGGTTCTTTGGAGTTTCGACTCATTTTTGTAGGCGAGCGACCCTTGTTCTTTTATAGAGATCGGTTCATTGGACGTACCGTTGTACTACGTAGTTGTACCGTCTTATCAGGTTCATCGAGCATACCGTTGTACTACGCCATTGTTCCGAATTATTTGATTTTCAGGTTCCTTGGGCGTTCTGTTATTATACTACGTCGTTGCACCGGCTCTATGGTTAGCGACCATGGGTTAGCGACCCATTTGTGATGCACGTGTTGGTGAGTTTTCATACTCCTATTTGTGATAGGTCTCCCCCTTTGTGATTTCTAGATGTTTATTTGATGATTTCTAGAATTTTTGTTTCACCAATTTGGCGATTGGCATTGATATATGTGTCAATATTTCTGGTTTGGTGAATAAAATAAAGAATATGACATTCTTTTTTATCTATGAGATTCTTGAGATATTGTATGACTTTTGTTGTTGTTAAATGTATACTTTTCATAGTATGGCATCATTGTTGTCATACGTTTGTGTTATATCTCTATCCTATCTCATTTTTATCTGATATTTATAGCTGGACTGATCCGTTGATTATTTTCTTATTAAATGATACTCGGGTCAGACCGAGATGTTACAAGTGCTTCTGCTTGACTCTTTATCTAGGACCATCATTTGATTTTTGTCTAACTACTTAGTTAGTAGTTTTTGTTATTATACATTCGAGATAGAGACTCCTTGATGTATACATATTCTTTTGTCTAGCTCTTGTACCTATTCTTTTATGATGCAGTGGATCTTGTCTGACCACTACTTTGATGTACCTTTTTATGTGATATATTTATATCTATTTCCGCCTTTGTGATATGAATATCTATAGCTGATTTGTGTTATGCTTATTTCTATATTTGTTTTCAAGGTCCACATAGCCACTCTATTGTAGCTTTGAGTTTGTATTTGATAGGTCGGATTTCCTCTTGAAATGAAATGCGTGACATAACATCTGACATATCGGTACTCGCACAAAGCAATTACATGGATGGTCGCTCCTCAACAGCCTTAATCTTCGTACTAGTCGACGGCATTACCCGTAGTGTCCTTGGCTAGCGTGAGTATAGAGGTGGGGCGTCACATTTATGATTTCCAAAGTATTATGATTTCAACGTGTTATGATTTCCAAAGTGTTATTATTTCAAAGTGCTATGATTTCGAAAGTGTTATAATTTCAAGTTTTATAATTTCGGAAGTGTTATAATTTTGGAAACTGTTACAAATTTGGAAATGTATATTATTTAAAGTGAATAATGATATCTGATTTATATGGTTGGAAAGGATATGATATTTTGACATGAAGTATAAACTATTTGAAATGAAAGACCGCGGTGTTATAATAACGTTTGGTTGTTAAAGAGAGCGGGATTGGATATTGTCATACTCTCTGCCAATACCGAAAACCACTTTAACAATTGTGTACACGGTGGAGATTCCAAAATGAAGTAGGATGGTTGGCGATGATCCTATATAAGGTGTATACGTGGACCTGACTCCCGTGAGTTAGCTTAAGGTGGCTAAAATAGGAGGAATTGATGGTCAAGTGAGGTAGCTCCTCCGATCGGACACACGTCTTTGATACCATTCTATTAATTTGTGATGATTGGGTGCATCCTCAGATTTTTGAGAGTGTGGATTGAGGTGGGCGGTAGCTGCGGCTATGCGTTACCACCAGCTCGGAAGTGTAATTGGTATATCTACCCTGACATAGCCTAGTTGTACCTTGTCGCCTACCTTATCGAGCCCACTATGAGTTTGTTTTGTACCATATCTATGGAGTGCCCTCTGACGAGCTCTAGTTTACGGAAGGGATTACAGTACCTTATAGACTATTTGAATATATAAAATGTGTTAAGGGGGATATTGGTAACGCCTTAACGCTATTTTAATACTTTTACTTTACGATAGACATATTATGATAGCGTATTGTACTACATAGTAGATAGTTCCACGGATCCTTAGAGGATGTGTATCCCAAACATCCTTTGAATTACTTGTATTTCAGTTGATATTTCACTTGAGTTGGATTTATTGATATAAAATTGTTAATCCTGACTCGAGTGTATTATGTTTTGCTTTATGCTTGGGTCAGACTGAGTGTCACAACATTTGAGACTCACTTTTGGAGTTGGCTTCGCTTGGAGATCCATCTATATCTATTCAGCTTTCAATAATTCAGTTGACTCTAGTGATATATTCATATTTTGTTATTTGACTATTGTATTGAGACTTCTATGTATTCGAGCTTCTGTTGTATCTTGTTTTAACTCTGTTATATATATAGTAGCTTCATGAACTACTATTCATTTGTTTCGATGGTTTATTGTTATATTACTCTGTGTCTATGAATGATTTATTTACTATATATGATGAATTTGCCAAATATAAATTAACAATATAATATTTTGAGCAATTCAAGTCCGACATGTGTGGATGCGAATGGCATGAAATATCGGGTTGTTACATGTGGTGTCAAAGCTCTGTTTTTAGGCAAACTTAGCATAAAGAGTGAATTGATTACAGAATCACCTTCATTCGAGCTTGAGTTTCTTCCTATTTGATTTGGATTTCCTTTGAATTTTGGAACATTCCCCACTTGTTCTGAAATTTATTCTTATATCTTCCTGTTCGTATTCTTCCTGATTCTGGAGCATCCTATAACTCCATTTCGATTGATCTCTAATGAATTGGCGGTCCCGCCAATCTTAAAATGATTTGTAAAGGGGTGAAACTCCTTTAAAATAGACATTAATTCATCGGAGATTTCTGTATCCTCGGTATAGATTCTGCTATCCTTGTTATGCCTAAATGTTCTCTAGTAGGCAACCAGGGTAATCCTTTTGTGACCAATCTTATTCTGCATCGATCCTATTCTTGGAGTCATGGTAGACCCGGTTAAGGTCGCCCGCGATTTATATAAGTCTATCCATCTTTTATCTTTTGTTACTTGATTATTTTATCTCTCATTCAAGCCTATCTTCTTAGTTATAATTCTACCTGATTAGAGTTCCTTTAAACTTGAATCTCTAACCTTCTTCTAGAATCCATTCTGGAATCTTTGAGTAAGGGAGTGTATTTGTAAGTAATATTGAATATATTTTATAGTGTGTTGTTTGAGCTGTTAATGTCTATTTGGGTTTCGATCGATTCATCTGATCAACGCTATCAATAGAAATTCCAAAACACTTAAACAGAGCAAAATTACACAATATAAATAAATGAAATTATAAACATGGTTTATAAACTAATTTGGGAATTGAAATGAGTTTAAAACTAAGAATTAGAGAATTAAATTTTCGGTATTTTTGAAAATTTGGTTTTAAAATTTTAGGGTATTTTATTTAAAGGTATTTTCGAATAGAAATCATTTTCAAAGGATTTTAAAATTCTTAAATTAGTACTCTTCTATTTTATTGCTGGAAAATAATTTCGGTGGTCATTGCAGCATCATCGACATTCATTTTTGAGTTTCGGAGTAGAGAGACCACTTTGTAGCTTTGCTGCATTTTGTTTTTAAAAATGAATTTGATTTGAACTTCTTAAGTATGACTTGATTTATAATGTATATATATATATATGTATATGATAATAGATTTGATTTGATATATAGTATATATATATGTATTACATCAATCTCTAAATGGTTTGATGTAAATCGGAAATTTAACTCTTAAATTTTATGCTAAAGGATGATTTCAATTATAAACGAAGCCAAAATTTTGAATAAATATTTAAAACTTGAAGTAATTGAATTAGAAAACTTTACTTGTATAATACTCAATTGTGTTCCTATATATGTAACTTACCTAAATTATTCAGAAGATAACTGTGTAATTGAATACAATATGAAATAATGTTAATGAAATTTAAATAAATTTGAGTGATTATAATAAATGTTTGTACACTTAAATTTTGACTATGAAAATGTTAATTGAGATAAATTGAATAATAAGATAATGAATAAATAAATAGAATTTAGGAAAAGTTAATATTGAATTATAAATGAAATTAACTTAAGTAAAATCAAATTAATTTAAATCAACTAATTGAACAAACCAAATTAAAAATAAATGAAATTTATATGTTTTTTAATTCATTGTTTTATTTTATATTTCAAATCTATTTTTCTCTCTGGTTGTTTTTATTCTCTTACCTTGAGGGGGGGAGTGTAATGACCCGTAAATTTTAACTGTTTTAACAACATAAATAACTGAAATTTTGTGAAATTTTAAATAATTGAATTTTGAAATAAATATTTGGTATTTGCAATACATCTATATAAACATAGCAAATGGTAAATTTTCATGTGAAAATATGGAAGTTTATTTTGTTATGTAATTTCAATTTCAATATAAATCAGTTAATATTTGATGATAATAAAGTATTTCTCAAACATGACTATTTTTATATAATAAAAATGTTAACAATTTTCTGAGTGAGACGTCATATTTTGTTTCGTCAAATTTGAACCGCCATTGCTCCTTTTATCTTATTTTCGGCGTGTTAGCAGTGTTTTCGGTACCGAATATCGACTTTTGATAAGATAATCGTACCATCAATATCTGTATATTGTTTTGATCATTTCATCATGCTGATCTCTAAGGTATATTCATATTTGTATTTCGATGTCCAGTGCACAGTGGAATCTGTGAAACGGTAACCGTAGCGGTACCCGTTTCGTGCTTTTTGGGTTCTGATGTCCATTCAATTTCGTACGTGTATTTACCAACAACCATTTTCCATAAATTATTCTCTGAATTCATCAATAGGCCTTTACCATTTCATCATTCGTTTTGTATTCTCTGGTTCATCTATTCACTTTATTTTGTTACCAGGCTTTATTATTTTTGCTCTGTTCTTTCACTCGAGAAAATAAATATAATATATGTTTATATGCCTTTCGTCTTCTCTTTGAATTTCGCTTTACAATGAAAATTATATTAAGAATACATTATAGCCTGCATGCGTTATTTCTTGAACCTCGACCACCCTCTATGGCTTCACCAACACCGATGCTTCGCTCGCTTCCTTGCTTTTGCCTAAAGCAGATCTGCCCGTACCTCAACACTTCGCCACCTTCCGCTGCTCTATCAACACCACGTGGCCTCATCACCCCACCGTTGTGTCCCTCTAACTACCCACGCCTCGTTAGCTCACGGCCATCTCCACCTATGAATGCCTCCCACCATCTCACCACTCCACTGCCGAGACCACCATACAACATGAACTTGGTCCATTCTTTTATTGATAGTCGCATGCAACCCGAGACATCATCTCCCTGACCAAGCTCTGGCCTTCCCACCATGCTCCGCCTATCCCTGCTACCTTCCTCTGTCACTTCGGCCAACACTTCTCCAAACCGAGATCCCCTTCGCCCATGTTGCCATCGTCTGTCCTGCCCATCACGTCAGCACCCTCCCTTCCCTTGCTTGTTGACCCAGGCCGAGCCTCGCATAGCTTCAACACACCTCATTCTACCTAGCAGCAGTCTCTGTCGTTTTAGGTATATATTATTTTATATTAGAGTATATATATTATATAAGTTCTGTTCATATGTTAGTATATACATGTATTGTTTTGCTAATACATAATATATATATCTGTTCATATGTTAGTATATACATGTATTGTTTTGCTAATACATAATATATATATATATATAAAGTTACCGTATACATAAAAATGTGTATAAGTTATATATATATATATTAGTATACGAAGTAGTTAGCTGTTTGAATATATATAAGCTTATATATGTTACTATATGTTATAGGGGCAGTAAGATATATATGTGTGTTTAAATATACATTATGCATATATTTCATACGTGTGTGTGTATATATATATATATTATACATGAGGTTTGAAATATATATATATATATATATTAACAATGTAAGTTATACATATGTTTACATATTAGTCTATATATCTTTTTGTTATATAAGTATATATTAGTATTAGTTTTAAGTATATATCTTTGATTCCTAATACTTGAGTTTTAAGAAAAATGATTTTGAAAATTTTATATTATTTTAATATTTGTCTTAAATTGTAATATTGAAAAAAAAATGATGCATATATTTTCAGTTTATACCAAAACTGATTAGATTTGTTTTCATCGATTCATGTTACCAGCCCTGTCCGTCGAATTTGTGCCAATCTATCTTTGCTTTGGAATTCGTGCTTTGATTCGTAACTCATCTCATTCCCGTTTTTCTCCAGCCTTGAAAGGTGAGCAATCACTCACGATTACCATTTTTATATTTATTAAATTTGATTTCAGTTGAAACAAAATATGTTGTTGCTAGTTATTTATTTGCTATATATGATATGCTAGTATCTGTAATTGTTCACCTGTGACATCTAACACCATGATCTGTTATTTATATTTTATCTATTATTTATGATATACGCATGTCATTGATATGTTATATTATATTCATAACTGCACTCCGCAAGTTCCCTGTTAGTACAGAATTCCCTATGGGTTGAAATGATACATACCCAAATGATCTTGTAGAATAAGAGAAAATCATTATGGGTTGAAATGATAAACCCAAGTGATTTTCATTTACTCTGAATTGGGATTATGGGTTGAAATTATATACACCCTTAGATATTTAAATTGCGGATTGAAATGATAAATATCCATATCACTTGACCACAAGATAGAAAATTGTATATAGACATCATTGGTCTATATATATATATATATATTAAAATGATTCCTGGGTTTTGAAAATATATATATATATATATATGGTTTTATATAAATATTGATTTATTATAAATTGATGTTATTTTTATATATGTTTAAATTTTAGATTTTTAAAAATATATGTTTTGGAAATTCTAAAATTATAAGCTAGTTTGAAATTTATTAATTTTAAGATTTTACTTATAAATTTTATTAATTTAATATATATATATATATAAGTTTTAATATAAAATAAATTTAATAATAAGCTTTAATTTAATAAAATTTAATTTAACTAGTATATATTATGTTTATGTATTTATTTAAATTTATATTTTAAAATAGATTTTTATAATAATTTTTATAATTTAAGGTTGGAGATAAATAGAAATTGATTTAAATTTTATTTGTTTAAGAATTATACTTAAATAAAATTGATTTGAAACTTATTGGATTTGAGATTTTGAAGATATGATTTTATAACTTGATTTTGGTCTATGGTGGTCAAATGAATATTTTGAAATTTAAAATAAAGATATTTAGTTTATTTGTAATTTAAGGTTTTATTAAAATGATAATTGGATTGACTAAGTGAATATTTCAATATTAACTAAATAATAAAGTGAATTTGAAATATATACAAAATTATCAAATTAAGTTATTGTAAATGTTGAATATTTAAACTTGGAAATCTATTGAAGTTAAATGATTTAGTTTGTAATTCAAATTTGTATTTGAAATCGGTATAAAATTTTAAATGGGTTATTAAGAGTTTGATTTGAATTGAAATGGAAGAATTGATATTTGATTTAAATGGGATTTTGGAATTTGAGTTTATTGAATCTATTTCTGAACTTTGAGGAAACCATTTTTATTATATATAGCTTTCTTAATATATATATAAAAATATTTTATTTTGTAAGTTATTTTAATATATATTCTATTTTTAATATAAACAATTTATTATACTAATTATTTTAATGTAAACTATTTTAACTTATAATTATTTTAATATATAAACTATTTTATTATATAAACTATCTTATTATATATACTATTATTAATATCTAAACTGTTTTAGAGCAAAGTGTTATGATTTCCAAAATATTATGATTTCAAAGTGTCATGATTTCCAAAGAATTATTTTTGCAAAGTGCTATGATTTCCAAAGTGTTATAATTTCAAGTTTTATAATTTCGAAAGTGTTATAATTTTGGAAATTGTTATGAATTTGGAAATGTATATTATTTAAAGTGAATAATGATATCGGATTTATATGGTTGGAAAGGATATGATATTTGGATATGAAGTATAAACTATTTGAAATGAAAGACCACGGTGTTATAATAACGTTTGGTTGTTAAAGAGACCAAGATCGGTTATTGTCATACTCTCTGCCAATACCCAAAACAACTTTAACAACTGTGTACGCAGTGGAGATTCCAGAATGAAGTAGTATGGTTGGCGAAGATCCTATATGAGTTATATACGTGGACCTAACTCCCATGAGTTAGCTTAAGGTGGCTAAACAGGAGCAATTGACGGGCCAAGTAAGGTAGCTCCTCCGATCAGACACACTTCCTCGGATACCATTCTATTACTTTGTGATTGATTGGGTGCACCCTCGGATTTTTGGGAGTATGGATCGAGGTGCGCGGTAGCTGCGGCTATCTATTACCACCAGCTAAGAAGTGTAATTGGTATATCTACCCCGGCATTGCCTAGTTGTGGCGTATCACCTACCTTATCGAGCCCACTACGAGTTAATTTTGTACCATGCCTATGGAGTGCCCTCTGACGACCTCCAGTTTACGGAGGGGATTAGAATACTGTACAGACTATGGGAATATATAAAATGGGTTAAGGGGGATATGGGTATGGCCTTAACGCTATTTTAATACTTTTACTTTACTATAGACATATCATAATAGCGTATTGTACTACATAGTAGATAGTTTCACGGATCCTTAGAGATGGGTATCCCAAACACCCTTTGAGTTACTTGTATTTCACTTGATATTTCACTTGAGTTGGATTTATTGATATAAGAATGTTAATCCTGACTTGAGTGTTTTGTGTTTTGCTTTATGCTCGGGTCAGACTGAGTGTCACGACATTTGAGACTCAGTTTTGGAGTTGGAGCTTCGCTTGGAGATCCATCTATATCTACTTAGCTTTCAGTTATTCAGTTGACTCTAGTGTTATATTCTGATTTTGTTATTTGACTATTGTATTGAGACTTATATGTATTCGAGACTTCTGTTGTATCTTATTTTAACTCTGTTATATATATAGTAGCTTCATGAACTACAATTCATTTGTTTTTGCTGCTTATTGTTATATTACTCTGTGTCTATGATTCTGTGATTGATTTATTTACTGTATATGCTAAGTTTGCTAAATATAAATTAACAATATGATATTTTGAGCAATTCAAGTCCGACATGTGTGGATGCGAATGGCATGAAATATCGGGATGTTACAGAAGACAAGAGCATGGAGTCAAAGATAGTGCAATGAAGTGCAAGGGCTAATTGCTTTTAATCCTGAGGGTGATTCCAATACGGATGTAGTAGGAATAGTGCCTTCGGTTCCATTCAAACCGGGAACAGACTTGTATGGATGAATGCTATCAGTACATTGTCATTGGAAAATAATGAGCATTCTATATGAATCTTTCTAAAAAGTTAATCGTAGCCTCTAGCCTCATCAACCGGGAATGGCTGAAAATCAGGAGAGGCGCTGAAAATCAAGGGAGGTGCAAGAAGGCTAAGTGGGTCGCACCTTAGTAGGGTAAGGTTACCCCTATCTAGAGTCCCTTTTATTCAGTTGTGTGGGAGTTGCTGATCCCAACCATGGGGTAATCTTATTCGGACAATCCAGGTTAGGGATAGTCCAGTCTTGTGTTGGCAGGGATCGGTAGGTTCGATCTCGGTATGCTGCTCTAGATGTGTACTATGACAGGTGGTACCCCAGTGCCTAGTCATTTAGGTGGAATACATTCTCCAATACGTACCCTTACGGTTTTGATTGCAGAGCCTAGTATTGTTGGAATTTAATTAATGTAACAATTTCAGCTATCTGAATAAGTATTTGTACTTAGAAACTATTATAATATCATAGGATTTTTATATGGAATATTTTAACTATCGTTACGTAATAACCCGTCGTGTTTATTTGTGGCGTGGACTTATGAGATACCTTTGATTTTCAAAGGATTTTGAAACCTTAAAAATTCAAATTGAGTGTGTTTTCTCACGCTTATTTTACCAGGCTGACCCGGGCATGGTTGTTCCTATATGCTTGGGTCAGACCGAGCATATTTCTAGGTTTAGATGGATAATGGAAGCTTCAGGAGAGGAGATGGAGACCAGAGACGTATCCACGTAGATGACTATACTCCATTACATTTGGTTGTGTTTATCGGCAATTGTGAGGGCAGAGTGCTAGAACTTTCTGTGCTGAATAGATGTATACTCTGATTGATGTCTGTATATGATTTTAAGTTACAGTTTTGTTTCATGTAAAGACTTGTTCTATATTATAGATTATTCGTTCTACTGTGAGATTCTATATTGTTCTATTTCCTTTCTACCCTCTTTCTATCTTCTACCAACTTTCTTTCTTTTACTATCTGCCTTCCCATCGATTTGGCCGATGAGTGTGGTTAAAGGTCAGTTTAAACCTATACGGAAAAGTGAGTCGTGGCACCGTGGAAATTTGATAAACATTTCGGTCCTTAATTTTAAGCATTTAATTTATTTTAAATGTTGAATTTGAATTATAAATTGATTTTGAATATGGTAGAATTTCTGAAATGGTTTAAAATTCCAAATATAGCGATTAAATTGATTTGGTAGAATAGTAATTTAATAATTGAAATTGCGCAAATACGAAAATCTGGAAATAAATGGACATTAAAATGATTTCTAATATTTATTTAAAATTCTATTTGGATTAGAATTATGATGTTGGACTTTTGAATGGAATTTATATATTAAAAGTCCATAAATTTAGAGTTTGAAATTTATATATTTATTTAATAGTGAAATTTAATATATGAAATAGTGTAAGTAATTGAATTTTGATTTAAAATGAATTAGAATGATTTCTAATATGGATATAAATTCTACTTGAATTATAATGGAGTTAGTAAGTTTAAAAATGGAAATTTTAAATGATTTCGATGATTTTGAAAATTGTTCGATTTAATCGAAGAGTTAAAATAACCATTCGGGGCACATTCTTGGAATTCGACGAAACCAGTTCCAGTGGATCTTTTATAGTCTTTATTTTAGGATTTCGTATTACATAGCATTTGGAGTTACCGGTTGGTCATACGAAACAAAAACGTGTTGAAATAAATATTGAAAATTCAATATTTTAATTCAGTTGGAATTCATTCTCCAATACGTGCCTTTACAATTTTTATTGTAGAGCCTAGTATTGCTGGAATTTAATTAATGTAACAATTTCAGCTATTTGAATAAGTATTTGCACATATATACTATTATGACATCAGAGGATTTTGATATGAAATGTTTTGGTTGTCATAAAGTAAAAACCCGTCGTGTTTATTTGTGGCGTGGTCTTAAGAGATACTTTTGATTTTTAGAGGATTTTTGTGACATTTATAATTCAAATTTAGTGCGTTTTCTCAGGCATGTTTTCTAGACTGACTCGAGTGTTGTTTTATTATAGTGCTCGGGTCAGACCGAGTATTTTAGGTTTAGCTTAGGATGCTGTGGAGCAGCGCACGAGCTGGAGACTGAGACGTATTCTCGTACTTGTTTATTTCCGCTACAGTGTTTGTTTGAAATTGCCAACAGTTGTGAGGACACGATGTTATAACTATCCAGGCTGGTAATTATTGATTTGTGTACTCTGATGTGAGATACGTATATTACAGTTTTGCTTTGCATAAAGAGCTACTGATATTATATATTGTCCTGTCCGCTATGAGATTCTGTTTTGTGTTAGTTTTCTTCTTCTTCTACCACCTTTCTTTCTCCTCAACAATCTATCTTTCCGGCACTCGATCGATCGACATGTTATAAGATGAGCATATTTATGTCGATTTTTGATGGTCGTGAAGGGAGGAGTGAGAAAATAATTCACATCCGTTCGACTAAAATTGAATGGAAAATACGAATCTTTAGGGTGAAGAATAAAGAGGTAGAAGAAAATAGAAACAACAGCACAGAATCTCACAATCCCAGCTGAAAAAATTATAATATATAATAACAGATTTTAAATATAAGAACTGTGTTGTTGATATACATACCATTATCGGAGTACAATATACAACAATCAATCTGGATAGTTTACTAACTGTCCTCATACAGCGGAATATCAATCAGTTATGAAGATACGCCTCAACTCCACCAGCTCGCCTCCTGAGCTCCATAGCATTCAATCCTAAATCTGTAATACTCGGTCTAACCCGAGCATTATAATAAAATAACGCCCGAGTCAGTCTGGAAAACCAGTGTGAGAAAATGCACTCAATTTGAATTATTAGAGTAATCAAAATCCTTTGAAAAACAAAGCTATATCGTAAGACCACGTCACACATAAACACAAAGGATTTTTCCCTTAGGATAACCAAAATATTTTATAGAAAATCCAGTGATATTATAATAGTGTCTAAATATAAATACTAATTCAAATGCTGAATTGTTACATTAATTAAATTCCAGCATATTATGTTCTACAAACAAAACCGTAAGCTCGTATTGGAGAATGGATTCCAACGAATGATCGGGCCACTAGGGTACCGTCCGTCATAGTACACCTCTAGAATAATGTTCCGAAGACCATGCCTTAGTCCTCTGCTACACAAGACCGGCCTATCCTAACCTGGATAGACCGAATATGTTATCACCCCAGGTGTTCCCACCCTTACCATCGAGCGCTCCTTCTTTCATGCCCAACCATATCCATAATAAATTTCCAAGGACATCTAGAGAAGTAATAACATACCCTATTCGGGTGTGACCTACTTAGCCTTGCTGCATCTTCCCTGTTTTAGTCATTCCTAGTTGATGAGGCTCGAGGCTAAATGTTACCTTTTAAGAAACAATTCTACTTGACATGCTCAGTGCCGTCCAATGATGATGTTCTGGTAGCATTCGTCCATACAAGTTGTCCTAGGTCTGGACAAACCGAATCACCATCTTCATCATCTTCACGACATTCATTCTTAATGTTCAAACCGGATCGAAGTGGTTTTCAGATAATTAAATCCAATCTTGGTCTCTTCGAAACGATTAACAAAATTGGCCAAATTGATAGTCGCTTATTTAACTATCAATACACATCCATAAACAATCATCTAGTCTTATTATCAATTTCCCAAAAAAATTCAAAATATCTTTATAAGAAATTATTTCCACTACTTCAACATTTGAAAACAGTTTCAAATCCTTTCATTTTTCCAACGGAATATTTCCACCCCTTCCCAATGCCTAGAATATTTTACCCACTTCATTTTATATTCAACACTTAGGAAGTATTCCATCTATTTCCTATTTCTTTTTTTCTCAAAATCATTTACAATTTATTTGCGAATTTCTTAACTCATTTTACATAAATTTTTATAAGTTCCAAAGTTCTTTAATTAATTCCCTTCAATATTCCAAAGTCAAATATACTTACTTATAATTCCAATTTCCCTTTTTACTTCCTTTATGAATTCTATTTCATTTTTGAAGTTCACTTTTTGTTTGACCTCTTTGGAAATTTCTTTATTTTTTTCCCAAGTGTCATTTTGATAATTCTCTTATAAGTCCAAAAAACTAAATAACCCTTTCCCAACTCTCGAGAAGATTTATAAATAAAATTAAACCATTTGAAAACTCTATAAATATACATATGTAAATAAAACTAATTATTTGGAAGGAAAATGATCATAATTTATTTTTATGACATTTTAAATAATTATTTAAAATATTGGAACACTTTTTATAACATTACTTTTCAAGGCAGGTTTAATAATTTAGGATTTATTAAAATATATATTAAGTATTTGAAAGAATTTTACTTCCGAAGTATTCAATACTAACTAACCTTAATTACATAGTTAAACAAATAAGATTTTCCTATTAAAATAAAACTTAACTTATTAATGAAAATATATCTTTAAATCTCAATAACCAAATTTTAATTTATAAATCCCTCTCGATTTCCACCCCATCACTTCCCTTTCGGTCTCCCTAAGCATTTTCACTTCAAAAATAGTTTCCACAATTATTCTCTCCCCCTATTTCCATTATTAAATATAAGTCCTCCCTGTAAATTTGTTTAGATTGCTTTTATTTATGGACATTGTTTATAAATTTTTATAACTCCTTTGAGTTACACAAAAAAATATTCTCATTTATTAAATTCCATTTTATAATTTCAATTCCTTCTAAAATCCATTTAATTTTGCAAATCTATTTTTAATATCGATTTCAACTTCTTTCCATATTTCCCGAATATCATTTTAAAAACCCAGCCTTAAAAATCCCTTTATATAATTTATTTTAAATCTCTATTTAAAATATTTCCACATTATCTAATACGATCAAAAATCCATTATTTGCTTATTCAAATCAATCTCTTTTAAATAATCCAAATTCCATTATTTTCTTATTCAAATCAATCTCTTTTAAATAATCCAAATTTCGTATACGTATTTTTATATTAAAAGTCTCCTTCTAATTCTTTAAAATTTCAAAATAATATTTATGGTACTTAACATCCAAAATTAATTCGTATGCTATCATAACATTTAAAAATTTACCACACATAATAATCCAACAAATTTTTCAATCACAACATATATTTTATATATGAAAAACACTAATATATTTGAGGAATCTAGTTGGATCCCTCCAACCTATTTTCCATGCATTCACAGTTGTTAGAATACAATAAAAATACCAATCTCACTTAGAGAGGGATATCGTGATATATAGGGTCATCCGCTATTATGCGGGGCGCATATGATCTCATCTACTATAATGTGCGGGAATATCACTTTAAATACTAATATATATATAATATATAATATCATTCATCGGATAATAATTATTAAATCAACCAGGCATCCAATAATTAATATTAACTATTTTTAAAATTAATCTGATAATCCAAATGAGTGAGAATTTTCTCACATTGATTTTCACATTTCACTCCGTTCCAACTCAACTTGTTTCTCATGATTTTGGACCTCGTATAAAAGGGTCACGAATTTTTATAAGTTAACGAATTTTAAATTTAAATTCAATTTGCTAATTACATCAACTAATCACTATATTAAAAAAAATTACCTTATTCCTTACACGAATAGAAATCGAGCAATTGCATCACCAGAACAATACCTCCCAATCTCACTGTCGTACCTCCAACTCGCGCCTCCATCATCAATCGAGGCAATGACCTAAAACCATCACCTCTCCTATGCCATCACCTAGCTTTTGGCCATTGCAGCCATTTTACCTCGCGTTCGAGACCTCACCGGAGTCCGCCATTTCCACTCGAGCTCGAGCGCTCGCCTGCTCGCAACTGAAGTCCCAAGTCGTGCTTCTCTATAGCCACAACACCAAGTCGTAATCCGTCATTCAAACGCATAGGCGAGCTCTTCCACTCATTTTGATCGGCTCATGCCTTCACTGACTTAGACATCATCCAGGCTCCCATCGTAAACCCCCCACCTCGTGTGCTTGTCCTTCCACGCATACGCGCACTTTCGAGTGCACGATCTCCTCCACGAATTGTTGTGCCACTCGCCTCCATCCTTGTTTGATTCATATTTGATTCCATATCGCGACAATGTCATGCTTCTTTTTATATATATATGTATATATATATATGTATATATATATGTATATATATATGTATATATATATGTATATATATATGTATATATATATGTATATATATATGTATCCTGAATCGATTCCGACATTAGGAATAAAAGAGAAAGAACGAGCGATTCCTTATTTTTTATTAACGAACTTGTTTTCTTTTGAGAGAAGGAAGCAGTTTTTTATAATAAAATGAAGGCGGTTAGAAGACTAAGAGGAATCCTAGGTTGGCTTCACAGGAATGATAGGGTGGCGTGTTTGAATGAAGAAAGGGGCTGATTGGATTTCGATTTGATTTTATGTAATTTATTTAATTACAAAATAACTCGTTTTAACAACTTAAAATTTTGATCTCCTATCGAGGTGCACTGCTAGGCATTTATAATATTAAACCCTTATCTCTAACGTAATGGAAAAGGTTTTGAGTCCTAATTCGATCGTATGGAGAAGCTAGCTTTTTGAACCAAATTATTATATTGAATTTCGATATAATTTCAACGCGTTTTCATCCCGTATGACCAAATAATAACTCCAAACGCTACAAAATTTGAAATTCGATAATAATTCAATATCACGGATCCAATAGAACAGGTTTCGTCGAATTCTGCCTCGGATCGCTATTTCAACGCGTCGATTAAATCGACAACCTCAAAAATTGTCAAATCGCTTGAAATTCTAGTTTTAAAAGCTTACTAACTCGATTAAAATCCCAAATTCGATATTTAAACCATTTAGATATTCAAAATTGAATGAAGAAAAATCTAGATTGTTACATTCCTCCCCTTAAAATAATTTCGTCCCCGAAATTGCTAAGGCAGAAAAATGCTCCAAACCCATTAACTTATCCAACCTACTTAGTTAAAATCCGATATTCACTTTTCTAATCTTTTAGCTTCACCCAAACAATTATTTTCCAATTCTAATTCCAAAACCTTTATTTTAACTACAATTTGAATCAAATGGTCATTAAAAAAATTCTCCAAAAATTTTCAAAAATTTTCTAACGCCCTAAATTTCCGAAATATTTTGGCAGTCTCCTTTGTACGGAGAGCCTTTTACAATATTACAAGAGATATTTATAAATATACATCGACCCACACGGTCGAAAAACAAAATATATATCAATATTTATAATTTTGTGGTATTTAGTCCGAAAATGTACCTTATTTTAGCATTTTTAATTAAGGGGCTTATTTTTTTTGCAATTTAGGCAATCAAAGTCAAGCAAAATAGCTCCAGGTACTTGTACATACTCAATTTAAACACGTAAGTACCAAAAACATCAAATTCATTAACATTTCACTTACTTAAAAATTACAACGCACGAATTTCAATAACCAATCACGCTAAACATGTATTATAAGCAATTATAAGAATTCTGACATTAATTTGATTTCTTCCAATCAATCCATATATCATTTCATATTGATATTAAAAATCAATTTTATCCACTTCTATTAATTTATAGAATTCTATTTACTTTGTTTACATCAAACACAATTTTTTTATGCAAATTTGGCGCTGCTTATTTAATAAATTAACCATTTCAGTATATATCTATTTTAAATTGATTTTACATCAATTTATATTCAATTCTATTCCATTTCAATTTTATTCACAATCTATTCAACTGTGTTCCATTCATATTCACATTTATTATACTCCAATCCATTTAATTAAACTTGTAGTTATTCCATGCTATTTTATTTAATGAGCATTTTATAAATTTATTTGAACCAAGACTCCATCAAACATTTAGTTAAGTTAATCCATATATTTCAAATTAATTTACTATATAACTTAAGTTTATTTCCTTTTGCAACCAAATTCCATTTCAAATTTTTGGTTTAGTTTTTATTCAATCAAATTTCATCATAATTACTAATTTATTTAAGTAGTTCATTCATTTATTCCACTTCAAATCTTAATTCCATACTCGAATTCATTCTTGAATTCCTTTAAGATTATATTCACGGCCATATTCATTTGATGCATTTCCAATTATATTTACACTCATATTGAATTTATTTATACTCAAGCCATTACTTTTTCAAACCATTTACATTTCATTTAACACATTTCCAATTATATTTACACTAATATCGTATTTATTTATACTCAAGCCATTACTTTTTTAAATCATTTACATTTCATTTGACACGTTTCCAATTATATGTACACTAGTATTGAATTTTTTATACTCAAGCCATTTCTTTTTCAAACCATTTACATTTCATTTGACCCGTTTCCAATTATATTCACACTCATATTGAATTTATTTATACTCAAGCCATTACTTTTTCCAAACCATTTACATTTCACTTGATGCATTTTCAATTATATTTAATTCACTTACAATTTTAGTCATATTTTATTTATAACTCAAGTTCCAATTCCAAAAATCCATTTTTAATCCACAATCCAATTTTATTCAACCAAGTTAATATTCGTCTATATTCAATCAACTAATTAATTATCTAATTAGTTCACATCCAATTTATAACTTAATATCTGGTTTTTATTTCAAAAATCGCTTCATTTAATTTTTCTTGAACTCAAACTCATTTTATAATTCAAGTTCGATTTATTTCCATTACCAAAATATCAAACAATTTTGTTTTGGGTTTTCTATTTCACTTTTCAATTTTGTGAGTTAAATAACTTATTTTTCACTTTTCCATCAATTCTGTATTCGAATATGTTCACATTTTACTTTTAAATCAAGGTTATACATTTATTTATAGCCTAAGTATATTTTTATTCCATCAATTTCAAAGTTTTTCACTTCCTTACTTATATTAATATAGCAATTTCATCATTTGAATTTATTATTGTCTCAATTTCGAATAAATTTATTTAACTTTCCTTTAGTTAAATTCAATTCACTTAATCTATTTTAATTTAATTAAGTTAAAATTTATTTCTCAAATTCCATACTTTCCTTCCTTATTAAAATCATTCTCAATTTATAAGTCCAAAAGCTTATTTTTGATGTTTTCCCAAAACATTTAAATAGGGATTTCTAGAATTCAAACACCCGGTATATTTTCCAAATCACTTTGAAATCAACTATATATATGTACACACTCTTTATGGTTTGACAAACCATTTCCTTTGAATTTTAAAATCAACCTAATTTTATCTAAAACGATTCCCTCGGAATTTCAAAACAACACTTATTTCCATCGAAAAATCCCTATATCAATTTACTATAGTAGCAATTTGTCACTTAGAAGCTCGAAAATGAACACCGATGATGCTGTAGTCATCACTGGGATTATTTTCCAACGATAAAGTGAGTTTGTCCTATAACACTTCCAAAATCCATACAAAACTATTTGTCTATTCAAAAATATTTCCAAAATAATAATACTATTATTTAGTTCAAAAAACTTTGGAAAACATTTCCAAAAATCTCCAGGATTTGATTTTCCAATTTCTGGTTTGAATTCATTTTTAGTTTTTAACTCACTTGTATAATTCATACTTATACAATTTAATTTGATTTTTATATCTATTCGAAATTTTAGAGTCTTATTTTAGTTATTTATATAATAACAACTAAACACACCACTATAATAATTTTCAAAAAATTATTCTCTTTTATATCAAAATATAGTTTGGGTAAAATTATTTCATTTACCCACTTCAAATCCATATTGTGTTGAGTTACTCTATTCAAGTGTTCAGAAACTCCTATCGATTTAGTGGTGTCCCACTACTCGAATAGAATTTATATGCCACTGAATAGGTAAATTAACACAATACAAAACCGTTTTATATTCTCTAACAAATATGTGCTCATATCTATTATTACACCCAACTCATTCTAGGGTACTACTGACTCTATCTCCAATGAGTATTCCCCATAAAAGCCAAGGTTCTCGCTCAACCTTCTGCTCTGATACAAAGTTTAAAGGACCCCAATCCATACCCCTTGAATCGACCATAATTCACGTCAGTTCGACTCAAATTGAGTGAAAAATACGAATCTTTAATGTGGAGAAGAAAGAGGTAGAAGAAAATAGAAACTACGACACAGAATCTCACAATCGCGATGGAACAAATTATAATATATAATTATAGATTTTAAATACAAGAAATGTGTTGTTAATATACATACCATTATCAGAGTGCAATATACAACAATCAATCTGGATAGTTTACTAACTTGTCCTCATACGGCGAAAATATAAATCAGGTATGGATATACGCCTCTACTCCTCCAGCTCTCCTCCTGAGCTCCATAGCACTCGATCCTAAATCTGTAATACTCGGTCTGACCCGAGCAATATAATAAAATAACACCCAAGTCAGTCTGGAAAACCAGCATGAGAAAACACACTCAGTTTGAATTATTAGAGTTATCAAAATCTCTTGAAAAACAAAGGTATCTCGTAAGACCGTGTCACACATAAACACGATGGGTTTTTCCCTTACGATAATCAAAATATTTTATAAAAAATCTAGTGATATTATAATAGTGTGTAAATAAAAATACTTATTCAAATAACTGAAATTATTACATTAATTGAATTCCAGCATACTAGGTTCTACAAACAAAAATGTAAGTTTGTATTGGATAATGGATTCCAGCGAATGACTGAGCCACTGGCTATGCAGTTAAAGCGCTCGACAGATTCAATGCGGCGGAAGTGCAAAAATTCATAGCGGGGATATAGCGAGGATATAGCGGGATATAGCGGATGACTTTAAAATAGCATATAAACTTGTACTTAATGTTTTTAAAATGTATAAATGTTAATTAAATGAAAAATTAATATTTAATTGAATTATAATTAATACATAAATAATTTTAAATAAATACATGTGTGAATATACTATAAATAAACATAAAACTATTATATAACATAACTGAATTTAATAGAATATTACAGAATTTTCATTTCTGAAATATATTAAAATTTCAATTAAGTAAATTAATTTCATAATTTGTATAATGTATAAATATCATTTTTCAATTCATTTCTTTTAAAGAAGATATAGCGGAATATAGCGGGAAGGGATATAACGGAAATAGCGGGGCTTAAGCGGAAAGGCTATATTTGGGGCTATATGGAAAACTCGTAGCGGTAGAAATCCGCTGTGAGATATAGCGGGGCATTAACTACACATGCCACTAGGGTACCGTCCATCACAGTACACCTCTAGAATGTGCCAAGGACCACGCCAGGGTCCTCTATTACACAAGATAGGCCTACCCCTAATCCAAATACACCGAATATGTTATCACCCCAGGCGTTCCCACCCTTACCATCGAGCGCTCCTTCTTTCATGCACAAACATATCTATAATATATAGGATTCCGAGGACATCTAGAAAAGTGATAACATACCCTAATTGGGTGCGACCCACTTAGCCTAGCTACATTTTCCCTGTTTTAGTCATTCTCGGTTAATGAGGATCGAGGCTAAGAGTTACCTTTCTAGAAACAATTCTACTTGGAATGCTCATCGCCCTCCAATGACTATTTTCTGATAGCATTCGTCCATACAAGTTGTCTTGGGTCTGGACAAACCGAATCACCGTCTTCATCATCTTCACGGTATTCATTTGTAACGTTCAAACCGGATCGAAGTGGTTTTCGGGTTATTTAATCCGATCCTGGCCTCTTCGAAACGATTAACAAAATTGGCAAAAATTGGTAGCCGGTTATCTAACTATCAATACACATCCACAAATAATCAACATGCCTTATTATCAATTTCCTAATTTTTTTTAAAATATCTTTATAAGATACTACTTCTAGTACTTCAACATTTGAAAACAGTTTCAAATCCTTTTATTTTTCCAACGGAATATTTCCACCCCTTCCCAATACTTTGAATAAATTTCCCACTTCATTTTATATTCGACACTTAGGAAGTATTCCATTTATTTCCTATTTCTTTTTTCTCAAAATCATTTACAATTTATTTGCAAATTTCTTGACTCGTTTTACACGAATTTTTATAAGTTTCGAAATTCTTTAATTAATTCCTTTAATATTTCCAAAGTCAGATATACATACTTATAATTCCAATTTCATTTTTGAAGTTCACCTTTTATTAACCTCTTTGGAAATTTCTTACTTTTTTCCAAAGTTTTGTTTTAAGAATTCCCCTATAAGTCCCACCTACCAAATAACCCTTTCTCAACTCTCGAGAAGATTTATAAATAAAATTAAACCATTTCAAAACTCTATGAATATAAATATGCAAATAAAAATAAGTATTTGGAAGGAAAATGATGATAAATTATTTGTAAGACATGTTCAAATAATTATTTAAAATATTGAACACTTTTTATAACATCACTTTTCAAGGCAGGTTTAAAATTTTAAGTATTTGAAAGAATTTTACTTTTGGAGTATTCAATACTAGCTAACCTTAATTTTACAGTTAAACAAATAAGATTTTCCTAATAAAATAAAACTTAACTTATTAATAAAAGTATATCTTTAAATCTCAATAACCAATTTCAATTTATAAATCCCTCTCGATTTCGACCACATCACTTCTCCTTTCGGTCTCCCTAACCATTTTCATTTCAAAAGTAGTTTCCACTATTTTTCTCTCCCCCAATTTCTATAATTAAATACAAATACTCCATGTAAATTTGTATTTTAAATTTATAATCTGACATCAACTTTTTATTTATGGACATCGTTTATAAATTTTTATAATCTGATATGAACTTTAATAATCTGATATCAACTTTAATTGTGACGCCCCACCTCTATACCCATGCTAGCCAAGGACACTACAGGGTAATGCCGTCAACTAACACGGAGAATAAGGCTGGTTGGGAGCGACCATCTATAGCCTTGCTTTAACTATCTATTGAATACATCGATAATAATCATACAAAGCAGATCGACATATCCAACGAATACTTAACACAAAACCATAGGTGGTTAGAGGATCTATCAGAACAGAATATAACAACTCACATGTAATATATATCACAGAACAAAAGATCATCATAGATATACATATACTGATACATAACAGAGTATAAAGAATAATACATGTCGAGTGGTATAGCAAACCACAATATACAGACAAATCCATAAGAATAAATATCAGAGTTACAACAAAATAGGACTACACAAAAAGCTATGACAAAAAGGAGCAAGCTGAATAGTCCATGCGGAAGAAAAATAGGCTAAGTCCAAAAGCACCTAACCTGATACATCTCGGTCTGACCCGAGTATAAAATACACGGGTCAGTCTAGCTAAACAAATCAGTTAGATAAACTGAACAACAATAACCTGCAAGGTTACAAGGTATAACAAGTATCTCTAAAAGAGATAACACAATCATCTAACAAAAAGATGAATCATATCATAACAAGCCTCGTATCATCGGCAACTCAGAGAAACAAAGGATAGGAATATCCCAAAACAAGCCATAAAGGCAAATAACAAATACCAATGAAGGTAACACAAGTTCCACAAGGTAATCACTACATATCATGCGGCTCAAAAAGACCAACACCGAAGGGCGATACTTAGGGAATATACATATCACTGAAACATCATAAAATTTGCACGTGCTCAGTACTATATAAACAAGGATCCATGAGCCCGAAGACTCCAAACCCAAATATCACTCGAGCGGCTCATAAAGACCTAACTCCGAAAGTGATACAATAGGGCAACAAACCCGAAGGCACAAACCCGAAGGCAACATACCCGAAGGCAACAAACCTGAAGGAGACAGTCCGAAGACATTATTCCAAAGGCAACAAATCGTAGTGGTGAAGGTCCGGAGGCCCAGTACAGGACACCACTAACTGGCAGAATGTGTCAGAACTCTCAAAAAGGAATCCAAAAAGTGTTAACGTGAGTCCCATAACCACTCGTTCGCACTAAACGGTTTACTATCCGTCAGTCAATTTCACACTCAAAGCAGTACAAAGTTCAGCTCATTTCATCAGTAAACCAGACCAAAGGTCAAAACGTTCAAACGAATAGATTGGGAATTAACTGAAAGGATGAACGCACGTGTTCATTGCACGCGTTTTATCTAATCATTTAATTCTCCTCCCACTTCACTCGGAGTGCGAAATTGTATGTGTGTTTTAAATAGAATTTATAAATTGGAGAGGCGAGGTTTTAATATGATTTGATGAAATCATTTATAAAACCTGTGAATGAAGTCAAAAACGAACCATCAATGTCAAATATGCATAAACAACTAATTGGAATCAACAAGCGTCGATTAAATTTGGAAAACTAAAGGAACAAGGCAAATTGGCAAAAAAACAGCAGGTTCAGATGTTTGAAAGAAGTGGTTCAGACGTCTGAATCTGGAAATTAATTTCTTTTTCAAAAGAGAATTCAGACGTCTGAACCCAATTCTCAGACGTCTGAAATAGGCAATATTTTGCCTATTTCCTTTCTGGTTGAAATTTAGCCAATTCAGACGTCTGGAATCTAATTTCAGACGTCTGAATCTGGGAATGAAAATCTTTCCCAGAACAATATTCAGACGTCTGGAATAGGGATTCAGACGTCTGAAACCTGATGGTCAGGCATTTCCTGAACCTATGCCATTGAAGGCCAAAACCAACCGAAAGCAATCGGATGAGTGTTGATTATGGGCTTATGTCAAACGACTACCCAACCTTAACGACCCACCCAAACACTCCGAACAACATAAACATCAACCATAGAAGGATTTTCATAAATTTGGCTTCAAAAATCAATATTTGGCAATTTCACCAAAGCAATCCAAATCGAAAGCAAATGAACATGTAGATATATTAGGAATTCATTCCTAATAACCCAAGATAGCTGTAAACATAAATGTGGGATAAAAATCTCACCTAACATCAATAATATCAAGAGAAGTAGATGTGAGTTCAGAACTCACCTTTTAATTCAAAACAAGAATATAGAGAAAACAACCAACCACTCTCCACTTCAGCTCTACTAGCTTCAATCAAAGATCAAAACAATATTTTCCCAAGTTAGGTTTAGGAAATTTTCTGAAATTGAAGGAGAAAGAGTTGGAGAAGATGAAGAGGAGGCTTACGAATAGCTTCTCTTTGATTTTGGAGCAAGAATTCAAGTTTGCAAGGTAAACTAGGGCTTGGAATTTATATTTCCCATTCTCTTCCCCCATTTTCAGTTTTGCTTAAGCTTAAGAAATGAAAATGTGTGAATGGAAGGAGAGAAAGGGCTAAGTTGGTTTATAGAATAGTTTGGGTGAAACCCAAACCCAAAAGCTTACTTAGCAAATAGCAAAATTCGACTTACTCCAAACATATCAAAGCTTATACTCGAAAAGATCGCGAACGCCATTTTGGAATCAATGGAAATGGTTTCGAGTTCCAATTCGGCCATTTGCAAAAAGTAACTTTTCGGACCTAAATCCGACTTACGATGCTATATTTAAATAAAACATTTAAATATATAATCGTTAAATATGCGGGTTGTTACAGATCTCCCCTCCTAACAAAATTGCGTCTCTGCAATTTCTAGAGACGATAATTGTAACAACTACATACATAGATCATTCAAAAGAAAAGAAAACAAGCTTGAGATGAAAAGATATACTCACCATTTCCAAACAAAGATAGAAAACCCGAATAGGATCGCTCAATAAACTCTTTGGTTTCCCAAGTACAGTCATTGGGATTAGCGGACCATTGAACTTTGACGAGCGGCACATCCTTGTTTCGAAGGTGTCGCACCTCCGTGTCAAGTACGCGAATAGGCTGCTGTACAATAGATAAGTCCGGTGAGATCTCAAGCTCAAGTAAATCAGGAGAATCAATAACAAAATCCGATTCCCGAAGACACTTCCGAAGTTGCGAGACATGAAACACATCATGAATGCCAGATAAATGAGCAGGAAGTGAAACTCTATAAGCCACAGGGCCAATACGTTCAGTAATAGAAAATGGTCCTATATAGCGAGGAGCCAATTTCCCAATCGTACTGAAACGCATAACCCCTTTTAAAGGAGAAACACGAATAAAAACAAGATCACCAATCGAGAACTCGAGAGGCTTCCTACGGTTGTCCGCGTAGGATTTCTGACGACTCTGTGCCTCTTTCATTCTCAACCGGATAAGATCAATCTTCTCGGAAGAATCACTAACAAAATCTGGACCAAGAATAAGCTTCTCCCCAGATTCCAACCAACAAGAAGGTGATCGACATGGCCTTCCGTATAAAGCTTCGAAAGGAGCCATACCGATACTAGACTGAAAACTATTATTGTAGGAGAACTCTACAAGAGGTAGGTGATCCTCCCAACTACCACCGAAATCAAAAATATAAATACGGAGAAGATCTTCCAAGATACGATTCACCCGTTCGGTATGTCCGTCAGACTAAGGATGATAAGCTGTACTAAAATTTAAGCTTTTTTCCCAAAGCTAGATGAAGACTCTTCCAAAAATGACTCGTGAATAAAGGATCACGATCACTCACAATAGAACTAGGAACACAGCGAAGTCTCATGATTTCCTTGACATACAACTTAGCCAAATGCGAAGCAGTCCTATTAGACTTAATAGGAACAAAATGAGCAGACTTGGTGAGGCGATCAACAATAACCCAAATGCTAGAATGGCCTGATCTCTAACGAGGTAGGCCATCAATGAAATCCATAGAAATCTGATCCCATTTCCACAATGGAATCTCTAGAGGCTAAAGAAGACCAGAAGGACGTTGATGTTCGGCCTTAACATGTTGACAAGTTATGCAATTACTCACATAACTCGCCACATCGCGCTTCATGCCTTCCCAATAATAAAGACGACGCATATCGACATACATCTTACTACTACCAGGATGAATGGTATTCTTAGAACGATGACAGTCATCAAGAATGTCATGCCTAAGTGCAAAATCAGAAGGCACAAAAAGACGGTTCTTCTTGCGAAGACACCCATGAGAATCAATGCTGAAATCCCGCAACGCCTCATCACAGGATCCAGACTCACAAAGCTGAATAAGATGCAACAAATCAGGATCACGCTGCTGGGCATCGGCAATATGATCCAATAAAATAGGTCGAGCTCCCAAACTAAATAATAGAATAGGACAGTCAGAAGATGAACCTCGATCATGAATTTCACAAAAAGATAGAGTCTCAAGAATATCCCATTCAACAAGCATCATAGAAACAACAGCCGAATGTTTGCGACTAAGCACACCAGCAACACGATTACCCTTTCCAGGGGTATACTGGATATCAAAGTCATAGGAAGCAAGAAACTCGAGCCAACGCTGTTGTCTCATATTGAGTTCCTTCTGAGTAAACAAATACTTCAAAGATTTATGATCAGTATAAAGAATGAAGCGCTCGCCTAATAAATAGTGTCGCCAAATCTTCAAGGCAAAGACGATGGCGGCTAACTCAAGATCATGAGTGGCATAGCGAACTTCATTCGGACGCAGTTGCCAAGAAGCATAAGCAACTACCCGATCCTTCTGCATAAGAACAGCACCGAGACCACTACCACAAGCATCAGTGTAGACAACATGATCATGATTCCCCTCGGGAACCACAAGAATAGGAGCATTAGTGAGAAGTTCCTTTAATGTCAGAAAGGAAGCTTCACACTTGTCGGACCAAATAAAACGAATGCCTTTTCGAGTAAGGCTGGTGAGAGGAAGCACAACACAGGAAACATCCCTAATGAATCGACGGTAATAACCCGCCAATCCAAGGAAACTACGAATCTCATGCACATTCTCAGGCCTCTTCCAATTCTGGATAGCTTCGATCTTTGAGGGATCGACAGAAATGCCATCGGAAGATACAACATGGCCTAAGAACTTAACCCTATTCTCCCAAAAATGGCACTTGGAGAATTTGGCTTTAAGCTGATGGTGACGAAGAGTACTCAAGACAATACTCAAGTGATTATCATGCTCGGCTTCAGACTTAGAGTAAATAAGGATATCATCAATGAATACAAGGACGAACTTGTCGAGATATTCCCGGAATACCCGATTCATGAGATCGACAAAGAAAGCAGGAGCGTTCCTCAAACCGAACGGCATATAGAGCCACTCGAAAGAACCATAACGAGTGCGGAAAGCGGTAAGAGGTATGCTATCCTCCGCGACTCGTAACTGATGAAAACCTGTGGCAAGGTCTAGCTGAGAAAAGACCTTAGCACCACTCAATAGATCGAACATATCATCGATCCTCGGCAATGGATACCTATTTTTGATGGTTAACTCGTTAAGCTTGCGATAGTCAATGCAAAGCCTAAGAGTTCCATCGGACTTCTTCACGAAGACGACCGTAGATCCCCACGGAGAAAAACTGGACTGAATCAACTGCTTGGACTCAAGCTCTAAAAGCTTCTTCTTGTGTTCCTCATTTTCCCTTGTAGACATCCTCGTGGGAGGACGACTAACTGGCTGCGTGCCTGGAATGAGATCAATGCGGAACTCAATTACCCGCTTAGGTGGCAAACCCGAGACAGGCTCAAAAACATCAGAAAAGTCACAAGCAATAGGAATACGAGATATATCATCATCACCCCGCGAGTTAAGTGAATATAAAGCCATTTCGGAATTATCCACATTCCGAAGAATAAGAGATAGCTGAGTAGACGAATCCAGATGTCGAAGATATATAATTCTCTCTGAACAAATAATCCTGGCATCATATCTTACTAGCCAGTCCATACCCAAAATCAAATCAAATCCCAGACAAGAAATAAAGTGCAGACTCGCACGAAAAGAAAAGCCACATAAAACAATCTCAATATCATCACAAAGCAGGCTAAGGGTCGCGGATCCCCCAATAGGATTCGCAATCCTTAAAGAAGTGACCAGACAAGAAACATCCATAGATAAATCATCAACGAGCTTTTTCGATACGAAAGAATGTAATGCACCCGTATTGAAAAGAACTCAAATACTATGATCATGAAATAAAATAGAACCTTCCAAAATAGGTGGAGATATACCTTTGGGCTGAGAGGGACCTTCAGAAGCCTTAGCAGCATAAAGCTTGCTAGACTTGGCACCAGCCGGAACAGTAGGGCAAGTGGAAACATGATGACATTCATTCTTCCAATGGCGGCAGAAGAGAGGCTTGGAACAAGCTCGAATCATATGATCAGGAGAACCACAATTGAAACACTTCCGAACGAAAGGTGTTCCAGAAGACTGAGGCTGAGAGCTAGAACCACCAGTCTTTTTCTTCTTAGAAGGAAAAGATCTGGACTTCTGAAATGGAAACCGCCTCTTGTTGGGGTTCTTGAAAACCTCAACATCCTCACCACTATCACACTCCTTCTCGACGGTCTCGAGATGAAGTGCCGAATCAACCAACTCCTCAAAAGAGAGCTTAAGCTGGAGCAACAAAGACTTCTTAAGATATTTCTTAAGACCAGAAATAAACTTCAAATTCTTCATATAAGAAGTGCTAATGAATTCAAGACCATACTTAGGTAAAGCCTCGAATGATGCAACATACTCAGAAACAGAAGATTTCCCTTGCTTCAACTCAAGGAAGCGACGGGTCAATAAAACTTTTTCAGATTCAGGAACGAACTTGAGTTCAAATCGCTCTCGAAACTTAGTCCAAGAAAGGGTAGACTCATTAATTTCGGCTATAAGAAGCTCATACCAATCAAGAGCACGCTCTTGTAATAAGCTAGAAGTTAGAAGAACTATATCATGGTTAGAAAGATCCATGCGAGAGAAGATATGCTCGCACGTGCGAAACCAAGCTTGGACTTCAAGAATGGACTCGGAGCCTTTAAACGGCTTTCCTCCAAGATGAGCAAAATCACTACACTGGCGTGCAAAGGCAGACTTGCGAGGTGGAGACACTCGAGGAGGAACTGGAGGCTGAGTGCTCCTAAACAATTCCAAAAACTGATCCGCAGACATATAAACGCCCTCCGGATGTGAACCACTGGATTGCCCAGCATCCGAACGTCGTCCCCTGCCTCTTCCAGCCATACGCTGAAAGTAAGATAAGAACAAGATTGATCACAAGGTAGATACTTCAATACGGAATACTACGGAATAAAATGCATTCCTAGACGTATTCCCCAAATTCTATCTAACCTTTGATGGTGGAAGGAATAGAGAGACATGATGATTCAAAGATTTGTATCACTTATTACACTCTGATGTATCGTAACATGTGCCTCTATTCTGTGTTTATCATACTTTGTTCTGAACTCAGCTCCGATACCACGCTGTGACGCCCCGCCTCTATACCCATGCTAGCCAAGGACACTACAGGGTAATGCCGTCAACTAACACGGAGAATAAGGCTGGTTGGGAGCGACCATCTATAGCCTTGCTTTAACTATCTATTGAATACATCGACAATAATCATACAAAGCAGATCGACATATCCAATGAATACTTAAAACAAAACCATAGGTGGTTGGAGGATCTATCAGAACATAATATAACAACTCACGTGTAATATATATCACAGAACAGAAGATCATCATAGATATACATATACTGATACATAACAGAGTATACAAAATAATACATGCCGAGTGGTATAGCAAACCACAATATACAGACAAATCCAGAAGAATAAATATCAGAGTTACAACAAAATAGGACTACACAAAAAGCTATGACAAAAAGGAGCAAGCTGAATAGTCCATGCGGAAGCAAAATAGGCTAAGTCCGAAAGCACCTAACTTGAAACATCTCGGTCTGACCCGAGTATAAAATACACGGGTCAGTCTAGCTAAACAAATCAGTTGGATAAACTGAACAACAATAACCTGCAAGGTTACAAGGTATAACAAATATCTCTAAAAGAGATAACACAATCATCTAACAAAAAGATGAATCATATCATAACAAGCCTCGTATCATCGGCAACTCAGAGAAACAAAGGATAGGAATATCCCAAAACAAGCCATAAAGGAAAATAACAAATACCAATGAAGGTAACACAAGTTCCACAAGGTAATCGCTACATATCATGCGGCTCAAAAAGACCAACACCGAAGGGAGATACCTAGGGAATATACATATCAATGAAACATCATAAAATTTGCACGTGCTCAGTACTGTATAAACAAGGATGCATGAGCCCGAAGACTCCAAACCCAAATATCACTCGAGCGGCTCATAAAGACCTAACTCCGAAAGCGATACAATAAGGCAACAAACCCGAAGGCACAAACCCGAAGGCAACATACCCGAATGCAACAAACCTGAAGGAGACAGTCCGAAGACACTATCCCAAAGGCAACAAACTGTAGTGGTGAAGGTCCGGAGGCCCGGTACTGGACACCACTAACTGGCAGAATGTGTCATAACTCTCAAAAAGGAATCCGAAAAGTGTTAATGTGAGTCCCATAACTACTCGTTCGCACTAAACGGTTTACTATCCGTCAGTCAATTTCACACTCAAAGCAGTACAAAGTTCAGCTCATTTCATCGGTAAACCAGACCAAAGGTCAAAACGTTCAAACGAATAGATTGGGAATTAACTGAAAGGATGAAGGCACGTGTTCATTACACGTGTTTTATCTAATCATTTAATTCTCCTCCCACTTCGCTCGGAGTGCAAAATTGTGTGTGTGTTTTAAATAGAATTTATAAATTGGAGAGGCGAGGTTTTAATACGATTTGAAGAAATCATTTATAAAACCTGTGAATGAAGTCAAAAAGGAACCATCAATGTCAAATATGCATAAAAAACTAACTGGAATCAAAAAGCATCGATTAAATTTGGAAAACTAAACGAACAAGGCAAATTGGGAAAAAAAAGCAGGTTCAGACGTTTGAAAGTAGTGGTTCAGACGTCTGAATCTGGAAATTAGTTTCTTTTTCAAAAGAGAATTCAGACGTCTGAACCCAATTCTCAGATGTCTGAAATAGGCAATATTTTGCCTATTTCCTTTCTGGTTGAAATTTAGCCAATTCAGACGTCTGTAATATAATTTCAGACGTCTGAATCTGGGAATGAAAATCTTCCCCAGAATAATATTCAGACGTCTGAAATAGTGATTCAGACGTCTGAAACCTGATGGTCAGGCATTTCTTGGAACGACCCTGCTTTTTGGACAGTTTAAACCGACGATCAAATACTCATGTCGATTCCAAACCATTCAAAAGGGCAGATAGTTATTGGGGTAAATAAGAAAAGAAAAGAAAAGAAATAAAGGAAATGAAACAACACAAAATCTCGCAGCGGAACGATAAAATATAATAGTCAAATAAACAGTTCATGAAGCTGTCTACTATACTTTGACAATTATTTATACAACATTTATCAGAGTTTATACATATACAACAGAATAATTAAATAATGCAGCAGATAACATGATGCAAGGGTAATAATAGCAATAGTATACCAAATCTTTGTCTTCATCCTCCAGAATAGACCTTCAAAAAATCTGAAAACTCAGGACTGACCCGAGCGTAATGAAAAGACAAAACACTCGAGTCAGGACTAAATACCCTTATGAAAGTTAAATCAATCGTAAATAAATATGAGTGTAACGGCGTCGAAGATGTTTACGGGGTTTGACATCTCCTATCCAGTGTCAACGTGCGTGCAATAACTTAAGAGATGTTACGGGATTTTCCATCTCCTAAGGATCCGTTAACTATCTACTATATAGTAATATACGCTAAGTAGATAATGCCTATCAGTAATATAAAGTATCAAAATAGCGTTAAGGCGTTACCATAATCCCCCTTAACACATTTTATATTCCCAAAAGCATATACAAGACCGTAGTTTCCCCAAAACCGGAAGTCACCAAAGGGCAATCCATATACTCAAGGTACAAATCAAAACGTAGTGGTCGCGAATAGGATAATCAGTATGACAAGGTACATGAGGCGATACCAACTAGGATACTAGTAGTTGCGTGATCCGGACTGATGTTGGGCATAGCCAGCAGCTACCCCAACACCGCGAAACAACACTCTGAAATCAAGGGGTGCACCCAAATCGCATCACAAATGTAATAGAAATGGTATCGAAGAAGCGTGTCCGCTAGAGGTGGCGAACCTCAATGGCCCGGCGCGGCTCCTGTTTTAGTCATGTCAGGGGTCATCCAATATCGTTCTCTTTCTTCAGTCAACGCGTTCACCAAACCATCCACTTCATTCTGGATCAACACTCCACGTATAATAGTTATTAAAGTGGTTTTCGGTATCGACAGAGAGTATGTCCATATCCGATCCCGGTCTCTTTAATAACTACGTATTATTACACCGTTGGCTCTTTTACATTTCAAATCGATTCATAATTAATATCAAAATATCATATTCGCTTCAAAAATCAAATCCATTTCAAATATCATCGTATTTTTTCAAATGTAATATTCCGTTCCGAAAATCATTTTGCGCATCAATATCTCATTCCGTTTCCAAAATCATTTCGAATTTCAATTTAGGTTGCAACTACATTTAACTCAATTCGTATTAAAATTCAAGATTTAAATATAAACATTTCACCTTATTGACCAGCTTAGAATTTTAGAAAATAGTTTTAAGTAGTTTAAAAGTAGTTTTAAATAATTAAAATAGTAAAAAAAAATACTTAAAATCTTAAAATGGATTTGAAATAGATAAATTAGCTTAAAGTAATTTAAATTGGGTTAAGTAGATTTAAAATAGATCAAAATAGTTTAAGTATTCAAAATAGTTTATATCACTGAGTAATTTGGAAAAGAAAATATAATAGCTTCAAAACCAATCCATTTCAATTATAACTTCCCAATTCAAATCAATTTCAATTTCCATTCTACCGATTTCAAATTTCGATTTCAATTCAATTCAACGTCAACTTTGACTTCAAATTAATTCAATTTTACATTCACCTTCAATTTAGTCAATTTCAACTTATATCGATTTTTAGCTCGATTTTCAAAATATCCATTTATAACACTTAACAAAATTTTCCATCAATATTCAAGTTTAAATCCAAATTTCAAATATGATTCAATTCCAAGCTCAATTTCGAAATATCATTTTAATATTACTTTCACTTAGTAATATTCAAAGCTCGAATTAAGGTTCAATCTTTAAAACAAATCAAATTTCGAAATTCAATCATATCCCGATTTTAAAATATCAAAGTCTCCACTTAAATTATTTAAAAATTTCTTTAACCAAAATTTATTTCAACATTCCAAACTCACAATTTCGATAAATTCGATTTCTATTTATGACTTTTACATCAAACATTTCAATAAATTTCAAATCGACGATTTTAAAAATTATTAATTTAGCCAATTCGGTGTCCGTATAAAATTTTCTATCCTATGGCCAAGTAATTATTTATTTCAATTAAATGTCAGAGATGAATATATATCACTTAAATTAAATCACAGTATCATATGTATGCATAACAGGATATATATAAGCAAATAAACATCCAAACATTCAAATATCAACCAATAGCATCCATCAAAATACATCATCCAATAAACAATACAATTCATGGCAGTTTCATAGTTATCAATGTCAGGTAATTTAATCGTAATTCAATTTCAATTTCAATTTAACTGTCAATTTAATTTTTCAACGGTTAATTCAAGCGACGATCTATATGACAATTAAATTCTATCAAACAATGACAAATAAATTTCATAACACTACATAACGTCAATTTAACTAGCATAAAGATATTTAGTACAGTGTGAGCGTTATAAAACACTCACCTTGATTCCAATGAAGTTCCAGCGTTTTATTTCGAATAAAATTAAACGAGCGTTTAATTTTACCCGAAATTTTCTTTAGCACCCAACGACTCCAAACCAATTGCATCGCATAGTGTTCGACAAAACGAACCGGTCGCAATTCGTTTCGTCGAAATCCGACCTCGTATCAAAAAGTTATGGTATTTTAAACATTACACAATCTTTAATAAAATTAAATTACAATTTATATTTTAAATTCCAAACCCAAATCATCTCAGCCGTCCACTGCCTAACTCCAATCCAGGCCAAAGCACGCTTCTTCTCCCTCACACTTCTTTCCAGGACGCAAGAAACCCACAAGCCGCCTATTTAGGGTTAATTATCGAGCCACCTCCGTTCGACTTCGCTCCGATCAAGCAGCGCCATTCACTTCGTCATGACGTGATCCCCCTACGCCGAGAGTACAGGCGAACTCGGCCTCCCCTGGGCGCTCGAGAAGCGTGCCAAACCGAAGACAAACGTGGAACCATAACTCCCACTATGCTGCTCTAAAATCCATCATCTCCGTATGGATTCGAAGATCACTCCAAGCTCTACGTTTTTCGTGTTGAAAGTTCCGTGAAATATTGCATGGATTGAGAGAGATTAATGGGAGAAGAAGGGAATATTCTGGCCATTCGTTTTATTGGAGGCGGCCGGCCATTGTTTAAGATGAAACCCTATTTTTTTTGGTGAATTAAAAGGGGGGTCTATTTATAGGAAACGGCGAATATTATTTATCCGACTTTTCCAAACTCCGAATTTCACGCGGTAACTGACGTTCCTAAGGTTTATCCCGCGTTCCGGACACAATGGAACAGGTTTCGGAAGCTAATTCGATCATCTGTGCGAGTTACGGAAATAAACGATTGATTTTGAATTAAACCGATTAAACGAATTCTTATGCGTTTTGGCTCGCCCCGGACAAACGGTAAATACGATTGACATGAAATTTGAAATCTTATAATAATATCACATTACGGATCCGATGAAACTGGTTTCGTCGGAATCCGAGACCGTTTGAAAAATGACTACTTTAACTCGTTAAATTAATATTAAAACAATTTCGATGCGTTTCGAGCTACCACGGTCAAACGACAACTCCGATTGCT
The DNA here is from genome assembly GCA_030765085.1 of Allium cepa. NCBI lineage: Eukaryota > Viridiplantae > Streptophyta > Magnoliopsida > Asparagales > Amaryllidaceae > Allium > Allium cepa. The sequence goes on from CM060930.1 coordinate 149,653,409, forward strand.
ACAAAAATTGAAATCCGATAATAACTAACTATTACGGATCCAATGGAACTAGTTTCGTCCAATTCTGAGACTGTTCGAAAATTGGCTATTTTCAGTCGATAATTAAATATTAAAATATTCAATTTTCACAAATAAATTTTAAATTCAGATTTAAAAGTACTATAACATCACTATAACTCCAATATGATAAAATAAAATTTTACAAATCATTTTTAATCATATTAAACCCGTTATTCAATTTATCCAATAAATTCCAATTTTAAAATCTTATTAACTCTATTAAAATCCAAATATAACTTACATTCACTTTGGAAACCAATTTGAATCATATTAAATCAAATTTCAAATATTCACTCTATTTTCATATATTAAATTTCAATATCAAATTAATCATATCAAATTCGAAATTTAATTTATTCAAACATTCGTAATATTAAATTTAACAAATTTGATTATTCTTAAATCACTATCTTTTGAAATATTCAAAACGAACTTATAAAATTTAACTTTTGAAACGAATTAAAATTATAAAACAACTATTTCCATTATACGGTTATTCAATTCCCATTATTAAATTATTCAGTAAATTCCAAATATTAAATTTAAACAATTTCGATTATCCAATAATTCATTATCTTTTGAAATATTGAAATTGAACTTATAAGAATCAACTTTTAAAACCAATTCACAATTTAGAACACTATTTTCATTTTACAGTTATTCAATTATTCAATAAGTTTTAAATATTTAATTTAAACAATTTACCTGTTCAATATTCAATATTTGATTTTAAATAGATTTTACTTATCAATCGGTTACTCTATTATACCCAATGAAATTCAACATTTATTATCCTCTTCTACTATTGATTTCAAAGACATTCACTAAGTAGCATTCATTTTTCATTACTTGAATAATTATTGTTGCAATTCATTCCAGTTATTATTATTCCAAACGAATTACAAATTTTTTCCTAACACTAAATCACAAAATCTTATTAAATTAGCTAATTTTAATTATCGAAAATTTACGGGTCGTTACACTCTCCCCTACTCAAAACTTTTCGTCCCCGAAAAGGAAAAAAGAAGGGAAAGGAACTAAGTATAGAATTCACATTAGATATATTTCATTCAATGTTACTAACTTATAAAACAATGAAATTCCATTTATAAAGTTATAACTACGCTTCCACTAAGTTATTCCAAACGGCTTTCTAACTTTAAAAGTTAGTTATCAAACAAGTTATAATTTTTATTTTTATTTTTTGAGCTTGAAAAATTTTCTAACACCCGGATTTTACGGAAAATTTCGGCAGAGTCTCCTTTGCGCGGCTCGATCGGTAAAGCTACAAAACGCCTCTACGGGCCCCAAACCAACAAAAGAAACTCCAAAAGCCAAGTGGCTCATCAAAAAAATACCATATCCAATGATAAAATAAACATGTACCTTATATTTTTATTAGCGAGCATATACGAATAATATAGCGCAAAAGCGAGCTCCAAATGCGAAGCAAGCACAATCCGCACCTACTAAACACTCAACAAACTATGAGAAACATGCATATATGAAATAATATCAATATACATCATATAACAGCATAACAACTACATGTGCCAACATAGCAAATGCAACAAAACAACAAATGCAACCATCAATCAACTATCATCCAGCTATCATCCAACAAATCCATAACCAATCAATATAAATTCACTTCTCGTTAATATTTATTGACTTGGTTTCAATTTTAATCATAGTTGATTCATTAACGTTGGATTTTACTAACATTCATTCACAATTCAGTTAGTTAGCATTTACTAATTTTTATTTACATTAGTTCACTTCCAATTTGAATCAAATTAAATTCTATTTAAATTCATTTAACTTCCAATTTGATTTCAATGATTTATAGCTTTCAATTTCATTAACACTTAATGAATTATATACAATCAACTAACAATCATATAACAACCAAATCATACCCAACATAACCAAATTATTAATTTTACATTCAATTTGGTTTATCTCTTTTATATATATCATGTTATATAATTTTAAAAGAATCATTTTATATTTGGCGTCTTAAATTTCCAATATTTACTTTAATTTAGTCCGTAAGCCGTACATATATCATCCGTGAGCAATATCAATCTAATCGCTTATTCGATCACACAATTTCACTTCCAACTAGTATCGTTCACCCGACTCTCTAGTACGGACTCAGATTTGGTTCCTTGATTGGAAACTGTTACTCTCCTTGCATAGCCATATGCTATGATAGAGAATTCCAGAATCAAATTAAAAATCCATATACAGGGTTCGCCGTCGAAAATCGAGTGAAAAATCCTAACTTGGATCGATATAAATCATCTCGAAATTTTGTGCTCGAATTTGGATCAAATCGTTATGCAAATAAAATAATATACGTACAATCTCACGTATTACCTTCCAATAGATTTCTATCCAATTTATCTATACTAAATTATTTTATTGACTTCTATTGTTTTTTTCCACTTAATTACTCATAATCCATTATTCAGTTAGTATATTCATTTCTTTACATAGCATATTCTTTGACATTATCATATCAAAGAATTTCTTGCTCAAGTTTATTTTAAACATTCCATGTAATTTAATTAAATTCAATTTCATTTCCAATTGATTCTTAGCTATAAGGAATTCCTTTGTTTTCATTTATTGCATTTTCATAATTTCAGTTAATAACGAATTCATTTGTGGAACATTTATTAATCAACACTTTAGTTTATTAATCATCCTATAAAAGTCTAACTTCCATAAATGACTTTTCTTAGTTTACAGTTATCTCAAAAGTTACAAATTCAATTATTTTACAATCCCTTTGCAATTTATATTTATTTTCTATAACCAATTTACAAATATATAATACGATTCATTTATCTTCTTTCTTAAGTTCACTTACTTGTTCCATTTATCCATTCATCATTTCATGTTACATTTAAGTATCTAACATTTTTATCACAACCTAATTTTCCATTTATATACATTTTAATTCCTTTTGAGTTTTCCTTACTTGTATACTTCAATTACTTCAGGTTCTGTTTATTTATACAATATCTCATTACATATCCAAAACATCATTTTAACTTTTTAATATTTGGTAAGTCATATTATATGTTATTAGAATGCAAATTCGGTATTATACAAATTTATAGAATTTCATTTTACTTAATTAGAATGTTCACAAATTTAATTCGTTTAAATCCTCTTTACCTTTCAACTTTAAAGTTTTCCCAAAATAATAAGCTTAGATATCTTAATCTTCTTATTTATAAATTTTGATTATTCACATTTCATTCAAATAATTTGAAAATTACTAATTAACATAACTTAGAAATTTAAATGCCCGGTTCTTTTCAAATCGTTTGAAATAAATATATACACTTATATCTTTAATATATCAAATCATACCTTTGGAGTTTAAACCAAAACCCGTTTACCCAAAATAATTTCGAAGAAAAGCAAAGCTTCTTAGAAGTCTCCCCCACTTTGAGACTCGAAAATGAACGTCGATGATGCTGCGCAGTCATCACCGAAATTATTTTCCAGCGACATAAGAGAGGAGTACTGAATTCATTCTTTCCTTTAAAATCCTTTCCAAATATTTCCATAAACAATTTCCAACTAATATTACTATATATTTCTTCAAAATTTTGAGAACCATTTTCAAAATCTCCGAGTCTTGAACTCAATTTTTTCCAATTTAAATCTATTGTAATTCATAAGTCACCTTTATAAAATATTCTTATAGGATTTCTTTCTTAAAACATTCCACAAGTTGTTTTATTACTATTCATTTTGTAATTCACCTTATTTATTAGATTACAATATCCAATTTATGATAACAATCAATATTTTCATTCCTAACAACCAGGTAAGCTAGATAAGTCACAATAATTTTTTAAAATTTTCTTTATATACGAAATATAATCAGAGCAAAATTATTTCATTTACTCAATTTCAAAACAATACTATGTCGAATTGTTCTGTTTAAGTGTTTAGAGATCCCTATCAATGACGTTAATTACTCGTATTGACCAGAATCCATAAGCCACTCAACAAATCAACCGACACAATATAAAATTTTTATATCACTAACAAATACGCTCTCTCATATATATATTCACTCAGCGACTCATCACAGGGTATAACTACCCTATTTATAAAGAGTCAAACCCCACAGAGCTAAGGTTATCGCTAAACCAAAGCTCTGATACCAACTGTAACGACCCTGCTTTTTGGACAGTTTAAACCGACGATCAAATACTCATGTCGATTCCAAACCATTCAAAAGGGCAGATAGTTATTGGGGTAAATAAGAAAAGAAAAGAAAAGAAATAAAGGAAATGAAACAACACAGAATCTCGCAGCGGAACGATAAAATATAATAGTCAAATAAACAGTTCATGAAGCTGTCTACTATACTTTGACAATTATTTATACAACATTTATCAGAGTTTATACATATACAACAGAACAATTAAATAATGCAGCAGATAACATGATGCAAGGGTAATAATAGTAATAGTATACCAAATCTTTGTCTTCATCCTCCAGAATAGACCTTCAAAAAATCTGAAAACTCAGGACTGACCCGAGCGTAATGAAAAGACAAAACACTCGAGTCAGGACTAAATACCCTTATGAAAGTTAAATCAATCGTAAATAAATATGAGTGTAACGGCGTCGAAGATGTTGACGGGGTTTGACATCTCCTATCTAGTGTCAACGTGCGTGCAATAACTTAAGAGATGTTACGGGATTTTCCATCTCCTAAGGATCCGTAACTATCTACTATATAGTAATATACGCTAAGTAGATAATGCCTATCAGTAATATAAAGTATCAAAATAGCGTTAAGGCGTTACCATAATCCCCCTTAACACATTTTATATTCCCAAAAGCATATACAAGACAGTAGTTTCCCCAAAACCGGAAGTCACCAGAGGGCAATCCATATACTCAAGGTACAAATCAAAACGTAGTGGTCGCAAATAGGATAATAAGTATGACAAGGTACATGAGGCGATACCAACTAGGATACTAGTAGTTGCGTGATCCGGACTGATGTTGGGCATAGCCAGCAGCTACCCCAACACCGCGAAACAACACTCCGAAATCAAGGGGTGCACCCAAATCGCATCACAAATGTAATAGAAATGGTATCGAAGAAGCGTGTCCGCTAGAGGTGGCGAACCTCAATGGCCCGGCGCGGCTCCTGTTTTATTCATGTCAGGGGTCATCCAATATCGTTCTCTTTCTTCAGTCAACGCGTTCACCAAACCATCCACTTCATTCTGGATCAACACTGCGCGTATAATAGTTATTAAAGTGGTTTTCCGTATCGACAGAGAGTATGTCCATATCCGATCCCGGTCTCTTTAATAACTACGTATTATTACACCATTGGCTCTTTTACATTTCAAATCGATTCATAATTAATATCAAAATATCATATTCGCTTCAAAAATCAAATCCATTTCAAATATCATCGTATCTTTTCAAATGTAATATTCCGTTCCGAAAATCATTTTGCGCATCAATATCTCATTCCGTTTCCAAAATCATTTCGAATTTCAATTTAGGTTGCAACTACATTTAACTCAATTCGTATTAAAATTCAAGATTTAAATATAAACAATTCACCTTATTGACCAGCTTAGAATTTTAGAAAATAGTTTTAAGTAGTTTAAAAGTAGTTTTAAATAATTAAAATAATAAAAAAAAATACTTAAAATCTTAAAATGGATTTGAAATAGATAAATTAGCTTAAAGTAATTTAAATTGGGTTAAGTAGATTTAAAATAGATCAAAATAGTTTAAGTATTCAAAATAGTTTATATCACTGAGTAATTTGGAAAAGAAAATATAATAGCTTCAAAACCAATCCATTTCAATTAAAACTTCCAAATTCAAATCAATTTCAATTTCCATTCTACCGATTTCAAATTTCGATTTCAATTCAATTCAACGTCAATTTTGACTTCAAATTAATTCAATTTTACATTCACCTTCAATTTATTCAATTTCAACTTATATCGATTTTTAGCTCGATTTTCAAAATATCCATTTATAACACTTAACAAAATTTTCCATCAATATTCAAGTTTAAATCCAAATTTCAAATATGATTCAATTCCAAGCTCAATTTCGAAATATCATTTTTATATTACTTTTACTTAGTAATATTCAAAGCTCGAATTAAGGTTCAATCTTTAAAACAAATCAAATTTCGAAATTCAATCATATCCCGATTTTAAAATTTCAAAGTCTCCACTTAAATTATTTAAAAAAAAATTTAACCAAAATTTATTTCAACATTCCAAACTCACATTTTCGATAAATTCGATTTCTATAAATTCGATTTCTATTTATAACTTTTACATCAAACATTTAAATAAATTCCAAATCGACGATTTTAAAAATTATTAATTTAGCCAATTCGGTGTCCGTATAAAATTTTCTATCCTATGGCCAAGTAATTATTTATTTCAATTAAATGTCAGGGATGAATATATATCACTTAAATTAAATCACAATATCATATGTATGCATAACAGGATATATATATAAGCAAATAAACATCCAAACATTCAAATATCAACCAATAGCATCCATCAAAATACATCATCCAATAAACAATACAATTCATGGCAGTTTCATAGTTATCAATGTCAGGTAATTTAATCGTAATTCAATTTCGATTTCAATTTAACAGTCAATTTAATTTTTCAACGGTTAATTCAAGCGACGATCTATATGACAATTAAATTCTATCAAACAACGACAAATAAATTTCATAACACTACATAACGTCAATTTAACTAGCATAAAGATATTTAGTACAGTGTGAGCGTTATAAAACACTCACCTTGATTCCAATGAAGTTCCCGCGTTTTATTTCGAATAAAATTAAATGAGCGTTTAATTTTACCCGAAATTTTCTTTAGCTCCCAACGTCTCCAATCCAATTGCATCGCGTAGCGCTCGACAAAACGAACCCGTCGCAATTCGTTTCGTCGAAATCCCACCTCGTATCAAAGGTTATGGTATTTTAAACATTACACAATCTTTAATAGAATTAAATTACAATTTATATTTTAAATTCCAAACCCAAATCATCTCAGCCGTCCACTGCCTAACTCCAATCCAGGCCAAAGCACGCTTCTTCTCCCTCACGCTTCTTTCCAGGACGCAAGAAACCCACAAGCCGCCTATTTAGGGTTAATTATCGAGCCACCTCCGTTCGACTTCGCTCCGATCAAGCAGCGCCATTCACTCCGTCATGACGTGCTCCCCCTATGCCGAGAGTACAGGCGAACTCGGAACTCGGCCTCCCCTGGGTGCTCGAGAAGCGTGCCAAACCGAAGACAAACGCGGAACCATAACTCCCACTATGCTGCTCTAAAATCCATCATCTCCGTATGGATTCGAAGATCACTCCAAGCTCTACGTTTTTCGTGTTGAAAGTTCCGTGAAATATTGCATGGATTGAGAGAGATTAATGTGAGAAGAAGGTAATATTCTGGCCATTCGTTTTATTGGAGGCGGCCGGCCATTGTTTAAGATGAAACCCTATTTTTTTGTGAACAAAAAGGGGGGTCTATTTATAGGAAACGGCGAATATTATTTATCCGGCTTTTTCAAACTCCGAATTTCACGCGGTAACTGACGTTCCTAAGGTTTATCCCGCGTTTCGGACACAATGGAATAGGTTTCGGAAGCTAATTCAATCATCTGTGCGAGTTACGGAAATAAACGATTGATTTTAAATTAAACCGATTAAACGAATTCTTATGCGTTTTGGCTCGCCCCGGACAAACGGTAAATCCGATTGACATGAAATTTGAAATCTTATAATAATATCACATTACGGATCCGATGAAACTGGTTTCGTCGAAATCCGAGACCGTTTGAAAAATGACTATTTTAACTCGTTAAATTAATATTAAAACAATTTCGATGCGTTTCGAGCTGCCACGGTCAAACGACAACTCCGATTGGTACAAAAATTGAAATCCGATAATAACTAACTATTACGGATCCAATGGAAGTAGTTTCGTCCAATTCTGAGACTGTTCAAAAATTGGCTATTTTCAGTCGATAATTAAATATTAAAATATTCAATTTTCACAAATAAATTTTAAATTCAGATTTAAAAGTTCTATAACATCACTATAACTCCAATATGATAAAATAAAATTTTACAAATCATTTTTAATCATATTAAACCCGTTATTCAATTTATCCAATAAATTCCAATTTTAAAATCTTATTAACTCTATTAAAATCCAAATATAACTTACATTCACTTTGGAAACTGTTTGCACAAAAAATGGACAAACACCTCCAAGTCGTATTATTTAGTTGATTATATGTGATTTTCAATGATTTTAGATGAGTATGTAAATATGAAAGAAGTAGGGGCTGAAATGTAAAAGACACACAGATTTATAGTGGTTCGGCCAGAATGTGCCTACGTCCACTTTATATGTTATTATCTTCTTTCTTTCAGATTACAAGTACAATGCTTCGTATATCAGTATATGAAAGTAGTTTGAAAGTTCCTTCCTTGCTTGAGCTCTCAAACTTGTCTGCCATTGTTGTACCCCTGCCCCTCTATTTATAGAATGAGGTTGAGGGCAGGGGCCTTGGAAGCATATAGCTGCTGGTGGGCCCGGGCTGAAGCAATCTGGACTGGCAATCTTCTGGTTCGGCAAGGCTTCATTTGGCTATGATAGGGGCCGCGCCCGGACTCAGCCCGAATTCCGACTCGAGGAAGCCCTTAGAACCGAACCCGGCGGGGGATGCACCAGGCGAGAGTCGGATGTAGCTGAGCCAGTCATGCCACCTAATCATAGAAACCCCGCTGAACGGAGCCGAGCTAGAACCCAGCCCGAAGTTGACCCCATGGATGTGCTCGAAACAGAACCCCACGGGGGAAGATCAAGGCCAGGGGCAACTGTAGCTGGTCCTAGCGTGCATCCAAGCAGCCAAAGACAACCACTGGATAATGCTAGAAGTGATAGACTGTACCATCCCTACAGGTCATCTGGACGAGATAGATCCCGCAGGGAAGAACCGAGCTCATTTTTGTCCGCTCCAAGTTCTGACGAACGAATGGCACGATTATTCAGAGAATGTGTCCAACGGGAGCAAAGGGACCGGGGAATAGGCGCTAGGGTCACCAGTCCCTTTACCCGAAATATCGAAACTGCCATCACTCCCCGGGAATGGAAAATGCCAACCATGGAACCTTACAAAGGAACTTCCGACCCCATCGTACACCTGCAGAGATACACCCAGCATATGCTCATGAGTGGAGCAACAGAAGGAGTATTATGTAAATGCTTTCCGCTATTCCTATCAGATCTAGCTACCTCCTGGTTCTGCCATCTACCCCAAGGATCCATCAGCTCATGGGAGATGTTAAAAGAAAGGTTTATTAGCCAGTTCCGCATCCATGTGGAACAACCCAAGGATGCTTATTCTCTATCCAATGTCAAACAGAAATCCGGAGAGACGCTGCAACAATATCTAACACGGTTCAACGCCGCAGCGGCAGCAGTTCAAGATGCCGATGAAAAACTCACTCTAACGGCCCTCTGTAGTGGTGTACATCCAGACACCAAGTTTGCCAGAAGATTAACTAAGGAAAAACCAGCTACCTTGCCTGATTTCTTCCATGAAGCTGGAAAGTATATGAGACTTGAGGACGCTGCTACGGAGAGGCAGTCAGGGCAACAAGGCAAGATAGTTCAGGACAAGGTTCCCACTGCAGCTAAGGACGCTCGAAGAAATGAATCTAGAGACAATGCTGGGGGCAGAAAGGTTGAGAAGCGCCAATATCGACCAGGGCCAAGATTTGACTCCTACACTCCTTTGAATGAAACAATCAAAAACATCTACCTAGCCACTCAGGGCGAACTCGGATACAAGCGCCCCCCGCACAAGAAAGAATCAGATAACGCACTCAAGTCCGGAAAGTTCTGTCGCTTCCACGAATCCCACGGACATGACACCAATGAATGCCATTATCTTCGGGACTTGATCGAAGAACACATTAGAAGAAGAAGACTGGAACGTTATGTGAAAGGTCAGAACAGGACTCCAACTCCTGCCAATGAGAACTCAAAGCAACCCCTCCCAGAAGTAGGCGGAGGGAATCGCAACAATCACAACACCAGTGGCTCTAGTCAAGAGAAGATAGTGGTCCTTACCATCTCAGGAGGACCACACATCGCCGACAGAAGTTGGGCAGAGATGGAAAGGTACGGCAAGTCGCTTAGAAATGCCGAAGGATATGTTAACTCCATTACGGAGGAACGCCACCCGAAACGAAAAGAAAACAATGACATTGTATTCAGTAGGCATGATTTGGAAGGAAGACAGTACCCACATATGGATCCCATGGTCATCTCTGCCTGGTTTGGTCCAGCTAAAGTTTTTCGGATTCTAATAGACACAGGAAGCTCCGTAAATATCCTGTTCAAACATGCTTTCGACAAAATGAAGTTATCAATGAAGGATGTATCCCCCTGTGACAAACCACTGCACGGTTTCACTGGAGATGCAAAAATGCCCCTCGGGCAACTTGACCTCTTCGTCGAAATAGGAAGTCATCCCCGCTCCGTTGTGCGAAAACAAACGTTCGTACTAATAGAAAACCACTCGGCTTACAACGCTTTCTTGGGAAGACCAGCCTTGTCTGACTTTCAGATTGTATTAGCCCCCTGGTGCCTGAAAATGAAATTTCCAACAGACAACGGAGTAGGAGAAGTAGAAGGAGATCAAGATGCTGCCCGAGACTGCTACGTAACTGAACTTCGCAATAACCGCAGAAAGAATAAAGGAAAAGATGCAGAGACTACTCTCTGCATGAAAAGCTTGGAGGCATAGCAACAAAAGAAAGCCCCTCCTCTTCGATACACAAGCGATCCCTTCAATGAACTAGACCCCAGGGATAAAGAGGAGGAGGCTACCGCCGAGCCTGCAGAGGCTATGGAATTCGTATCGGTAGATAAGCATGATTCAAGTAGACTATTAAAAATCGGATCTCAGCTGGAAACGGAATTGAAGGATCAACTCATTGACTTTCTCCGCCACAACTTAGATGTATTTGCGTGGACCCATGCCGATATGACAGGAATCTCCCCAGACATAGCATGCCACATGTTGAACATCGATCCCACCAAGGTACCAGTAAAGCAGAAAAAGAGGAGCATGGGGGCAGAGCGATCGGCAGCCCTTGATGAGGAAGTAAAGAATCTACTTGCTAATGGCTTCATACGGGAAGCCATCTACCCAGAGTGGATCGCTAACCCAGTGCTAGTAAAAAAGACCAATGGAAAGTGGCGAACATGTATTGACTTCTCCAATCTGAATGACGCTTGCCTAAAAGATTGCTTCCCACTTCCCCGAATTGACCAACTTGTGGATAGCACAGCCGGACACGAACTCCTATCTTTTATGGATGCATACTCCGGATATAACCAGATTCCCATGCACGCTCCCGATCAGGACCACACTAGCTTCATCACCGACCGCGGATTATACTGTTACAAAGTCATGCCTTTTGGACTCAAAAATGCTGGAGCTACCTATCAACGCCTCGTAAACAAAATGTTCGCAGAATTGATAGGACGAACTATGGAGGTATATGTGGATGACATGTTGGTAAAGTCCAAGAAAGCCAACGACCATGTAAGCCATCTGGACGATACGTTTCAGGTACTTCGCCGATATGGAATGAAGCTGAATCCTCTAAAGTGCTCCTTCGGAGTATCATCGGGAAAATTCTTAGGATTCATCGTCCACGCCAGAGGAATCGAAGCAAACCCTGAACAAATCCGGGCTTTAAAAGAAATAAGGATACCTTCCACTCGAAAAGAAATGCAGAGCCTAAACGGAAAGGTGGCCGCCCTAAGCAGATTCATTTCCAAGGCAACTGACAAGTGTGTCCCTTTCTTCGAAGCACTCAAGAAAGACAAAGGGAAGTTCGAGTGGACCGACGAATGCTTAAAAGCCTTCCTCAACCTAATCGAACACCTTCAGAGACCACCAGTACTCTCAACTCCAAATGAAGGTGAAGTGTTATACCTATACCTCGCTGTATCATCTCATGCTCTAAGCGCCGCCTTGGTAAGAGAAGAAGACCGCACACAACGCCCGGTTTACTTTGTAAGTAAGAGATTTACAGGGGCAGAAGCCAGATATCCTAAACTTGAGAAATTAGCATATTGTTTATTGATCGCGTCACGAAAACTGCGACACTACTTCCAGTCTCACTCCATCAGGGTTCTAACCGATCAACCACTAAGACAAGTGCTCCATCGTCCTGACACTTCTGGGCGACTCCTCAAATGGTGCATCGAACTAAGTCAGTATGATATCACCTACCATCCCCGCACCGCTATCAAAGGGCAAGCCATGGCTGATTTCATTGCCGAATTCACTACCAACGAAGGCAAGGAACAATCCGAAGTAGCAAAAAACATCAAGTGGAACCTCTTTGTAGACGGAGCATCAAACGAACAAGGCTCGGGGGCAGGTATTGTGATCATCACCCCCAGGGGAAGAAAGTTGTACTATGCATTAAGATTGGAGTTCACGGCCACTAACAACGATGCTGAATATGAAGCAGTAATAGCGGGATTGGAACTAGCCCTAGAAATTGGAATCAATTCCTTATGTATTCATAGTGATTCTCAGCTTGTCGTAAACCAGGTACTAGGAGAATTCCAGACTCGAGGAGAACGACTCACAGCATACCTAAAGAAAACCAGACTGCTGCTCGATCGATTGGACCATTATCTAATCAAACACATTCCTCGAGAAGAAAACCAAGAGGCAGATGAACTTGCAAAGCAAGCTAGTATGAAGAACAGCACCATTTCCGGAGCACTAGCAATCTCAAGGCAGCTAGCCCCGAGTTTCGAACAAGCGAATCTGATAACTACAATCGAAGAAGGAACCTGGATGACTCCTATCCGAAAATATTTGCAAGATGGCATACTACCCGACAGGCGTGACGAAGCCAAGAAGATCTTGAGGAAAGTTCCCCACTACACAATACAAGAAGGCATCCTCTACCGGCGTGGCTTCTCTAGCCCCTTATTAAGATGCGTCGCCGGAAGGAAAGCCAAGGAGATATTAACAAACATCCATCAGGGAGGATGCGGAGATCACACTGGAGGACAGACTTTGGCAAGAAAGATACTCCGATATGGATATTACTGGCCCACACTAAACAAAGATGCCCTAGACTTCGTTAAGAAATGCGACAGATGTCAGAAGTTCGCCAAGATTCCTCGACTGCCCACAAACGAAATTACTCAAATGACTAGCCCTTGGCCCTTTGCTGTATGGGGAATTGACTTAATTGGCGAACTGCCAACGGGCCGAGGCGGAGCCAAATATGCTATAGTGGCAGTCGATTATTTCACCAAATGGGTGGAAGCGGAACCTTTAAATAAAATATCTTCAGCAAAAGTTATCAACTTCTTGATCAAAAACATTCTGTGCAGGTATGGAGTCCCACTCAAGATCGTATCCGACAACGGACTCCAGTTTGACAGCGAAGAATTTGCCGACTGGTGCCAAGAACATGGAATTCATAAAAGCTTCTCATCAGTAGCTTACCCTCAGGCAAACGGACAAGTTGAAGCTGTCAACAAAATTCTCAAAACCCTAATCAAGAAGAAACTTGAAAGGTCAAAAGGCGCTTGGGTGGACGAACTTCCTACGGCACTATGGGCATACCGCACATCTTTCAGAACATCAACGGGACATACTCCTTTCTCTTTGGCATATGGATCGGAGGCAATGCTCCCAGTTGAGACTATTGTGCCTTCCCACCGTAGGATCCACTACAACCCAGAAGAAAACGAAGAACTCCTCCTCATGTCTTTGGATCTGATCGAGGAAAGGAGAAACGATGCAGCACTCAAAGCAGCAGCTCACAAACAGAAAGTGGCAGCACAATACAATTCCAAAGTCAAGCACCGCAGCTTACAAGAAGGAGATCTTGTCCTCAGGCGAATCTTTCCGTGCCCTGGGGCACTGGACCCCATCTGGGACGGACCATATGTAATTCATAAAGATCTCCACAACGGAGCTTACATTTTGTCAACAGTGGACGGAGAGGTGTTCCAGAGGGCATGGAACATCCGACACCTCCGTCGATACTTTTCTTAACTTGTACTGCCCATATGAAGTGAATTAACAAAGAGAATCCGTGGACGTAGGCATTTCCGTGCCGAACCACTTTAAAAAATCTTGTCTCTTTTTAACTTGTTCCTTTATGTCTTGGCTGCTCGTTAAGTTTTATCCCTTTCTGTTGAACAAAATCCTATGGCATCTCCACCCAAGACGCACCACGGCCTCATCTGGACTAGGCCTAACAGGTACGCTACGATTCTATGCACTCGCCAATGAGACACTTTTGCTCCAGCATCCCTCTGCTGCGGGTTAACTCATTGCGCGCCTGCCCTCAAAGCCAACTGTAATGAGCCGATTATAAGTCATCATAAAGGCCGACTATAGCCGATGGCAGCTCATTACGGCGTTCGGCTCGCCGGCAACTGTGAACCTACTTTAAGCCCAACATAAGGTGTGGCCAGCCAGGGGTAGTTCACGGCCAACGGCACCCACGCTAGCCGGCCACGGTAAATCGAATAATACCCACGATTACGGACCATAATGGTTCGGGTAGTTACCGTGCGCGATCTCGGCTCCGGTGTGTCTTAAGTGCGGCTGTGGTAAAAAAGAAAACTCCCCGCAGAGGCGTAAGATGGGTGACAAATGTCTCCAAGACCCACAGCTAGGGAAAGTGACTACAAAACCCGTTTGCCACGAACTTAAGCACATCGACGGCCTTTCGTGACTGGAAGTTTTACATTTACTATATTTCCATTCCATTTAAATATTTTTCCCCTATCCTGTATAACAAACTCTAAAGTACAGGAAACCGAATAGGAAGCATTCACTCATAAGGCTCTAAGCCTGCGTACTGGGTGGCAGGGCGCTCAGCTATACCCGTGAACAGTTACACAAGACACTCAAAGCTACCGCCTGCGAATAAAACATAAAGGGCGGTACTCTCTTCTCTTGTACATAAATGCGTAACTATAGCTTATTCATACACTGACATTGCAAAACGTGAAATTATATTTCAAGCAAAAACTTAACATCAAACACAACTAGAATCACAGGCATATACATAATTATACTTCTCACACGGCACATAAAGATAGCAACAACATTTAAACATGACAGAATCAGCTTATATTATAAGATCACACGAAGTTATTCTTTGCAAATAATTTTATTACAGTTGCATATCAAAGACTAACATAAACAGTGATAAAAAAGAAACAAAAAGATGGCAGATGCCTCCACACTCCATCACCAACTTCCCCAGTCTACTTAGCCGCAGGATCAGAGCCCCCAGCATGCGGATCAGAAGTCCCGCCTGTCCAATTCGGAAGAAGAATTCATTAAACGAACAACCAAGTTATGGAAACACGGGAAGAAAAGAAAGGGAAGAAGAATAACTCACCAGCATCCGCCGCTTGATCCTCATCATCCAACTGCACGCCCGCTTCCTCTGCAGCAAGCAGCCGCATCCCCTCTTTCACCGCCGCTTGCTCCTCCTTTGAGAACTGAGCAGTAACCGCATTCAAGTTGAAAGCCTCTCCGCCTTCCTTACCCGCGTTCACCCTGGCCTCCTCTAAAGCCTGGAGATACACCTTGGCCATGACCCGAGGGTAATCGTCCATCCAAGACAAGCCGCCCTCCTTCCAAGTGTGGAAGTACATATCCTGCAGCATCTCATCCATCATCCCCTCGTTTTCCTCAAACTCCCTCACCCGGGCCTCGGAAGCTTGCAACTTGGCGACGGCGACGTCCCTCTCTGACTGGTATCTCAAGCAGTCAGCCTGGAGTGACCTCCTCATTTCCTCTTCCTTCAACCTGAGGGACCTCCTCATCTCCTCCATCTCCTCCTTCAACTCGGCCTGAGCCATCTCCGCAGCCTCGAGCCTCCCCGACAACTCCTCTACCCGCTCGAGATCCGCATTTTGAACCTCATCCACCGTTGCGATAGCTATGTTAATACGTTCCCTGCAAGCGACCTCCATCTTCCGTAATTCCGCCCTACTGGCCTTCTCCATGGTCTCTTTCAGCCGCTTGGAGGCTTCCTCATGCTGGGAAATCTGGATGGCTTGGTCGGCGAGCTGCTTGGCCTGATCGGCAACCTTTAACCTCAACCGAATGTTAGCACTCCCGATCTCTTCCCCGGCCTTGACCAACTTAGCATGATGCTCCATTAACTTCCTGGTCTCTGCGGCCACCCGGTCGATATTAGCCTTGGCCTCATCCCCCATGGTGACTACCCGTGTAGTAAGTAAATCAAGATCTAAAGATTTGGCCTCGTCCAGCACCCTTACCATGGGGTTGCGGGGAAGGAGGTGCTCGCCCGTGGTCTCATCGAATGAAATGTCCCGAAAGCTTGGGTCTAAATCAGGATGACCAGCAAAAGGGTCACGAGGCACGGGGCGAGGCACATCGGGACGCCTTATATGAATGACAGTAGGACTCTTGGAAGGAGGAGGAGGGGGGCCGGGCTCCGTGCTCTCCTCCGTAGTATCACGAGGAGGCTGAGTAGGGGGAGGCTGAGTAGGAAGCTGCGAAGCAGAAGAAGACTCAAATAAGGAACGGCTCCGCTTCCTTTTCTGAATACCCTCTTCGATGACCCCAAGAAGAGGGCGGTAACTGACTACATCCCCAGTGCGATCAGTAGAAGGTTTCGCGGAAGCTCTCCTCGACTTAAATTGTTCAAGGCGGTGTCGAACATCCGACGTTTTACCCGCCTGGCCTGCCCCTGGAATAAAGAACAAGTGTTACGAACATACAATAATCCGCAATTCAAAAAATGTGCTAAGTTAAAAAGAAAGAAAAGTGAGGAGACACATCTATTATACAAACCCGGCGGAGGAGTGGGATACTGCAATAAGTCCTGGATCTCATTCCAGGACGGAAGTGAACCGTAAAAAATTTCTAAGTCCCTATCGAAAATGGAATCGGCAGAAGACAAAAGTTCACCTTGCATCGCCGGAGTCACCCTAGCTGAAGCCACAGCTTTGCCGGTTTCCTTTGCCTTCTCCGTTTCCTTCTCCTTTTCCTTCTCCATTTCCGACTCTCCCTCCGACTCCCCGAAGGCCCGACGGAGAGCCTCATCCAGTTCGAGGTCTTGCTCAGAGGTTAGAGCAGCAACCCCACTACCATCTTGACCATCGCCATCTCCTCCACCCTCCGACCCTTCTCCAACTTCGCCTCCTTCCTCCTCTTCTACACCTTCCTCCTCCGGGACAGTCGGGCAAATACTTGGAGAAGGGCCATCAGACTTCTTCAGTTTCTTCCCCCCGACCACGGGACGCTCTACGAAAGGCTCCCTCTTACCGCTCTTTACTGTAGCCCCCTCCTTAGCTTTGGCAGCCCTCTCCTCAGCCGTATCCCTTTGCTTAACTACGGACTGACGCGGTAAGATCAAGTCATACTCCAAGAGGGTTGCGTTCCTGATCAAGAAAGAGGCCGACCGGTCCCGTGCCGGAATAGCCTTTAGTTCAGCAGCCATTCGCACTAAGGAATCATCCTCCACGACTGCAACACCACCTGTCGCTAGCCAGAAATAAAAGCATGTCAGAAAAAACACTACCGTCAAAACACATGAAAAATATAAATGAAATCAATCTTACAGCCGGAAGTGAAAAGGCGGAAAGAAACAGCATCGTCCTTGACGAAGAACCACTCTTTCTTGAACATGGTGAACTTGGAATACAAGTCCAGAACTGGTTTGAAGGGCACGGCCGCCTCCAGACTAATATACGGAGACCCCTTCTTATAGCCTCTCAGGTTGTACAAGTATCGGATTTCCCGGTTAGAAGGAGGACGCCCGTACCTCCTCTGGAAGATAACAAAGAGGCTCACCAGGATGGCATATGAGTTAGGCTGGAGCTGGAAGGGAGCCACCTTCAAATATGTGGTGAAGCTTACTATCCAAGCGTTGATAGGGGGGATAGCGCCACACATGCAATGGTATCTGCTAAAAGCGAAGTAGCCCTCGGGAGGATTATATGGCATCACTCCATCTCCCGGAAGCAGCATAAGCGTCCTGTCAATCCCAAAGGAACGGGATATGGCGTCGAGTTGCTCCTCTTTCAGAGAGCTAGAATAGCAATCAGGGGGGGAGATGAGAAGCTCCTGGGGACCATACCCGTCGACTAGTGACCTCGGAGCGGGTACGTGCTGTGCTGGATCTGGCTGGGCTGGGGGCACGGCAGAAGTTTCTCCACTATCCCTGGATTTCCTCTTGCCCGATCGAGTTTCTACCTTGCGAGACATTTAACTACAACACAAGGAAAGCATGGCATTAGAACAAGGAACATAGAAAAGTAAACAAACAAATGCGTGCAAGTGTGGGATTTCATTCGCAAACTAAAGTTTTCAAGTTCACAAGTTCATTCGGTTTCCATCTCATTCGGTTTCCATCTCATTCGGTTGTCATCTCGTTCGGTTTCCATCTCGTTCGGTTTCCATCTCATTCGGTTTCCATCTCATTCGGTTTTCATCTCGTTCGGTTTCCATCTCATTCGGCCCCAAGGCCGTAGTCCCATTCGGTGAAGTGAAAACTTTCGTATGTATTCGGCAAAAGGGAACATACCTGGTTCGGTACTAAATTGGTCCGGCGCTTGATTGATTCGGTATTTGTTTGATCCGGTACTTAACTGGTTCGGTGCTCAATATGGCTCGGCTCTACTCGTTCGGTAAAGAAAAACAAGGGGGGTACGGCCTCTATATATAGGCGAACTCACAACCACCGAACCAAACAATTCGCCCAACCGGACCAATAGTACCGGACCACCAGAAGCCGAATGGGAATAGCCGGACCAACCAAGAACCGAATGAAACTCTCTCTCTACAGACCAAGACCAGGAACTAGTGGCGTGCAAAGCGCCTCCCTCAGATAAGTACCAAACTCCAGAACTAACTAACAAAATAAGATTATGATAGCGATGAATAAGTCGTAAAATCCTCACCGACGTGGATTAAATCGTTTACACGTGTACGCGACCTCGAATGGTCCATAGGCACGCTCTGAATGGTTATTAACCCTACCATCGTGGGAATTTACACTTTGACACGCATTTTTAAGCCCATCGGTCATATGGATATTTGATAATTATGAAATGGCTAAGCTACTTACACATGTACGGGGTTGCGAACGATCCCTAGGCATGCTCTGAGCTGGCAATAAACCATCTTCACAAACATAAACCGGGCATCGACGATGCCGAGCCCCTTCAGGGCTCACTCTCTCGTCCTGAACGGCACAGTTCACTTCATCTCGAATATTTCGATCATGAACGGCCGTTATTCGAAATCACACTAAAACTGTAAATTCCTTTGCAGGACATTAACAGAATACGAACGTCCAATCGCTGGCGTTACAAAGCCAATCTTCCTGCCACAAGAAAAACAAAGCGCGACACATGCAAGCACGTGCCCCACTTTGGGGGGCAAATGTTGGGCGAATTTTCACCCAGAAGACCTCAAGACCAAGAAGCCGCAGTTTCACTCGGGCTCGCAAGCAACCTCTACTTCGTTCAACAGCCAAGAAGCTCAATACTAACCTAGAGGGCCTTCCAATATTCTCCATGAAGAAGCTCACTCGGCCCCCACTTCATTCGGTTCCACAACACTCGGCCCGAGTGAAACTGCGGCTTCTTGGTCTTGAGGTCTTCTGGGTGAAAATTCGCCCAACAGAAACCAATTTGAATCATATTAAATCAAATTTCAAATATTCACTCTATTTTCATATATTAAATTTCAATATCAATTTAATCATATCAAATTCGAAATTTAATTTGTTCAAACATTCGTAATATTAAATTTAACAAATTTGATTATTCTTAAATCACTATCTTTTGAAATATTCAAAACGAACTTATAAAATTTAACTTTTGAAACGAATTAAAATTATAAAACAACTATTTCCATTATACGGTTATTCAATTCCCATTATTAAATTATTCAGTAAATTCCAAATATTAAATTTAAACAATTTCGATTATCCAATAATTCATTATCTTTTGAAATATTGAAATTGAACTTATAAGAATCAACTTTTAAAACCAATTCACAATTTAGAACACTATTTTCATTTTACAGTTATTCAATTATTCAATAAGTTTTAAATATTTAATTTAAACAATTTACCTGTTCAATATTCAATATTTGATTTTAAATAGATTTTACTTATCAATCGGTTACTCTATTATACCCAATGAAATTCAACATTTATTATCCTCTTCTACTATTGATTTCAAAGACATTCACTAAGTAGCATTCATTTTTCATTACTTGAATAATTATTGTTGCAATTCATTCCAGTTATTATTATTCCAAACGAATTACAAATTTTTTCCTAACACTAAATCACGAAATCTTATTAAATTAGCTATTTTGATTATCGAAAATTTACGGGTCGTTACACTCTCCCCTACTCAAAACTTTTCGTCCCCGAAAAGGAAAAAAGAAGGGAAAGGAACTAAGTATAGAATTCACATTAGATATATTTCATTCAATGTTACTAACTTATAAAACAATGAAATTCCATTTATAAAGTTATAACTACGCTTCCACTAAGTTATTCCAAACGGCTTTCTAACTTTAAAAGTTAGTTATCAAACAAGTTATAATTTTTATTTTTATTTTTTGAGCTTGAAAAATTTTCTAACACCCGGATTTTACGGAAAATTTCGGCAGAGTCTCCTTTGCTCGGCTCGATCGGTAAAGCTACAAAACGCCTCTACGGGCCCCAAACCAACAAAAGAAACTCCAAAAGCCAAGTGGCTCATCAAAAAAATACCAAATCCAATGATAAAATAAACATGTACCTTATATTTTTATTAGCGAGCATATACGAATAATATAGCGCAAAAGCGAGCTCCAAATGCGAAGCAAGCACAATCCGCACCTACTAAACACTCAACAAACTATGAGAAACATGCATATATGAAATAATATCAATATACATCATATAACAGCATAACAACTACATGTGCCAACATAGAAAATGCAACAAAATAACAAATGCAACCATCAATCAACTATCATCCAGCTATCATCCAACAAATCCATAACCAATCAATATAAATTCACTTCTCGTTAATATTTATTGACTTGGTTTCAATTTTAATCATAGTTGATTCATTAACGTTGGATTTTACTAACATTCATTCACAATTCAGTTAGTTAGCGTTTACTAATTTTTATTTACATTAGTTCACTTCCAATTTGAATCAAATTAAATTCTATTTAAATTCATTTAACTTCCAATTTGATTTCAATGATTTATAGCTTTCAATTTCATTAACACTTAATGAATTATATACAATCAACTAACAATCATATAACAAACAAATCATACCCAACATAACCAAATTATTAATTTTACATTCAATTTGGTTTATCTCTTTTATATATATCATGTTATATAATTTTAAAAGAATCATTTTATATTTGGCGTCTTAAATTTCCAATATTTACTTTAATTTAGTCCGTAAGCCGTACATATATCATCCGTGAGCAATATCAATCTAACCGCTTATTCGATCACACAATTTCACTTCCAACTAGTATCGTTCACCCGACTCTCTAGTACGGACTCAGATTTGGTTCCTTGATTGGAAACTGTTACTCTCCTTGCATAGCCATATGCTATGATAGAGAATTCCAGAATCAAATTAAAAATCCATATCCAGGGTTCGCCGTCGAAAATCGAGTGAAAAATCCTAACTTGGATCGATATAAATCATCTCGAAATTTTGTGCTCGAATTTGGATCAAATCGTTATGCAAATAAAATAATATACGTACAATCTCACGTATTACCTTCCAATAGATTTCTATCCAATTTATCTATACTAAATTATTTTATTGACTTCTATTTTTTTTTCCACTTAATTACTCATAATCCATTATTCAGTTAGTATATTCATTTCATTACATAGCATATTCTTTGACATTATCATATCAAAGAATTTCTTACTCAAGTTTATTTTAAACATTCCATGTAATTTAATTAAATTCAATTTCATTTCCAATTGATTCTTAGCTATAAGGAATTCCTTTGTTTTCATTTATTGCATTTTCATAATTTCAGTTAATAACTAATTCATTTGTGGAACATTTATTAATCAACACTTTAGTTTATTAATCATCCTATAAAAGTCTAACCTTCCATAAATGACTTTTCTTAGTTTACAGTTATCTCAAAAGTTACAAATTCAATTATTTTACAATCCCTTTGCAATTTATATTTATTTTCTATAACCAATTTACAAAGATATAATACGATTCATTTATCTTCTTTCTTAAGTTCACTTACTTGTTCCATTTATCCATTCATCATTTCATGTTATATTTAAGTATATAACATTTTTATCACAACCTAATTTTCCATTTATATACATTTTAATTCCTTTTGAGTTTTCCTTACTTGTATACTTCAATTACTTCAGGTTCTGTTTATTTATACAATATCTCATTACATATCCAAAACATCATTTTAACTTTTTAATATTTGGTAAGTCATATTATATGTTATTAGAATGCAAATTCGGTATTATACAAATTTATAGAATTTCATTTTACTTAATTAGAATGTTCACAAATTTAATTCGTTTAAATCCTCTTTACCTTTCAACTTTAAAGTTTTCCCAAAATAATAAGCTTAGATATCTTAATCTTCTTATTTATAAATTTTGATTATTCACATTTCATTCAAATAATTTGAAAATTACTAATTAACATAACTTAGAAATTTAAATGCCCGGTTCTTTTCAAATCGTTTGACATAAATATATACACTTATATCTTTAATATATCAAATCATACCTTTGGAGTTTAAACCAAAACCCGTTTACCCAAAATAATTTCGAAGAAAAGCAAAGCTTCTTAGAAGTCTCCCCCACTTTGAGACTCGAAAATGAACGTCGATGATGCTGCGCAGTCATCACCGAAATTATTTTCCAGCGACATAAGAGAGGAGTACTGAATTCATTCTTTCCTTTAAAATCCTTTCCAAATATTTCCATAAACAATTTCCAACTAATATTACTATATATTTCTTCAAAACTTTGAGAACCATTTTCAAAATCTCCGGGTCTTGAACTCAATATTTTCCAATTTAAATCTATTTTAATTCATAAGTCACCTTTATAAAATATTCTTATAGGATTTCTTTCTTAAAACATTCCACAAGTTGTTTTATTACTATTCATTTTGTAATTCACCTTATTTATTAGATTACAATATCCAATTTATGATAACAATCAATATTTTCATTCCTAACAACCAGGTAAGCTAGATAAGTCACAATAATTTCTTAAAATTTTCTTTATATACGAAATATAATCAGAGCAAAATTATTTCATTCACTCAATTTCAAAACAATACTATGTCGAATTGTTATGTTTAAGTGTTTAGAGATCCCTATCAATGACGTTAATTACTCGTATTGACCAGAATCCATAAGCCACTCAACGAATCAATCGACACAATATAAAATTTTTTATATCACTAACAAATACGCTCTCTCATATATATATTCACTCAGCGACTCATCATAGGGTATAACTACCCTATTTATAAAGAGTCAGACCCCACAGAGCTAAGGTTTTCGCTAAACCAAAGCTCTAATACCAACTGTAACGACCCTGCTTTTTGGACAGTTTAAACCGACGATCAAATACTCATGTCGATTCCAAACCATTCAAAAGGGCAGATAGTTATTGGGGTAAATAAGAAAAGAAAAGAAAAGAAATAAAGGAAATGAAACAACACAGAATCTCGCAGCGGAACGATAAAATATAATAGTCAAATAAACAGTTCATGAAGCTGTCTACTCTACTTTGACAATTATTTATACAACATTTATCAGAGTTTATACATATACAACAGAACAATTAAATAATGCAGCAGATAACATGATGCAAGGGTAATAATAGTAATAGTATACCAAATCTTTGTCTTCATCCTCCAGAATAGACCTTCAAAAAATCTGAAAACTCAGGACTGACCCGAGCGTAATGAAAAGACAAAACACTCGAGTCAGGACTAAATACCCTTATGAAAGTTAAATCAATCGTAAATAAATATGAGTGTAACGGCGTCGAAGATGTTTACGGGGTTTGACATCTCCTATCCAGTGTCAACGTCCGTGCAATAACTTAAGAGATGTTACGGGATTTTCCATCTCCTAAGGATCCGTTAACTATCTACTATATAGTAATATACGCTAAGTAGATAATGCCTATCAGTAATATAAAGTATCAAAATAGCGTTAAGGCGTTACCATAATCCCCCTTAACACATTTTATATTCCCAAAAGCATATACAAGACAGTAGTTTCCCCAAAATCGGAAGTCACCAGAGGGCAATCCATATACTCAAGGTACAAATCAAAACGTAGTGGTCGCAAATAGGATAATAAGTATGACAAGGTACATGAGGCGATACCAACTAGGATACTAGTAGTTGCGTGATCCGGACTGATGTTGGGCATAGCCAGCAGCTACCCCACAACCGCGAAACAACACTCCGAAATCAAGGGGTGCACCCAAATCGCATCACAAATGTAATAGAAATGGTATCAAAGAAGCGTGTCCGCTAGAGGTGGCGAGCCTCAATGGTCCGGCGCGGCTCCTGTTTTAGTCATGTCAGGGGTCATCCAATATCGTTCTCTTTCTTCACTCAACGCGTTCACCAAACCATCCACTTCATTCTGGATCAACACTCCGCGTATAATAGTTATTAAAGTGGTTTTCCGTATCGACAGAGAGTATGTCCATATCCGATCCCGGTCTCTTTAATAACTACGTATTATTACACCGTTGGCTCTTTTAGATTTCAAATCGATTCATAATTAATATCAAAATATCATATTCGCTTCAAAAATCAAATCCATTTCAAATATCATCGTATCTTTTCAAATGTAATATTCCGTTCCGAAAATCATTTTGCGCATCAATATCTCATTCCGTTTCCAAAATCATTTCGAATTTCAATTTAGGTTGCAACTACATTTAACTCAATTCGTATTAAAATTCAAGATTTAAATATAAACAATTCACCTTATTGACCAGCTTAGAATTTTAGAAAATAGTTTTAAGTAGTTTAAAAGTAGTTTTAAATAATTAAAATAGTAAAAAAAAAATACTTAAAATCTTAAAATGGATTTGAAATAGATAAATTAGCTTAAAGTAATTTAAATTGGGTTAAGTAGATTTAAAATAGATCAAAATAGTTTAAGTATTCAAAATAGTTTATATCACTGAGTAATTTGGAAAAGAAAATATAATAGCTTCAAAACCAATCCATTTCAATTATAACTTCCCAATTCAAATCAATTTCAATTTCCATTCTACCGATTTCAAATTTCGATTTCAATTCAATTCAACGTCAATTTTGACTTCAAATTAATTCAATTTTACATTCACCTTCAATTTATTCAATTTCAACTTATATCGATTTTTAGCTCGATTTTCAAAATATCCATTTATAACACTTAACAAAATTTTCCATCAATATTCAAGTTTAAATCCAAATTTCAAATATGATTCAATTCCAAGCTCAATTTCGAAATATCATTTTTATATTACTTTTACTTAGTAATATTCAAAGCTCGAATTACGGTTCAATCTTTAAAACAAATCAAATTTCGAAATTCAATCATATCCCGATTTTAAAATTTCAAAGTCTCCACTTAAATTATTTAAAAAAAAATTTAACCAAAATTTATTTCAACATTCCAAACTCACATTTTCGATAAATTCGATTTCTATAAATTCGATTTCTATTTATAACTTTTACATCAAACATTTAAATAAATTTCAAATCGACGATTTTAAAAATTATTAATTTAGCCAATTCGGTGTCCGTATAAAATTTTCTATCCTATGGCCAAGTAATTATTTATTTCAATTAAATGTCAGGGATGAATATATATCACTTAAATTAAATCACAGTATCATATGTATGCATAACAAGATATATATAAGCAAATAAACATCCAAACATTCAAATATCAACCAATAGCATCCATCAAAATACATCATCCAATAAACAATACAATTCATGGCAGTTTCATAGTTATCAATGTCAGGTAATTTAATCGTAATTCAATTTCAATTTCAATTTAACTGTCAATTTAATTTTTCAACGGTTAATTCAAGCGACGATCTATATGACAATTAAATTCTATCAAACAACGACAAATAAATTTCATAACACTACATAACGTCAATTTAAATAGCATAAAGATATTTAGTACAGTGTGAGCGTTATAAAACACTCACCTTGATTCCAATGAAGTTCCCGCGTTTTATTTCGAATAAAATTAAACGAGCGTTTAATTTTACCCGAAATTTTCTTTAGCTCCCAACGACTCCAATCCAATTGCATCGCGTAGTGCTCGACAAAACGAACCCATCGCAATTCGTTTCGTCGAAATCCCACCTCGTATCAAAGGTTATGGTATTTTAAACATTACACAATCTTTAACAAAATTAAATTACAATTTATATTTTAAATTCCAAACCCAAATCATCTCATCCGTCCACTGCCTAACTCCAATCCAGGCCAAAGCACGCTTCTTCTCCCTCACGCTTCTTTCCAGGATGCAAGAAACCCACAAGCCGCCTATTTAGGGTTAATTATCGAGCCACCTCCGTTCGACTTCGCTCCGATCAAGCAGCGCCATACACTTCGTCATGACGTGCTCCCCTTACGCCGAGAGTACAGGCGAACTCGGCCTCCCGTGAACGCTCGAGAAGCGTGCCAAACCGAAGACAAACGCGGAACCATAACTCCCACTATGCTGCTCTAAAATCCATCATCTCCGTATGGATTCGAAGATCACTCCAAGCTCTACGTTTTTCGTGTTGAAAGTTCCGTGAAATATTGCATGGACTGAGAGAGATTAATGGGAGAAGAAGGGAATATTCTGGCCATTCATTTTATTGGAGGCGGCCGGCCATTGTTTAAGATGAAACCCTATTTTTTTTGTGAATAAAAAGGGGGGGCTATTTATAGGAAACGACGAATATTATTTATCCGGCATTTCCAAACTCCGAATTTCGCGCGGTAACTGACGTTCCTAAGGTTTATCCCGCGTTCCGGACACAATGGAACAGGTTTCGGAAGCTAATTCGATCATCTGTGCGAGTTACGGAAATAAACGATTGATTTTAAATTAAACCGATTAAACGAATTCTTATGCGTTTTGGCTCGCCCCGGACAAACGGTAAATCCGATTGACATGAAATTTGAAATCTTACAATAATATGAAATTACGGATCCGATAAAACTAGTTTCGTCGAAATCCGAGACCGTTTGAAAAATGACTATTTTAACTCGTTAAATTAATATTCAAACAATTTCGATGCGTTTCGAGCTGCCACGGTCAACGACAACTCCGATTGCTACGAAAATTGAAATCCGATAATAACTAACTATTACGGATCCAATGGAACTAGTTTCGTCCAATTCTGAGACTGTTCGAAAATTGGCTATTTTCAGTCGATAATTAAATATTAAAATATTCAATTTTCACAAATAAATTTTAAATTCAGATTTAAAAGTTCTATAACATCACTATAACTCCAATATGAAAAAATAAAATTTTACAAATCATTTTTAATCATATTAAACCCGTTATTCAATTTATCCAATAAATTCCAATTTTAAAATCTTATTAACTCTATTAAAATCCAAATATAACTTACATTCACTTTGGAAACCAATTTGAATCATATTAAATCAAATTTCAAATATTCACTCTATTTTCATATATTAAATTTCAATATCAAATTAATCATATCAAATTCGAAATTTAATTTATTCAAACATTCGTAATATTAAATTTAACAAATTTGATTATTCTTAAATCACTATCTTTTGAAATATTCAAAACGAACTTATAAAATTTAACTTTTGAAACGAATTAAAATTATAAAACAACTATTTCCATTATACGGTTATTCAATTCTCATTATTAAATTATTCAATAAATTCCAAATATTAAATGTAACAATTTCGATTATCCAATAATTCAGTATCTTTTGAAATATTGAAATTGAACTTATAAGAATCAACTTTTAAAACCAATTCACAATTTAGAACACTATTTTCATTTTACAGTTATTCAATTATTCAATAAGTTTTAAATATTTAATTTAAACAATTTACCTGTTCAATATTCAATATTTGATTTTAAATAGATTTTACTTATCAATCAATTACTCTATTATACCCAATGAAATTCAACATTTATTATCCTCTTCTACTATTGATTTCAAAGACATTCACTACGTAGCATTCATTTTTCATTACTTGAATAATTATTGTTGCAATTCATTCCAGTTATTATTATTCTAAACGAATTACAAATTTTTTCCTAACACTAAATCACGAAATCTTATTAAATTAGCTATTTTAATTATCGAAAATTACGGGTCGTTACATTTCTTGAACCTATGCCATTGAAGGCCAAAACCAATCGAAAGCAATCGGATGAGTGTTGATTATGAGCTTACGTCAAATGACTACCCAACCTTAACGACCTACCCAAACACTCCGAACAACATAAACATCAACCACAGAAGGATTTTCATAAATTTGGCTTCAAAAATCAATATTTGGCAATTTCACCAAAGCAATCCAAATCGAAAGCAAACGAACATGTAGATATATTAGGAATTCATTCCTAATAACCCAAGATAGATGTAAACATAAATGTGGGATAAAAATTTCACCTAACATCAATAATATCAAGAGAAGTAGATGTGAGTTCAGAACTCACCTTTTAATTCAAAACAAGAATAGAGAAGCTCAATAACAAAGAAAACAACCAACCACTCTCCACTTCCGCTCTACTAGCTTCAATCAAAGATTAAAACAAGTATTTTCCCAAGTTAGGTTTGTGAAATTTTCTGAAATTGAAGGAGAAAGAGTTGGAGAAGATGAAGAGGAGGCTTATCAATAGCTTCTCTTTGATTTTGGAGCAAGAATTCAAGTTTGCAAGGTAAACTAGGGCTTGGAATTTCCATTTCCCATTCTCTTCCCCCATTTTCAGTTTTGCTTAAGCTTAAGAAATGAAAATGTGTGAATGGAAGGAGAGAAAGGGCTAAGTTGGTTTATAGAATAGTTTGGGTGAAACCCAAACCCAAAAGCTTACTTAGCAAATAGCAAAATTCGACTTACTCCAAACATATCAAAGCTTATACTCAAAAAGATCGCGAACGCCATTTTGGAATCAATGGAAATGGTTTTGAGTTCCAATTCGGCCATTTGCAAAAAGTAACTTTACGGACCTAAATCCGACTAACGACTCTATATTTAAATAAAACATTTAAATATATAATCGTTAAATATGCGGGTTGTTACATTAATATTATCATTTCTAACATCCAAGCATTCATATATTAGCTAATTAGTTTTCAAAAACTATTCTTTATATCAAAATATGTTTTGGGTAAAATTATTTCATTTACCCATATTCAAAACAATACCGTGTCAATTGTTCTATTCAAGTGTTTAGAAACCCCTTCGATACAGTTGTCCAGACTGTGCCGATGAAGGTTCATATGCCACTCAATAAACCAATCAACACAATATTAAAACAATTTATATTCACTAACAAATACACGCTCATATCTATTAATATGCTCAACTCATTCTAGAGTACTACGGACTCTAATTGAAATGAGTAGTTTCCACCAGAGTCAAGGTTATCACCAACCTAAGCTCTGATACCAACTGTAACAGCCCGCAAATCTGTACCCCTTGAGTCAACACTATTCTATAACAATTAACTTAAGTTGTACAGAAATACGAACCATTTGGGTTAAAGAAAAAGAGGTAGAAGAAGAAAAATAGAAAAACAACAACAGAATCTAACCATCGCAGCGGAATAAAATATAATAGATAATAAATACTCTTTAATCAAAACTTAAATATCTCTGTTTATATATTACATCATCAGAGTACATCAATCACAGCTCAACATTAATATCATACAAATGGATACACTACAACTCAACACAGCGGAATATATGTATATAAACAAGTACGGGAGTACGTATCGTCATCTTGCTCATCTCCTGAGCTCCACAGCATCATATCCTGTATGTTATAATACTCGGTCTGACCCGAGCATTACAGTTAAATAACACCCGAGTCAGTCTGGAATACCAGCGTGAGAAAATCAAACCCAATTGATTATTAAAGTTTCAAAAATCCTTTGAAAACAAAAGCATCTCGTAAGACCAAGCCACAAATAAACATGTCGGGTTTTTACCTTACGACACCTAAAACATTTTTTTATTAAAATTCTCTGATATTATAATAATGTCTATAGAAAGTAAAATAAAATCTAGCTGAAATGCTTGCATCTCACATTTCAGCAATAGTTGGGCACAATCAAAACCGTACGGGCGCGTAGGGAAAATGGATTCCAACTAATGGCTAGGCACTAGGGTACCACCTGTCATAGTACCTGGTCTAGATCAGTGTACCGAGGAGCCACCCTAACTCCCCTGCAACACAAGACCGGAACCATCCCTTACTGGACAGTCCTGAGCAAGATCACCCCGCGGTTGGGATCAGCAACCGCCCACTAAGCCGAAATAAAGGAACATCTAGACAGGGATGAACTCACCCTCCAGTGGGGGCTACCCACGAAGCCTTGCTGCATAACCCCTGATTTTCAACCATTCCCATTTGAAGAGGCTTGAGGCTAAGCGTTACCTTAATAGAACATATCCCTTAGAATGCCCATCGTCCACCTGACGATGTTTCGCAAGCATTCATCCATACAAGTCCGTCCCGGGTTCGAACGGAACCGAAGGCACTATTCCTACCACATCCATTTTGGAAATATCCTCAGGATTAGTAGCGATTAGCCCTTTCACTTCACTGCTCCATCTTCGAATCCAAAAATTGTTTTTCACGAAAACGTACAAACCGGATCGAAGTGGTTTTCGAGAAATAAATCTCGATCCCGGTCTCTCCGAAACGATCAGCGCGTTTGGCCAATATTGATAGTCGGTGATTTAACTATCAATTAATATTCACAAACAACCATCCAACAATAAATAATTTCCCAAATTATTTATTAACCTCAAAATATCTTCACAAGATATCTTTCAAACTCTTTGAATACAGTTTTCAAAACTATCTTCCTTTCCCAGAATAAATTCCAAGTATTTCTATTTTCACTGAAATTGCCAAGCACAAACTAGATTTTTAAAATAATTTAAAACACTTTACTTTAAAATATACTTTTAAAACATTTAATTTAAACTACTTCAATAATTTGTTAAAAATACATACTATATAAATATTTGAAAATAAGGTTACTTTATAAAATATAACTAAATTTTTAATCTTAAAGCACACTACTAAGTCACTCTTTAAATAATTACTACTATAATAGATTAAAAAGGAAAGACTTACTTTATAATTTAAATATTTAGAAAAATAAAATTTCCAAACTTGCTTTTTAAATCAACTTAAAAACTTTTAACTTATATTTAAAAACTTACTTCGAAAACGTACTTGGTTATCCAGGGAGAAGATCCAACTTCAATCACTTAAATCAATTTTCCCAAATTGATTTCCCATTTATTTTATTTGAAATAAGTTTCTTTAATTTCTTAATTCATTTCAAAATTCATTAAGTATGGACTTAATTATTGTTGTTATTATTAATTTTCATTTGATTCTAAAACTTTTAACTGAAATATACAAATTCCAGATTTTTCCCAATTTCTTCTTTATTCTTTCAATAATTTAAATCTTAACTTTTAAATAAATGTTTTGTTCTTTTAAATAATAACACTGAATTTTAAAATTCATTAACTTCCTGTTTATTCAAATTTTCCTTTCTATACTCACAATTTATTTATTAGAAATTTAAAGTCACTTTATTTCTTCTCCAATTCATTACTAAATTTATTCAAATTTTCCTATAATTATTTTACTTACAATTTCACTTCTTTTATTTTATTTTCCAAAATCCAATTTATATATTTTTGGTAATTCATTATACCCAATTATATACAATCGAACCAAAACATTCAATATTCCAATATCATTCATTATAGAATATCAAATAGTCACAACAGAGGGTATTAAACAATTTAAGTAAATGTTGAGGGATCCAGTTGGATCCCTACAACCTGTTTTCCCTGCATCCACAGATATTAGCACACCATAAAATGCCAATTCCAAATATATATCACACTATAGCACATCAATCAGTCCAATCATTCAAACAATTATTTAAATTTAATCATTTAAATCTCAATTTAACTGAGTGAGATTAACTCACCTTTGTCCTTTAATTTGCAATCCAATCCAAACCGGCTTGTTTCTCTTCAATTTTAGACCTTGAATAACATTATATGATTTATTATCATTTGAACTAACATTAATTACCATTTGTCAATTTAATTATCTAGGAATTTTATTTAAACTAATTTTCCTTTAATAAATCATTTTAGTGACTGAAATAATTAAATAAGTTTATTAAATGAATTAATCACCATAATCCATTAATTTACAATAAATTACTAAGATAACAGTGTGTATGTTTTAGATAGATATACTTATATTTATACATATATATATATATATATATATATTGTTTTTTTTCTAAAACCCATACTTATAAAATCAAGTTATATAGATTAAAAATCTTATTTTGATATAAACTCCTCAACATTTAAAATCTCTATATATTTTCAAAATCTTTCTGTAAAACAATTTACCGATAAACGAACTAAAAAAAATCAATATATTAAACTCAAAGGTTTAAACTTAAGTACTAATAACTTAAAAATGTTTTAAAATAAATTAGTCATTACATAACAATGTATGAATTTGTAGATATTCGTTTTTAATATGTTTAACAATATACATACCATCCTAATACTTAATTTAAAATTAAACAGCAAATTAAAAAATACAAGTGTATACTTATAAGTATAATTTTCCCTCTGTACCTAACAAACAAAAATTTCTTTACTGTCTATATAATTCTTTGACTAAAAGTTTTTTTTTCTGTTTTCTGTTTGAAACGGTTTATACTAAAAATTAAAATAATTACCAGTTCAATATTTTTAAATTTCAAAATAAAGAGAAAACAAAAAACAAGAAGATGATCATCCCAAATCGTGAAACACATCTTGCTTGAGTCCCCAAACCAATGCGGTTGCCTACAACCTCTCAGAGCCGCCTAGCTCCGCCCAAAACCCTAACCTCGACGCCATACGCGCTCCTCCCTAAGCCCACGCGTACGCACGTAAACCCTGGCTTCGTCTCTCGAACACGAGCTCAAGCCACGAAGAACTCCAAACTGGACGGCAAACCCTAACTAAGCATCGTGACCCCTATTCCCCTTCCAATCAACCGTCGTCTTCGATCGAGCTCGCCTCTTTGGGTTTCGCGATTTCAATCGCCATTTATTTTTATTTTTTTTAAACGTGGAGCTTTGAATTTGGTTTTACCGAAAGGAAGAATTTTAAAAAAAATAAATTGGTGCTTGAAAGGGAAGGAGTCGGCCATTTTTTTCTCTGCTTTGATTTTTGATTTTTGTTTAAACGAAGATAATGAGCATTCCGTGTTTTGCCCCCCCCCCTTTTTTTATAAACGAACGCGTGGATTCTCGAAGAAGGCTCAACCTAAGATGAAGGCATTAGCTTCTGAGAAAAGCCAGAGTACGTGATGCTAACTACAGTACACAATGCAATATTAGCACGTTTATATACCGTACGCTCACAACAACTCCAAAAGGTACGAAATTTGAAATCCGATAATAATATAATATTACGGATCTAATGGAACTGGTTTCGTCAAATTCCGAGACTGTGTCTCGGAAGGCTATTTTTAAATTCAATTTAAACGATATAAAATTTCAAAACTGAACAAACCACTGCTAATTTCAATTTTACAACTTCTATTATCCTCTGTACTATCAATATAAATTTTACAAGCCTTCAAATTATTTTCGACAGGCTTAAAACTCTTGATTCAACAATTTACCCAACGTCACTTATTTAATTCAATAATTTAATTATCAAATAAATTGTGATATTCGTAATTTAAGTTAATAATTAACTTTTAAATATTTAAAATCAATTAAATATTCCGATTACAAATGCTTAAAAATTCCGGGTCGTCACATTCCTCCCGCCTTAAAAGAATTTCGTCCCCGAAATTAGTAGTTAGGAAAAATGGTCCAACACCCGTTACGATTTTCCAAACCAAACAGTTTAAATAACTTGCCAAACTTTTCTAAAACCTTCTATAGTCTTCAAATATCATTACATGCTTAATCATTTAACTTCCAATTTAAACCAAACTTGGATTATCAAAATTTTCTCAAAAATTTTCTAACTCTCTAAATTTCCGAAAATTTTTGCCAACGTCTCCTTTGCGCGGCTAGCTCGGCACAACTACAAAATGGCCCTACGGCCTCCCAAAACCAAAAAGAAAACAAAATGCCAAGTGGCTCAATCCAAAAACCCAATCAAATTTCACTGAAATTTAAACACATACCTTTTTGTCGAGCAATTCAAATTTATTTTTCTAAAATCAAATCTAATTCCCTTTTCCTTTTATAATACCTGCATATCCTGCTTAGCACTAGTATCCAATTACAATATTCCCAAAACATTTTATCGACTTCCTCACATAATGTCAATATCTATTTATTATAATATTATCTTAGAATATATTTGTAGTATCAATTTCCAATTAAGAATTGACCATTCCTTACTTAAGTTTAGTATAAGCATTCTATATGCTTCTTTGTTTGTTTTCACTTTACCACTTTAGTTAATATCTATTTCTATTTAAATTGATTTCCACACTACATATGAATTTTATTTATTTTCCACTTTGAACGTTTAATTTTATTTTCATTTATAACTAATTTATGTCATTTCAATTAGCTTCATTTACTAATTTATTACAACTTCCAATTTGAAACTTTTTTGTCGTTAACAAAAATTTCCAAAATTTTTCTAACTCCCAAAATTTCTGAAATTTTTTGGCAGAGTCTCCTTTGAATAGAGGAGCTTTTGCAATTTTACAAAATATATAAATATATATACATCGACCCACACGGTCGGAAAAAGCAAAAACAGTTCATATTTCCTATTTTTATTGCGTAGGCGTACCTTATTTAGTATTTTAAGCAAGCGGCTTATTTATTTAGCAGTTAGTGCAACCCAAATCCAGCCACACGGCTTCCAAAAACCTGTAATTACTCAATTTAAACATGTAAGTGACAAATGTACAAAGTTTATAGCATTTCACTTAATTTCAGCAGTTAAACACATGTATAATATAAACAATATACACTAAACACTTCAAAAAGCAAATTAATAAGGTTCCGATACAAATTTAGTTGTTTACACCTAAATCATCCATCAATTTCATTCCATTTAAATGGTTTACACTTCATTTCTTACATTCTATTCATTTTAATCCAAACGAACACATATTTATCTCAATTGATTCAAAAATCAATTTCATTGCTTATATTAACTCATAGATTTTTATACAATCTCATTTGCGTCAACGACGACCATTTTTATGCAAATTCAATGATGTTCACTTAATAGTATATCCATTCTATTTTATAACTACTTAAAATTGATACCAATTCAATTTATACTTTATTCTGTTTCATTTCCAATGTTCCAACATAATTCTTAATTGTTGACAACCAATTCATATATCATTCCACTTAATCCGAATGGTTAACAACTCACAAACTTACATTTAATTTATTATTGAGCAATCTAAACTCATATGTAATTCAATTGCTCTCAAAGTCAATTTTATCTTACTCCTATCAATTCATAGAATTTTTAATTACTTCCATTTACATCAAATAACAATTTATTCTATGCAATTTGACAAGATCTATGTGAATAAATAAGCATTTATGTTTCACAACCAATTTAAATGGATTTCAACTCAATTTATACTTAATTCTATTCCATTTTTAAATTTATTCACACATTTTCATTGCATTTCAAATTTGAATACATTCACTTGCATTTCATTTTATTAACCAAACTAGTTTCATTGTTCAAACAGGTTCCATTCAAAATCATTTGATCTAGCTCGACACATTCTGCTTAAATTTCATTCACAATCCATTCATTTACATTTCACTCCATGTTAGTTTATTCCAAACTATTTTATTTAGCTCGAAAACAATCTAGGTTATTTCATTCAACAACCATTTCATTTTTTATTCACGATCCATTCATTGCGTTCCATTTAAATCCATTATGAATTTCATTTCCTTAAATATTATTCATAACTCCCCGAATTCTATTTCGATTCTAATTTATTTCTCTTGATTTAAATCCATTCCACTATTATTAAACTTAATTTTAAGTTGAATTCAATTCAACTCATTTCCATCTTTTAGCTTAAGTTGATTTACTACAATTTTATACTTAAGCTCATTTCATCTTACGAGTAAAATTGTTTTTATTTCTATTCAACTTAATTCTATCTCAACCAAATCTCATATTAAATCTACAATTTCATTTGATTAGTTATTATAAAATTTAACTTTCCAGATTCAACTCATTCAATTGATTACACTGCCATTTCCAATTTATTTCCACTTAGTTGGATTTTATTTGCAATTTATACCATTTCCATTTTAATCCAATTTCGTTTTTATTCGATACATTTTTAATTATATTTAATTTGTTAACACTACAAGTCAAATTTTAATTAATAACTCAAGTTCTGATTCTACCATTCGCTTTTAAAATTACCATCCAATTTTATTAACTCACAATGCAATTTCATTCTCAATTCATTTAATTAATTGCAAGGCCACTTTCAATTATATTTTCTTCATCAACGATTTAAGTCGAATTTGATTTATAACTTGAGTTCTATTTCCAATCTCCATTATTAGCTTACAATTCAGCTTCTATTTAACTACATTGAACTCCATTTACACATTTCATTAACTAATTTATTATCAATTAGTTCTTCCCTTATTTATAATCCAACACTTGATTTTAAATCTCAAAATCTCTTCATTTAATTCTCTTAAGTTCAAATTTATTTTATAATTCAAGTTTGGATTTTTATTTTATTTTTAAAATTTCATCAAAATATGGATTTTGGGCTTTGTATTCCATTTTCAATTTAATAAGTCACAACTTATTGTTTTATACAATCACATTCATTCTAGGCTTAAATATGTTCATCTTTTATTTTTAACTCAAGCCTTTTGCTTATTTATAACCCAAGCATATTTTATTCTATGGATTTTTAATTCTTTTACAAGTCATTCTAATTTATTTATTTCATTCCAATCCTTAACCAATTTATTTCTTATCTAACTTATTTCTTACCCATTAAAATAAGAATCCAATTTCATTCAATAACTCGCTGAACTTTTACTTCAATTCAATTTTATTCAAGCTCGGATTTTTTTTAACTCAATTCGATTTCAACTTAATTCGAATACAACTGGATATTATTTCTCAGCCGATCCAACTAGTTTCAATCCGGTTAAATTTTATTTCCCAGTTCAAGTTAATTTCATTGTTAACTTTTCACTTTAAAGTTAAATTC
Source organism: Allium cepa (assembly GCA_030765085.1). Lineage (NCBI taxonomy): Eukaryota > Viridiplantae > Streptophyta > Magnoliopsida > Asparagales > Amaryllidaceae > Allium > Allium cepa. The sequence goes on from CM060930.1 coordinate 149,691,190, forward strand.
CAACATTCAAAGCTTATACTCCCTTCCTGATTTTAAAAATCATCTCAATTTATAAGTTTACAACCTATCTCAACAGGATTTTTAAACACCGGACCTTTGGTTTCAAATTATTTTGAAATCTTCAACATCTCAAATCACATTTCTCAAAGGGTAAACCAATCCTGGCTTTATTCCCAACAAATCCTTTGAATTTTAAAAAATAAACAGGTTTTCCTGAGCAAATCAATTTGGCAGTAATCTGTCACTTAGAAACTCGAAAATGAACATCGATGATGCTGCAGTCATCACCGAAATTATTTTCCAGCGACTGAAGTGAATTCAATGCTAAATCTCTTCCCAAAATTTATTTGAAACAATTTTCCTTTCAAAAATACCCCAAAAACAACAATGCTACTATTTATCTTCAAAATAATTCCAAAATCTCCGGGGTTTTAAAGTTTCAAATTCTATTTTAATTCAAATTTTAACTATAATGCATTTGTATAATTTATGCTTATACAAATTCTCATTTGATCATATTTCCATTTATAATTTACGTTTATAATTCATATTTATAAATTTCATTTTGTAATGAATTTATTCCCCTAAATTTTAGTTATATTTCAATTTCTAGTAAAATTTTCACTTAACAATGATAATACTTTAATATTATCATTTCTAACATCCAAGCATCCATATATTAGCTAAATAGTTTTCAAAAACTATTCTTTATATCAAAATATGTTATGGGTAAAATTATTTTATTTACCCATATTCAAAACAATACCGTGTCAATTGTTCTATTCAAGTGTTTAGAAACCCCTTCGATACAGTTGTCCAGACTGTGCCGACGAAGGTTCATATGCCACTCAATAAACCAATCAACACAATATTAAAACAATTTATATTCACTAATAAATACGCGCTCATATCTATTTGTAAAAACCCTAGATTTTTGACTATAAATTTCTTTAGTTTATTTTAAATTTGTTTTAATTGTTAAATTTCATCCCAAAATATTTTTAAAATGATAATAGAATTTTTCCAAAATTTACTGTATTTATTTCCTATTTTTAAAGGCTGTTTTCTAATTTTCTGCTATTTTATTCATTTTAAATCTATTTATTATATTTTTAAAATTTGTTTATTTGTTAAATTTCATCTCTAAATATTTTTAAAATAATAATTTAATTTGTTTTTAAAATTTACTTTATTTATTTCCTATTTTTAAGGGTTGTTATCCTATTTTCCGCTATTTTCTTCATAAAAAAATTATATTTAAATTAAATTTTAAATATTTATTTTGTGAAACTATTTTTATTTTTGTTATTATTTATGTTTAAAAATATTTTACAAGCTTATATGAATTTTATAAAAATTATTTCATTTAATTTCAAATTTTCTAGTCTAGTTCACTGTTTTAACTATTTTCCTTAATTTTACTTTATATAATTAATAAATATTATATATATTTGTATATTTTGTTAAAATTTCGAAATTTTATCTGATATTATTATTATTTCAGTTACATAAACTTATATAAATAATTAAAGGTAAATTGAAAGGGTTTGTGACTTTTTATTTCCAATGGCATTTGATTTTCCCACATTTTCACATTTTTACTTACTTTTGCCATCAATTAGCCATAACTACTCACATACTTCAGCTGCCTACCTCCATTCTTCATTCACGTACATCATTTCCCATCTCATTTCTAAAAAAATTCGGCCATCGTCCTCTTGTTCAAGTTTGGTGAAACTTCTTTTTTTTATTTTACTTTTATTGTTTTTTTGATAATGATTTGCACTTGATCTTCTTTATCATAGGATCGTCCATGCTCCTCTCCAGCCCCTGCCGCCACCGCCACCACCTGAGCATGCCACCAGAACCTCCTCCTCACTGACCACCCCTAGCCATACCAACCTAGGTGGTAGTTCCTTCACCAAGTTCACCAAACTCCAACATCTTGACCTAGCTGAGCACCAGCTTCCACTTCCACCACCCATGGCCGCCACCTACTCCACCTCCACCACCTCCAGAACCACCTGGACCCTCTGCCACATCATCATCTAAGTCCCCACACCTCTGGCCATGACCACAGCAGCCTTGACCGAGCCTTGTTTGCTTGAAAACTTGTGATGTTGTTAGTAGTGATGCTTTGTTGTGTTGTTGTTCCATCTTCATAACTTTTGCCCATCAACAAACTCATGTTAGGCCGACCTTAGCAACCCAGACCTGACCCAAAACCATTGTATTAGACCTGTACTCTACCTTTGGCCGAGCCTATGGGATGTCGGAAGCAAGTGCAAAGCATTTCAGCTTTGTTTTATGAAGCTATTTCTAGCATAGTTTATCGTATTTTGGTCTTAAACCTTATAATTGTTATATTGTTTTGTTTGATTTGTATTTAAGGGAATTAATCCTTGGCTCCTCCATTTCGTATCTGTATCGTGCTTTTGTGCTTGTGTAGATCCCGTTTGTGCAATTCGTCGTTGTGTCATCAGCTCAAAACAGTGAGTTATTCTCACCAGACAGTTTTATACTTATATGAATAGTAAATTGATCGCTTGTGAATATGTAAACTGCATCACCATATTTTATTTGCTATATCACTATTATATGATGTTCACACATGACTAAACACCTATTATATCATATGTTACTGTTATATTATTGCTGTTTGTTATTTTATCAGTTAATCACACTGCAAATTCCCTTTAGATTAGAATCACTATGGGTTGAAATGATACATACCCGAACGGACTTTAGAATAAGGGAAAATCGTTATGGGCTGAAATGATAGGCCTGAATGATTTTCAATTTATTTCATTTACTTGGGACTGCGGGTTCGAAATGATAAAACTCGGATTTTCTTTGTAAATTACGGGTTGAAATGATATATTACCCGTATCACTTCTCCTAGTGTAGAAAATTATATACAGACCCGTAGTTAATATATGTTTTTCTAAAAAATTTAAAATTATTTTAGAAATGTAAATATTAAAATATTTTGATTTAAATATAATTAAAAATGATTTTTGTAAAATATTATTGATTTTTTGAATAATTATAAGTGAAATAAATTAATGAAAAAGTTAGAAAATTTTGAATGTAAGTTATTTTGGAAAATTTGACTTAATTATAATTGAAAATTAAGTTGAATATGAAATCATGATAAATTTATGATAATTTTTTTAAATGAATTTAAAGTGATTTTATATCATATTAATGATTTTTAATAAAGTTGAAATGTGAAAAAAATGAATATTTAAGTTGAAATTTTGAAATATAACTAAAATTGGAAATTCATGGAATTGACTTAAAAGTGAATTTTTAGTTAAGTAAATAAAAATAAAACTAAGTTATATTTGAGAATTTGGACTTAAGTGTTAGGTTGAAATTTAATGTATGGAATTTAAAATTGAACATTGTAGTTTAATAAGTGAATTAGTGTTAAATATGAATTTTTAAATGGAAATTTAACTTTATGATATCATGAAATTAAGGAAAATTACATGGTGTTTATAAAAGTAAAAGTGAGTGATTTTATAAGTTAAAAGTGATTTAAAGAAAATATAATTGTTGTGAAATTATATTGAAATTTGAAGTTAATTAACTGCATTTTTGAAATGCTATTATTTATAATGTAAATGATAATATAGCATTTGTAAATGTTGTAGTTGATAAGTGAACTTAATAGCTAAATTGAATTAATGGCTATTATAGCATCTTATAAATGCTATAATTGTTGGATTAAACTAAATTTTCTTTGAAGCTAATGTAACTCTATTACATCATTTTAAAGGCTGTCTTTTGTTAAATTGAACTGTTTTGAATATAACTTTCTGTAGCATCTTTCCAAATGCTGCGAAAGTTGAATTTTCACTGTTTTGATAAAATTTAAGTGAATAAATGAACTTTGAAAGTTGAAAATTTTGGAAATTTAATAATTTAATCTTTTTTGTGTAATAACTTCATTTTTAAATGATTTAAATGAAGAAATTTGTTTGGAATTGAACTATTTTGAAATGTGAATTAAAATGGTATTTTTAAATTGAATAAAATGAATATGTTTTCAAATGAAATGATAAGTTTGATATTTTGAAATGGATTTGAAATGATATTTTATTTTTGAAAAATAAATACCATTTTTAAATTATAACTATGGGTTATAATAACGATTGGTTGTTAAAGAGTCCGGGATCGGATATGGACATACTCTTCGTCGATACCGAAAACCACTTTAACAATTGTGTACGCGGCGGAGATTCCAGAATGAAGTAGGATGGTGATGACGTTTCTAAGGTACATTTCGTGGACCTAACTCCCGTGAGTTAGCATAAGGTGGCTAAAACAGGAGCGATCTCGAGCCAAAGGAGGTAGCACCTCTGGCTGAACACACTTCTTCGATACCATTCTATTACTATTGTGATTGTTTGGGTGCACCCCTTGATTTTGGAGTGTTGTTCAGGGTGGGCGTATGTGGCTGCTGCGTTACCACCAGCCCGTGTGCGTTATTGGTATATCTACCCTGACATTGCCTTGTGTGCCGTGTCTCCTACCATACCGAGCCTTTACTACGATTTTGTTTTTCTCACGTAGCCCGTGTGGTATCCTCTGACAGTCACCCGGAGTGGAGATGGCATGATATTGGATGGACTACTAGGACTATTATGTGTGAAGGGTGATATGGGTAGCCCGGAACGCTATTTAAAAGTATGTTTATTTTACTATAGTCATTATCATAATAGCGAAAAATTACTATATAGTAAATAGTTTAAAGGATCCTTAGAGGATGGGCGGTCCCAGGCATCCTTTAAGTTACTTGTATCTTTATTACAGTTCACTTGAGTTGGTTTACATTATATAAGTATATATTGTCCTGACTCGAGTGTTTTGTGTTTTGCTTTACGCTCGGGTCAGCCTGAGTATTCACAGCTTTGGATTCTCTTCCTGGAGCTGGTCTTTCACTGGAGTTTTTGCTTATCTACATATTTATCTACTTCGGTTTCAGCTGTTCTAGTTTATCTCATGTATTAGTGAACTTCTATGTATTTGGGATTTCTATTATGTTGTTTTCAGACTGTATTATGTATTTGGTTTGAGACTCTGTTATAGTAGCTTCATTAACTACTACGTTATTTTATATTCCGCTGCGAGTTATTCTGTTTGTTCTATGTCTGTGATTCCGTATATTTGATTTTATTTGCTCCAAATTTATTTACAATCTGTTATTTCGCATCATTCAAGTCTGACATGTGTGGATTATTGTCGATTTGAATGGTACGAAATTGGGGGTTGTTATACTATTAATACGCTCAACTCGTTCTAGAGTACTACGGACTCCAATTGAAATGAGTAGTTCCCACAATAGCCAAGGTTATCACTAACCTAAGATCTGATACCAACTGTAACAGCTCGCAAATCCATACCCCTTGAGTCAACACTGTTCTACAACAATCAACTCAAGTTGTACAGAAATACGAACCATTTGGGTTAAAGAAGAAGAGGTAGAAGAAGAAAAATAGAAAAACAACAACAGAATCTAACCATCGCAGTAGAATAAAATATAATAGTAATAAATACTCTTTACTCAAAACTTAAATATCTCTGTTTATATATTACATCGTCAAAGTACATCAATCACAGCTCAACATCAATATCATACAAATGGATACACAATAACTCAACACAGCAGAATATATGTATAAATAAGTACAGGAGTATGTATCGTCATCTTGCTCGTCTCCAGAGCTCCATAGCATCATCCTGTATCCTATAATACTCGGTCTGACCCGAGCATTACAGTTAAATAACACCCAAGTCAGTCTGGAATACCAGCGTGAGAAAATCACACCCAATTGATTATTAAAGTTCAAAAATCCTTTGAAAACAAAAGCATCTCGTAAGACCACGCCACAAATAAACATGTCGGGTTTTTACCTTACGATAGCTAAAATATTTTTTTTATTAAAATTCTCTGATATTATAATAGTGTCTATAGAAAGTAAAATAAAATCTAGCTGAAATGCTTGCATCTCAAGTTTCAGCAATAGTTGGGCACAATCAAAACCGTACGGGCACGTAGGGAAAATGGATTCCAACTAATGGCTAGGCACTGGGGTACCACCTGTCACAGTACCTGGTCTAGATCAGCGTACCGAGGAGCCACCCTAACTCCCCTACAACACAAGACGGGAACCATCCCTTACTGGATAGTCCTGAGCAAGATCACCCCGCGGTTGGGATCAGCAACCGCCCACTAAGCCAAAATAAAGGGACATTTAGACAGGGATGACCTCACCCTCCAGTGGGGGCTACTCACGAAGCCTTGCTTCATAACCCCTGATTTTCAGCCATTCCCATTTGAAGAGGCTTGAGGCTAAGTGTTACCTTAATAGAACATATCCCTTAGAATGCCCATTGTCCACCTGACGATGTTTCGCAAGCATTCATCCATACAAGTCCGTCCCGGGTTTGAACGGAACCGAAGGCACTATTCCTACCACATCCATTTTGGAAATATCCTCAGGATTAGTAGCGATTAGCCCTTGCACTTCACTGCTCCATATTCGAATCCAAAAATCGTTTTTCACGAAAACGTACAAACCGGATCGAAGTGGTTTTCGAGAAATAAATCTCGATCCCGGTCTCTCCGAAACGATCAGCGCATTTGGCCAATATTGATAGACGGTGATTTAACTATCAATTAATATTCACAAACAACCATCCAACAATAAATAATTTCTAAAATTATTTATTAACCTCAAAATATCTTCACAAGATATCTTTCAAACTCCTTGAAAACAGTTTTCACAATTATCTTCCTTTCTTAGAATAAATTCCAAGTATTTCTATTTTCACTGAAATTGCCAAGCACAAACTAGATTTTTAAAATAATTTAAAACACTTTACTTTAAAATATACTTTTAAAACATTTAAGTTAAACTACATCAATAATTTGTTAAAAATACATACTATATAAATATTTGAAAATAAGGTTACTTTATAAAATATAACTAAATTTTTAATCTTAAAACAAACTACTAAGTCACTCTTTAAATAATTACTACTATAATAGATTAAAAAGGAAAGACTTACTTTATAATTTAAATATCTAGAAAAATAAATTTTCCAAACTTGCTTTTTAAATGAACTTAAAAACTTTTAACTTATATTTAGAAACTTACTTTGAAAACATACTTGATTATCCAGGGAAAAGATCCAACTTCAATCACTTAAATCAATTTTCCCAAATTGATTTCCAATTTATTTTATTTGAAATAAGTTTCTTTAATTTCTTAATTCATTTCAAAAATTCATTAAGTATGGACTTAATTATTGTTGTTATTATTATTTTTCATTTGTCTAAAACTTTTAACTGAAATATACAAATTCCAGATTTTTCCCAATTTCTTCTTTATTCTTTCAATAATTTAAATCTTAACTTTTAAATAAATGTTTTGTTCTTTTAAATAATAACACTGAATTTTAAAATTAATTAACTTCCCGTTTATTCAAATTTTCCTTTCTATACTCACAATTTATTTATTAGAAATTTAAAGTCACTTTATTTCTTCTCCAATTCATTATTAAATTTATTCAAATTTTCCTATAATTATTTTACTTATAGTTTCACTTCTTTTATTTTCTTTTCCAAAATTCAATTTATATATTTTTGGTAATTCATTATACCCAATTATATCCAATCGAACCATAACATTCAATATTCCAATATCATTCATTATAGAATATCAAATAATCACAACAGAGGGTATTAAACAATTTAAATAAATGTTGAGGGATCCAGTTGGATCCCTCCAACCTATTTTCCCTACATCCACAGATATTAGCACAATATAAAATGCCAATTCCAAATATATATCACACTATAGCACATCAATCAGTCCAATCATTCAAACAATTATTTAAATTTAATTATTTAAATCTAAATTTAACTGAGCGAGATTAACCCACCTTTGTCCTTTAATTTGCAATCCAATCCAAACCGGCTTGTTTCTCTTCAATTTTAGACCTTGAATAACATTATATGATTTATTATCATTTGAACTAACATTAATTACCATTTTTCAATTTAATTATCTAGGAATTTTATTTAAACTAATTTTCCTTTAATAAATCATTTTAGTGACTGAAATAATTAAATAAGTTTATGAAATGAATTAATCACCATAATCCATTAATTTACAATAAATTACTAAGACAAAAGGTGTGTATGTTTTAGATAGATATACTTATATTTTTACATATATATTGTTTTTTTTCTAAAACCCATACTTATAAAATCAAGTTATATAGTTTAAAAATCTTATTGATATAAACTCCTAAACATTTAAAATCTCTATATATTTTCGAAATCTTTCTGTAAAATAATTTACCGATAAACGAACTAAAAAAATCAATATATTAAACTCAAAGGTTTAAACTTAAGTACTAATAACTTAAAAATGTTTTAAAATAAATTAGTCATTACATAACAGTGTATGAATTTGTAGATATTCGTTTTTAATATGTTTTACAATATACATACCATCCTAATACTTAATTTAAAATTAAACAGCAAAATAAAAAATACAAGGGTATATTTATAAGTATAATTTTCCCTCTGTACCTAACAAACAAAAATTTCTTTACTGTCTATATACTTCTTTGACTAAAAGTTTTTTTTTTCTGTTTTCTGTTTGAAACAGTTTATACTAAAAATTAAAATAATTACCAGTTCAATATTTTTAAATTTCAAAATAAAGAGAAAAAAAACAAGAAGATGCTCACCCCAAATTGTGACACACATCTCGCTCCAGTCCCCAAACCAATGCGGTTTCCTGCAACCTCTCAGAGCCGCCTAGCTCCGCCCAAAACCCTAACCTTGACGCCATACGCGCTCCTCCCTAATCCCACGCGTACGCACGTAAACCCTGGCCTCGTCTCTCGAACACAAGCTCAAGCCACGAAGAACTCCAAACTGGACGGAAAACCCTAACTAAGCGTCCTGACCCTTATTCCCCTTCTAATCAATTGTCGTCTTCGATCGAGCTCGCCTCTTTGGGTTTCGCGATTTCAATCGCCATTTTTTTTAAACGAGGAGCTTTGAATTTAGTTTTACCGAAAGGAAGAATTTTAAAAAAAGAAATCGGTGCTTGAAAGGGAAGGAGTCGGCCATTTTTTTCTCTGCTTTGATTTTTTATTTTTGTTTAAACGAAGATAATGAGCATTCCGTGTTTTGCCCCCCTCCCCTTTTTTTTAATAAACGAACGCGTGGATTCTCAAAGAAAGCTCAACCTAAAATGAAGGCATTAGCTTCTGAGAGAAGCCAGAGTACGTGATGCTAACTACAGTACACAATGCAATATCAACGCGTTTATATACTGTACGCTCACAACAACTCCGTAAGCAATATCAACTGGTTTCGTCAAATTCCGAGACTGTGTATTGGAAGGCTATTTTTAAATTCAATTTAAACGATATAAAATTTCAAAACAGAACAAACCACTGCTAATTTCAATTTTACAACTTCTATTATCCTCTGTACTATCAATATAAATTTTTCAAGCCTTCAAATTATTTTCGACAGGCTTAAAACTCCAGACTCAACAATTTACCCAACTTCACTTATTTAATTCAATAATTTAATTATCAAATAAATTGTGATATTCGTAATTTAAGTTAATAATTAACTTTTAAATATTTAAAATCAATTAAATATTTCGATTACAAATGCTTAAAAATTCCGGGTCGTCACAGTGCCGCTAGACGTATATAATGTTATAACCCTATCCCAAATGCAATGGAAAAGGTTTCGAGTCCTAATTCGATCAGGTGGAGAAGACAGCTTTTTGAAGAAAATTATTATATTGAATTTCGATATAATTCCAATGTATTTTCATCCTATACGACCTAACGTTAACTCTAAACACTACGAAATTTGAAATTCGATAATAATACAATTTTATGGATCTAATGGAGTTGGTTTCATCGAATTCCTAGACTATGGCCCTGATCGTTATTTCAATGAGTCGATTAAATCGACAATCTCAATAATTGTCAAATCGCATTCCAGTTTTAAAATCATACTAACTCGATTAAAATCCAAAATTCGATATTTAAACCATTTATTTATTCAAATTCGAATGACGAAAAATCCAGATCGTTACATCAATAATTATTTTATTTCCTCTAAATAATTAAACAATTATTATTCAATTCCGCTATTGATTATAAACGCATTCAATATATAGAATTTCACATAACTAAATTTATGCTTTTACTTTAAATGAACACTCATTCGACTCTTTATTTACTTAATATCGATCATTTCTATTTCTGTTATCAATTACTTACAATTAGTATTGTTTAATTTACTTTCTAATATAAGTTATCATCTTTTCCCATATTGAATTTTGTTATTTAAATTTTTATCTAAGTTTATATCTAATAAATTACATTAATAAATCACTAAAATTTATCTCTAACCATTTTTGCCCAATAATTATATTAATTTTATAATTTAAAATAGTTAAAAATATGGGTCATTGCAAACTTTATTTACATGGATTATATGTAGTGGAAATCCATAGTTTGTGTTGTTCAAATATCATGCTATGATAATGCTATACGTTAGCGATTTTTGATTAGCATAGTTTGGATGCTCAACATTATGTTTGGATGTTAAACATCATGTTTGGATGTTTAAATTGATTGTAAGAATGTGATGTTGGTGTATGGTATGTTGATGGTTTGGTTTTGATCAAAACTTGTTATATGTTGTGTAAGAATTACATAGTTTACGCCTTCATATGTTGCTACGGACATGAGATAGGGATTTGGAATCAAAACTAAGTTTTCTAGTTTTAAATTTTGAAAATAGTTTCAAACTTTTTATCTTTGTTTTTAAGTTTCAAAAACATTCAAAATTAGGTTTCCAAACTTATAATAGCAAGAAATAAGCAAAGTATTTCGCTTAAATTAAGTTTAAGCAAACTGCACTCATAGCGATAGTTGTTATGGATGCAGTTCGACAAAGTTGTCGATTTGGTTTTAAAATGTTTTCTTTTGGAATGTTTTGCAAAAGATTTCCAAAATTGATTAGTAACATAAAAGATTTAAGTTTAGATAATTTAATAATTTATTTATTTAAAAAATTAATTAAAATGTAATTAGTATATAATTAGTAATTAAGTAAGTGATTAATGTTTAAGTAACACTTAAGGAAGGTTAATGATTAATTAGTGATTAATAAAGTTTTTAATTAGTGATTTATGAAATTAAGAAGTAATTAAATGGTTAAGTATTAATTAATTAAGTTAATTAGATGATTAATTATTATTTAATTAAGTGACTATTTAATTAATTTTTAATTAATTAGGGTTTAACTAATAATGAATTGTTTAAACCTTAACTAAGATACATTAGGAAGTTAATTAGGACTTAACCAAATTCCTTAAGTTAATTAAGTTTAATTATGAATTAATATTGATTTAATTAAGATATAATTAGGGTTTAAGCTAATTGAATATACTTTAATCTTTTCAAAGCTATTTTTAAATTTAATCAGTTATGTTTTAAACTAGTTTTCTTTTTAAGGTTAACTGATTTAAAATCAAATGATTTCATTTGGACCACCAAGTAGCCAAATAAATTAAAGTAGTGATTATAAACGTTGACATGTTTTATGGGAAGTAAGTTAACTTCTGTTAGCATAAATGTTGAATATCGATAACGTGATAAACACAAGGAAGTTAATTTCGATAAGCAGGTCAAGGTAACTTAAGAATATAGAATATACTTCTATGTATACTTTTTTCACCGATTAATGGATGTATCTATATTTGTAACTTGGACATCTACCTATCAATGATTGTATGTTATGTGTGAATCCCTTACATATCTGATGTTAGGCAATACCAATGATATGACTTGGATAAGTAAGCCCAAATTTAATAATCTATTGTAGTCATTAGAGGATACCAAACGGGCTACGGGAGAAAAACAAAATCGTACAAGGCTCGCTATGGTAGGTGACACGGCACAACTAGGCAATGCCAGGGTAGATATACCAATTACGCTTCCGGACCGATGGTAACGCGTAGCGCGCAGCTACCGCCCACCTCGAACAACACTCCCAAATCAAAGGTGCGCACCAATACATTCACATAAGTAATAGAATGGCATACGAAGAAGTGCGTCCGATCAGAGGTGCTACCTCATTAATCCGTCAATCGCTCCTGTTTTAGCCACCTTATGCCAACTCACGGGAGTCGGGTCCATGTATTTACCTCATAGAAAACGCCACCACCATCCTACTTCATTCTGGAATCTCCACTGCGTACACGGTTGTCAAAGTGGTTTTCGGTATCGACAGAGAGTATGCCAGACATCCGATCCCGGTCTCTTTAACAACCAAGCGTTATTATAACCCGTGGTTACAACTTTTAAAAAAATTGGTATTTATACTTTAAAAATCAAAATAAATTTCAAATACATTTCAATATCATAATATCCTTTCAAACATCATTTATTTAAACATCAGTCATTTCATTTAATATAAAATACCATTTAAATCTATTCAATTTATTTAGGAATTAATTGCCTTTCAACTCACATTTAAAAGTTAAATTCTTCCATTTAAAACCATTTAAAGTCAATTCCTTATTCTTATTTATTCATATTATATTCCAAAATTTAAGCTTTTTTTTCCAAAGATTATTTCCATAAATTTTATTAAAACAATCAAAATTCAGTTTCCGTAGCACTTATAAAATGCTACCTAAAGTTATAGGTTAAAACAGTCTATTTACAAAAGACAGCATTTAAGTGCTGTAATTTATTAACTTAACCATTAAGTTTTAAATTCCTAAAATAAAACTTAATATCAATTATTTTACTTAACTAAAATCTCACTTTTAACAAAAATTCATAATTTTCCAAAATAAGTTATACTCCAAAATTTTACATAAACATTCATTTATTTAACATTTGACTCATTCAAAAATCATTATAAATAAATAAAAAAATAAAATCCTTCAAATACATTTAAACCAGAAAATTTTAAACTTTCTATTTAAAAATATTTTTTTAAACATTTCATAAAAATATTATATAAACCACGGGTCTGTATATAGTTTTCTAGCCTAGGTCAAGTGATACGGATATATATCATTTCAATCCGCAATTTACAAAAACCCCGGGTTCTATCATTTCAAACCCGCAATCCCAAGTTAAATATTTAAAATTAAACAATTAAATAAATAAATGAATAAATAATTATCATACAGGCCTATCATTTCAGCCTATAACGATCTCAATTTATAGGGAACTTGCAGTGATGATTTAACAGTAAATAAGCATTAAATAATATAACTGCAACTATATTACAACAGATAAACAACTGATGAGGTGTCAATTTAAAATGGGGTTTAACATCATACGTTATAATACAGACAGATGACATTTAATAAATAATTTACAAATACACTTGCGATAATTCACATAAATATAGGTATGTTTGTCTGGTGAGAAATACTCACCTTAAACTGCAGATAATCAGATTCAAACGATTTTACCACTTGATAAAGGATCGTACAAATGGCACGATTAGGTTTCTGCGGATGCCACGCCTTGATTCAAATTTAAAATAAGATCCCAAATACCAAATACGCGACTTTTAAAATTACGGTCAAAGCAAAATTTTCGAAACAACTGGAACGAATAGAATAAAAGAAATTTTCGTTCAGCTTTTGCTCGACTACCTCACCCCACATCCCGACCCCAACTTCATAGGCTTGGCAATACTATTTATTATTATTATACATTTTATTATTATTATTATTCTTATTATTATTTTTTCCACCGGCATACCCTAACTTATCTAGTTTTGAAAAATATGTATTTACACAAACTTGCGTCTCTGCCTAAACTATTCTTCAATGCAAACTCTCTTTGTTTCTTAATTACAACACGTCTCTGCCACTTCAATTTCAAAACATTGTCGAATTCAGAAACATAAAAATTTAAATTTTTAACCATTCTTAACTTTAAAAATCATATTCCTACTTCAGAAAAATGTTCATTTGGATACCATTTATCTTATGATTAAATAAAATAAATTTTATAAATAAAATATCCAAATTTACAATGAATCATTTGTAAGTCAGAATTTCCCAATTTTACTTAACTTGTATATATATTTTTCCAAATAACTTTACACTTAATTTAAAAATACCCACTTCCTAAATAAAACTAAATTCTCATTTATTTACTTAACTTAACAATTTTATTTAAAACCCAATTTCAAATTTTCAAGTTAAGTCATAAATTGAAATTTCACATTTCCATTTGAAAACAACATTTTCAATTATTTACTCACAAAACACATCCGTTCCATAAATTTTTTTTTTCCTTTTTATAGTTAATATACACTAAATTTTCTTCACAACTTTATTCATTTAGACATCAATTCAACTATGATTCAAGTTAAATAAAAGTTATTCCAAAATGTTCCATTTCAACCGTCTTTCATTTTATCAATTTAAAGTACATTATTTATTATACCAAACATATCCATTTTCGGAAATAACTTTTATTAAAATTTCTAGGTTAGATTTCAACTCCATATTAAATCAAATTTAATTATTATGTCATTTATCGTAAATAAAATCTTTAAATTCACTTTAAAACCAATTATTAACTTACAAAAATTTAACTTAAAAAAAACAAAACACCTTTAAAATTTTAAAGCCTTAAGTCAAATTTTTAGTTAAATTACATAAATTTTATTTCAAAAATACTTAATAATTTTTAGAAAAATATTATAATATATTAACCATGGGCTTGTTCGGGATATAAGCTCGGTTATGAAAACTTAGAGGGACGTGACGTGGTGGAGAAGCAGCCGAGCAAAGCAAAAGGGAAACAGAGAACAACAAGAAGAAGAAAGGGAAAAACTGGAAGAAGAAAAGAAAAAGTAAAACCATTACTTGATAGAGGCTTCAACACAAAAGAAGAAGAAGGCTAAACTATGAGATGCAGAGGAAAGTTTTAGACGAGGCTATGTATTTATAAAGAGGAGTTGCTTTGTATGCAAGTAAGTAAAATATACTTGGTCCAAAATGGAACATAGGCACGGCATGCAGGGAAACAAATAGGTGAAAATTGGCAAGAGATCTCTAGAAAAAAATATGCGCGATTTACTTTCCAGTTTGTTATGCTTGAACGTAGTTTCTCTTTCTTTTTTTTTCTTTTTTTTTTTGAATTCATGGATAAGCTTGCGTGATTTTAGGCAAAACGGTCAGCGAATATAAATTGGCTCTGTACTAAAAAGGCAAATGAAATAAATGTTTACATAATTTGCTTGATCAGTTGTACGAAAATTTGCAAAACAAATTGCACTGGGAAACAAGAAGCAAGATATGGATTCGTGCTTTATGAAATAGAGGAGCGTGATTCACTATTCCCAGTTATACGAAAATCTTGATTAAATGCATGCGTTGATTACTTTCCAGTTTCTTTAGTTTGAACGTTATTTTATATGCGTGATTTATGCTGCCAATTTATGAAAATTTGATTTCAACATTTTATACCATTTAATAGTTGCGTGATCAGCTATATGAAATTTTGATCTTTATTAAATGAAAGGCAAGAATTGGCAAAGATTTTGGAATGAAAAAGTCATATACAAAAATTAAAACCCAATTGAAAGCTATGGAAAAGGTAACGTTTACTATAAAACTACTGGCTGATATTTTAATCCATATAGATATAAATATGATTTTTAAAATACGCCAAACTGACGCATTACTATACGCCCAAAAATTTATACAAAAGTAACGTTTTTAATTTATACGTTTTTACGTTACTTATATCATTACAATGCATGCCCTTTTTAAATGCGAAATTTAACAGTCTGTAAAACACTGAATTTTACAAAGTTATTACTTAAATTAAATTCGCTTACAATTTTTGTATTTTGGATATACAAAATTCATTTTTTATTAACATTGCGAATTTGAGTTGTCTTTTAACAAAATTTAAAAACTTCAAAACTTTCAGTTTATGTTTAGACTTTTAGGAAATGATTTAATCAAATTAATATGTATATAAATTGGGAAGTAAATTTTACTGGAAAGAGAAAAATAACGTAAGAGATATGAGTAAAGTGAAAAACGCATATGAAATAGGCAAGTAGATAGGAGAATGGATACTGCGCATGACTGAGATTTAGGAGAAAATTGTGTTTTGAAAAATGCAAGAAATAAATTTTGTTGAATGGAAAAAAAATCTATGAAATCAAAATTTAAAGTAATGCGTTGAATTTAGAGGAAGAATGTGTACCATAGCCATAATATTTTATGCCCAAAATATACCAAAATAACGGATTAAAATTCTATACGTTTTCTTATATATATATATATATATATATATATATATATATATATATATATATATATACACGGTATTTATTCCCTAAATTTATGCGCCCTTTTTAAGGGGTAATTACCCAGTTCATTTATACACTAAAAAAATTTGAAATTCTAACCATGCTGAGACTCGAACTCATGACCTGTCATGAATAGCCCAGATGTCTTAACCACCTAAGCTATTAATGTTTTCTTAATTAAAACTTGATTTTGCTAGAAATTAAGTTATTTACCATCTTCGACAAAACCCCAAATTTCCAAATTAAAGTTAATTCTTAACCGTGTCAAAATTTCAGAGATCTTATTATTTAATTAAAAATTTGGTCAATTGTTTTATTTTTATTTTTAATCACTTTAAAATTTAGATTTTTATATAATAAACCCCAAAGTTTTTTAAAATACAAGTGAAAAATACTTGTTAAAAATTTGGGCTGTTACATTCCGGGTCGTTACATTTGGTATCAGAGCTGAAGGTTAAGCGAGAAACTTGGCTCTGGTGGGGAATACTCATTAAGGAAAGGGTCAATGGTACCCTATAATGAGTTGAGTGTATAAATATGAGAGAGCGTACTTGTTATTTTCTTATACAAAAATTTTAAATGGTTTTATATAAGATTATATTTTGATATATAAAGCAATATATCTTTCCAACAAATAGTAAAGGAATTGGTTATTAAATTATTGAATTAAATTAAGAAGTATTAAAATACAACCAAATTGAAATTTAAATTGAGTAAAGATAAGTTTGAAATGGATTCAAACTAAAATTGAAATCTTGAATTGAAGAAGAGTTTTAGAATAAGATAATTATGATTGGAAATGATAAATAAAGAGGGAGTTACTTAATGAAGTAACTGGAGATAAGTAATTTAAGGGACAATTACTTAATAAAGGTAATTAAGAAATAAGTTAATTACCAAATGAGATTAATTGGAATTAATTGATGATGTAATTAATTTAAAGAAATAATGAATAATATTATTTAATGCATTTGAATGAAGTGGTCATATTTCAAACAAGAGTTGTTTGAAAATTTAAAGGAAATTTGTTTTGAATTAAAACCAAAGGCGGTTTAAAATTTTAAAGTATAACTTGGTATGTAAAAGAAATTAATATGTATACATGTGAATAAACATAATATCAAAGGTGGTTGGAAATAAACTCTAAACGGTGAGTTTTGAATTTGCAATAAGATGTGATACCCAAGGTGATAAGTTTTTGAACTTATAAACGAAAAGATTATTAATGTGAAATTTAGAATTTGAAATGGAAGTTCAAACTGGGTAAGGTTGAGTGGATTAAGTGAATTGAGTTTAACTTGGGAAAGGTTAAAGAAGTTGAAATGATCAACCTGATTTGGAAATTTCAAGATGAAATTAAGTGTTAACTTGGAAAGTTAAATGATTGATTATATTTGAGAGTTTGAGTGATCTCAAATTGGGTTTGAGATCCGAAAATCGAAAATGGATGGATGTTTTGAAATAATTGGATGATATCATTCTATTGTTATTAATAATCTTTAAAATGTGAATTGGATTTGTTTAAATGAATGAGAAATGGAGTATGCTAATCAAATATAGGTTTTTGGTTCTTAAATTTTTTGTGTTCTTAACTAATAATTGGAGCTAGCCAGGTGATCGTTGAGACTGGGAAAAATGCTAAAAAATTATTAAATGCAAGGATTTTTGGGATGCAGTAAATATAGGTTTTTGGTTCTTAAATTTTTTGTGTTCGGTAAATTGAGGACCGCGTCGCCGTGGATTGATCGAGTTACTCGTGATTTTGGGTGATGGTGGAGGAAGGTATGGCCATGGCGTTGACAAAGTAGCGTCGCCTCTAGAGGTTGGTGTTGATAGGACGTGGCGATTTCCGGTGGGTTGTTCGAGTGATGGTTCGAGCGAATGGGTGATTTTGATTTCGGTCATTTTCGTGATGGATGGATGAGTGTTATCGCGTATAGGGTTGATTCGTGGTTTGTGGAAGGCAATGAGGATCACTGATGGGGCGGCGAACCACCGTGCACGTGCACGGTGGCGATCGATGCTAGATCTTGGCGTGCGTATGTCATTGATATTCGAATGTAATTCGACTCGAGTTCTTACTCGAGAAAAAAAGGAAGTTGCTTCTGGGATTCTAGCGTGCGTGAATTCATACCTTAGGTAACTCAAACTTCAGAGATAAAAAAAAGAGGAGAAGAAGAAGAGTTACGAGAGGGAGAGAGGCGACTGGGGAAAACTGGTGGGAACTCGAAGTACTACTCGAATTAAAACAAGGGGAAGCCTCGGGTTTTCCTTCAAACTGCTGTATTTTAAAGAAATGATGAAGCTAAGTAAACTTGGAAAAAAATGGAAGAGACTCGAACCTGTTCGAGTAAACCCAGTGTTTTCTCGGGAGATATTTAATCCTCTCAGTTTTTAAGTTTAACAAGTTAAATCGGATTATCTTTATAGCTATTTTAAGCAATAATTGATTAATTAATGTTGACAATTTAAGTTGATAAGTTTATATTAAAGTTAATCCTTAATTGATTAAAACTTAATTAAGTGATAAAATTATTTAAAGTTAGTAAATTAAGTTAAATCAGTCATTGCAATTAAGGTGAATTGACTAAATAAGGTAAAATAATAAGTAAGTATAATTAATTGAATACTAATGTAACAACCCTGGTTGGAGATTACCGTAAATATTAAATTATAATGAAGACTATAATTT
The DNA here is from genome assembly GCA_030765085.1 of Allium cepa. Lineage (NCBI taxonomy): Eukaryota > Viridiplantae > Streptophyta > Magnoliopsida > Asparagales > Amaryllidaceae > Allium > Allium cepa. The sequence goes on from CM060930.1 coordinate 149,710,314, forward strand.
AATATTGGAATTAATTGAATTAATTGGAAGAAAATGATGAATTATATTGTTTATTTGGAATAAACAATATAATATGAATAAATTTTGGGAGAACAATATAAAATAAGGTTTATTTCAAATTAAATGATTGAAGCAAATTTAAGATGAAGGAAAGATGAAGTAAACAACTTAATTGTGATCTTTGAGTTGGAAATTGTCATTGATGGAATTTAGTGGGAGGATTAAAGGAATATTGGCAATTTATCCCAATATTCTCCTTTTATTGTAAAATAAAGGGGAAAATAAAAGTAGAAAGATTTTATTGTATTAATAGTAATAAACATATGTGTGAGATAAAGTTGTTCCTTTATTTCATGAATTTTGAATATAGAGATGCAACTATATTCAATTAACATGTACGATTTGGCGATAATGTAATTTATTGTCAAACTACATCTTTTCTTTGTTAAATACAAAGAAAATTGTTAAATAATTTTTTAATCATCATATGCATAATGAATTTGAATTTTTGGGCTAATGAATTGTAACAAAATAAATTAATCACTTTATTTTGATGGTTGGAGTGATTTGGAATAATTAATGGAATTTTGTTTGGGTTGGGGAAATCATATTGGTAATTTAAAACCAATAATACATTTTATTGTAAAATAAAATATGGGGAATAAGAAGAAAAATAATCTTCTTTGAGTATATAAAAAAAATGATGGACATGAGTGAAATAAAGTTTCTACTTTATTTCATGAATTTGAATGTAGTTAATTGACTACATTTGATTAAATTGATAATTTGTACAATATTGTGCTTGTTTGCCAATATTGTCATTTTATTAATTAAATATATATATAAGAACGAGTTAATAAAATAATTAATCATGATAACTATGATTAAAAATGTGAGAAATAATTTAATAATGTCTAAACCTGTATTTGTTTTGTTTTGGGTACATAACATCTTTTTATTTAACCAATTGTATTAAATTTGCAATTTATTTTGCAATTACGGGAAAATTGGATAAATTGAGCAATAAATGGAAATTTAATAACAAAATTTTTAAAACTTATGTTTTGATAATTTTATTAAAAACTAGATGACATAACGAATCCAACGCATCCAAAATCATTAAAAACAGAGTAAAAATGTAGAAGTTATGAAGATTTAAGTATTGTATAAGTGTAAATTGATCAACTTCATTATTTTTGTTAAGTAATTAATTTTGGGCCTAATTACCTAACCCATATCCATTAGTCCTAATGAGAAACACCTGGAGAAAAAGTTCGTTCTTCTTCTTCAATTGTATACGGCTTCTCCTCAAAACTTCTGAAACTTAAAAACAAAGGCTGTCTTCTCAAACCCTAGCCATAATTAACAAAATTCTTTGCTAAATCAATAGAAATTCGGGTCTAATTCAACAAGAAGGTAATCTCCATCCTTCTCTATCTTAAATTTGAGGAGAAATCCATATTTGTTTATTATAATTTTTGTTTTGTAATTTATCTTCTCTTGCATGCTTATTTTCAGCAATCATAGGTCCGACAAATGCGAATTCGAGTTAAAAGCTTCCATCTTCAAGCCTAAATCATCATATTTTTACTGCTAATAGGTAAGCTAAGGCTTATAGCAACTGTAAGTGAACAAATTTCAGCAGCAAATAATCTCTTGCTCGAAATATTTGGTTAAATATGTTGAATTTTACCTCTGTTCTATATTGATTGATGCTGAAAATGCCCTGTCTTGTTTTGCTCATATCTGGCTCATCCGATGTCGGATTGATTCCACTCTCTTTTCAGATTGTAGAGGACTGATTATAGTTTGTACATGTTAAATTTCATTGGGTTTTGAGTCCTTTTGGACCTTCTTAGTTGCTGTCAAAAATGAAAATCCGAGAGGGATTAAGCCCAGAATATTCTAGTGGCTGGTTAGTGTTTACGCCATAACTTTTGTGTTACTTTTCGGAATTTTGATTTCTTGGATGTTCTGAAATCCTTGTAAAATATGCCACAACTTTCATATTTTCGGTTATGACTGATTTAGAAGTCTACATAGTGGAAAATTGGCATTTTCATCGCTGTCCTGTGTTGACAGGCAGCGCAAATAATTTCTTTCTTAGTAGTATTTCTATCATAGCTTCTTCGTTACTGATCGAAATATCAAAATTTATGAAGTTTTGGAAACCTGAGGCTGTTGGCTACAATTTTTGTATTTTGTGTTTTGTATAATTTTGAAGTTTGCATAGTGGAAAATTGATGTTTCCAATGTTGGTCTGTTATGATCTGCCCCAATATTGATGTAATTGTTCGACTTTGATGATTTCATTTGCATGCTTTTGCAAGAATTTTACTATGAAATTTGATGCTAACATTTGATTCTTTTGTCCAGCAATGGACTAGTAAATTTAGAATGTGACTTGAATTTAAATTGGTTTTAAATTCGATTTAAAATTTGAATATCGGTTTTTTCCGATTAAATTGCAAATTGATGTTTTTCTGAGTTTTAAAAATCCGAATAAATTGCATAAAATCTTCTAAAATCATGGTTTGAGCAATAAATGTTTTTATACATTTTAAAGGTTTTTAAACAATTATTATTTATTTTCTAGGCTTTCAAAAATCATTAAAATTCTTTAAATGATGGGTTTTCACTCAAAATCCTTTAGATAAATTTCTATAAATTGGTTTAAAATCCCGTTTTCTCTAGTAAAATATATTATAATTAATTTTATTTACTTTAATTACTTTGATGCTTTTTCGGACGTATAAGGAAATAAATTAAACGATTTAGTAAATCCGCGAGGTATGGGACTTGAGTATTTACTTTATCGGTTAATTTCGGACTTGTACTATCGAAACGATTTTGAGGAATCATTTGATTTCCACCTTGATGTTAACCACATTGTGGTATGAGTTTGATATTATATTAGTCCATTTGGCTAATACGTATAGTCCGAGATCTCCTATTCGCGAGTATATACGAGATTAGGACTATATTGATGGAGATATACTTGCCAATGATATGAGGCAAGATTTTGATGGAATTTAATGAGTTTGATGTTTTTATGGAGTTTCTACTCGTCGATGAGATGAGATGGGTTTAGCATCTTATACCATATGCCGATGACATGAGGCGATTCTTTTGATGATGTTGATGATTTCTTAGTGTGGCATGAACTAGCGGCTGGAAAACCGCTAAGTGAGAGCGTATGGTATGGGACATACGTTACCACTTTCCGGGTTACTATCCGAGAGTTGTTGACACATTCTAGGAGAACTACCAGTACTTGGAGTCCCGATCGGGTTAAGTAATACTTGACTCGATCACTTTTGATGGCGGGGACTCAGCGGACACCGATTGGAGTGAGGTGCTCCAATCACTTTTGATGGCGGGTGTTCGGGGAGATTATAAATGACGTCATAGATCGGATTAATTCGAGATGAGGATTCCGGTCGAGAGATGGATATGGTACCATGATGGTGAACAGTACTGGTAAATAGCACGTGCAATATGCTTTTGCATGTAATAATTGGCCAATATGAGATTTCTTTTATGAGTTATGATGATGTCAATTTCATCATTTTTGATGTGTTTACCTAGCCTTATAGATGTAAATAAGGCAAATATGATTTATTTGAGGATTTTGGTGATTTCGAATTTTATGGATTTATACTTGGGATTTATGTACGACTTGAGAGCTTTATTTATTCATGGATAATGTTTGAATGTTTTCCCTTATATCATATACATGAATTCCTTCAGATTAACCCAAGTATATGTATATGCAAACCACCATAGAGACATAGTGAAGTTACTTGATATCAACCCTAGATGTTCATACCTACTTATGTTATCCTGTTGTGAAGCTCTTCTCTTTACCTTATCGTATTCCTTTCTAACGATAAGATTCAGTTGCCTGACCCGTGTGTTTATCACTCGGGTCAGACCGGGTTGTTTCAGGTTAGCTATCAGTTACGGGACTTTGCTTTGATGCATCTGCTTGGATATCATCCTAGCACTTTTGTGGTTTATATTTCTTTCCGCTTGACTCTGATGTATTTATATTGGATTCCATGTATATAGTGTGGTCGAATACCACCTTTATTGTATTCATATTGTATTGTACTAAACATGTATCAGTGTATGTGTATATATATGATGTTGATTACTGTTCTGTGATGTGCTTTACATTTAGTTATGATATTTTGTTCTGATAGATCTGTTAGCCTCCTATAGTTTTGGATTAAGCATTTACTATGTATGTCGATCCATTGAGATAGGAAAAAAAAATCATAGTGCATTTATCGACGTATTCGGTAGATATTTAAGACAAAGTTATAGATGGTCGCCCTTAACCAGCCCTATTCTCCGCTTTAGTAGACAGAATTACTCATTAATTCTCTTTACTAAGGTGGGTCTCGGGGTGGGGCGTTACAGCATGGTATCAGAGCTGTGGTCAGAACAAAGTAGAATAAACACAGAACAGTACATATATCACAATACGTCGAAGTACAATACGAGTGAATCATTGTCCTTTATTCGAGCTTGTTTTCGAATCGTGCTTTGAATCTTTTTCGAGTTTTGGGATATGTTGAGATGGAATATGTCTAGGAATATAAATTGTATTCCGTAGTATTCCATAATTGAGTTTGATGTTATCTTATCTTATGAATAATCTTATTTGGGATTATTCTATTCTTTTTTTTGTCGAGACGAGTGAGTTCGTATCTATGGAGTTGATCGATTTCTTTGAGCATTCTTATTGCATTCATTTGAGAGTTGTGAATCCTATTGAAGGGATCCACAATGATTGGCTCATTGTGGGCATTCTGAGATTTTTATTTGATGTTTCTTTTGTGAGTATTTGTTTGTTACTCACAATCTTGAGATGTATCTGATTTGAGATGGACTAACTTATTTGATGTTAAGCCCGATCCTTTTGTTGTTATAGGATCCTGTATTTATTTAGGCATCCTAATTTTATTGGGTTATTATTTCTATCACTTTGAAATGTTAATGATGATTTCGAAGTTTCTGTATTCGCTCTTGAATATCGAGATGTTGATGATATATCTCAAATTCCAATCAAGGTGACTTTGTTGAGTTTTGTAAGTCCATTTGGATTTGACATCCAATCGAGAAATCGAGTGTTGAGGTAACCTTATTCCTAGCTCTTAGCTCTTCGGTTATCCTTCCACGAGGATATCCACTAAGGAATGAGGAGAGTTTCTAGATTATTCGAGTTTGACTGAGTTTATCACTCTGCTTTGTTTGAGCGTTCTTTTCAGATAGTCAATCAATGTTATCCTTTAGCATTACTCCGTTTGAAGTAGTGATTCGTGGATTGTGTGCTTCTTCTCATTCGAGAAGAATATCTTGCTTATTCTATATCTTGCTGATTTTTTTTAGAGTGGCTCGTGACATTGTAAGATTGACGAGCACTCTATCTCCTTTTGATGATTTTGAGAATCGAGTATTCTGGAAAAATCTCGATGCATTCTCTTAATGTTCTTTGGTTTGATTTTTTTTTTAAAGCAATATATATATGAGTTTTGAAAAGAGAAATTGGAGTTTTGAGATATTTTAAAAATCAAGAATGTTTTGAGAATATATTTATTTGAGTAGTATTCTTTCATAGAAATAATTTTAGAGTGTTGGGTTATCCATCGAGTAGTTAAGAGTTTTGGTCGATACGACTGATCAACGTTATTGACAGGAATCTCCTAAATGCTATGATGAGGCAATCAGACACAATGGTTTGTGTTTTCAAAATTGAGATTTTGAAAATAATATTCTGAGATTATATATTAAATTTATTTTTGAATGGTAATTGCAGCCAATGATTTTAGAGACGGGTAACAGAGTGGCGAGGCAGTTTTGATCGTTCGATCGACTCTGCAGCCAATGGATATATCTATTATTAGAGATTCAATGGCGAGGCAACGCCATTTATTTATTTATTTATTTATTTTGAAGTTGTAAAGATGAGAATATATGAGAATATTCTTAAGTTATACTTTATTGGAAGTATATTTTGAGATTTTTGAACCTATATTAGATACATTGGATGTTTTAAGAGAAGAGTTACAAGAGTATTTGAAGATTGTTTTTAAAATATTTAAGTGGTTTAATAAAAAGAGTAAAGAAAATTTAAACCCTTAATTTATTTTGAGGGATATTTTTATGGGTTTACAAATCTCTTTGGAAATTAATTTTGAAGTAAGAGAAGAAATTTGGACTTTTAATTTGAGTTTTAAATTACTTACAAAGTAGTATATTAAAGAGTTTGAAAATTTTCAAATTTTAAAAATTGAGATTTAAAATTTAAAAGATGTTGGGATTTAAAAGTTCTAAATATCTTGGATTGAAAAGTAATTTGAGCTTATATCCTTATTTCTTGAGTATATTCTATCCTTGAGTTAATATCAACGACATGCCTTATCGCGGTCGTTCGAGTTTGGTGGCCTTGTAAGAAGTCATTCCGTGATTTATTCATCTTGTCTATTGTGTTTATCTTGTTGTGAGGATGTTCTTTCCGCATTATTATGCTGAAAATCTTATTGATGATATTCTTTATTACTTAGAGTTTGGGTTTAAGTGAGTTTGGTCCCGACTCCATTCGTAGAGTTTTGTGAAATCAATCATTTTCGATTGACTAATTGTTGAGCATTTTATTGAGTTTTTTTTTCGAAGATGGGATATCTTCGAAATTCTTTCAAGTTACTTGGAAAATTCGATGGTTTGCTAATCGCTATATAAGCATTTAATGGACCATTGGATTAACCAAGGAAGTTTTTCCTTGTTTCTCTCTACCACTCTATGTTGAGAATATGAATGGTTTGAGTTTCGAGCTTCTCTTTTATCCTTTGTCGATTGAATAAATTGTGTTGAATATAGATTTCCTCTAGAAATTGCGAGGACGCAATTTTTATAAGAGGGGGAGTCTGTAACAACCCTGGTTGGAGATTACCGTAAATATTAAATTATAATGAAGACTATAATTTAATATTGGAATTAATTGGATTAATTGGAAGAAAATGATGAATTATATTGTTTATTTGGAATAAACAATATAATATGAATAAATTTTGGGAGAACAATATAAAATAAGGTTTATTTCAAATTAAATGATTGAAGCAAATTTAAGATGAAGGAAAGATGAAGTAAACAACTTAATTATGATCTTTGAGTTGGAAATTGTCATTGATGGAATTTAGTAGGAGCATTAAAGGAATATTGGCAATTTATTCCAATATTCTCCTTTTATTGTAAAATGAAGGGGAAAATAAAAGTAGAAAGATTTTATTGTATTAATAGTAATAAACATATGTGTGAGATAAAGTTGTTCCTTTATTTCATGAATTTTGAATATAGAGATGCAACTATATTCAATTAACATGTACGATTTGGCGATAATGTAATTTATTGTCAAACTGCATCTTTTCTTTGTTAAATACAAAGAAAATTGTTAAATAATTGTTTAATCATCATATGCATAATGAATTTGAATTTTTGGGCTAATGAATTGTAACAAAATAAATTAATCACTTTATTTTGATGGTTGGAGTGATTTGGAATAATTAATGGAATTTTGTTTGGGTTGGGGAAATCATATTGGTAATTTAAAACCAATAATACATTTTATTGTAAAATAAAATATGGGGAATAAGAAGAAAAATAATCTTCTTTGAGTATATAAAAAAAATGATGGACATGAGTGAAATAAAGTTTCTACTTTATTTCATGAATTTGAATGTAGTTAATTGACTACATTTGATTAAATTGATAATTTGTACAATATTGTGCTTGTTTGCCAATATTATCATTTTATTAATTAAATATATATACAAGAATGAGTTAATAAAATAATTAATCATGATAACTATGATTAAAAATGTGAGAAATAATTTAATAATGTCTAAACATGTATTTGTTTTGTTTTGGGTACATAACATCGTTTTATTTAACCAATTGTATTAAATTTGCAATTTATTTTGCAATTATGGGAAAATGGAATAAATTGAGTAATAAATGGAAATTTAATAACAAAATTGTTAAAAATTATGTTTTGATAATTTTATTAAAAACTAGATGACATAACGAATCCAACGCATCCAAAATCATTAAAAACGGAGTAAAAATGTAGAAGTTATGAAGATTTAAGCATTGTATAAGTGTAAATTGATCAACTTCATTATTTTTGTTAAGTAATTAATTTTGGGCCTAATTACCTAACCCATATCCATTAGTCCTAATGAGAAACATCTGGAGAAAAAGTACGTTCTTCTTCTTCAATTGTATACGGCTTCTTCTCAAAACTTCTGAAACTCAAAAACAAAGGCTGTCTTCTCAAACCCTAGCCATAATTAACAAAATTCTTTGCTAAATCAATAGAAATTCGGGTCTAATTCAACAAGAAGGTAATCTCCATCCTTCTCTATCTTAAATTTGAGGAGAAATCCATATTTGTTTACTGTAATTCTTGTTTTGTAATTTATCTTTTCTTGCATGCCTATTTTCAGCAATCATAGGTCCGACAAAGGCGAATTCGAGTTAAAAGCTTCCATCTTCAAGCCTAAATCATCATCTTTTTGCTGCTAATAGGTAAGTTAAGGCTTATAGCAACTGTAAGTGAACAAATTTCAGCAGCAAATAATCTCTTGCTCGAAATATTTGGTTAAATATGTTGAATTTTACCTCTGTTCTATATTGATTGATGCTGAAAATGCCATGTCTTGTTTTGATCATATCTGGCTCGTACGATGTCGGATTGATCCCACTTTTTTTGAAGATTGTAGAGGACTGATTATAGTTTGTTCATGTAAAATTTCATTGGGTTTTGAGTCCGTTTGGACCTTCTTAGTTGCTGTCAAAAATGAAAATCCGAGAGGGATTAATCCCAGAATATTCTAGTGGCTGGTTAGAATTTATGCCATAACTTTTGTGTTACTTATCGGAACTTTGATTTCATGAATGTTCTGAAATCCTTGTAAAATATGCCACAACTTTTATGTTTTCGGTTATGACTTATTTAGAAGTCTACATAGTGGAAAATTGGCATTTTCATCGTTGTCCTGTGTTGACAGGCAGCGCAAATAATTTCTTTCTTAGTAGTATTTCGATCATAACTTCTTCGTTACTGATCGGAATATCAAAATTTATGAAGTTTTGGAAACCTGAGGATGTTGGCTACAATTTTTGTATTTTTTATTTTGTATAATTTCGAAGTTTTCATGGTGGAAAATTGATGTTTTCAATGTTGGTCTGTTATGAACTGCCCCAATATTGATGTAATTGTTCGACTTTGATGATTTCATTTGCATGCTTTTGCAAGAATTTTACTACGAAATTTGATGCTAACATTTGATTCTTTTTTCCAGAAATGGACTAGTAAATTTAGAATGTGACTTGAATTTAAATTGGTTTTAAATTCGATTTAAAATTTGAATATCGGTTTTTGCCGATTATATTGCAAATTGATGTTTTTCTGAGTTTTAAAAATCCGAATAAATTGCATAAATTCTTCTAAAATCATGGTTTGAGAAATAAATGTTTTTATACATTTTAAAGGTTTTTAAACAATTATTATTTATTTTCTAGGCTTTCAAAAATCATTAAAATTCTTTAAATGATGGGTTTTCACTCAAAATCCTTTAGATAAATTTCTATAAATTGGTTTAAAATCCCGTTTTCTCTAGTAAAATATATTATAATTAATTTTATTTACTTTAATTACTTTGATTCTTTTTCGGATGAATAAGAAAATAAATTAAACGATTTAGTAAATCCGCGAGGTATGGGACTTGAGTATTTACTTTATCGGTTAATTTCGGACTTGTACTACCGAAACGATTTTGAGGAATCATTTGATTTCCCCCTTGATGTTAACCACATTGTGGTATGAGTTTGAGATTATATTAGTCCATTTGGCTAATACGTATAGTCCGAGATGTCCTATTCGCGAGTATATACGAGATTAGGACTATATTGATGGAGATATACTTGCCAATGATATGAGGCAAGATTTTGATGGAGTTTGATGAGTTTGATGTTTTTATGGAGTTTCTACTCGTCGATGAGATGAGATGGGTTTAGCATCTTATACCATATGCCGATGATATGAGGCGATTCTTTTGATGATGTTGATGATTTCTTAGTGTGGCATGAACTAGCGGCTAGAAAACCGCTAAGTGAGAGCGTATGGTATGGGACATACGTTACCACTTTCCGGGTTACTATCCGAGAGTTGTTGACACATTCTAGGAGAACTACCAGTACTTGGAGTCCCGATCGGGTTAAGCAATACTTGACTCGATCACTTTTGATGGCGGGGACTCAGCGGACACCGATTGGAGTGAGGTGCTCCAATCACTTTTGATGGCAGGTGTTCGGGGAGAATATAAATGACGTCATAGACCGGATTAATTCGAGATGAGGATTCCGGTCGAGAGATGGATATGGTACCATGATGGTGAACAGTACTGGTAAATAGCACGTGCAACATGCTTTTGCATGTAATAATTGGCTAATATGAGATTTCTTTTATGAGTTATGATGATGTCAATTTCACCATTTTTGATGTGTTTACCTAGCCTTATAGATGTAAATAAGCCAAATATGATTTATTTGAGAATTTTGGTGATTTCGAATTTTATGGATTTATACTTGGGATTTATGTACGACTTGAGAGCTTTATTTATTCATGGATAATGTTTGAATGTTTTCCCTTATATCATATACATGAATTCCTTCAGATTAACCCAAGTATATGTATATGCAAACCACCATAGAGACATAGTGAAGTTACTTGATATCAACCCTAGATGTTCATACCTACTTATGTTATCCCGTTGTGAAGCTCTTCTCTTTACCTTATCGTATTCCTTTCTAACGATAATATTCAGTTGCCTGACCCGTGTGTTTATCACTCAGGTCAGACCGAGTTGTTTCAGGTTAGCTATCAGTTACGGGACTTTGCTTTGATGCATCTGCTTGGATATCATCCAAGCACTTTTGTGGTTTATATTTCTTTCCGCTTGACTCTGATGTATTTATATTCGATTCCATGTATATAGTTTGGTCGAATACCACCTTTATTGTATTAATATTGTATTGTACTAAACATGTATCAGTGTATATGTATATATATGATGTTGATTATTGTTCTGTGATGTGCTTTACATTTAGCTATGGTATTTTGTTCTGATAGATCCGTTAGCCACCTATAGTTTTGGATTAAGCATTTACTATGTATGTCGATCCATTGAGATAGAAAAAAAAAATCATAGTGCATTTATCGACGTATTCGGTAGATGTTTAAGACAAAGTTATAGATGGTCGCCCTTAACCAGCCCTATTCTCCGCTTTAGTAGACGGAATTACTCATTAATTCTCTTTACTAAGGTGGGTATCGGGGTGGGGCGTTACAACTAAGTATTTAGGGACTAATTAAGAATTTAATTAAGGATTAGTTGGTTAATTAAGAAGGATTGATTTATTTAGTATCAAATATTTCGTAAATAACCAATGTTATTTAAGCTAAGTGGAATAACTGATTCATAGCAAAATAATTAAGAGAGGATTACTCAGAATAATTTATTAAATAATTACTTTTATGAATTAGTAAAAGATAATTAATTTGAGAAATCAATTTAATGGATTGATTTATTAATGTGATTAATTAAGGACTAATCACTTAATGGAATTAATTAGTGATGATAATAAAAGTAATTAAGGCTAATTACTGAATGTCATTAATTAAGTAAAGTAATTAATGGATAATTACAGAATGTAATTAATTAATAGGTAATTACTTGATGGAAGCAATTAAAGAATAATTACTTAGTGAAAGTAATTTAAGCATTAATTACTCAATATAATTAATTAAAGGATTCCTTAATTAATTAATTAATGTAAGTAATTAGGAATAAGTAATTACTAAATGTAATTAATCAAGGTTGATTAATAAATGTGGTAAATTAATTAAAGGCTAATTACAGAATGTAATTAGAAAGAATAGCTAAGGGATTATTAATTATTGGTTTGTAATGAATTATTGTTAAGTAAGCAAGATTAAAAGTAATTAAGGAAATTAATTTGATTATGAATGGGTGACTAATCAATCTTGCTTATGAATGATTGATTGATATTTCTGGTATAAAATGTTTGTTATATGATCTGTTTGTCTTGAATAATGATTGTGAGGTTATCTGTCATTGATGAATTGCTATATTAAAAGTGATATCATGTATTAAAGATTGAATTGTGTTTCACTTAATCAATGGGGAATTATGATGGAAATTGAATTTGAAGAGACCGGAGTCGGGTATTAGTAATATCCGAAACCACTTCGATTTGTAATTTATAACGTCTCTGTTCAGATTTGATATGTGAAATCTATATATTGGTTTGGGATGATTTAAGTGAACTGGATCATTTAATCTAAATTTGGTACTTAGTAAATTGATGTGTGGATTAAATGATGTCTATAACAACGTGTGAAGTAGTAAATTGATATAAGTTACCCCGGGTTTATATAAATTGTATGCTTTTGTGTTCCAAGTTAGATGGGTTTACTCACGCTGGTCTCCAGCCTGACCCGGGTGTTACTTTGATGTAATGCTCGGGTCAGACCGAGTATTACAGATTTTCAGGTAAGGACGTTCTGGAGCTCAGGAGGCGAGCTGGATGGCAGGGACGTTTGGAGAGATTCCACTATGATATTGTATATATCTAAGACATGTTAAATTGTATCTGTCCAATGTTGTATAAAATGGTTGTAACTCTGATATATCGATGTAAATTGATAAATACAGTTTTCTTTGGTATAACTATTATTATTGATATTATATTTTATCCGCTGCGAATGTGAGTTTGTGTGTTTCTTTTCTGTTCTTCTTCTATCTCTTTCTTCTTTTCTCTAACTATCTGAAATTTCGGGATCGAAAATTTCCGGGTCGTTACAATTTAGGTTATATAAGTGAATCAATAATTAAAGAGATCAAATTTTCAACATGCATTGAGTTTACTGTGTTTTCTTGTCCAGGTCAAAACTACTTTCAAATTTTACTTAAAAGTATTTTTAAAACCTAGATCTTGATTAAACAAACATGTTTTGTTTAAACCTTAAGGCCTAAATGGATTAAAGGGAAAGGTTTGGATTTTTGAAACAGGTTTTGTAACCTGTAATTTAAAAATAGAGGTAATATGTCTGTTCCCAAACATGCACTGATGTATATATTCATTATCGTATACATGCAACCATATTTCACAGCTTCACTTCAAATATTCATCACAAACATCAAGTTTTAGCTCGGATTTAAAGTAGTTTACTCACCTTTTGTTTTGAGAGAGAGAACCTTGAAGTTGTTTTAAATTTGAAAATCTGGATACTTGTTTTTGATGTTGATCTGCTTTGTTGTTAGATTTGAATTGATCCTTGAATCTTTGATCTTGATTTGCTTGATTACTTGATGTTTGTTGAATCTATGCTTTAATTCAGGTTTGAGATGAATTCAGGCTTCAAGTTTGAAAAATTGTAAATGTTGTTTTGTTTTTAATTTGTTTTTCTGGTTTTAAGTTTTCCAGTTTTAGTTTTTAATTTGCAGGTTTGAGTTTTTGAATAAAAGAAAAATTAAGAAGTTTGACACTTGTTTATTTTCATGTTTAAAATTATTAAACTTGTATTTGCATGTTTATAATTAAGTTACACTTGTTAAATATATGTTAAATTTTTAACACTTGTAAAATTTCATGTTGTGAGCTTACATTTGTAATTTGCATGATAATAATGTCTTTTATATAATTTATATACTATATTATATTTATTTTATTAATTTATATTCTATTTTATATTTTAATGAATACATTTTCTTATATTAATATTTTATATAATTTCAAAGAGTATTATTTTAAAACTAAGTTATACACTAATAAAAAATCACATATATATTATTTTTAAATCTAATTTCTTTTTAAGATGTTTATACTTTTGAATTTCAAATTCAAGTTTCAAATTACAATCTATTTATATATAAAACAAACACTTATGTTATTTGTTTCTAAAAATTCAAATTAATTCGCAATTATAATTCCAAAATTAATATTAATTTCTAAATTAAATTTGATTTAAAAACGGGATCGCTACATTAGTTTCACATTTAGTTTTGCTACTAACTTTTTGTATTTTATTTCTAATATGGGTTTTGAATTGCTCTTTGTCTTTAATGCCCATGGGCTGTTGTCACCACAATCAGAACTGGTTTCTACTTCTTCAAATAAAACTTATTCATGTGTAGTCATTATTTGTGCTTCATCTTGCAGTATTATTATATTTTTACTTTTTTAGGTACTTCTAGTTGAATGTTCTCTGGAATTCCCTATAACATAGCAAAAGCATTCTGATTTGGCTCAAACTGCTGCTCGGTTATCACATTCTGATGAAGGGTCAAAGCCTTGCCCTTGTTCTTCTAGTGGAAGTCAGTTATACAGCTAGTAGATGCTAATTTCCTATGTACTTTGGTATGTAATTCATTCTATATAATAGGATTTAATTCAATATCAAACATGTTAATTGAAATAGATGTACTGTGGATTGTCTTGCGAGCTCTACTGTTTTGGTCACTAAATTTTTGTCACTACAATAGAGCAATTAGAGTTGTTATGGCTATAGACATTAGAAATTGAACATGGTTTTATTTGATGTTCATATTCAATTTGTATAGTATCAAGATCGAGCATTATTTGGTTAAACGAAAATAAACCAACCATACCAATTGACGCAGCGTAGGAAGTGAATTCGACGATGTAAATCGAATCCGCCCAGGATCTCACACGATTAGTGGAAATAATCGGTGATTCGTTGATAAATCGACGAATTTAAGAATACGGTAAGGCCCAAATCCGTTGATCACGAAGATACCGGACTTTAGCAATCTTTGACACGTTGATCGCGCACGATACCGTGAGAGAAGATCTTCAATTCTTCGAACGTTGATCAAGCGCACTTGATTCCATGAATTGGCTTCTACAATCGTTGATTCGAGCGCACTCGAATACCGAAAGTGGAGATAGGAGATAACACTCAACTACCAATTTAAATGGAGGCACAAAGCACAAACCAAATTTTATTCAAAATTCAACAACCCCAAATAACCCAACACGTCCATATTTATAGGGTTACAATTCACACTAGGTCGTTCACGACCTAACACCACGCGATCTGCGACCTAATACAGAAGCACGCGAGTTAACAACAAAACGCAATACAACACATATTCGACCTAACATAAAGCAAATACAACAATGCGACTCAATGTATATACATACGACCCAATATACAACACAATGACCTAAAGTACAACTCACGCGACCTAAAATCAACGACCTAAACAAAATAATCAGCGACTTAAGGAATTGGCAGCGACTTTACTTCGTTCACGACCTAAAGGAGTATGGCACCGAGCTAGAGAGGAGCGGCATGTATTCGCATCTTGATCGCGACCTAGGGTTTCACGGCTTAGGCTGGTAGTGCGACCTTCTTCTTCGTGACCTTCTTTCACGCAACTTACAGAATTGAGAAAGGAGTTAGGTCGCGTAGCGACGTACGATGGCTCGGTGAAGGGTTCACGACCTAGGGAAGGTCGGTCTTTGATTTGCGACATACGGTAAGTCGCTCGCGACCTAAAGATGAAGAGAGATCTTCTTCTTCGACTTATGGTGGCGCGATTCAAGGTAAGCGCTGCATCATCCTCCCCTGGTTGAAAAGAATTCATCCTCGAATTCACATTCTCCTCTTCAAGCATCTCCCCATAATACGGAATTAAGTGTTTGACATTGAAAACATCAGAAGTATGAACATTATCTGGCAATCTCAACTGATACACATTTTCATTGATCTTCTTCAAGATTTCCACTGGACCAATTTTTCAAGCTTTCAACTTGTTGTAAGTTCCAACTGAAAAACGATCTTTCTTCAAAACAGCGTAATCCAAATCACCTTCTCTGAAGTTCACACTCCTTCGCTTCTTATCTGCCAACTGTTTATACTTCTCATTTGATGCAAGCAATCGTTCATGAACAACTTTGTGACATTCTTGCAAATCATTCACCAAATCACTAGCTCGTTTAACAACCCCTTTCTGAAATGGAACTATTGATAAATTCAACGGTCCTTTTGGAATTGTTGAATAAACAATCTGAAATGGACTGACACCCGTACTACGGTTGATAGCATGATTATGAGCAAACTCCGCTTGACATAACTTCTCATCCCAACTCTTCAGATTATCCTTCACAAGACACCGCAATAAATTTCCCAACAATCTATTCACCACCTCTGGTTGCCCATCTGTGGCGGATGATAAGCGCTACTAAAATTCAGCTTCGTTCCAACCATCTTCCACAAACTCAGCCAAAAATGACTTAGAAATCTAGTATCCCGATCAGAAACAATAGATTCAGGTAGCCCATGCAATCGGTACACCTCTTTAAAGAATATCTGAGCAACTCGGACGGCATCGGCTGTCTTCTTACAGGCTATGAAATGTGCCATCTTCGAAAACCTATCCACCCCAACAAGTACAGAACCATTCCTCCTTTGAGTTCTAGGCAAACCCAAAACGAAATCCATGCGGATATCAACCCATGGTCTGGTAGGTACAGGTAATGGCATATATAATCCCGCATTCGTAGCTGTTCCCTTCAAAACTTGACAGATATGGCATCTCTCCACAAATCTCTCAACTTCTTTTCTCATTGACGGCCAAAAATAAAATTGAGAAATCAACTGCAATGTACGATCTCTACCCACATGGCCTTCTTCATGTAACTCCTTTACAATCTTCATTCGCAAGCTACACTCTGGTACGCACAATCGTGTCCCCTTAAATAGAAAACCATCCACCATCACATATTCATCCATCTTTCCCTCCTTGACTTCATCTACAAACTTCGCAAAGTACGGATCCTCAATAAACAATTCTGGTAACACATCAAATCCTGTCACTTCTACCCTCATTGTAGTCAACGAATGATTCCTTCGACTTAATGCATCTGCCACACGATTTGTCACTCCCGACTTATGCTTCACAACAAACGTAAACTGTTGTAAGTATGCAATCCACGAGGCATGTCTAGATGCAATCTTGTCCTGCCCTTGCAAATGTTTCAATGCTTCATGATCAGTACACAGAACAAATTCTTTATGGAACAAATAGTGTCTCCAATGCTTCACGGCTTGCACAACAGCATAAAATTCCACATCATAAGTATTATATCTCCTCTTGCTCCCGAAAGCTTCTCACTGAAATAAGCAATAGGACGGCCCTTCTGACTTAACACCCCTCCAATCCCAACTTTAGACGCGTCGTATGCAGCTCAAACAACAATTGAAAGTCTGGTAATACTAGAATTGGTGCTGACGTCAAAAGTTCCTTGATCCGCTCAAAAGAAAATCCTGCTTCCTCTGACCATGAAAATTGCTTCCCCTTCAATACAATCAGTAACTGGTGCCATCACGCTACTGAAATGTGGAATAAATCTTCGGTAGAATGATGCTAATCCATGAAAACTTCTAACTTCTGTTATTGTCCTGGGTTGTGGCCAATTTTTGATTGCTTCAGCTTTATTCTGATCCACTTGTATACCTCCTTTTGATACAACATATCCCAAAAATAAAACACTATGCGTCATGAACACGCATTTCTTCGTTGCAGCATAAAATTGTTCCTGTCGCGGTATCATCAACACTTCTCTCAGTTGATGCAAGTGTTCTTCTGGGCTTCCACGGTATATCAGTATATCATCAAAATACACCACCACGAACTTCCCAATAAATGGTCTAAAGATCTTATTCATCACCCGCATAAACGTATTAGGTGCATTCGAAAGACCAAACGGCATAACCAGCCATTCATACAACCCCTCCCGTGTCTTGAACGCTGTTTTCCATTCATCACCTGGTCTAATTCGGATTTGATGATAACCGCTCTTCAGATCAATTTTAGAAAATATATTAGCTCCATTCAAGTGGTCTAGCAAATCATCCAATCTATGCATAGGAAACATGTATCGGACAGTAATCTTGTTCAATGCCCGACTATCGGTACACATCCGCCAAGTTCCATCCGTCTTTGGTACCAATAAGGCCGGCACTACACAAGGACTCAAGCTCTCCTGAACACGCCCCTGTTCTAACAACTCCTCCACCTGCCTTCTTAGTTCCTCATGCTCCTTAGGACTCATTTAGTAATGTGGCCTGTGAGGTAATACCGCTCCTGGCACAAGATCAATCTGATGCTGTATATCCCTCAACGATGGTAATTATTTGGGTAGCTCTTCAGGAAACACATCCTCGAATTCTTCCAACATTGGTTTGACTTCCTCTGGAACTACAACAGAATCAGTAGCTTCACGTCCAATCAACAAAAACACCTCTGGACTCTCCTCTACTTCTCCAACAAACTCCTTCAAAGTCAACAAAGTCTTCAACCCCTCAATCTCTTCTGACTTGCTCTCTCCTTGCTTTCTCTTCTTCGGAACTAAAATGATCTTAACACCTTCAAACATAAAGCTGTAGCTATTGGTTCGACCATCATGTTGCACTGCTCGGTCATACTGCCATGGTCTTCCCAAAAGTAAGTGACAAACATCAATCTCCACCACATCACACCAGATCTCGTCTTTATACTTTTTCCCAATCGAAAATGGAACATGAACTCGCCTATCCACCTTCACCTCTCCTCCTTTTCTCAACCATGCTAACTTGTAAGGATTTGGATGCTTCTCTGTCTTCAACTTTCTCACAGCTTCGGTAGAAATGATATTGTCACAACTTCCCGCGTCAATCACAAATTTACACACCTTTCCTTGTATGGTGCATTTCGATTGAAAAATATTACTCCTAAACCAACTAGCCTCTTCTTCCTGTTTCGGTGTCAAACATGATCTCTTCAACATTAGATTACATCCTTCATCTTCCGACGCGATATCCTGTTCATCCTCTCCAACTGGACAAGAATGACCTTCATCAACATCCTCATCTTCAATCTCAGCAATCATTGCCCGCTTCTTCTGCTTTAGACATTCATTGCTCTTGTGGTCAAACTCTTGACAATTAAAACATTTGATACTACTATTGACCTTTTCCTTCGCAACCTCATTCACAACTGGTTTACTGACAGCCATGGAAACGTTAGCATTGCCACTAGCTCCCTTCACTTGATTGTTGGAATTTGTAAACACACCACCTCCTCGTCTTCCCTGCTTCTCCCAAGCCAACGCTTTTTGGTGTGCTTCAGCCACAGATCTAGGGTCAAACATATTTACCATGTCCTGGATCTGGATCCTCAACCCCCCAACAAATCTAGCGGTCAACTGTTCTTCCGTCTCCATGATGTCATTTCGAACAATCAGTTGATAAAATTCATCAGCAAATCATTAACAGTCTTTGTCCCCTGCCTCAGATTCTGCAAACGTTGGTACATTAGAGATTGATAATTGTAAGGTAAGAAAGTAGCTTTCATTAACTTCTTCATCTTCTTCAATGAAACAATCTTTGACTTCCCCATTCTCTCTCGTGTAAGTTGAGTCTGCTGCCACCATGCCATAGCTCTCCCTCTCAATCTCGTAGCAACCAACTTAACTCTGCGATTCTCGGGAACTTCTTTGAAGTCAAAAATTTCCTCAACATTTGAAACCCAATCCAAAAATTCTTCCGTAACCATACCACCCTTAAACTCTGGAATTTCAATTTTCATTCCGGACTCCCATTTGTGATCATACTCTAAATGATTTCTTCCTTGGCTTTGATTTCGACTATGAACACTACCACCATCAAATTCCTCATCAAAATCTGATGCATATCGTTGTCGATCATGACCACCAACATCTCTACCACCACCATTTCTTCGAGCTACATTCCTCTGATCACGAAATCCACATCCTTCTATTTCATTCATCAACATTCCTTTCACGATCGTCAACATTCCTATGATCATGATCTCCTCTTCTCTCCTGATCCGACTGTGGTGAAACTCGGTTTCCCCCATGACTCGATTCTGGTGAAACCCTTCATCTACTTTGATTCATTTCAAGCATTATTCTCTCTAATCGACCAATCCCTTCATTCTACTTCTCAGTGAAACTCTCGTTGATTCGTTGCTCCATTTCATCGGCCTTTCTCTTCCATACAAAGCATTAATAATGCGATGACGTTGAGCTCGTCTCGGTGGCATAATTGAACTTCAACAAATTCAAAAAAATTCAAACACTTTCCGATCTTTGATCCAAAAGGATATGGATCGAAACTTCCAACTTGTTGCAACTTCACGATGAACACGATGAACACCAAACTTCTCAACAATTGCAAATCTGAACTCCAAACTACAAATTCTCGAAACCCAGTTCTCTAAATGATACAAACTTCAAATGACGCAAACTCCTTGCAACCTGGCTTTGATACCAAACTGACGCAGCGTAGGAAGCAAATTCGACGATGTAAATCGAATCCATCTGGGATCTCACACGATTAGCGGAAATAATCGGTGAATCGTTGATAAATCGATGAATTTAAGAATACCGTAAGGCCCAAATCCGTTGATCACGAAGATACCGGACTTTAGCAATCTTCGACACGTTGATCGCGCACGATACCGTGAGAGAAGATCTTCAATTCTTCGAACGTTGATCAAGCACACTTGATTCCGTGAATTGGCTTCAACAATCGTTGATTCGAGCGCACTCGAATACCGAAAATGGAGATAGGAGATAACACTCAACTACCAATTTAAATGGAGGCACAAAGCACAAACCAAATTTTATTCAAAATTCAACAACCCCAAATAACCCAACACGTCCCTATTTATAGGGTTACAACTCACACTAGGTCGTTCACGACATAACACCACGCGATCTGCGACCTAATACAGAAGAACGCGACTTAACAACAAAACACAATACAACATATATTCGACCTAACATAAAGCAAATACAACAATGCGACTCAATGTATATACATACGACCCAATATACAACACAATGACCTAAAGTACAACTCACGCGACCTAAAATCAACGACCTAAACAAAACAATCAGCGACTTAAGGAATTGGCAGCAACTTTACTTCGTTCACGACCTAAAGGAGTACGGCACCGAGCTGGAGAGGAGCGACATGTATTCGCATCTTGATCGTGACCTAGGGTTTCACGGCTTAGGCTGGTAGCGCGACCTTCTTCTTCGCGACCTTCTTGCACGCGACTTACAGAATTGAGGAAGGAGTTAGGTCGCGTAGCGACGTACGATGGCTCGGTGAAGGGTTCGCAACCTAGGGAAGATCGGCCTTTGATTTGCGACATACGGTAAGTCGCTCGCGACCTAAAGATGAAGAGCGATCTTCTTCTTCGACTTATGGTGGCGCGATTCAAGGTAAGCGCTGCATCACCAATTCAATTTGGCCGGTTTGGTTTGGCTTTGAAACTAGATTGGTTTATAATAGGTCCGTAAAAAATATAGTTTGGTTATCTGTTTAACCAAAGTAATCGAACATTTATTATACTTTTAAAATTATCGATGTTATAATAATTTGTTTAGATTAGTATAGTGATCAAACAAATTTTATTTATCATATATGTATCAAAATTACTTTTAGAAGGCATGAGAATGAGAAATAAGAATACCTTAATCATATATTTATGTTTTATTTCAAATTACACTGAATATTCCAAATATAATGTGTAAAAAGTTTATTTCGGTTAAATCGGATAACCAATCGAACTAACCAAACTTAATTTGGTTGGTTTGGTGTGGTTTTTATTTTAATTGGTTTTAGTTCGGATTAACACATTTCATCGTCGGATAAACCAAACCAACCAAATGCTCATCCCTATTATAAATTTCCATGTCAATTTCAGTAGGATAAGTGAAATGTACATCAACTTTTATTAACACACGCGTGTAATTCAGCCAAGTTTCATGTGCAGTAGTAGTATCCATATGTATTGGATGGCTAAGCACACTAGCAAACCTTCTTATGCCTTCATTGTTCTAGTACTCGAGTTCAAATTTGTAGATCTAACCTATATAGAAACTGTAGAGCATAACCCTTAGTAGTACTTATACCCAGTTTCCATTTCTTAATGACCAAGATTTTGGATACAATAATATACGGACTGATTTAATAATCTTTACACAGTCCAAAAAGTTGTAAAACTTGATGAAAATGAAACCATTTTTTTATAATACATTTCATACATACCACATGACTGCCAAGTTTTGTTAATAAATCCCTTAAAATTGTTATACATAGGCCTTCTCCTTAAAATAAAAACGACTAGTGTATTGCTCCATTTGTCTGCAGAGGTGTCGAATAAAGATTTAGGTAGCTGACCATTATTCTATCTCCTTTCTGTAGTGGTGAATAATAGGTAAGATCTATGATTTCTTCCTCTTTCTCTACTTCGAAGACTGTAACAATTTCAACCTGACTTTGAACCACGATTTGTGGTGTTGTCCTTCATTCGATGCCCCTGAGATTGATGCCCTATGATGTGATCTTTGTCCTACCGCCACCAGTGGTGGGAATGAGCAATGTCAGGTAGTTTGGGCAGAATTTGGTGTGTTATAACCGTTTCCCCCAAGTAGCTGGTTCCCCCATTTCAATTTGTTTTTTATATAATATTGTATCTGTGTGTATATATATGTGTGTGTGTGTGTGTGTGTGTGTGTGTGTGTGTGTATGTATGTATGTGTATATAAAATTATAATTTTTAACATGAAAGTAACCTAAGCTATGCCATCAATATTTTCAAAACACAAACTATTCAAAAATTACGTTGTGTGTGAAATATACATATAGTAATAAAGTTGTCAATGTTTCAAAAAATGAAAATATAATATATATATATATATATATATATATATATGTGTGTGTGTGTGTGTGTGTGTATGTATGTATGTATGTATCAGTATATTTAACAATTTGGCCCTAATTTTTATGCAAAACTCCAAGAATGATATTTACAACTCAAAAAAGATTCAAATATATATATGCAGATTCAAACGGTTATAGTTGACAACATTTACGCATATAAAATCATTGTAAAACATGAGGGATATAATCTTTACTAAAAGATGCGGTGTATAGTTAAAACTGAGATTAGATAATTATCGTAAGAAGTAGTCTAAGAAACACACCTTAGATGAAGATATCTCTTTAGATCCCCAAGATCTACACCCAATCCTTGCTAGAGATAGATGAACCACATATGTTCATTATTATTTCTTGATGTTTGCATTTGATTTGGAGTTGAAATTTTTTGAATTTTTTTAAATTCTTCCATGAAAGGTTAGGAGGAGAGAAGAGAAAAATGAATGAAAAAGAATAAGTTGTCTGCAGGAAATGAATTAATGGATTTATTTCAGTTGAAAGAATGAAACTTTTCTTATTCTTTAATTAGAACTTCCCTGATTAATTCTCTTAAATATATCTCTCTCTCTGCTCCTCCCTCTTCACATGGTATAGCTGAAATTACATGCCAACAAATAACATGATTTTTTTATAAATCATTTCACATTATCTTATTTTAAACCCGTTTAGAATTATATCAATAATATATCGATGCGCGCAAACGTGAATTTTACTAATGCATTTATATAATTACAAACAATTCTCAATCTTTTAAATAATAATTATATTTCTTAAATATTTATTGATTCAATTAATTTACAACATTTTATAAATTAATTAAATCAGGTCATCTTTTGAAGAATTCATCATTACGGTTATGCGACTTGAAGGTTTAAATTCAGTCAGTGATTAATATTGAATATTTCGAATATTAACGTTCACACGTCACCTTACCTACTGGTCTGACGGGCTGAGCTTATCTCTTACACATCTTTTGGTAAAATTCAATTTTACTTATTATAAACGGCACCTGGTAGTAACAGTTATTTACACTTATTTTTTCCATCAAGACTATATCACATTAGGACTTATGTAATTTGATTTTGGTCAAAACTCCAACATCGTCCACATTCAACTTTGTAATTCCAAACACATGATCCTTGATTCAATAATAACAAATATTATTAACCTTACTGCACTGGCCAAAGATTTTGGTTTTGAATCGACTACGGTTGACCATAATACTAAGCCTATATAATCATTGTGACGAATTCTCTATTAAATAATGTTTCGCTTCCAATGCTTCAACTTAGACCCAACTATAGCCATTCGATGGATGGCATGCCGTGATTTAACTATAATCAAAGTGGAGTGTTCATGTTGAAGTTCGAAAGCAATCTCAAGTCGAGAAAATTGTGTAACATCAATACTTCGAGATTGTCTATTTAACCTTAGTTATATTTATCAACAGAGAACTCTCGAGTGAGTCATTTCATATTTATCCAACAGCTATCAGTATATAACCCCTTGATGCCCCCAATAGCCATGAGAAATACACTGTCCAATGTTTGGAAAATGCTACGAACTCTAGTCTTAATGGAAGAATCGGTATCCTTTCTCAAAACATCTTGACTAGGAAAATTTAAAATAATATGTTATTTTCATTGTGATAAAATTCCTATGATAACAACACTTTTTTAACTACTATTACAGAACATGCCATTTATGAAGTTTATGTATTAAACTGTGACGACTTGAATTTTCGAACAAGTTAAAATTGCCAAAAAATCTGTCCGTTCTAAAACTACTAATGAAAAATAACAACTTAATACACCATATTTTATAAATATTCAATATTACTAAATGTATAGGATACAATTACAATTATATAACTTATCAGAGTAATTAATTAATTTATTAATTCTTCAAAGTGTGCTTTAATACATACCAAATACAATGACTATAAATCTACCACTGCACAACTCTGATGAGAGAGACAACACTATCCTTACCTGCGAACTCAATAAACAATGTAAATGTGGAATAAAATAGTAAGCAGGAAAGATACAACAATACAAGATAAACAACAACCAATAACAGATAAACATGAAGGTTATATTATTTTAGGGTTTGCATCAATACCACTTGTGACTGCCTATGTACCCCTATCTAATTAGGTATCCAATTAGATATAGGATCAAGCCAACGTTGTTCTCCTACCGCAAATAGGACTCATGGAGCCTACAATGCAACAAACAATATGCAATTACCAAAACCACCCACTTAGGCTTAATCTTTAATTTAGATTTTCAAATCAAATTACCTTTATGGAAATTATCTCTTTGGACTGTATTCTTGAATTCTTATTTCAAAACTTTTGAAATGTATATCTTTTATATTCAAATTATACTTTACTTCTGGATCTTAAATCAAATCACTTTTGAAAAGTTTATGTGGAAATCCCAAATACTACAATAAAAACATATCGAACCATATGCAACCAGATCGGAAGGTTTTCTCAATAACAAGGCAACTGGGTCCCATTCTTCATATAATCGATAAAAAAGTACATCCCTCTATTCTAAGAGCGGACTATACCAAAAACATGTGCCCACTTTTTAGTTATGGGTTACCCGAATCATCAGTAACATAACAAAACATTTTATATCCCGAAGTGATAAATCATTTCACACTAATATTTACAAGTACTTTCAAATCTATAATAATTTTCATTTCCCAAATCCATTCAAAAATCATCTTAAAACCATCGGGCTAAGTCCTCGAAATTCTTTCTGTTTTATAAAACGTTTTTATAAAACCATTCTTGTATAAATCACTTTTATATAATATACATTCAAAATATTCATTACCAAACATTTCTATTTCTTTTAAAGGGAAAACATTTCATAAAATTTCCATTTGAAAACCAATTTTCAAAACAATTCATTAAATTGAAGTGAACCAAATATTACCGCTAAGCACCTTATAGTCAAATTGTGAAATAATCATAAGGTGTTAGCCTACAATTCTTTCCTACCCAGCCCATGCATATGGATAATTAATTGCCTATAAACTGGTTGAGCAAAGTCAACAATCAATAAAGAACAATTAGTGCTCATGAACTGATCGAGCGCAATTCAAACGTTCAATCAATGAAATAAGCACAACAATAAATGATAATCAATGCTTCATTCTATAAAATATTTATAACACGTTTTATTTTACCTTGAGTTAAAATGATTTGATATTTATTTTGGAGCATCCAGGCTTTCCTTTCGATATGTTTCGTCCTTCGCCCAAGTTCCCTTGGATCTCACAGATGAAACACACGTACTAGTCGTTTCTACATATCCCATTAAATATTTAACTTCTAAATTTTAAATTACTTAATTAACCATCAAAATGTAATATTAAGCAAGGAAATCAAACCATTGCTTTAGAAAACAAAGTAAACAACCATTCAACAAGGGTTTTCAAACAACACTTAACACTTAAAGTTATTTCAACTTAGCAATGGTTTTAATGAACTTAAAATAAGAAATAACTTACTTTGGATTCCACTCCGTCAAACTTTAAGGCAATGAACTTAAGATCTAACGCATACTTCCTACCATGCTTCGGAACCAAATGAAAATAAGCCTAAATTCCTTATTTCTAATGCTTGGCCAAGTCTTGAAATGGAGATTGGTCAAAAGTATAGAGAAGAAGTAATAGAGCTTTGAACTTGAATTCTCAAAATTAGACCCGAAAAATAGGTCATCTTCTCTCTTATTTTTAACTCTCTGAATCTCAAATGTTGTAAAAACTTCTTAACTGAAAAATTGTTGCAAATTCTTTTCTCTTGAATTTAAAAAAATAATCACTTGATTTTATTTAGTTTTGAGGAAGATATGGTAAAAAGAATAAGAGCTATTCTCGGATTCACAAATATAAAGCCCAAAAATGTACTTCGAAAACTTGAGTTTCAGGTATAGTAAACTTCAAAACTGGAAAAAGTGATCAACACTAAAGTTGTAGCTACTAGAATTTAATATGGTTTAAAGAAAATAATTTCTTAATTTGGATCTGTTATGATCAAGTTATGATAAAAAAATGGCCTATTCTCTGGCTTAAAAACCGGGCTCAAAGAATACACTGGAAAGAAGTGGATTATTGACATGGTTAATTTTAGAATGAGATAACATGGTCAACATGAAAGTTGTACTTGATAAATACTAATTTGAAAAAAAACATTTTTGCATTTTGGTTCTGTTTTGAAGAAGTTACGACCGAGAGAAGAAGAGGTAAAATATGGAGAGAAAAAAGGAGTTTGATTTGAAGAGTATGAACATTGATTTCTCTTGAATATTTTGTAAACATTTTGACATTATTTCTTTCTAATTTTTCCTATAGCTTGGAAGCCATTGAAGAAAAGAGAAAGAAGGTGAAGAAGTTTGAGAAAAGAAGATGAAGAAATATGAATGAAAGTGAAGAAGGAGGTGGGTATTTATAGAAAAAGAAAGAAGTGGTAAATTTACCAAAATAACCTCTTACCAAATCACCAAACTATCCTTACTTCGACCTAAAGCAACATCTACTTTTTCAATACATAACATCATTCTTTCACTTCTTACTTTGTGTCTTAGTCACTTAAAGATTAAGTAAAGAAAAGTAATTATTTTGTTGGATTTTGATTTGGTGTTTACTTTTCTTACTTTTGTTAATTCTTACATACTTTTACTAATGACTTCTAGAAGTTTTCTAATTATATTTAGTAAAATTAAACATTTTTAGTCATTAGAATGTGTAATATATATGTTAAAACATGTTACCAAGGGGCGATAATGTTGTGGCAACTTATTTTGAACAAAATGTTGATTTTCGACAAAACGTTTTCCGGTCACATTTTGATGTTTTTGTTAAACTATTTATTCATGTAAACCAAGCTTAAAAATAAATTTCTTATTATCTTTAGTTAATTAAAACAAGTATATTTGACATATAAAATAATATAAAACAATATCCAAATCTCTTATAAAAATACAACATTGGTTTATCGATATGCGACGAAATTTGTCAAGTTTATAAAATAAGTTTTATATATTTATCGAACCATTATAAATTAAATTACTATTATTATCAAATGAGTTTGATATCATTTATACATATATTTAAAATGAATTATTTATCCTTTAAAAAAATTCTCAAATATTTATCCTACTTTATCGGAATCCGACTTTTGTCAATTTTACAAAGAGAATCCAAAATCATTATTCAATATAAAAAATAAGTTCATCATTCTTATTTATCACATAAAATATGATTGTTTAAGTTTGAAAATTCTACATTTGAATATTTAAATAAATTAAATCCATTTCAAAGTGGTAAAACTACGGTTCGTTACATAGATATACTTTAATTAAATAAATAATCAATATAACACATATATCAAATATATAATAGAAAGAAAACACCTTTTATTTTAGTTATCGAGTTAGATGTTTGTAATAGATTACATAATTGCTCTTAGGCATAACCTTAACTCTGTTAATCTCTCACTTGCACATAGAGTTAATTATGGACTCTAATTCCAACTTCATCGATTGGTTTTCTCAATAAAAATCGAGTAAGTACTTCAGTGAATGGGTATGCTATGTTTCTTTAAATTATCTACACTATCGATTAACTCTCTTTGATGCTGATAAAATTCCATTATCATATAGAAAAATTCGAAATGTGTTGCTCGACTTCGGGTCAGCTCTAGATTCCTTTGGGAATCGTATTGTGACATAGTTATCGTATAACTATGTCATGATATGCTAAATATTTAGGACCACCCTAAGATGAGTTATAAATTTGTGTAATTATTTATACTTCTTATGTAATAATAGTCTTCGGTTGAATTAGCTACTACTTATCATTTGGAACAATTCCAACTTGAAGCTTCTTAATTAAAGTTTGAACATGAATTTAATATTGAAATATCACACTCGATGGTGCTTATGAAGTTCGAGTCTAAACGCTCCTTCATAAGGAGTTCATTGTTTCTCTGAACAATTCTATAATGTTTTGTAAATACCCAAGGCCACTCTAAAATACCATTTAGTGATTCTAATTTGGATTTGATATTTACTACATGCATCGATTACATAAGTAAGATACGATATTGTAGAAAGTACATGTATGATAATTCCTATTGTCAATACGTAAGGAAGCTATCTTACATGTTTTATATTAAACATTTTAATAAGGCGCTTTGCATATCGTTTGGGACATTTTGCAACATCCTTTATACTTATTATAAAATATATAATTTACAAATCCAGTATTGTGTATTAAACAAATAAACTATTACTAATTTTAACGTAATTACATCGTTAACAATCAACAGTATTTCGTTGAAATAAATCTAGAAATATATGTATCCTTTAATGTTCTTTCTTTTGGACACACGCTTCCTCTACATTTTGACTAAAAATTAAACTGTTCGATTTATATCAAAATACTTAATTAATTTTGATGCTTATAGAATGATACTTTTGGATTATTTCTTAGATCATATCCGAAAAACCCATAAACTCAATATCGCTTCCACGGACTTTGAGATACTTTGGTTGTTATATGCAGATGGTCTATTCTAAATCATTATTTAGAATTTTCCATTTCAACACATATGTACCAAAACAAAAACTCATATCAAGCGATAATTTTATGAGTAAAATCCAAATCATCTTAAGCACATTAAACAATAAATTTGTTACGTTTGCTCACTATATTTTAACTACATTAGCCTTTTTCTTGAAGACACATTTATGGCCGATGAATCATGTTCCCTTGGGTATAACTATCAGATCAAATTTTTATAATGTACTTGGAATCCTTCTGAATTTGTGCATCGTACCATACGGCAGATTCAATACTCGTAATGGTTTAATTGACTGTTGAGGATCATTTATTCTTAATATTGATAAGAAACTCATAGTTTCTCTTCAGTTGTAAGAATATTTGTTAGACATTCTAATGCGTAGTGTTCATTTAGATTTGATTAATTTCATTTCACTCCTCATAATCAGCTTTATCTTTGGATCATATCCAAAACAATTTTACGACCAATAATTTCTAAGAGAAATTCTTTCACTACAGAGTTGGTATTTCTTGAAATAACAATTGTTTCACAGTATAATGGAATGGATATTCATAAAAAATTTATGAATTTTCTTATATTAAACTAATTTGATTTTAGTTTGCAAAACTTATGTTCAAAATACAAATGAATCGTCTGATGATAATTGTTCTCAAACTTCTTTTAGGGCGATTCATACAAGATCCCCCATGCACAATTATCATATACAGTTTTTCGACTTTTACAACTTGCCAACTTCTTTGTCTAGGATATGTTAGGGTTTCTTATAAATGCTTATCTTGTATGATTTTATAAACCATTCCATAGATAAAATTAATTTTAACCATGTGTACTACTCCTTGGTTCATGACGTTACAGAAATAAGTTAACTCAACTTCACTCACAATTAATCGTACTTCATTTACAATGTCCAATTACTCCTTATCGATACATCATCATGTATCATAGGGAGGAGTGACTTTTGAAATTGAATTATTATTCATTTTTAGGTACGTTTGTAACTCGTTTCAAATAACTCACATATTTAACAAAATCAAATTATTTTATTTTCTATCGCACATTATTTTATTTACTTTTGTTTTTGTATTCTCTTGTCATTAACATGTCACATGTCTACAATATACACATATTCTTATTTGTGATAATTCATCGGTGAATACAACAAAGTACTTGGAACCATTTTGGAACTTTCGATTGCATACATCTATATGTATAAAGCTATAGAGTTCATCGACTGTTATAATGCCCCCACTAAGTGGGTGCTTTGCCTTTAATTGTTGAGATATGATTTACTACTACCATATGATTCATATAAATTATTTTTTAAAACTATTGCTTAGTCTACAACTACAAAATAATTGCAAATAAATTAAGATGCTATTGTATTTTTCAATGCATCACAAATACCACTATTATAGTTTTATTTTTAACGAATATTCATAATATTCATATTGAAATAAAAACATGTCTATTTTTTAATCAATACTTAAAAATAATTATTATTTTATAAATAATGTTTGGCACGTTTTAGAAAAATAATTTTCGTAACTTGATGTGACTAATAAGTACCATATGGCAAACTCCCACTATTTTTTCCATTACGACGATAGTATACGAAATACAGAGGTCCATTCAACCATTTGATGGACGTTATTTATTCCGTCTACTAACCATTTTATAGTCCAGAAATTTCAGATCAAATATCTTGAACTTAAATGAATAAATTTCATGGAGAGCAATTTTCTATAACAAAATACGTTTTGGAATAGAGATTATATTTCTCATTCGAATTTTAAGTATCGATTATTATTTTAGAATTCTCGTTTCTGATGTTGCCATATGAAGCAAAAGTGACCATTCATCATCACCCCAACTATTCCCTAAGTTACATAAACTTTTTTACATTCATTTTTCTTTCTAAATGGTTGAACCATTCAAAAGAAACCTCGCTATAATATCATAACTAACCTTTTACAAAAGTGCATTTTGTCATCCCTAACATTTAAGAACATCAAATATTGTAAATTGATCAAAATGACATTTTAGTGATCTAGTTCTTACACATATCTTCCAGCTTTTAGTCTAATGTTACATTTAACACAACAAGACCATCATTGTAATTAATCATACTAAATATATGATGTAACGACCCGCCTTTTTGGACAGTTTAGATCGACGATCAAATACACATGCCAATTCCAAACCATTCAAAAGGGCAGATGGTTATTGGGGTAAATAAGAAAAGAAAAGAAGAGAAATAAAGGAAATGAAACAACACAGAATCTCGCAGCTGAACGATAAAATATAATAGTCAAATAAACAGTTCATGAAGCTGTTTACTATAATTTGACAATTATTTATACAACATTTATCAGAGTTATACATATACAACAGAACAATTAAAATAATGCAGCAGATAGCATGATGCAAGGGTAATAATAGTAATAGTATACCAAATCTTCGTCTTCATCCTCCGGAATAGATCTTCAAAAATCTGAAAACTTAGGACTGACCCGAGCGTGATGAAAAGACAAAACACTCGAGTCAGGACTAAATATCCTCATGTAAGTTAAATCAGTCGTAAATAAATATGAGTGTAACGGCGTCAGAGATGTTTACGGGGTTTGACATCTCATATCCAGTGTCAACGTGCATGCAATAACTTAAGAGACGTTACGGGATTTTCCATCTCTCAAGCATCCGTGAAACCATCTACTATGTAGTAATATACGCTAAGTAGATAATGCCTATCAGTAATATAAAGTATCAAAATAGCGTTAAGGCGTTACCATAATCCCCCTTAACACATTTTATATTCCCAAAAGCATATACAAGACCGTAGTTTCCCCAAAACCGGAAGTCACCAGAGGGCAATCCATATACTCAAGGTACAAATCAAAACATAGTGGTCGCGAATAGGATAATCAGTATGACAAGGTACATGATGCGATACCAACTAGGATACTAGTAGTTGCGTGATCCGGACTGATGTTGAGCATAGCCAGTAGCTACCCCAACACCGCGAAACAACACTCCCAAATCAAGGGGTGCACCCAAATCGCATCACAAATGTAATAGATATGGTATCGAAGAAGCGTGTCCGCTAGAGGTGGCGAACCTCAATGGCCCGGCGCGGCTCCTGTTTTAGTCATGTCAGGGGTCATCCAATATCGTGCTCTTTCTTCAGTCGACGCGTTCACCAAACCATCCACTTCATTCTAGATCAACACTCCGCGTATAATAGTTATTAAAGTGGTTTTCGGTATCGACAGAGAGTATGTGCATATCCGATCCCGGTCTCTTTAATAACTACGTATTATTACACCGTTGGCTCTTCTACATTTCAAATCGATTAATAATTCATATCAAAATACCATGTTCGCTTCAAATATCAAATCCATTTCAAAATATCATCGTATCTATTCAAACGTAAGATTTATTTCAAACATAAATTTTCGCATCAATCTCATTTCGATTTCAAAATCATTTCGAATTTCAATTTAGGTTGCAACTTCATTTCTCTCAATTCGTATTTAAATTCAAGTTTTAAATATAAACATTTCACCTTATTGACCAGCTTAGGATTTTAGAAAAATAGCTTTAAGTAGTTTAAAATAACTAAAATAGTTAAAATACTTTAAAATCTTAAAACGGATTTGAAATAGATAAACTTAGTTTAAAATAATTTAAATTGGGTCAAGTAGATTTAAAATAGATTAAAATATTTTAAGTATCCAAAATAGTTTATATAACCGAGTAATTTGGAAAACAAAATAAAACAGCTTCAAAACCAATCCATTTCAATTTATAACTTCCCAATTCAAATCAATTTCAATTTCCGTTCTACCGATTTCAATTTCGATTTCAATTCAACGTCAACTTTGACTTCGAATTTATTCAATTTTTCATTCACCTTTAATTTATTCAATTTCAATTTATCTCGATTTGGTGCTTGATTTCTCAAAATATCAATTTATAACACTTAACAAAATTTCCAACATATTCAAGTTCAAATCCAAATTCCAAATGTGATTCAATTCCAAACTTGATTTCAAAATATCATTTTTTTTTATATCACTTTTACTTAGCAATATTCAAAGCTCGAATTAAGGTTAAATCTTTGAACAAATCAATTTTCGACCTTCAATCATATCCAATTTCAAATTTCAAAGTCTCAACTTAATTATTTAACAAAATTCCTTTAACCAAAATTTATTTCAACATTCCAAACTCAATTTTTTCCGATGAATTCAATTTCTATAAATCGATTTCTATTTATAACTTTTAAATCAAACATTTAAATAAATTTCAAATCGACGATTTAAAAATTTATTAATTTAGCCAATTCGGTGTCCATATATAGTTTTCTATCCTATGGCCA
This sequence comes from Allium cepa, assembly GCA_030765085.1. Classification (NCBI taxonomy): domain Eukaryota; kingdom Viridiplantae; phylum Streptophyta; class Magnoliopsida; order Asparagales; family Amaryllidaceae; genus Allium; species Allium cepa. Next base: position 149,744,208 of record CM060930.1, read on the forward strand.
AGTAGTTATTTATTTCAATTAAATGTCAGGGATGAATATATATCACTTAAATTAAATCATGATATCATATGTATGCATAACAGGATATATATAAGCAAATAAACATCCAAACATTCAATTATCAACCAATAGCATCCATCAAAATACATCATCCAATAAACAATACAATTCATGGCAGTTTCATAGTTATCAATGTCAGGTAATTTAATCACAATTCAATTTCAATTTTAATTTCAAATTTAACTGTCAATTTAATTTCAACGGTTAATTCAAATGACAATCTATATGACAATTAAATTTCATCAAACAACGACAAATAAAATCATAACACTTCATAATGTCAAATTTAACTAGCATAAAGATATTTAGTATGGTGTGAGCGTTATAAAACACTCACCTTGATTTCAATGCAGTTCCGGCGTTCTATTTCGAATAAAATTAAACGAGCGTTTAATTTTACCCGAAATTTTCTCTAGCTCCAAACGACTCCAATCCAATTCCATAGTGTAGTACTCGACAAAAAGAACCCATCGCAACTCGTTTCGTCCAAAACGGACCTCGCATGAAAAAGATATAGCTTTTTAAAGTTATACACAAATTTATATATATCAATTTCCATATTTATTTTTTTATTTTTAAACCCCCCATACCATCATAGCCGCTCGTTTCACTCCCTGCAATCCAGGCCACCGATCTCCTTTCTTCCTCCCCAGTGTTCGATCGTGCAAGAAACCCAACAAGCCGGCCCTGATACCCTAATTTACGCCACCTCCTCGATCAACTAGACGTCGATCAACCACCACCAAACGACACCCCCAGCCAAGCCCTACCTTCGGCTACTTCATCAAGGAGCTCGTCCCCCCTAGCTCTCCAAAATCACGTGCGAACGGCGCTTGAACGTGAGCAAAATTCGAGCAATCCATTTCATTAAACCACATCTCGGCCATTGGATCTGGAGTTCTCGATGAGTACTTCGACTTTCCAGTTGATGATTTTCGCTAACGATCTACAGATGTGAAGAAAAATGAGGAGGAAGGAGGGAGTGTATCGACCATTGATGGATATAAGAGGCGGCTGTAGCAAATTAGGTTTTCTTTTTTTTTTATTTTGTGAAAAAATGGCTATTTATAGGAAACGACGAATATTATTTATCCGGCTTTTCCAAACTCCGACTTTCGCATGGTAACTGACGTTCCTAGGGTTTATCCCGCGTTCCGGACACAATGGAATAGGTTTCGGAAGCTAATTCGATCGTCTGTGCGAGTTACGGCAATAACGATCGATTTTTAAATTAAATCGATTAAACGATTTTCTAGGCGTTTTGGCTTGCCCGGACAAACGGTAATCCGATTGACCTGAAATTTGAAACCTTACAATAATATCACATTACGGATCCGATGAAACTAGTTTCGTCGAAATCCGAGACCGTTTGAAAAATGACTATTTTAACTCGCCAAATTAATATTAAAAGAATTTCAACGCGTTTCGAGCTGCCACGGTAAAACGTTAACTCTGATTGCTACGAAAATTGAGATCCGATAATAACAAATTATTACGGATCCAATGGAACTAGTTTCGTCCAATTCTGAGACTGTTCAAAATTTGGCTATTTTCCAGTCGATAATTAAATATTAAAATATTCAATTTTCACAAATTTATTTTAAATTCAGTTTTAAAAGTTCTATAACATCATTATAACTCCAATATGATAAAATAAAATTTTACAAATCATTTTTAATCATATTAACCCCGTTTATTCAATTATCCAATAAATTCCAATTTTAAAATCTTATTAACTCTATTTTAACCCCAATATAACTTACATTCACTTTGGAAGCCAATTTGAATCATATTAAATCAAATTTTAATTGTTCACTCTATTTTCATATATTAAATTTCAATATCAAATTAATCATATCAAATTCGAAATTTAGTTATTCAACATTTGTAATATTAAATTTAAACAATTGGATTATTCTTAAATCACTATTTTATTTTTTTGAAATATTCAAACGAACTTAAAATTTAACTTTTTGAAACGAATTAAGATTATAGAACAACCATTTTCATTATACGGTTATTCAATTCCCATTATCAAATTATTCAATAATTTCCAAATATTTAATTTAAACAATTTCGATTATTCAATAATTCATTATCTTTTGAAATATTGAAATTGAACTCATAAGAATCAGCTTTTAAAACCAATTCACAATTTAGAACATTATTTTCATTTTACAGTTATTCAATTATTCAATAAGTTTTAAATATTTAATTTAAACAAATTACCTGTTCAATATTCAATATTTGATTTCAAATAGATTTTACTTATCAATCAACTACTCTCTTATACCCAATGAATTTAACATTTATTATCCTATTCAACTACCGATTGCAAAGGGATTCACTAAGTCGCATTTATTTTCATTACTTGGATAATTATTATTGCAATTACTTTCAGTTATTATTATTCCAAACGAATTACAAATTTTTTTCTAACACTAAATCACGAAATCTTATTAAATTAGCTATTTTAATTATCAAAAATTTACGGGTCGTTACACTCTCCCCCACTCAAAACTTTTCGTCCCCGAAAAGAAAAAAGAAGGGAAAAGGGTCTAAGTATAGAATTCAACATTAGATATACTTTGTTCAAAGTTACCAACTTATAAAACAATGAAATTCCATTTATAAAATCATAACTACGCTTTTTCTAAGTTATTCCAAACGCCTTTCTAACTTTAAAAGTTAGTTATCCAAACAAGTTATAAAAAATTTTAAAACTTGAAAAATTTTCTAACACCCGGATTTATGAAAAATTTCGGCAGAGTCTCCTTTGCGCGGCTCGATTGGTACGACTACAAAACGCCTCTACGGGCCCCAAACCAACAAAAGAAAATCCAAAAGCCAAGTGGCTCATCAAAAATCACCAAATCCAATGATAAAATAAACATGTACCTTATATTTTTATTAGCGAGCATATACGAATAATATAGCGCAAAAGCGAGCTCCAAATGCGAAGCAAGCGCAATCCGCACCTACTAAACACTCAACAAACTATGAGAACATGCATATATGAAAATAATATCTATATACATCATATAACAACATAACGACTACATGTGCCAACATAACAAATGCAACAAAACAACAAATGCAACCATCAACCAACTATCATCCAACTATCATCCAACAAATCCATAACCAATCAATATAAATTCACTTCTCATTAATATTTATTGACTTGGTTTTCAATTTTAATCAAAGTTGATTCATTAACGTTGGATTTTACTAACATTTATTCTCAATTCAATTAGTTAACATTCACTAATTTATACTTGCATTAGTTTACTTCCAATTTGAATCAAATTAAATTCTTTTTAAATTCATTTAACTTTTAATTTGATTTCAATGATTTATAGCTTTCAATTCATTAACTCTTAATGAATTATATACAATCAACTAACAATCAGATAACAACCAAATCATACCCAACATAACCAAATTATAAATTTCACATTCAATCTGGTTTATCTCTTTTATATATATATCCTGTTATATAATTTTAAAAGAATCATTTTATATTTGGCATCATATATTTCCAATATTAACTTTAATTAAGTCCGTAAGCTGTACATATATCATCCGTGAGCAATATCAATCTAATCGCTTATTCGATCACACAATTTCACTTCCAAACTAGTATCGTTCACACGACTCTCTAGTGCGGACTCAGATTTGGTTCTTTGTTGGAAACTGTTACTCTCCTTGCATAGCCATATACTATGATAGAGAATTCCAGAATCAAATTAAAAATCCATATCTAGGGTTCGCCGTCGAAAATCGAGTGAAAAATCCTAACTTGGATCGATATAAATCATCTCGAAATTTTATGCTCGAATTTGGATCAAATCGTTATGCGAATAAAATAATATATGTACAATCTCACATATTTCCTTCCAATGGGTTTCTATCCAATTTATCTATATTAAATTATTTTATTGACTTCTATTTTTTTTCACTTAATTACTCACAATCCATTATTCAGTTAGTATATTCATTTCTTTACATAGAATATTTTTTTAACATTATCTTTTCTTAAACATCATATCAAAGAATTTGCTTACTCAAGTTCATTTTAAACATTCTATATAATTTAATTAACTCAATTTTTTTTTCCCAATTGATTCTTAGCTATACCCAATTCCTTTGTTTACATTTATTGCATTTTCATAATTTCAGTTAATAACGAATTCATTTGTGGAATATTTTATTAACCGGCACTTTAGTTTATTAATCATCCTATAAAAGTCTAACCTCTCCTAAATGACTTTTTCTTAGTTTACCGTTATCTTAAAGGTTACAAATTCAAATATTTTTTTTTCTATAACCAATTTACAAAGATATAATATGATTCATTTATCTTCTTACTTAAGTTCACTTACTTGTTCCATTTATCCGTTCATCATTTCATGCTATATTTAAGTATATATAATTTTTATCACAATCAAAATTTTCCATTTATATACATTTTAATTCCCTTTTTGAGTTTTCCTTACTTGTATATTTCAATTACTTTCAGGTTCTGTTTAATTGTACAACATCTCATTACAAATCCAAAACATCATTTCAACTTCTTAATATTTGGTAAGTCATATTATATGTTATTAGAATGCAAATTTTGTATTATACAAATTTATAGACTTTCATTTTACTTAATTAGAATGCTCACAAATTTAATTTGTTTAAATCCTCTTTACCTTTCAACTTTAAAGTTTTCCCAAAACATAAGCTTAGATATCTTAATCCTCTTATTTTATAAATTTTGGTTATTCACATTTCATTCAAATAATTTGAAAATTTCTAATTAACCTAACTTAGAAATTTAAATGCCCGGGTCGTTTCAAATCATTTGAAATAAACCTATACACTTTTATCTTTAATATATCAAATCATACCTTTGGAGTTTAAACCAAAACCCATTTACCCAAAATAATTTTAAAGAAAAGCAAAGCTTCTTAGAAGCCTCCCCCACTTTGAGACTCGAAAATGAACATCGATGATGCTGCACAGTCATCACCGAAATTATTTTCCAGCGACAGAAGAGAGGAGTACTGAATTCATTCCTTTCTTTAAAAATCCTTTCAAAATATTTCCATAAACAATTTCCAATTTATATCACTATATATTTCTTCAAAACTTTGAGAATCATTTTTCAAAACCTCCGGGTCTTAAATTCAATATTTCCAATTTAAATCTATTTTAAATTTATAAGTCACCTTTATAAAATATCTTATAGGATTTTTTTCTTAAAACATTCTACAAGTTGTGTTATTACTGTTCATTCTGTAATTCATCTTATTTATTAAATTACAATATCCAATTAATGATAATCCAATATTTTCATTCCTAACAACCAGGTAAGCTAGGTAAGTCACAATTTCTGAAAATTAATCCTTTATATACAAAATATAATTAGGGAAAATTTATTTCATTTACCCCATTTTAAAACAATACTATGTCGAATTGTTCTGTTCGAGTGTTTAGAGATCCCTATCAATGACGTTAATTACTCGTATTGACCAGAATCCATAAGCCACTCAACAAATCAACAGACACAATATAAAACATTTTATATCACTAACAAATACGCTCTCTCATATATATATTCACTCAGCGACCCATCATAGGGTATTACTACCCTATTTATAAAGAGTCATACCCCACAAAGCTAAGGTTATCGCTAAACCAACGCTCTGATACCAACTGTAACGACCCGCCTTTTTGGACAGTTTAGACCGACGATCAAATACACATGCCGATTCCAAACCATTCAAAAGGGCAGATGGTTATTGGGGTAAATAAGAAAAGAAAAGAAGAGAAATAAAGGAAATGAAACAACACAGAATCTCGCAGCGGAACGATAAAATATAATAGTCAAATAAACAGTTCATGAAGCTGTTTACTATAATTTGACAATTATTTATACAACATTTATCAGAGTTATACATATACAACAGAACAATTAAAATAATGCAGCAGATAGCATGATGCAAGGGTAATAATAGTAATAGTATACCAAATCTTCGTCTTCATCCTCCAGAATAGATCTTCAAAAATCTGAAAACTCAGGACTGACCCGAGTGTGATGAAAAGACAAAACACTCGAGTCAGGACTAAATATCCTCATGTAAGTTAAATCAATCGTAAATATGTAACGGCGTCAGAGTTGTTTACGGGGTTTGACATCTCATATCCAGTGTCAACGTGCGTGCAATAACTTAAGAGACGTTACGGGATTTTCCATCTCTCAAGGATCCGTGAAACCATCTACTATGTAGTAATATACGCTAAGTAGATAATGCCTATCAGTAATATAAAGTATCAAAATAGCGTTAAGGCGTTACCATAATCCCCCTTGACACATTTTATATTCCCAAAAGCATATACAAGACCGTAGTTTCCCCAAAACCGGAAGTCACCAGAGGGCAATCCATATACTCAAGGTACAAATCAAAACATAGTGGTCGCGAATAGGATAATCAGTATGACAAGGTACATGAGGCGATACCAACTAGGATACAAGTAGTTGCGTGATCCGGACTGATGTTGAGCATAGCAAGCAGCTACCCCAACACCGCGAAACAACACTCCCAAATCAAGGGGTGCACCCAAATCGCATCACAAATGTAATAGATATGGTATCGAAGAAGCATGTCCGCTAGAGGTGGCGAACCTCAATGGCCCGGCGCGGCTCCTATTTTAGTCATGTCAGGGGTCATCCAATATCGTTCTCTTTCTTCAGTCAACGCGTTCACCAAACCATCCACTTCATTCTGGATCAACACTCCGCGTATAATAGTTATTAAAGTGGTTTTCGGTATCGACAGAGAGTATGTCCATATCCGATCCCGGTATCTTTAATAACTACGTATTATTACACCGTTGGCTCTTCTACATTTCAAATCGATTCATAATTCATATCAAAATATCATGTTCGCTTCAAATATCAAATCCATTTCAAAATATCATCGTATCTATTCAAACGTAAGATTCGTTTCAAACATAAATTTTCGCATCAATCTCATTTCGATTTCAAAATCATTTCGAATTTCAATTTAGGTTGCAACTTCATTTCTCTCAATTCGTATTTAAATTCAAGTTTTAAATATAAACATTTCACCTTATTGACCAGCTTAGGATTTTAGAAAAATAGCTTTAAGTAGTGTAAAATAATTAAAATAGTTAAAATACTTTAAAATCTTAAAACGGATTTGAAATAGATAAACTTAGTTTAAAATAATTTAAATTGGGTTAAGTAGATTTAAAATAGATTAAAATATTTTAAGTATCCAAAATAGTTTATATAACCGAGTAATTTGGAAAAAAAAATAAAACAGCTTCAAAACCAATCCATTTCATATTATAACTTCCCAATTCAAATCAATTTCAACTTCTGTTCTACCGATTTCGATTTCGATTTCAATTCAATTCAACGTCAACTTTGACTTCGAATTTATTCAATTTTTCATTCACCTTTAATTTATTCAATTTCAATTTATCTCGATTTGGTGCTTGATTTCTCAAAATATCAATTTATAACACTTAACAAAATTTCCAACATATTCAAGTTTAAATCCAAATTCCAAATGTGATTCAATTCCAAACTCGATTTCAAAATATCATTTTTTTCATATCACTTTTACTTAGCAATATTCAAAGCTCGAATTAAGGTTAAATCTTTGAACAAATCAATTTTCGACCTTCAATCATATCCAATTTCAAATTTCAAAGTCTCAACTTAATTATTTAACAAAATTCCTTTAACCAAAATTTATTTCAACATTCCAAACTCAATTTTTTCCGATGAATTCAATTTCTATAAATCGATTTCTATTTATAACTTTTAAATCAAACATTTAAATAAATTTCAAATCGACGATTTCAAAAATTATTAATTTAGCCAATTCGGTGTCCGTATATAGTTTTCTATCCTATGGCCAAGTAGTTATTTATTTCAATTAAATGTCAGGGATGAATATATATCACTTAAATTAAATCACGGTATCATATGTATGCATAACAGGATATATATAAGCAAATAAACATCCGAACATTCAATTATCAACCAATAGCATCCATCAAAATACATCATCCAATAAACAATACAATTCATGGCAGTTTCATAGTTATCAATGTCAGGTAATTTAATCACAATTCAATTTCAAATTTAATTTCAAATTTAACTGTCAATTTAATTTCAACGGTTAATTCAAATGACAATCTATATGACAATTAAATTTCATCAAACAACGACAAATAAAATCATAACACTTCATAATGTCAAATTTAACTAGCATAAAGATATTTAGTACGGTGTGAGCGTTATAAAACACTCACCTTGATTTCAATGCAGTTCCGGTGTTTTATTTCGAATAAAATTAAACGAGCGTTTAATTTTACCCGAAATTTTCTCTAGCTCCAAACGACTCCAATCCAATTCCATAGCGTAGTACTCGACAAAACGAACCCGTCACAATTCGTTTCGTCCAAAACGGACCTCGTATGAAAAAGATATAGCTTTTTAAAGTTATACACAAATTTATATATATCAATTTCCATATTTATTTTTTTATTTTTAAACACCCCATACCATCATAGCCGCTCGTTTCACTCCCTGCAATCCAGGCCCCCGATCTCCTTTCTTCCTCCCCAGTGTTCGATCGTGCAAGAAACCCAACAAGCCGGCCCTGAAACCCTAATTTACGCCACCTCCTCGATCAACTAGACGTCGATCAACCACCACCAAACGACAGCCCCAGCCAAGCCCTACCTTCGGCTACTTCATCAAGGAGCTCGGCCCCCCCAGCTCTCCAAAATCATGTGCGAACGGCGCTTGAACGTGAGCAAAATTCGAGCAATTCATTTCATTAAACCACATCTCGGCCGTTGGATCTGGAGTTCTCGATGAGTACTTCGACTTTCTAGTTGATGATTTTCGCTAACGATCTACAGATGTGAAGAAAAATGAGGAGGAAGGAGGGAGTGTATCGGCCATTGATGGATATAAGAGACGGCTGTAGCAAATTAGGTTTTTTTTTTATGAAAAAAGGGCAATTTATAGGAAACGACGAACATTATTTATCAGGCTTTTCCAAATTCCGACTTTCGCGCGATAACTGACGTTCCTAGGGTTTATCCCGCGTTCCGGACACAATGGAATAGGTTTCGGAAGCTAATTCGATCGTCTGTGCGAGTTACGGCAATAACGATCGATTTTTAAATTAAATCGATTAAACGATTTTCTAGGCGTTTTGGCTTGCCCCGGACAAACGTTAAATCCGATTGACCTGAAATTTGAAACCTTACAATAATATCACATTACGGATCCGATGAAACTAGTTTCGTCAAAATCCGAGACCGTTTGAAAAATGACTATTTTAACTCGCCAAATTAATATTAAAACAATTTCAACGCGTTTCGAGCTGCCACGGTCAAACGACAACTCTGATTGCTACGAAAATTAAGATCCGATAATAAAAAATTATTACGGATCCAATGGAACTGGTTTCGTCCAATTCTGAGACTGTTCAAAATTTGGCTATTTTTCAGTCGATAATTAAATATTAAAATATTCAATTTTCACAAATTTATTTTAAATTCAGTTTTAAAAGTTCTATAACATCATTATAACTCCAATATGATAAAATAAAATTTTACAAATCATTTTTAATCATATTAACCCCGTTTATTCAATTATCCAATAAGTTCCAATTTTAAAATCTTATTAACTCTATTTTAACCCCAATAAAACTCACATTCACTTTGGAAACCAATTTGAATCATATTAAATCAAATTTCAATTGTTCACTCTATTTTCATATATTAAATTTCAATATCAAATTCGAAATTTAATTATTCAACATTTGTAATATTAAATTTAAACAATTGGATTATTCTTAAATCACTATTTTTTTTTGAAATATTCAAACGAACTTAAAATTTAACCTTTTGAAATGAATTAAGATTATAGAACAACCATTTTCATTATACGGTTATTCAATTCCCATTATCAAATTATTCAATAATTTCCAAATATTTAATTTAAACAATTTCGATTATTGTAACGACCCGCCGTTCTGACCGCCCCCAGTCGGTTTTTAAACCAACTAGAAACGTTCAAAATGACGGATTGTTGTTCAGTTTATAGAGTTTAAACAGAATCAGCCACAGAATCACAGAACAATCATATATTTCTCATAAATAATTTTTCTTACATATATCAGAGTTTGTACAATGCATTAAAATTTTATACAGCGGAATAATCTTTTATTCTTAAGTACAAGAAAAAAAATTTCTAGAAAAATTTTAGTGAAGTGCTTTCCCCTCTCTCTAACTTCGCTGCCTGAAAATCTTCAAGCTGTAAAAATACTCGGTCTGACCCGAGCGTTTATTGCAAACACAAAAACACTCGAGTCAGGATTAATCTTTATTCAAGTAATTAAATTTGCAATGAACTGAAATAAATGGTAACAGCCCAAAATACAGTGTGTCAAACATCAGCCTGAATATAACTAAGCATTAAGGCCAAGCACAGATGAACAAACAGGGTCCCAAAATGAATGGACAACAATTCATGGATTTATAAGTGCAACTGAACAAATGAAACAGGGACAGTGAATGATTCAACATAACAACATCGAAGTGCAACATGTTTGAAAACTCAATTAGAACTCTGTAACCAGGTATGAACAGAGAACAGAGAAGCAACAGGGAAACAAACTTAAATTAAATTTTGTTTTTTTTTAATCTATCAATCCTGTGTGGATGCAGTGCACACATATATTTGTACACATGTGCACTGCCTCGCCAACTCGTGTGCACAAATCAGACAAATCACTGCAACAATAATTCTGAATGGAGGAAATGCAACAAAGAAATAATCTGATCAAATGGTGCAAACAGCATATGAATGTGACAACATATACAACTTAATACCAAACTAACCCACAAGTGAGCAAAGTAAACATCATGTTTCAGCTATACTGGAACCATAAGTGAAACTCAACTCAGAGGTGAAGTGCAACAGAGCTTACGGCAACAACTACAAGTTCAATATAACAAGCTCCAACTGATGATCAAACAAAGGGATGCAGACCAAACTACATTGCAACCGAGAAGCATACAACTATGTGTATACAAATGATCAGTGAGATAACCCAGGTACAACAATGCAATCAACACAGCAGCTCAAAGACAGAGTATATGCAAACGCATCAAACTCATGTGGAAAACATATCAAAAATATGAAATAAATCAAAGTAATTAGTGATGAACTGACATGCAGACAAGTACCAAAAGGCACCAGTTCAGTGGTCAATTGAACAACTATATGGACAGGGCAGCAACTATTGGAACATGACTTTGAACAATGCAAACTAAATGAAACAAGACACAGTACTCAAATGCAAGTGCACAACTAGACCCAAGTCCAACAGACTCAAGAGAATGCAACAACATGTCAACAGAAATGACATAGCAACAAGGCAGACCACAAAATGCATGCTACTTAGTTCAACAACATCAAAGATGACCAAGTCAAGAGAATCAAGTCAACCAGGTAATAATGATTAAAGTTTAAACTTGCTTTCATTTATTTCTGAAAATATATAACAGGTCTTAAACCAAAGTTAAACTTGTTTACAATTTTTTTTTTTTTAAAGCAAAGAGGAGGAGAAGGATTTAAAACCTGGTGTGAGCCTGCAACTCAAACAAGTTAAACCAAATTCCAACTTACTTACTTTTTTTCTTTTTTTTTTCCTTTTTCTCAGTAGATTACATGATCAATATCAAAGTGCTTCAAGAGGCAGTGGATAACATGGAAAAACATCCACAAAATTCCAGTGAAGTTATAAGTGAAAATCAAGACATCAAGTATGTCTGTAAATGCAACCCAGTACAGTTCAGTGAACTGAAGTGAAGCTACAAGAGTACAACTACACCAACTAAATGTCATCAAGTAAACAAGATTCAAGACAGTATAAATCCAGTCATATATATGCATACACACATACAAATATATGTATGCCTATATATGCAGATTTTAGAAAACAGGTGACACATTGAGTCCACCATTTAAAACAAATTGACACAGCTAAAAATGATTCAAGTTCAAATATATCAGTATAGCTAATAAAATGAAAATGGACAGCAGCTACTACACAAATGCAAGAAGGTCAAGTTAGCACACTCAACACAGTGCAAGCACAAGTGCATACAAGAGGTCAAAGATAGTTATATATTAAAACTGTATAAGTTCGTAGTTGAAAACAAGACTATAGTTTCTGAAAAACTCTAACATTTTCAAAGTCATGTATATATGAAACTTCATTTGTTCTCAAACTAGTACTCATACTCTTAAAATTAACATCTGTTCTTATCAGTTTTTTTTTAAAAAAACAAAATTTAATAGCATCTATTCTCATCAGTTTAAATCAAAATTAATAGCATCTGTTCTTAACAGTTTAAAAAACAAAATTTATAGTATCTGTTTTTAACAGTTTAAATTGGATTGACGGAGAGCAAAGAGCAAAACAAGATTCAAAACTTTAAAGTATAGTTTGCTCACAGTATTATATATATTTTTTCTTGAAACTGCATAACATAACAGAGGTGGCATATATATACAGATACACGAGCATGCATCCATCACATGCAGCAACACAAAAACAAGCATCTGTCCTCATCAGTTAAAAACAAATCACAAATTGATAGCATCTGTTCTCATCAATTTAAATTAAATTCCAAATAGTGTCTGTTCTCACCAGTTTAAAAATAAATCCCAAATAGCATCTGTTCTTAACAGTTTAAATCCAAAAAAAAAATCCGAGCAATTGATAACGAATAACCCCCCAAAACATAGCATGCAACCAAACATCCAATTCAAACAAATTTAAACACTTGAATCAAAATCAATCGTGAGCAAAGAACTCACCTTTTACCTAATCGAAATGGTCGAAGAGTAATGAGCACAATTGAACGAAGATCGAAGCTGAAGCCCTAATTGTTGAAGCACGGAATCGAAGAGAAGGACGAGCGAAGATTCGTGGCCGCCATTATTTTCTGTTTCTCTTTTTTTTTTTCTTCCTATCGTATGAAATGAAATGATGGGGGAGGGGTCGTGGTTTTACAGAGGAAATGCGTGATGGAAGGCATGGTTGCAAGCGTGGGTTAAGGCGTAAATTTGGCTGATAGGGTAAGGTAATGTATACTTATTTTATATTTATTTATTATAATTTTTTTATTATATATATTATTATATTTTTTTTATTTTAAATTCAATTGTTTTGTATAAATTTTCTTTAGTAAATATATAAACGTTTTGCGGTTCAAATATCAAACTTAAATTTATAAATTTACATAAATAATTCGTAAATCCAAACTATTTTTCTAAGTCATTAGTTACAAATTTAAATACAAATTCAATATTCAAATTCAACTCCAAAGTCAAATTCAAATTTTATTCAACTTAAATAGATTCAATTCTAAAATTTAATCGCCAATTTATACTGAAAATTTGAAATTCAAGTCAATCATCATTCGAATATTTAAAATTAATTAAATATTTTCAATTTAAATTGTTCAAAATTGAGGATCGTTACAATTATCCAATAATTCATTATCTTTTGAAATATTGAAATTGAACTCCTAAGAATCAGCTTTTAAAACCAATTCACAATTTAGAACATTATTTTCATTTTACAGTTATTCAATTATTCAATAAGTTTTAAATATTTAATTTAAACAAATTACCTGTTCAATATTCAATATTTGATTTCAAATAGATTTTACTTATCAATCAACTACTCTCTTATACCCAATGAATTTAACATTTATTATCCTATTCAACTATCAATTGCAAAGGGATTCACTAAGTCGCATTTATTTTCATTACTTGGATAATTATTATTGCAATTCCTTTCAGTTATTATTATTCCAAACGAATTACAAATTTTTTTCTAACACTAAATCACGAAATCTTATTAAATTAGCTATTTTAATTATCGAAAATTTACGGGTCGTTACATATGATCTTCCACTATAGTTTACTTGCTTATTCCAAACGAACCAATTTCATTGGGGTTTCATACATTAAAAATTGCGACCATTCGCCGTATATCATTTATATGCGACCATAAATGGATCGAATATCCATACTCAAGTAGTGCTTTTAGAGTTCGAAAATCTCATAAAGGACAATACATAGTCTCAAGCAGATAAACACGTAAGTGACCAATTATAAATGTATTTAATAGTTATAAGATTAATTAGGTGCTTTCTTGTGTATTGAAATAATAAAATATAGAAAATATTTATTAGTAACTATACTTTTATTTATTTTGTTAATCTTTAATTCGGTCCATTTAAATATCTTAATTGATAAATATTTTATCAATTATATTAATTGCACAAATTTGTCGATGTAGATTACCATAACTTTATATAGCAAATGTTCTTACAATATTAGAAAGGTTAAATGTTACAGTTTCATTTTTCTAATAAGGCTTCCATTAGATTTTTAGATTTATTAAAACCCGAAAGAAAAAACATAGAAATCATTTGACTTCTCTAGGTGTAGACAAGCTTGCCTTAGGATTCTTACCTTGAGCTATCAACAAAACATAGGCATGCAAGCGATGGATAACGCTTTATCAGTTGTATCAGATACAACTCCTAACTCGTGGTCTTTATCCTAACCTCATCTTGACCTTGAGAAATATTAACAAATTAAAAAAGATTGTTCACTCATACCCACCACTTCATGATGGCGTAAGTATAATGCACGTACCTTGAAAAATATCAACAAATACATGCATGTATCTTATCTTGTCTAGTCAATATACTAATAGTGCTACACATGATATCTCTAGTTTGAGGAATATCAATAACTAGAGAGTATGCAAGCAATCTATTAATTTATAAATTGAAGAGGACAAATTTATATAAATGATTCATAACTTTTAATATATAATACTCAGTGATATCAACTTATGAAATAATGTATTTCTTATGAAATACCTTCGTGAATCAAGTATCAGACACGTCAGAAATCACGGTTTACATACTATATGCATGTATTTATCTCTTAAGTCTATTTGGGTTTTTTTTAGTTTTCCACATTTGTTTTATACATCCATATTATGTAAGTTTAATTATACATTTTTTTTATCTCTTAAATGTCGGACATATCATATTCCACTTTTGTTTTATTACATTAATTAAATCTTATTTAATTAATTAATATTTTAATTAATTTTATTGTTATTTAATTAATTTTTTTTAACTAAATATGTATATCATAACATTTATGGTTATACGCGTATATAAATATATATGTATATGTATGTATGCACATGTATATGTATTTTATTATTTATTAAGTAATTTTTAATTAACTAATTTAATTAAATATTGATTTCCAAAATTTCTTTTGTATATACATATATACTTACATCTTCTTGAACAATTCTAGATAACATAACATATAACTATATATACATATATATTGTACATGTATATACTTTAATTAATTAACTATTTAATTAAGTTATCTAATTTATTAATCTTATTAATATATATTGAAAATTTTGAAATTTGTTTATTATACTTTCAAAGCACTTTTGAAAACTTTATTATAACATTTATAGTATACCTTTTTTTCACACACAACTTTGAAAATCATATTATAACATTTATAATGTAATTATTATTTTAAATTTGCTTTAATTTAAAATCTTATTTTTGTTTCAAATAATTTTGAAATCACATTATAACGTTAGTAATGTATTTCTTATTTTAAATTTAACTATTAAATTTAAAATTTCATTTTTAATTTTCAAAACAATTTTGAAAATTAGCCTAAAGCCTAATTCAAATCGAGTGTTTTCTAGTAGGGCAACTTTTGGGCTTACTTCATTTTCGAGCTTGGCCGGTGGTCGGGGAAGGATACTTAATTATCCAAACCTAAGCCTAGGCACTACTTTTCTAGACACGCTAACTTAACTAGTTAACCCTAACATGATTAAATTAGACCGCATAAATTATTTGGCTTTGATATCATTATATGAACCATGACAGTCAAAAGTGTGTGAAATATGTATGTTCCAAAAAAATTCTATCTTGGATCTATTAGGCCTATGAAGTCTAAATGGTTTTAAATCCAGTCGAATAAAGTTTCAATAAAATCTTATTTTTTAACTTTATTTAAAAAGGTTTTAATTAATTATATTTTAATCGATATGAGATGTTTATATAAATTAGAGTATATCAAATTAACTCTTGTGTGTAAATGAGTGTAATAGTTACATGTCAAAATTAATTTAGAGAAGGAAACATTTTGTTTCTCTGTCTTATTATACAGCTGATTAAGGGAAGATTTTGTTTTATTTAGAGGGAGAAATCCTTCTCTCTCTCTTGAATTAAATTCATTAACTTATTAAATGATATTTATGACCAAATTTATACTGGACATAAATTATGAGTATATCAAAATATACTCCAATGTAAAATGTGCAAGTGCAATATGGAAAAAGGTGCACATAGTTAATATATATATAGATGTCGAGATTTGCATCTATAATGTATACATTACCCACTTATATGCACATCAGTTGTCACTGAATAATTTAAATGTTTATATATACATATATCAAAATTAACATATGTATTAAATGAAATAAATAATTCAATGTTTGAATAGATTTGAAACGAAAAGTCTAGCTGAATGGGTAGTGGTGAACTTAACTAGAATTAAATGAAATAGTAAAAGATATTAAAATGACAATCAGTAAAGATGGAAATCTTTTAGCCTTCTTTTCATCTTTCCTCAACTTGTTTTCAAAATATTTTAATTTAGATGTGAAAATACACATACACATATACATACATGCATGCATGCATACATACATATGTGCATGTGTGTGTGTATATATAAATTAATTTATACATTAAATGAAATAAACCATTTAAACTATTTGAATAAATTTGACCAAGTCAATAAAATAGAGTCAAATTTAAAATCCGAAACATTCAATATTGCCAAGTAAATAAATTTTAGGTATCAAATTGAAAACAATAAAGTAGTTAAAGATATTTAAAATATGCAAAATTAATACATATATACATGCATATACGTATGCATGTGTATTTATATGTGTGTGTGTGCGCAAATATAAATTTGTAACGTAAAAGTAGTGTAAACAATGTCATCATTATTTTAAAAGCACAAACTATTTAAAAATTACATTGTGTGTGACATATACATATAGTAATAAAGTTATCAATAAACCATGTGGCCCTAAAAATTTTAAATGTGAAACTCCAACAATGATATACACAACATATAATATGTGCGTGTATGTGTGTAAATATATATATATATATATATATATATATATATATATAAAGATCTAAACGGTTGTAAGTGACTACATTTGTACATATAAAATCATTGTAAATACAAGGGATGCAATCTATACTAAAATATGTGATGTATAATTAAAATCGAGATTAGATAATTACCGTAAGAAGTAGCCTAAGAAACACACCTTGAATGAAGATATCTCCTCGTTCTTCAAAATCCGCACCCAATCTTTATAAGAGGTAGATGAATCACTTATTTTTCATTTTTTATGTTTGCATTTGGTTTGGAGTTAAATTTTTACAAGAGGTAGATAAATCACTTACGTACATATAAAATCATCGTAAATACAAGGGATGCAATCTATACTAAAATATGTGATGTATAATTAAAATTGAGATTAGGTAATTACCGTAAGAAGTAGCCTAAGAAACAAACCTTGAATGAAGATATCTCCTCGGTTCTTCAAGATCCGCACCCAATCCTTATAAGAGGTAGATGAATCACTTATATTTCATTTTTTATGTTTGCATTTGGTTTGGAGTTAAATATTTTTGGAAACTTTATTTTGTTTTCTGCCTTGGAAGGTTAATGAATGAGAAAGAATGAGTTGTCTGTAGGAAATGAATTAGTGGATTTGTTAATTGAAAAATGAAACCTTTTCTATTCTTTAATTAAAACTTACCTAATTAATTCTCTTAATTATCTCTCTATCTCTAATTCATGAAATTATCTTTTGTTCAAACCCATTTAAAATTACATCGATATTGTATATCGATGCGCGCAAATATAACTTTTATAATACATTCAAATAATTACAAAGAACTATCTAACATTAACTAAATAAAATAATTATTATATTTCTTAAATATTAAGTAATTTACAACATTTTATAAATTAATTAAATCATGTGGTTTTTCAAAGATTCATCATTACGGTTATGTGATACAAACGCATAAATTCAATCAGCGACTAATATCGAACAATTCAAATATTAACATTCACACATCACCTTGGTTAGTTGTGTGACATTTTAGCCAAATTTATCGCTTACACATCTATTTATAACATCCAATCTTACCTAATATAAGCAGAACATGGTAGTAACAATTATTTACACCAATTCTCTTCGTCAAAACTATATCACACTAGGACTTATGTAATTTGGTTTAGTTAAAACTCCAATATCATCCACATTTACCTTTGTAATTCAAAACAAAAAATCATTTGTTCAATAGTAACAATTATTATCAACCATATTGCTTTAGCCAAAGACTTTGATTTTAAGTTGACTACAGTTGGTTGTGGTACTAGCCTTATTTAACCGAGAATACAAATTGTTTATTGAATAGTGTTTCACTTCCAACGTTTCAACTTAGCTCCAACTATAGTTGTTGTTATACCACGATTTAACTATAATCAAAGTGGAGTGTCCATACTGAAGTTCCACGGTACTCTCAATTCTAGGAAATTGTGTAACATAGTTACTTCGATATTGTCTGTTTGACCTTAGTTATATTAACCAACAAAGAACACTCGAGTGATTCATTCTATTATTATTCAATAACTATCAGTATGTAACCCATTGATGCCCCCAACGGCCATGAGAAATACACTTCCTAACATTTAGAGAGCACTACGTACTATACTCTCAACGAAAGAACGAATATCCTTTCTCGAAACATCTTAACTTGGAATATTTAAAATGTTATGTTATTTTCATTGTCATAAATTTTTTTGATTACAACACTTTGTAACTACTACCACAAAACATATTATTTTTGGATTTTTTTTTTATATTAATTATACTTTTAATAAATTAATAATCAATCTATTTCCTTTTGAACTCATGGTAATAAAAAATGTTTGTTCAAAAATGGCGACCCTCCTTTTCTGATTTGCCTTTCCTTTCTTAATGTCATGTCTTCTTCTCCCAATTTTCGTCCTCCGTCCCCTATTCGCATTTCCTCATCTCCAATAATCTCCTAGATTTGATGGTGAAGAATAGCAAATCGAAAGCAAGACTTGTAGCATCGCTTGAGCCTCGTCATTTCTCACAAACTAGATCTGGCCACCCATACACGGCTTCTCTTATTTTGACTAAGGACCATGCTCAAATTTCTACCTCCAAGCTAATGCCCTCGCTGTCTCAGAATCTACCAGCGTTTCTAGATTTGTCAGTTGATATACTTGATAAGGTCACTTCATCTAATTTAGAATATGGCATTGCGATGCCAGGCTTTCATAAAGTAATCGATAATGCTAGCACCATGCCTATTGTTTCTGCTTATGCTCGTGATGATTTTACTTCAGTATTATATAAAGTTAATGGTGTCGACAGTTCTCCTACATTTGGTCCATCTTCAGATTGATTATTTATTGTTCTAGGAAAGGCTACATCTTTGGCATATGGTCCTATAACCATTTCCTTTCTCACCACATCGAACTCATTTAAGGCTCTAGTTTTGATTTTGCTTCTTTTCCAAATGTTATTAGGTCTGTTTTCTTTTTTTTGCAAAGCCAGCGGGGTTGAATGGGCCCCTACCATTTTATTAAATAAAAGGAAGATACAAGGAAAGATGGCATACCATCCTGAAATACATGAACATAACTAGAACCCAAAATATAAGATGAATAAATTAAGGTCTAAAATGATTTGTAATAGAGAGGAACAGTACATGTATAGTAGTACAATGACCACTAAACACTATATTGTTCATTTCCATCCAAATAAGGTAAATAGCCTTCTGAAGCACTCTTAACAATAGTGTACCCCTAACAAACTTCCATCTCGTTGCTCTGAAAATGCTATACCATTCTAAAGAAGCATTTCTTTTAGGCTTATGCATATTTAGAAGATTGAATGTGTTATCCCATATAAAATAAATAAACTCACACATAGAAAACAAGTGAGAGACATTCTCCTCCTCCTTACCACAGAGCAAGAAATCAGAATACTGAATAGTTCCTTTATCTTTAAGCTTTTCAAGAGTCTGAAGCCCATTTCTTAAAACCTTCCACAGGATTATATTTTCTTTTGGAGTGGAGGCAGATATCCATATCCTGGTACACCAAGGAAATCTGTTAAGATGAGATATTTTAACAAGGAATTTATAAATAGAATTTATAGCATGAGGCTTACCACTCCATCGAGCATGATCATTTTCCCAGATATATGAATTGCCTTGAATGATGCTCCAAACTATATGTACAATAAAGGAACTAGAGTAAGGGAGGTTAATCAAACCATCAATCCAAAAACTAGCAACATTTGCCTTCTCATTGATGCCTGTCACTATTGTTAAAATATAGTTGATAACGTCAGCAAGAATAACCCCTTGGGCCAAGCAAGGCTCGGACCAAAAAAGAGAGATCAATCATATTTTTCATGCAACTTTGAAATATGCATATAAGAATAGATCTGCTTCGAAGAATATTCCTCCGAGTCTAGCTACAGACAGCAGGAAGAATCATAGTCCAAAAATTATTTTTCATGATTAAATTATTACTACTCCACATAGCCCATAAATTACTGTTATACTTCAAAAGTTTGTCCATGCCTGTAGAAAGAGCATCCCGGTTCCATTTCTTGATGTTTATAATTCCAAGGCCACCATACTCGTATGGGTAGCAAATTGTTTTAAAAGAAACAGGGATTAGCATTTTGGAACAAGGGTTTCCCTGCCAAAGGAAGTGATCCAAAGCTGAATTGATCATAGAAATGAGCTTGCAAGACAAAATGAATATTCCAGCATAATAAAGGCACATGGAAGTGGCTATCGACTTGGCAATGACAAATCTACCTGCCATTGAAAATTTAGAACTTGGCCAAAAGGAGATCTAAGTAGTAATCTTTTCGAAAAGCTAAAGACATTGTGTAACGACCCGTAAATTTTGATTAATAAATTTGTTAGTTTAATTTAAATTTTACAATTAAATTTAGGAAGAAATAAAAGTCTTAGAAGTTATGATGAAGCAATGTTAGAAATTTAAATACAACAATTGAAATTTAGATTTACAAATTAAAATGGTAAGTGCAATCGATTGAAATTATGAAATTTGTCATACTTGGTTATAAGTTCAATAAAAGAAACAAACGGGAATATTGAATTAACTAATGAAATGTATAATCAGAAGTATAATTGAAATGCTACTAATTTAATATAATAAGAAGGTAAGTAATATATGATTGTAAACTTTAGTAAATGAATCAATGTGCAAAGAAATAGAATCAAACATGAATATTAATAAATGAAATTATGTAGTAATTGATAAATGATGGCATTCATGAATGAAATAATATTTGTAAGTAATAAAGGAATAATTAAAATAAACATCTAAACCAATGAATAAAAGAAAAAGGTTGTAAGAAGTAAAAAGTAAAGTAAAACGATAGAATATAAGTGAATGCAATCAGTAAATTATAGAAATAAATGCCAACATTGAATTGTAATAAATGTAATTAAATGTTACATTTGTGTGAAATGTTAAGACAATGGTTAGGAGTTGTTAAAAGGGATATATTAAAGTAATGAATGAGAAAAACGAATCAAGTAATATATGTATTTATTTCTTTAGTATGTTGCATAAGATTTGGAAATCAAATTGCAATTAAAGGAAATTAGGTAGTACGATATTTGGAAATAAAGTTAAGGGTACAACTATTATAAATTACCTAATTTATTTGTCAATGAATTTATTTGAAATAAAGTTCAGATTATGTTAATTAATTAATACGTAGAGTATGTAAAGAAATTAATAGAATGAAAATTTTAATGTTGAAAATTTTATAGAATGTAAATATTTAAAAACCTTAATTAATGTGTTAAATAGATAGAAGTACACATTTAAAAACATAATATTCATTCAAATTAAATGTAAATAGGCGTATAATAACATAATAAAATAAAATTAGCATTGAATACGGAATACCCATTACCTGGAAAAATTGTAAAGTTGTAATTGATTTAAAACCTGTAAAAGGGAATAAATTCAAAGTTACAATTAATTGATGGAATGATAAGGGATAAACTGTAATTTGATAATTCAATGTGAATTATATCCATAAAATGTCGATTTAATTGGTTTAATAATTAAAATGTGAATCAATTGGAATTAAATGAGCCTTAATGTTATATTAATAAGAATTAACGCAATAACTAAATTAGTGCACATCCTATTAATTGAAACATATGGTAAAGTTAGGATTGATTGAAATTAATAAGTTGGGCAAGGAATTCAAAATTATGTTAACTGATGAAGAATACGTAATAAATAGTAAATTTATAATCAATGTCCGTAAGTGGTTATAATATTTATAGTTGATAATAAACGTTACTTGGTGATTATTAATATAATAACAGAAGGCGTAAATGTAATAATGGAATAATGTGGGAATTGTAAATTTACGAATAGTGTATGTAATAAATAAATAGAAAACGTGAAATTTTTCATAAGTAATAAATTGGGAAAGGAAGGGAATTAAGGTAAATTTATATATTGGTTTAAAACTTTAATTTATGTGGGTAATTAACAATATTTCACATTTTGATAACATAGCCTTTAATACAAAGTAAGATAAATAGGGGTATATATTGTATTGGAATATAAGAAGAAAAGGTAACTAAGTTATAGATTAATAGTAGACTTAATAAAAGAGTTGAATTGAACCAATCAATTTATTTGGAAACTAATTAATGTGTAAATGAATTTATTATAAATGAAATTAATTTATCACGCTAATTGAAATGAAATTTGAATATATTAGTGGAATGAAATATGAGACGAGTGTTAACTATGGCATAGAGTAATAATGGACTCAATTAAGGGATTGGAATTGAATCTAATCAGTTTAATTGAAATTTATTAAAATTAATTTGGATTCAATATATAATAAAGAGATTATTTTGAGCAAACGAAATAAAATCTATAATTGGAGAAATTAACATTGCAATTGATAAAGTTATCAACTTTTAAATTACATCTAAACTTGTTTAAATTTTTGTAAATGACTAAGAAATATAAAAGTAATAAAATTTTCAATTATAAGATTGGATTTAATTAATTAATTTACTTATTTATTTAATTAATGGAAAAATAGCAATTTTGGCAACTGACTCAGATTTTGACTAAACAAGTTTCATCGGATCCGTAATGGTGAATTATTGTAGGGTTTCAAGTTTCGTAGCGATCGGACTTGTCGTTTGATCGTACGGCTCGAAAAGCCTTGAAATTTATGCAATTGAAATCAATTTGGAAAATTTGAATTTAGCATAACTTCTTCATACGATGGAATTCGGACGTGAAAATTTTTCCATCGCGTTTAAAATATTTTTAAACATATATATTGATATATGGGTTGACCCTTTTCCGTTTCGTAATCGAAATGGGGTTTTCGGGTCAATTATCGTTCAAAACCCAAATCCAACCTAGCCCATTCTTTCTATTCTGTTTGCCTATATAGATGTGATTATAAACCCTAGGTCATTGCTTATTCCTCATTCTGAACGTATGCTTATCCGTATCACTTGAGGCGGTGGATCGAAGTTGAACCCGAAGTCGACTCAGTACCAGAATTTTCCAATCTTCGAATTTTCCTAACTTTTTCATACAAGCTCGATTCATGCGCGGTTTGTTTTGCTGCGATCGTATTAGAATTATGGATGTCTTGGCACTGGTTTGGATAGATTCTGAGACTAGTCAAATTTTGGATTTAAATTGGATTTAAATTCAATTTAAATTCAAAAGGTGAGTGTTTTAACCCACTCACAATTTCTAAAATTTCTTATGTTTGTTAAATTTATTTATGAGGTGTTTAGAAATTTATTTATAGCTTTTTGGCATATATTTCATCATTATCTCAGTTAATTTGCATTCATATAATTTACTTGTTATTTAATTTTATTTTTTTGCATATAACTGCCAGTAAAAAATTTAGTAAATTTATTTTTCATATAAATTGCTAGTTAAATTTATTTATTATTGCATATAAACTTCAGTCAAACAGTTATTTAATTCATTATTGAAAAATTAACCGTCGGTGATTAATTATTATTTATTTATGTGATTGTTTGAATTGGATGATAAATTGATAAATGTTTGATGATTGATATGATGGATGAATGAATGCTGTTTTTATATTATATAAACTACAAGTTACTATGCATTTTCATTTCATTCGGGATTGCGGTTTGAAATGATATACAACCGTTATTTTATTTTTAAATTGCGGATTGAAATGATAAATATCTGTATCACTTGACCATAGGATAGAAAATTTTATACAGGCACCGCGGTGTGTGTATATATATATATATATATATATAATTATTTTTGAAATGATTTTCTATGGTTTTGGAAAGAATACGGTTTAATAAATATTAAATTTTGATATATATATATATATATATAGTAAAAAAATTGAATTTCGCTATGTATAAATTTGTTTCGAATTTTAAAATAAGCTAAATAATGAAGTTGATTTCGTTTATATAATATGGTTAAGAATATATTTGAAATTCTATTGTATATAGAGTTTATAATAACTCAAATAAAAGTAAGGTTTAAGATAAATGTGAATATGATTTGAATTAATGTATTTAAGAATTTTCCTCAAAAAATTTGTTTTGAAATGTAAATAAATTAAGATTTAAAAGGTATGATCTTATAACTTGATTTTTGATTTGAGGATTTAAACGAATATCAAATTAATTTAAAGAATATTATCAAGTTAATTTAATTAAAAGAATATCCTGTTATTGAAGTTTAAGGATTTTACCTGAATAATATTTGTTTAGTAAGTAAATATTTCAAATTTAAATAATAGGAACTGGATTTGATATATATTAAATTATCAAAAAATCTATTTTGAAATAGTGGAATATTTAAAGATTTAAATATATGAACTATAAAGTTTGGAAATATAGAATGTTTAAGCTTTGGAATATTTGAGAATTAAAATGGTTTATTTGGAGGTTCAAATTGATATTGGGAATTTATTGTGAAATTTAAAGAAGCTGTTTATTTTATAAAGTAATATAGTATTTGAACCATTAAGTATTAAAAGTTATGTTTCAAAGCTATGGTTTCAAGGTATATAGTTTTGAAAAGGCTATGATTTTTGAAAAAGGAGATATTTGAAATAAAAATGATATCATATGGATTTGGGTTTTAAAATAGAAATGATATCGTATTTATAGGGTTTGAAATGGATATTGTATTCTGGTTTTAAAAGTATAAACTATTTTGAAAAGACCGCGGTGTTCTAATAACGTTTGGTTGTTGAAGAGACCGGGATCGGAAGTTGTCATACTCTCTGCCAACCCCGAAAACCACTTTAACAACCGTGTACGCGGTGGAGATTCCAGAATGAAGTAGGATGGTGGCGGCGTTTCCTTTGAGGTAAATACGTGGACCCAACTCCCGTGAGTTGGCATAAGGTGGCTAAAACAGGAGCGATTGACGGGCCAAGGGGGTTAGCGCCCTTTATCGGATACTCCTCTTCGATGCTATACTCTGACTTTGGATTGATTTGGCCACATTTAGTTTTTGACTTTAGGGGGGAGTTTGTCCGAGGTGGGTGGTAGTTGTGGCTACGCGTTACCACCAGCCCGGATGCGTAATTGGTATATCTACCCTGGCATTGCCTAGTTGTGCCGTGTCACCTACCCTATCGTGCCTTGTACGAGTTTGGTTTTCTCCCGTAGCCCGTGTGGTATCCTCTGGTGGCTTCCCGATCAGGATGGACTATGATATTGGATGGACTACTGGGACTATTACGTGTTAAGGGCTATATGGGTAACCCCTTAATGCTAAGAAAAAGGTAAGTTTATTTTACAATTAGACACTATTATAATAGCGAAATATACTACATAGTAAATAGTTTAACGGATCCTTAGAAGATGTAAATCCCGAGCATCTCTTGAGTTATTGCACTCATATTTATTCCTGTTGATTTAACTTACATAAGTTCTTTTAGTTCTGACTCGAGTGTTTTGTCTTTTCAATTCGCTCGGGTTAGTCCGAGCGTTTCTGGATCAAAGACTTTAGCTCTGGAGGACGAAGACGGAGATTTCTATTGTTATTATTTATTATATTCCACTACACTCATGTTGTTCTGCTGCATTGTTATATGGTATGTGTAACTCTGATGTATGTTGTATAAGTATAATCGAATATTTTAAAACAGCTTTATAAACTGTATATTTGATTATTATATTTTATCCTTCCGCTGTGAGATTCTGTTTTGTTTTATTTCTTTCTCATTTTTCTTATTTACCTGTGACGCCCCACCTCTATACCCACGCTAGCAAAGAGCATTAATAGATAATACCGTCTGCTAACACGGAGAATAAGGCTGGATAGGAGCGACCATGTGTAATCCTACCTTAACTATTCACTAAATACGTCGAAAAGTAGAATCACATTAAAATTCGACCTATTCAATAAATATTTAAAGCAAAACTACAATGGCTATAGGATCTATCAGAAAAAAATATAACAACTCAAATGTAATTCACAACACAGAACAGTCGATCATAATATACACATAAACAGATATACAACAGAGTATACAAAATAATACATGTCGAGTGGTAGAGGAGACCACAATATACAGACGAGACGAGAAAAAGTATAAATATCAGAGTTACAACAGATAAGGACCACTAAAGACGCTATAACAAAATGAAGCTAGCGAATAGTCCATGCGGAATCAAAATAGGCTAAGTCCAAAAGCACCTAACATGAAACATCTCGGTCTGACCCGAGTATAAAATACACGGGTCAGTCTAGATAACAAATCAGTTAGATAAACTGAACAATAATTAACCTGCAAGGTCATACAGTATAACAAATATCTCTAGAGGAGATAACACAATCATCAACAAGAGATGAATCATATAGAACAAGCCTCATATCATCGGCAACATATAGAAACAAAGGATACAAATATCCCAAAGCAAGCCAATAGGCAAATAACAAATACCAATAAAGTATACAAGTTCCACAAGGTAAACGTTATACATCATGCGGCTCAAACAGACCAACACGATGGGCGATACCAAGGGAATATAATATCACTGAAACATATGATTGCTCGAGCTCAGTACTGTACAACAAGGATCCATAAGCCCGAAGGCTCCAAACCCAAGTATCACCCATGCGGCACATGAGGCCAACATCAGAGCGAAACTATATAGGGCAACAAACCCGAAGGCACACACCCGAAGGCACACACCCGAAGGCAACATACCCGAAGGCAACAAACATAGGGAGAAAGTCCGAAGACACCATCCCAGAGGCAACAAACCGTAGTGGTGAAGGTCGTAGACCCAGTACTGGACACCACTAACTGGCGGAATGTGTCACAACTCTCGAAAAGGAATCCGAACAGTGTTAACGTGCGTCCCATAACCACTCGTTCGCACTAAACGGTTTACTATCCGTCAGTCACTTTCACACTCAAAGCAGTACAAATTTACCTCATATCATCGGTAAACTAAACCCGAAGGTCAAAACGATCAATCAAATAGGTCGGGGACTAATCGGAAAGATAAACGCACAGATTCATGGTCCGTGTTTTGCCCAACCATTTAATCACCCTTCCACTTCGCTCGAAGTGCGAAAGTGTGTGTTTTAAATAGAATTTATAAATTGGAGAAACGAGCTTTTAAATGCGATTCGAGAGATTATTTTATAAAAACCCGTGGATGAAGTCAAGAGTAAGTTATCAAAGCCAAATATGCAATAATAACCACTAAAAAGCAACTTGAATCGATAAAATCCGGAAAATCAATCAAATATGCAAAACAGGCAAAACAGAGCAGGTCGGTCGACCGGACTACAGGGCTCAGTCGGCCGGCCAGATGCAGAAAACCAAATATGGCTCGAGGCAGCAGGTCGGTCGACCGGCCCAGGGCGCTCGGTCGGCCGAACCTGATGAATTTGCACTACCTTCCCTATTTCAAATGAATTCCAAATCTTTTTCAAATCAAAGCAATAGCACATGAATATTTGTTAGGAAATCATACCCAACATCAATGATAGCAAGAGAGGTAGATGTGAGTTAAAACTCACCTTTTTACACAAAACAAAGAAGATGAAGAAGCACAAATGCAAGGAATCAAACAACTACACTCCACTTCAACACTACAAGTTCGATCTAGAATCAAAGCAAGTATTTCCTAAGTTAGGGTTAGGAAATTACTGAAATTGAAGAGGAGAAGAGATGGAGAAGATGGAGATGAACTTACCAATGGATTCTCTTTGATTTTGGAGCAAGAATCAAGATGCAAGAAGAAACTAGGGCTTGCTAATTTCTATTTCCATTTCCTTCCACCATTTCAGTTATTAGCTTGAGAGTAAAATGAAAAGGAGATGAAATGAAGAGAAGGGGTTGAGTTTGAGGGTTAATTAAGCTAGTGGGCTGAACCCAAACCCAAACCCAATAGAAAAAGTGGACAAAATTCCACAAACTCCAAACATATCAAAGATTATACTCAAAAAGATTGTAAACGCCATTTTGGAACCAATGGAGGTAGTTTCGAGTTCCAATTCGGCCATTTGCAAAAAGTAACATTTCGGACCTAAATCTGATTAACGACGCTATATTTAAATAAAACATTTAAATATAAAATCGTTAAATATGCGGGTTGTTACAGATCTCCCCTCCTTACAAAATTGCGTCCCCGTAATTCGCAGAGACGATATTTGTAACAACTACATACATACAACATTCTAAAGAGAAGTAAACAAGTTAGAAACGAAAAGACATACTCACCGCTTCAAAGCAAAGAAAGAAAACCTGGATAAGATCGCTCGATATACTCTCTGGTTTCCCAAGTACAGTCATTGGGATTAGCGGACCATTGAATTTTAACGACCGGCACGTCCTTGTTCCGAAGGTGTCGCACCTCCGTGTCAAGCATGCGAATGGGTTGTTGTACAATAGATAAGTCCGGTGAGATCTCAAGCTCTTGCAAATCAGGAGAAGTAATAACAAAATCCGACTCCCGAAGACACTTCCGAAGTTGCGAGACGTGAAACACGTCATGAATGCCAGATAAATGAGCTGGAAGTGAAACTCTATAAGCCACAGGGCCAATACGTTCAGTAATAGAAAACGGTCCTATATAACGAGGAGCCAATTTTCCAGTCGCACTGAAACGCATAACCCCTTTCAAAGGAGAAACACGAATAAAAACAAGATCACCAATCGAGAACTCGAGAGGCTTCCTACGGTTGTCCGCGTAGGATTTCTGGCGACTCTGTGCCTCTTTTATTCTCAACCGGATAAGATCAATCTTCTCAGAAGAATCACGAATAAAGTCCGGGCCAAGAATAAGCTTCTCCCCAGATTCCAACCAACAAGAAGGTGATCGGCATGGCCTTCCGTATAAGGCTTCGAAAGGAGCCATACCAATACTAGACTGAAAACTATTGTTGTAGGAGAACTCTACAAGAGGTAGGTGACCCTCCCAACTACCACCGAAATCAAAAATACAAATACGGAGAAGATCTTCCAAGATACGATTTACCCGTTCAGTCTGTCCGTCAGACTGCGGATGATAAGCTGTAGAAAAATTAAGCTTTGTTCCCAAAGCTTGCTGAAGACTCTTCCAAAAATGACTCGTGAATAAGGGATCACGATCACTCACAATAGAACTAGGAACACCGTGAAGTCTCACGATTTCCTTGATATACGACTTAGCCAAATGCGAAGCAGTCCTGTTAGACTTAATAGGGACGAAATGAGCAGACTTAGAAAGGCGATCAACAATAACCCAAATGCTAGAATGACCAGATCTCGAACGAGGTAGGCCGTCAATGAAATCCATAGAAATTTGATCCCACTTCCACAATGGAATCTCAAGAGGCTGAAGAAGACCTGAAGGACGCTGATGCTCGGCTTTAAAACGCTGACAAGTTATGCAATTGCTAACATAACTCGCCACATCGCGCTTCGTACCTTCCCAATAGTAAAGGCGACGCATATCGACATACATCTTACTACTACCGGGATGAATGGTATACTTAGAAAGGTGACAATCATCAAGAATGTCATGCCTAAGTGCAAAGATCAGAAGGCACAAAAAGACGGTTCTTCTTACGAAGACACCCATGAGAATCAATGCTAAAATCTTGCAACGCCTCATCGCAAGATCCAGACTCACAAAGCTGAATAAAATGCAACAAATCAGGATCACGCCGTTGGGCATCGGCAATACGATCCAATAAAACAGGTCGAGCTCCCAAACTAAATAATAGAATAGAAGAATCAGAAGATGAATCACGATCACGAATTTCACAAAAAGATAGAGTCTCAAGAACATCCCATTCGGCACACATCATAGAAATAACAGCCGAATGTCTGTGACTAAGCGCATCAGCAACACGATTACCCTTACCAGGGGTATACTGGATATCAAAGTCATAAGAAGCGAGAAACTCGAGCCAACGCTGTTGTCTCATATTGAGTTCCTTCTGAGTGAACAAATACTTCAAAGATTTATTATCGGTATAGAGAATGAAGCGCTCGCCCAATAAATAATGTCGCCAAATCTTCAAGGCAAAGACAATGGCGGCTAACTCAAGATCATGAGTGGCATAGCGAACTTCATTCGGACGCAGTTGCCTAGAAGCATAAGCAACCACCCGATCTCTCTACATAAGAACAGCACCGAGACCACTACCACAAGCATCGGTGTAGACAACAAGATCATGATTCCCTTCGGGAATCACCAGAATAGGAGCATTAGTGAGAAGTTCCTTCAATGTCTGAAAGGAAGCTTCACACTTGTCCGACCAAATAAAACGAATGCCTTTCCGGGTAAGGCTTGTGAGCGGAAGCACAACATGGGAAAAATCCTTAATGAACCGACGGTAATAACCCGCCAATCCAAGAAAATTGCGGATCTCATGAACATTCTCAGGCCTTTCCCAATTTTGAATAGCTTCTATCTTCGATGGATCGACAGAAATGCCATCGGAAGATACCACATAGCCTAAGAACTTAACCTTATTCTCCCAAAAATGGCACTTGGAGAATTTGGCTCTAAGCTGATGATGACGGAGGGTACTCAAGACAATTCTCAAGTGATTAGCATGCTCAGCTTCAGACTTAGAATAAATAAAGATATCATTAATGAAGACAAGGACGAACTTATCGAGATATTCCCGGAATACTCGATTCATAAGATCGACAAAGAAAGCAGGAGCGTTCGTCAAACCGAACGGCATAACGAGCCACTCAAAAGAACCATATCGAGTGCAGAAAGCTGTAAGAGGTATGCTATCCTCCGCGACTCGTAATTGATGAAAACCTGTGGCAAGGTCAAGCTGAGAAAAGACCATAGCACTACTCAATAGATCGAACATGTCATCGATCCTAGGCAATGGATACCTATTCCTAATGGTCAACTCGTTAAGCTTGCGATAATCAATGCAAAGCCTAAGAGTTCCATCAGACTTCTTCACAAAGACGACCGCGGATCCCCACGGAGAAAAACTAGATTGAATCAATTGCTTGGATTCGAGCTCTAAAAGCTGCTTCTTGAGTTCCTCATTTTCCTTTGTAGACATCCTCGTGGGAGGACGACTAACTGGCTGCGCGCCTGGAATGAGATCAATGTGGAACTCAATTGCCCTTTTAGGTGGCAAACCCGATACAGGCTCAAAAACATCAGAAAAGTCACAAGCAATAGGAATACGAGATATATCCTCATCATCTCGCGAATCAAGAGAATACAAAGCCATTTCGGAATTATCCACATCCCGAAGAACAAGAGATAACTGAGAAGGCGAATCAGGATGACAAAGATATAAAATTCTCTCGAAACAAATAATCCTGGCATCGTACCTCACTAGCCAGTCCATACCAAAAATCATATCAAAACCCAAATGAGAAACAACGTGCAGATTCGCACGGAAAGAAAAGCCACATAAAACAATCTCAATATCATCACAAAACAAGCTAAGGGTCGCGGATCCCCCAATAGGATTCGAAATCCTTAAAGAAGTAACCATACAAGAAACATCCAAAGATAAATCATCTACAAGCTTCTTCGATACGAAAGAATGTGAAGCACCCGTATCGAAAAGAACTCGTATACTATGATCATGAAATAGAATTGAACCCTCCAAAATAGATGGAGACATACCTTTGGATTGAGATGAACCTCCAGAAGCATTAGCCACATTGAGCTTGCCAGATTTTGCATTAGCAGGAGCAGTAGGACAAGCTGAAACATGGTGACCTTCCTTCTTGCAATGACGACAGAAGAGAGGCTTTGGACAAGCTCGAATTATATGATCCGGAGAACCACAATTGAAACATTTTCGAACGAAAGGTGTTCCGGAAGACTGAGGCTGAGAGCTAGGACTACCGGTCTTCTTCTTCTTAGAAGGAAAAGACTTCTTCTGAAACGGAAACTGCTTCTTGTTGGGGTTCTTGGAAACCTCAACATCCTCACCACTATCACACTCCTTCTCGACAGCTTTGAGATGAAGTGCCGAATCAACCAATTCCTCGAAAGAAAGCTTAAGCTGGAGCAACAAGGACTTCTTAAGATATTTCTTAAGACCGGAAACAAACTTCAAATTCTTCTTGTAAGAAGTGCTGATGAATTCAAGACCATACTTAGATAAGGCCTCAAAAGATGCGACATACTCAGAAACAGAAGATTTCCCTTGCTTCAACTCAAGGAAGCGACGGGTCAATAAAACTTTTTCAGATTCAAGAACGAACTTGAGTTCAAATCGCTCCCGAAACTGAGTCCAAGAAAGGGTAGACTCATCAATCTCGGCTACAAGAAGCTCATACCAATCAAGAGCACGCTCTTGTAACAAACTAGAAGTCACAAGAACTCGATCATCGTCAGAAAGATCCATGCGAGAGAAGATACGTTCGCACGTGCGAAACCAAGCTTGGACTTCAAGAACGGATTCGGAGCCCTTAAACGGCTTTCCTCCAAGATGAGTAAAATCACTGCACTGACGTGCAAAGGCAGACTTGCGAGGTGGAGACACTCGAGGAGGAACGAGAGGCTGAGTGCTCCTAAACAACTCCAAAAACTGATCAGCGGACATATAAACGCCCTCCGGATGTGAGCCACTGGATTGCCCAGCATCCGAACGTCGTCCCCTGCCTCTTCCAGCCATACGCTGAAGGTCAAGATAAGGAAAAAATTATTCACAAGGTAGATATTTCAATATGGGATACTACGGAATAATCCTAGACGTACTCCCAAATACTATATAGCCTTGATGGAATAAAGAGACACGATGATTCAAGGATTTGTATCACTTGTACACTTTGATGTACCACAATATGTGCAATTATTCTGTGTTTATCATATTTTGTTCTGAACACAGCTCTGATACCACGCTGTGACGCCCCACCTCTATACCCACGCTAGCAAAGAGCATTAATAGATAATACCGTCTGCTAACACGGAGAATAAGGCTGGATAGGAGCGACCATGTGTAATCTTACCTTAACTATTCACTAAATACGTCGAAAAGTAGAATCACATTAAAATTCGACCTATTCAATAAATATTTAAAGCAAAACTACAATGGCTATAGGATCTATCAGAAGAAAATATAACAACTCAAATGTAATTCACAACACAGAACAGTCGATCATAATATACACATAAAAAGATATACAACAGAGTATACAAAATAATACATGTCGAGTGGTACAGGAGACCACAATATACAGACGAGACGAGAAAAAGTATAAATATCAAAGTTACAACAGATAAGGACCACTAAAGACGCTATAGCAAAATGAAGCTAGCGAATAGTCCATGCGGAATAAAAATAGGCTAAGTCCAAAAGCACCTAACCTGAAACATCTCGGTCTGACCCGAGTATAAAATACACGAGTCAGTCTAGATAACAAATCAGTTAGATAAACTGAACAATAATAAACCTGCAAGGTCATACAGTATAACAAATATCTCTAGAGGAGATAACACAATCATCAACAAGAGATGAATCATATAGAACAAGCCTCATATCATCGGCAACATATAGAAACAAAGGATACAAATATCCCAAAGCAAGCCAATAGGCAAATAACAAATACCAATAAGGTATACAAGTTCCACAAGGTAAACGTTATACATCATGCGGCTCAAACAGACCAACACGATGGGCGATACCAAGGGAATATAATATCACTGAAACATATGATTGCTCGAGCTCAGTACTGTACAACAAGGATCCATAAGCCCGAAGGCTCCAAACCCAAGTATCACCCATGCGGCACATGAGGCCAACATCAGAGCGAAACTATATAGGGCAACAAACCCGA
Organism: Allium cepa; assembly: GCA_030765085.1. NCBI lineage: Eukaryota > Viridiplantae > Streptophyta > Magnoliopsida > Asparagales > Amaryllidaceae > Allium > Allium cepa. The sequence goes on from CM060930.1 coordinate 149,778,947, forward strand.
AGGCACACACCCGAAGGCAACATACTTGAAGGCAACAAACCTAGGGAGAAAGTCCGAAGACACCATCCCAGAGGCAACAAACCGTAGTGGTGAAGGTCGTAGACCCAGTACTGGACACCACTAACTGGCGGAATGTGTCACAACTCTCGAAAAGGAATACAAACAGTGTTAACGTGCGTCCCATAACCACTCGTTCGCACTAAACGGTTTACTATCCGTCAGTCACTTTCACACTCAAAGCAGTACAAATTTACCTCATATCATCGGTAAACTAAAGCCGAAGGTCAAAACGATCAATCGAATAGGTCGAGAACTAATCGGAAAGATAAACGCACAGATTCATGGTCCGTGTTTTGCCCAACCATTTAATCACCCTTCCACTTCGCTCGAAGTGCGAAAGTGTGTGTTTTAAATAGAATCTATAAATTGGAGAAACGAGCTTTTAAATGCGATTCGAGAGATTATTTTATAAAAACCCGTGGATGAAGTCAAGAGTAAGTTATTAAAGGCAAATATGTAATAATAACCACTAAAAAGCAACTTGAATCGATAAAATCCAGAAAGTCAATCAAATATGCAAAATAGGCAAAACAGGCAAAACAGAGCAGGTCGGTCGACCGGACTACAAGGCTCGGTCGGCCGGCCAGATGCAGAAAACCAAATATGGCTCGGGGCAGTAGGTCGGTCGACCGGCCCAGGGCGCTCGGTCGGCCGAACCTGATGAATTTGCACTACCTGCGCTATTTCAAATGAATTCCAAATCTTTTTCAAATCAAAGCAATAGCACATGAATATTTGTTAGAAAATCATACCCAACATCAATGATAGCAAGAGAGGTAGATGTGAGTTAAAACTCACCTTTTTACACAAAACAAAGAAGATGAAGAAGCACAAATGCAAGGAATCAACCAACTACACTCCACTTCAACACTACAAGCTTCAATCTAGAATCAAAGCAAGTATTTCCTAAGTTAGGGTTAGGAAATTACTGAAATTGAAGAGGAGAAGAGATGGAGAAGATGGAGATGAACTTACCAATGGATTCTCTTTGATTTTGGAGCAAGAATCAAGATGCAAGAAGAAACTAGGGCTTGCTAATTTCTATTTCCACTTCCTTCCACCATTTCAGTTATTAGCTTGAGAGTAAAATGAAAAGGAGATGAAATGAAGAGAAGGGGTTGAGTTAGAGGGTTAATTAAGCTAGTGGGCTGAACCCAAACCCAAACCCAATAGAAAAAGTAGCCAAAATTCCACAAACTCCAAACATATCAAAGATTATACTCAAAAAGATCGTAAACGCCATTTTGGAACCAATGGAGGTAGTTTCGAGTTCCAATTCGGCCATTTGCAAAAAGTAACATTTCAGACCTAAATCCGATTAACGACGCTATATTTAAATAAAACATCTAAATATAAAATCGTTAAATATGCGGGTTGTTACATTACCCCATAACAATCCGCCCTTCCGAACGGTTTGAATTGGTACGTGTTTCGATTTAAAGCGTGCGAAAAGGCAGGACGTTACACATTGACTTGTCCTGACTTTGGAGGAGCACACAGGAGCACCAAGATATTCTTCATTATCATCAATAGGAGATAAGCTTGGTAATGAATATATAGCAGCCATTTTAAGTTTAGTCATTCCTGCTAACATATTTTTTGATTTGTTTCTGTTGATTGATAATCCAGTCTTCTATTTAAAAGTATTTAAAATATCCACTACTCCATTTATAGATTTAACATTAGGCTTAGTGAATAACATGAGGATAGGATCGAGTGACCTAATGGTTGCGACCTAATGGTTGCGACCTAGGGGTCTAAGGGGTCAAGCGACCTAGTGGTTGCGACCTAGAGGTGTTCGCGAGTTAGCAGAAGCGAGCGACCTAACAGAGGCGAGCGACTTAAGGGACTCGCGACCTAACAAGGTAATAAGGTCGAGCGACCTACGACCTAACAAGGTAAAGGCCTAACGGCCTAGTGAAACACGAGACCTAAAATGAAGACAAGGTCGAGCGACCTATCGAAGTAAAGGGGCAAGCGACTTATTGGAGAATAAGGTCTAACGACCTAATGGTATATAGGTCACGCGACCTAACTGGATATAAGGTCTTGCGACCTAACGGTTTATAAGGTCATGCGACCTAATAGTGATGCGACCTAAAGGAGTGCGAGCTAAGGGGGTTAAAATAAAACAGGTCGAACGACCTAATAATATAAAGGCCAAACGACCTAGGAGACCAGCGTGCTATGGCCAAACACCACTGAGCATAACAACTTAAGGTCCTACGACCTAACGACCTAGTGGTGTAACGACTTAAGGGTCCAACGACCTAACCACTAAATGCCGAGCGACTTAACGAAATAAGCATGGCCGAGCGACCTACGACCTAAAGCACCACAACCTACGACCTACGACCTAGTGCCGAGCGACCTGAGGCTGTAGAACGATTTAAAGCCAGAAACGACCTACTTGAAGGCCGAGACTTTTCCACGCGAACGACCTAGCATAGGCAGAACGACCTAAGTGCAGTTTTTCGCCTAAAACACCAAACATTGGAGTTTTTCACCAATCCAATCCAAACCAAATGCAAATGTACGTGCTAAAGTGATAGGAATTCACTCCCAACAATCCAAGATAGTTATAGACAAGAATGTGAGATAAACATCTCACATTTTCACCAAATTATGAAGGTAAAGCTTGAAGGTGAATGGAGAAGCAACTACAAGCTTGAATCCAATGCTTTTCCTTGAATTTGGAGTTGAATGATGGAGTTGGAGTTGCAACCTAGGCTTGGAGTTTCTAATTTCCCTTTCCACTCACCATTCATGTTGAAGTTTGTGTTTGGTAGGAATTTATGAAGAGCGAGGAGAAGGAGAGAAGTGGGTTTGGGTTATAATGGCTAATCTAACCCAAAGTCCAAAGCGGGAAAAGTATGTGAAATTCCACTAACTCCAAACCTATCAATGTTTATACTTAAAAAAGTTGTAAAACGGCATTTCGAACTCAATGGAAGTGGTCTCGAGTCCTAATTTGACCGTTTGCAAAAAGTAGCTTTTCAGACCAATATCTGATTAACGACAAAATATTTAAATAAAATATTTAAATATAAAATCGATAAATATGCAGGTTGTTACATTGTCCGAGGTGGGCGGTAGCTGCGGCTACACGTTACCACCAGCCCGGATGCGTAATTGGTATATCTACCCTGGCATTGCCTAGTTGTGCCGTGTCACCTACCCTATCGTGCCTTGTACGAGTTTGGTTTTCTCACGTAGCCCCTGTGGTATCCTCTGTTGGCTTCCCGATCAGGAGGGACTATGATATTGGATGGAATACTGGGACTATTACGTATAAAGGGCGATATGGGTAACCCCTTAATGCTAAGAAAAAAGTAAGTTTATTTTACAATTAGACACTATTATAATAGCGAAATATACTACATAGTAAACAGTTTAACGGATCCTTAGGAGATGTAAATCCCGAGCATCTCTTAAGTTATTGCACTCATATTTATTCCTGTTGATTTAACTTACATAAGATCTTTTAGTTCTGACTCGAGTGTTTTGTCTTTTCACTTCGCTCGGGTTAGTCCAAGCGTTTCAGGATCGAAGACTTTAGCTCTGGAGGACGAGGACGGAGATTTCTATTGTTATTATTTATTATATTCTTCTACACTCATGTTATTATATTCGATTTAAAGCGTGCGAAAAGGCGGGACGTTACATTGTGGTATCAGAGCTTTGGTTTAGCGATAAACCTTAGCTTTGTGGGGTCTGACTCTTTACTAATAGGGTAGTAATACTCTATGGGAGTCGCTGAGTGTATATATATGAGAGAGCGTATTTGTTAGTGTTATAAAAGGTTTTAATATTGTGTTAATCTGTTCCGTTTTGTATTTATAAATTCTGATTGGTGCATGGGACGCTATGGCATCAATAGGGATTTCTAAACACTTAATAGAAGAGACCGACATAATATTGGTTTTAATATAGGTGAATGAAATAATTTAGCCTATTATATTTTCTATATATAAAGTAAATTTTATAAAGGTTATATTTGGTTGTATTATATTGGTTGTTAGGTAATAAAATTTAATAATAATAAGTAAATTGAGATAGAAAATAAAGTCGATGAATTTGGAAATCTTGGAACTTAAGTCCAGGATTTTGAAAATTTCTTTCAAAGGATTTTGAAATATAATAATATTATTTAGAAGTATTTTCTGATAAAAATATTTCAATATAATTTGAAAAAAATATTTTTAAAAAAGAAATTTGAAAAAGAAATAGGTTCTGTACTCCCCACTCTGTCATTGGAAAATAATTTCGGTGATGAGTGCACGCATCATCGACATTCATTTTCGAGTTTCGAAGTGGGGATGCCACTGTAGTAGTTTTACTGCAGATTTATTTTGGAAAAAAATATAAATTTTAAATTGTTTTAAATTATAAGTGGATATATAAATTATAAGTATATATTTATCTGTTATTTTAAAATGATTTTAAATAAAACCCGGTATTTAATTCTTAAGTTTCCATTGATTAATAGTTTCAATTATTGTAATGAATTTGAACGTAAGTTAAAAAAAAATTGAAACCTCTAAAGGAAATAAGACAATTAATGCTAAGTTATAAATAAATAAATAAATAAAAATAAATTAAAGGATAGGTTATAAATGAAATAACAAGAAAGTTGAAATTGTAACTTATAAAACAAAGGATATAATTACTGAACATTAATTAATTAAAAGAATTGAGGAAACTTGTATAACTTTCAATTACGTTCTTAAAAAGCATATTTATAACTTACCAAATATTAAAAGTTGAAAATGTTAATAAGAAAATGTAATAGATATTATACCGGTAATTAACTTGAGGTAATAAAAGTAATTAATGAAACTCTTTATTTATAAGAATTGATGTTATAAAGTTATAAATTTAAGTGTAATTAAAATGTTACTATAATTAAATATAATAGAAATGTAAGCATTAAATAAATAAATGAAATTGATAAATGCATAAATGTAATGCAATAAAAAGAAACTTCATTGGCCTGAAATAATGAAATGAATAATTGTAGGCAATAAATGAAAATGAATACAATTAACAAGAATAAACTAATCGTTGTTGTTGTTTTTGGTTTATGGTTGCTTGAGTAAGGAAAATTAAAATTGTTTGGATGAATAAATAATCTATTTAGTTTCATCTAAGACTGTTGAGTAAATGATGAGTTAAGTTGTTTATTTTTCATTCTATACAATTTAAAGTTTGAACCTGAACAACTATTTGTTTTGTTTGATATGAATGAATGATTGTTTTTATGGACGTGTGCCTTGTTGCAAGTGTCTGATGTTGTATTGATTTTGTTTATTGATGGTTGTTTGTATTGAATTGGATGTTTGTGGTTGAAACCATTTTTAATATGTCATTTTATATAATCGTAACTTTAATTGGATTATATAAGTGAAGTGCAGGTTATGGAAGCAACTGCTACTGCAGTTGGCTCCATAATATAAGCGTAAATTCCCCGACCAATAGGTACGTTTTTTGGATTTCGGTTTATAGCGTTATTATATTATTTTTCCTGTGTTGGGATATATTATTTTGGAAAAGTATATGTTATATATTGTTATTTTGATATTATATTTTCTCCCTAGCCTCTCCGTACAAAGGAGACTCTGCCAAAAATTTTCGTTAATTTTAGACTTAGAAAATATTCTGAAAATGTTTTCCAAACCGTATTAATTTGAATATAAAACATTAAAATGTCTATAAATCTATATATTATTTAAATTATCCTATTCTGTAAATTTATTATTATAAATATAATGATTTGCATAATAGATATTAATTTATAAGTTCTTCTTTTCCCTTCTTTTCCTTTTTGGGGACGAAAAGTTTTGAGTGGGGGAGAGTGTAACGACCCGTAAATTTTGATTAATAAATTTGTTAGTTTAATTTAAATTTTACAATTAAATTTAGGAAGAAATAAAAATCTTAGAAGTTATGATGAAGCAAATGTTAGAAATTTAAATATAGCAATTGAAATTTAGATTTACAAATTAAAAATGTAAGTGCAATCAATTGAAATTATGAAATTTGCCATACTTGGTTATAAGTTTAATAAAAGAAACAAACGGAATTATTGAATTAACTAATGAAATGTATAATCAGAAGTATAATTGAAATGCTACTAATTTAATATAACAAGAAGGTAAGCAATATATGATTGTAAACTTTAGTAAATGAATCAATGTGCAAAGAAATTGAATTAAACATATGTAGTAATTGATAAATGATGGCATTCATGAATGAAATAAGATTTGTAATTAATAAAGGAATAATAAAAATAAACATCTAAACCGATGAATAAAAGAAAAAGGTTGTAAGAAGTAAAAAGTAAAGTAAAAGGATAGAATATAAGTGAATGCAATCAGTAAATTATGGAAATAAATGCCAACATTGAATTGTAATAAATGTAATTAAATGTTACATTTGATTGAAATGTTAAGACAATGGTTAGGAGTTGTTAAAAGGGATGTATTAAAGTAATGAATGAGAAAAACGAATCAACTAATATATGTATTTATTTCTTTAGTATGTTGCATAAGATTTGGAAATCGAATTGCAATTAAAGGAAATTAGGTAGTACGATATTTGGAAATAAAGTTAAGGGTACAACTGTTATAAATTACCTAATTTATTTGTCAATGAATTTATTTGAAATAAAGTTCAAATTATGTTAATTAATTAATACGTAGAGTATGTAAAGAAATTAATAGAATGAAAATTTTAATGTTGAAAATTTTATAAAATGTAAATATTTAAAAACATTAATTAATATGTTAAATGGATAAAAGTACACATTTGAAAACATAATAATCATTCAAATTAAATGTAAATAGGCGTATACTAACGTAATAAAATAAAATTAGCATTGAATATGAAATACCCATTACCTGGAAAAATTGTAAAGTTGTAATTGATTTGAAATCTGTAAAAGGGAATAAATTCAAAGTTACAATTAATTGATGGAATAATAAGGGATAAAGTGTAATTTGATAATTCAATGTGAATTATATCCATAAAATGTCAATTTTATTGGTTTAATAATTAAAATGTGAATCAATTAGAATTAAAAGAGCCTTAATGTGATATTAATAAGAATTAACGCAATAACAAAATTAGTGCACACCCTATTAATTGAAACAAATGGTAAAGTTAGGATTGAATGAAATTAGTAAATTAGGCAAGGAATTCAAAATTATGTTAACTGATGAAGAATACGTAATAAATAGTAAAATTATAACCAATGTCCGTAACTGGTTATAATATTTATAGTTGATAATAAACGTTACTTGGTGATTATTAATATAATAACGGAAGGCGTAAATGTAATAATTGAATAATGGGAATTGTAAATTTACGAATAGTGTATGTAATAAATTAATAGAAAACGTGGAATTTTTCATAAGTAATAAATTAGTAAAGGAAGGGAATTAAGGTAAATTTATATATTGGTTTAAAACCTTAATTTATGTGGGTAATTAACAATATTTCACATTTTGAAAACATAGCCTTTAATACAAAGTAAGATAAATAGGGGTATATATTGTATTTTTTTTACATTACATCTAAACTTGTTTAAATTTTTTAAAATGATTAAGAAATATAAAAGTGATAAAATTTTCAATTATAAGATTGAAATTAAAAGACTGGATTTAATTAATTAATTTACTTATTTATTTAATGGAAAAATAGCCATTTTGGCAACTGACTCGGATTTCGACGAAACAAGTTTCATCGGATTCGTAACGGTGAATTTTGTAAGGTTTCAAGTTTCGTAGCGATGGGACTTGTCGTTTGATCGTACGGACTCAAAATGCCTTGAAATTTATGCAATTGAAATCAATTTGGAAAATTTGAATTTAGCATAACTTCTTCATGCGATGGAATTTGGACGTGAAACTTTTCCCATCGTGTTTAAAATATTTTTAAACATATATTTTGATATATGGGTTGACCCTTTTCCGTTTCGGAATCGAAACGGGCTTTTCGGGTCAATTATCGTTCAAAACCCAAATCCAACCCAGCCCATTCTTTCTATTCTGTTTGCCTATATATATGTGATTATAAACCCTAGGTCATTGCTTATTCCTCATTCTGAACGTATGCTCTTCCGCATTCCACTGCAAACCCTAATCTTCCCAATCAAATTTCAATTTTAAAAAAAAAAATGCGGATCTGCAGCAACTTCTGGTCCCGCTTCGAGTTTCAGAGGTAAAAACGCTGCATCTACTTCGGGTTAGGAAGAAAGTTACTCGGGTCGCTCCGGGTCATTTTGGCAAAAACTCCAAGCAAGCACCGGGGAATTGAGGCTGTGGACCGAAGTCGAACCCGAAGTCGACTCAGTACCAGAATTTTCCAATCTTCTAATTTTCCTAACTTTTTCATACAGGCTCGGATTCATGCGCGGTTTGTTTTGCTTGGATCGTATTAGAATTACGGACGTTTTGGCGCTGGTTTGGATAGTTTCTGAGACTGGTCAAATTTTGGATTTAAATTGGATTTAAATTCAATTTAAATTCAAAAGGTGAGTGTTTTAACCCACTCACAATTTCTAAAATTTCTTATGTTTATTAAACTGATTTATGATGTGTTTATAAATTTATTTATAGCTGTTTCGCATATATTTCATCATTATCTCAGTTAATTTGCGTTCATATAATTTACTTGTTATTTAATTCTTTTTTTTTGCATGTAACTGCTGGTTAAAATTTTAGTAAATTTATTTTTGCATATAAACTGCTTGTTAAATTTATTTATTATTGCATATAAACTACAGTCAAACAGTTATTTAATTCATTATTGAAAAATTAATTGTCAGTAATTAATTATTATTTATTTATGTGATTGTTTGAATTGGATGATAAATTGATAGATGTTTGATGATTGATAAGATGGATTAATGATTGCTGTGTTTATATTGTATAAACTGCAAGTTACTATGCATTTTCATTTCATTCAGGATTGCGTTTGAAATGATATACAACCGCATTTTTATTTTTAAGTTGTGGATTGAAATGATAAATATCCGTATCACTTGACCATAGGATAGAAAATTTTATACAGGCACCGCGGTATATATATACTTATTTTTGCAATGATTTTCTATGGTTTTGGAAAGAATACGGTTTAATAAATATTAATTTTTGATATATATATATATAGTAAAAATATTTGAATTTAGCTATGTATAAATTTGTTTCGAATTTTAAAATAAGCTAAATAATAAAGTTGATTTCGTTTATATAATATGGTTAAGAATATATTTGAAATTCCACTGTATATAGAGTTATAATAACTCAAATAAAAGTAAGGTTGAAGATAAATGTGAATATGATTTGAATTAAAGTATTTAAGAATTTTCCTCGAAAAATTTGTTTTGAAATGTAAATAAATTAAGATTTAAAAGGTATGATCTTATAACTTAATTTTTGATTTGAGGATTTAAACAAATATCAAATTAATTTAAAGAATATTATCAAGTTAATTTAATTAAAAGAATATCCTGTTATTGAAGTTTAAGGGTTTTAACTGAATAATATTTGTTTAGTAAGTAAATATTTCAAATTCAAATAATAGGAATTGGATTTGATATGTATTAAATAATCAAAGAATCAATTTTGAAATAGTGGAATATTTAAAGATTTAAATATATGAACTATAAAGTTTTGAAATATAGAATATTTAACTTTGAAATATATGGGAATTAAAATGGTTTATTTGGAGGTTCAAATTGATACTAGGAATTTATTGTGAAATTTAAAGAAGTTGTTTATTTTATAAAGTAATATAGTATTTGAACCATTAAGTATTAAAAGTTATGTTTCAAAGCTATAGTTTCAAGGTATATAGTTTTGAAAAGGCAATGATTTTGGAAAAAGGAGATGTTTGAAATAAAAATGATATCGTATTTATATGGTTTGAAATGAATATTTTATTCTGGTTTTAAAAGTATAAACTATTTTGAAAAGACCGCGGTGTTATAATAACGTTTGGTTGTTGAAAAGACCAGGATCGGAAGTTGTCATACTCTCTGCCTACCCCGAAAACCACTTTAACAACCGTGTATGCAGTGGAGATTCCAGAATGAAGTAGGATGGTGGCGGCGTTTCCTTTAAATTAAATACGTGGACCCAACTCCCATGAGTTGGCATAAGGTGGCTAAAACAGGAGCGATTTACGGGCCAAGGGGGTTAGCGCCCTTTATCAGATACTCCTCTTCGATACTATACTCTGACTTTGGATTGATTTGGTGGCCACTTTTGATTTTTGATTTTAGGGGGAGTTTGTCCAGGGTGGGCGGTAGCTGCGGCTACGCGTTACCACCAGCCCGGATGCGTAGTTGGTATATCTACCCTGGCATTGCCTAGTTGTGCCGTGTCACCTACCATATCATGCCTTGTACTTGTTTGGTTTTCTCCCGTAGCCCATGTGGTATCCTCTGGTGGCTTCCCGATCAGGAGGGACTATGATATTGGATGGACTACTGGGACTATTACGTGTTAAGGGCTATATGGGTAAACCCTTAATGCTAAGAAAAAAGTAAGTTTATTTTACAACTAGACACTATTACAATAGCGAAATATACTACATAGTAAATAGTTTAACGGATCCTTAGGGGATATGTAAATCCCGAGCATCTCTTAAATTATTGCACTCATATTTATTCCTGTTGATTTAACTTACATAAGATCTTTTAGTTCTGACTCGAGTGTTTTGTCTTTTCAATTCGCTCGGGTTAGTCCGAGCGTTTCAGGATCGAAGACTTTAGCTCTGGAGGACGAGGACGGAGATTTCTATTGTTATTATTTATTATATTCTACTACACTCATGTTGTTCTACTGCATTCTTATATGGTATGTGTAACTCTGATGTATTTTGTATAAGTATAATCGAATATTTTAAAACAGCTTTATAAACTGTATATTTGATTATTATATTTTATCCTTCCGATGTGAGATTCTGTTTTGTTTTATTTCTTTCTCGTTTTTCTTATTTACCCCATAACAATCCACCCTTCTGAACAGTTTGAATTGGCATGTGTTTCGATTTAAAGCGTGCGAAAAGGCGGGACGTTACATTGTGGTATCAGAGCTTTGGTTTAGCGATAAACCTTAGCTTCGTAGGGTCTGACTCTTTACTAATAGGGTAGTAATACTCTATGGGAGTCGCTGAGTGTATATATATGAGAGAGCGTATTTGTTAGTGTTATAAAAGGTTTTAATATTGTGCTAATCTGTTCCGTTTTGTATTTATAAATTCTGATTGGTGCATGAGACGCTATGGCATCAATAAGGATTTCTAAACACTTAATAGGACAGACCGACATAATATTGGTTTTAATATAGGTGAATGAAATAATTTTGCCTATTATATTTTCTATTTTATAAAGGTTATATTTGGTTGTATTATATTGGTTGTTAGGTAATAAAATTTAAAAATAATAAGTAAATTGAGATAGAAAATAAAATCTATGAATTTGGAAATCTTGGAACTTAAGTTCGGGATTTTGAAAATTTCTTTCAAAGGATTTTGAAATATAATAATATTATTTAGAAGTATTTTCTGATAAAAGTATTTCAATATAATTTAAAAATGATTTAAAAACAGAAATTTGGAAAAGAAATAGGTTCTGTACACCGCTCTCTGTCGCTGGAAAATAATTTCGGTGATGAGTGCACGCATCATCGACATTCATTTTCTAGTTTCGAAGTGGGGAAGCCACTGTAGTAGTTTTACTGCAGATTTATTTTGGAATATATATATATAAATTTTAAATTGTTTTAAAATTATAATTGGATATATAAATTATAAGTATATATTTATCTGTTATTTTAAAATGATTTTAAATAAAACTCGGTATTTAATTCTTAAGTTTCCATTGATTAATAGTTTCAATTATTGTAGTGAATTTGAACGTAAGTAAATAACAAGAGAGTTATAAATGAAATAACAAGAGAGTTGAAATTGTAACTTATAAAACAAAGGATATAGTTACTGAACATTAATTAATTTAAAGAATTGAGGAAACTTATATAACTTTCAATTACGTTCTTAAAAAGCATATTTATAACTTACCAAATATTAAAAGTTGAAAATGTTAATAAGAAAATGTAATAGATATTATACCAGTAATTAACTTGAGGTAATAAAAGTAATTAATGAAATTCTTTATTTATAAGAATTGATGTTATAAAGTTATAAATTTAAGTGTAATTAAAATGTTACTATAATTAAATATAATAGAAATGTAAGAATTAAATAAATAAATGAAATTGACAAATGCATAAATGTAACGCAATAAAAAGAAACTTACATTGACCTGAAATAATGAAATGAATAATTGTAGGCAATAAATGAAAATGAATACAATCAATAAGAATAAACTAATCGTTGTTGTTGTTTTTGGTTTATGGTTGCTTGGGTAAGGAAATTTAAAATTGTTTGGATGAATAAATAATCTATTTAGTTTCATCTAAGACTGTTGAGTAAATGATGAGTTAAGTAGTTTATTTTTCATTCTGTACAATTCAAAGTTTGAACCTGAACAACTATTTGTTGTGTTTGATATGAATGAATGATTGTTTTTGTGGACGTATGCCTTGTTGCTAGTGTTTGATGTTGTATTGATTTTGTTTATTGATGGATGTTTGTATTGAATTGGATGTTTGTGGTTGAAACCATTTTTAATATTTCATTTTATGTAATCGTAACTTTAATTGGATTATATAAGTGAAGTGCAGGTTATGGAAGCAATTGCTACTGCAGTTGGCTCCGTAATATAAGCGTAAATTGCCCGACCAATAGGTACGTTTTTCGGATTTCGGTTTATAGCGTTATTATATTATTTTTCCTATGTTGGGATATATTATTTTGGAAAAGTATATGTTATATATTGTTATTTCGATATTATATTTTCTCCCTAGCATCTCCGTACAAAGGAGACTCTGCCGAAATTTTTCGTAAATTTTAGACTTAGAAAATATTTTGAAAATGTTTTCCAAACCGTATTAATTTGAATATAAAAGATTTAAATGTCTATAAATCTATATATTATAAATTATCCTATTCTGTAAATTTATTATTATAAATATAATGATTTGCATAATAGATAATAATTTATAAGTTCTTCTTTTCCCTTCTTTTCCTTTTCGGGGACGAAAAGTTTTGAGTGGGGGAGAGTGTAACGACCCGTAAATTTTGATTAATAAATTTGTTGATTTAATTTAAATTTTACAATTAAATTTAGGAAGAAATAAAAATCTTAGAAGTTATGATGAAGCAAATGTCAGAAATTTAAATATAGCAATTGAAATTTAGATTTACAAATTAAAAATGTAAGTGCAATCAATTGAAATTATGAAATTTGTCATACTTGGTTATAAGTTTAATAAAAGAAACAAACGGAATTATTGAATTAACTAATGAAATGTATAATCAGAAGTATAATTGAAATGCTACTAATTTAATATAATAAGAAGGTAAGTAATATATGATTGTAAACTTTAGTAGATGAATCAATGTGCAAAGAAATTGAATTAAACATGAATATTAATAAATGAAATTATGTAGTAATTGATAAATGATGGCATTCATGAATGAAATAAGATTTGTAAGTAATAAAGGAATAATTAAAATAAACATCTAAACCAATGAATAAAAGAAAAATATTTGTAAGAAGTAAAAAGTAAAGTAAAAGGATAGAATATAAGTGAATGCAATCAGTAAATTATGGAAATAAATGCCAACATTGAATTTTAATAAATGTAATTAAATGTTACATTTGTGTTAAATGTTAAGACAATGGTTAGGAGTTGTTAAAAGGGATATATTAAAGTAATGAATGGGAAAAACGAATCAATTAATATATGTATTTATTTCTTTAGTATGTTGCATAAGATTTGGAAATCAAATTGCAATTAAAGGAAATTAGGTAGTACGATATTTGGAAATAAAGTTAAGGGTACAACTATTATAAATTACCTAATTTATTTGTTAATGAATTTATTTGAAATAAAGTTCAAATTATGTTAATTAATTAATACGTAGAGTATGTAAAGAAATTATAGAATGAAAATTTTAATGTTGAAAATTTTATAGAATGTAAATATTTAAAAACCTTAATTAATGTGTTAAATGGATAGAAGTACACATTCAAAAAAAAATATTCATTCAAATTAAATGTAAATAGGCGTATATTAACGTAATAAAATAAAATTAGCATTGAATATGGAATACCCATTACTTGGAAAAATTGTAAAGTTGTAATTGATTTGAAATCTGTAAAAGGGAATAAATTCAAAGTTACAATTAATTGATGGAATAATAAGGGATAAACTGTAATTTTATAATTCAATGTGAATTATATCCATAAAATGTCAATTTAATTGGTTTGATAATTAAAATGTGAATCAATTGGAATTAAATAAGCCTTAATGTTATATTAATAAGAATTAACGCAATAACTAAATTAGTGCACACCCTATTAATTGAAACATATGGTATAGTTAGGATTGATTGAAATTAGTAAATTGCGCAAGGAATTCAAAATTATGTTAACTGATGAAGAATACGTAATAAATAGTAAATTTATAATCAATGTCCGTAAGTGGTTATAATATTTATAGTTGATAATAAACGTTACTTGGTGATTATTAATATAATAACGGAAAGTGTAAATGTAATAATTGAATAATGGGAATTGTAAATTTACGAATAGTGTATGTAATAAATAAATAGACAACGTGAAATTTTTCATAAGTAATAAATTGGGAAAGGAAGGGAATTAAGGTAAATTTATATATTGGTATAAAACCTTAATTTATGTGGGTAATTAACAATATTTCACATTTTGAGAACATAGCCTTTAATACAAAGTAAGATAAATAGGGGTATATATTGTATTCGAATATAAGAAAAAAAGGTAACTAAGTAATAGATTAATAATACACTTAATAAAAGAGTTGAATTGAACCAATCAATTTATTTGGAAACTAATTAATGTGTAAATGAATTTATTATAAATGAAATTAATTTATCACGCTAATTGGAATGAAAATGAAATTTGAATATATTAGTGGAATGAAATATGAGACGAGTGTTAACTATGGCATAGAGTAATAATAGACTCAATTAAGGGATTGGAATTGAATCTAATCAGTTTAACTGAAATTTATTAAAATTTATTTGGATTCAATGTATAATAAAGAGATTATTCTGAGTAAACGAAATAAAAACTATAATTGGAGAAATTAACATTGCAATTGATAGAGCTATCAACTTTTAAATTACATCTAAACTTGTTTAAATTTTTGTGAATGATTAAGAAATATAAAAGTAATAAAATTTTCAATTATAAGATTGAAATTTAAAGATTGGATTTAATTAATTAATTTACTTATTTATTTAATTAATGGAAAAATAGCAATTTTGGCAACTGACTTGGATTTCGATGAAACAAATTTCATCGGATCCGTAACGGTGAATTTTGTAGGGTTTCAAGTTTCGTAGCGATCGGACTTGTCGTTTGATCGTACGGACTCAAAATACCTTGAAATTTATGTAATTGAAATCAATTGAAATTAATGTGGAAAATTTGAATTTAGCATAACTTCTTCGTACGATGGAATTTGGACGTGAAACTTTTTCCATCGCGTTTAAAATAGTTTTAAACATATATTTTGATATATGGGTTGACCCTTTTCCGTTTCGGAATCGAAACAGGCTTTTCGGGTCAATTATCGTTCAAAACTCAAATCCAACCTAGCCCATTTTTTCTATTCTGTTTGCCTATATATATGTGATTATAAACCCTAGGTCATTGCTTATTCCTCATTCTGAACGTAT
Organism: Allium cepa; assembly: GCA_030765085.1. Taxonomy (NCBI): domain Eukaryota; kingdom Viridiplantae; phylum Streptophyta; class Magnoliopsida; order Asparagales; family Amaryllidaceae; genus Allium; species Allium cepa. Next base: position 149,794,859 of record CM060930.1, read on the forward strand.
GCTCTTCCTCATTCCACTGCAAACCCTAATCTTCCCAATCAAATTTCAATTTAAAAAAAATTGCGGATATGCAGCAACTTCTGGTCGCGCTTCGAGTTTCAGAGGTAAAAACGCTGCATCTACTTCGGGTTAGGAAGAAAGTTACTCGGGTCGCTCCGGGTCGTTTTGGCAAAAACTCCAAGCAAGCACAGGGGAATTGAGGCGGTGGACCGAAGTTGAACCCGAAGTCGACTCAGTACCAGAATTTTCCAATCTTCTAATTTTCCTATCTTTTTCATACAAGCTCGGATTCATGCGCGGTTTGTTTTGCTGGGATCGTATTAGAATTATGGATGTTTTGGAACTGATTTGGATAGATTCTGAGACTGGCCAAATTTTGGATTTAAATTGGATTTAAATTCAATTTAAATTCAAAAGGTGAGTTTTATAACCCACTCACAATTTCTAAAATTTCTTATGTTTGTTAAATTGATTTATGATGTGTTTAGAAATTTATTTATAGCTGTTTGGCACATATTTCATCATTATCTCAGTTAATTTGCATTCATATAATTTACTTGTTATTTAATTCTTTTTTTTGCATATAACTGCCAATTAAAATTTTAGTAAATTTGTTTTTGCATATAAACTACTAGTTAAATTTATTTATTATTGCATATAAACTACAGTCAAACAGTTAGTTAATTCATTATTGAATAATTAACTGTCAGTAATTAATTATTATTTATTTATGTGATTGTTTGAATTGGATGATAAATTGATAAATGTTTGATGATTGATATGGTGGATGAATGAATGTTGTTTTTATATTGTATAAACTACAAGTTACTATGCATTTTCATTTCATTCGGGAAAGCGGTTTGAAATGATATACAATCGCATTTTTATTTTTAAATTGCGGATTGAAACGATAAATATCTGTATCACTTGACCATAGGATAGAAAATTTATACAAGCACCGCGGTATATATATATATATATATATATATATATATATAATTATATAATTATTTTTGAAATGATTTTCTATGGTTTTGGAAAGAATACGTTTTAATAAATATTAAATTTTGATATATATATATATATATAGTAAAAAAATTGAATTTAGCTATGTATAAATTTGTTTCGATTTTTAAAATAAGCTAATAATGAAGTTGATTTCGTTTATATAATATGGTTAAGAATATATTTGAAATTCTATTGTATATAGAGTTTATATAACTCAAATAAAAGTAAGGTTGAAGATAAATGTGAATATGATTTGAATTAAAGTATTTAAGAATTTTCCTCGAAAAATTTGTTTTGAAATGTAAATAAATTAAGATTTAAAAGGTATGATCTTATAACTTGATTTTTGATTTGAGGATTTAAACGAATATTAAATTAATTTAAAGAATATTATCAAATTAATTTAATTAAAAGAATATCATGTTATTGAAGTTTAAGGGTTTTACCTGAATAATATTTGTTTAGTAAGTAAATATTTCAAATTTAAATAATAGGAATTGGATTTGATATATATTAAATTATCAAAGAATCCATTTTGAAATAGTGGAGTATTTAAAGATTTAAATATATGAACTATAAAGTTTGGAAATATAGAATATTTAAGCTTTGGAATATATGGAATTAAAATGGTTTATTTGGAGGTTCAAATTGATATTGGGAATTTATTGTGAAATTTAAAGAAGCTGTTTATTTTATAAAGTAATATAGTATTTGAACCATTAAGTATTAAAAGTTATGTTTCAAAGCTATGGTTTCAAGGTATATAGTTTTGAAAAGGCTATGATTTTTGAAAAAGGAGATATTTGAAATAAAAATGATATCATATGGATTTGGGTTTTAAAATAGAAATGATATCGTATTTATATGGTTTGAAATGGATATTTTATTCTGGTTTTAAAAGTATAAACTATTTTGAAAAGACCGCGGTGTTATAATAACGTTTGGTTGTTGAAGAGACCAGGATCGGAAGTTGTCATACTCTCTGCCAACCTTGAAAACCACTTTAAAAACCGTGTACGCGGTGGAGATTCCAGAATGAAATAGGATGGTGGCGGCGTTTCCTTTGAGGTAAATACGTGGACCCAACTCCCTTGAGTTGGCATAAGGTGGCTAAAACAGGAGCGATTGACGGGCCAAGGGGGTTAGCGCCCTTTATCGGATACTCCTCTTCGATGCTATACTCTGACTTTGGATTGATTCGGTGGCCACATTTAGTTTTTGATTTTAGGGGGGAGTTTTTCCGAGGTGGGCGGTAGCTGCGGCTACGCGTTACTACCAGCCCGGATGCGTAATTGGTATATCTACCCTGGCATTGCCTAGTTGTGTCGTGTCACCTACCCTATCCTGCCTTGTACGAGTTTGGTTTTCTCCCGAAGCCCGTGTGGTATCCTCTGGTGGCTTCCCGATCAAGATGGACTATGATATTGGATGGACTACTGGGACTATTACATGTTAAGGGCTATATGGGTAACCCCTTAATGCTAAGAAAAAAGTAAGTTTATTTTACAATTAGACACTATTATAATAGCGAAATATACTACATAGTAAATAGTTTAACGGATCCTTAGGAGCTGTAAATCCCGAGCATCTCTTGAGTTATTGCACTCATATTTATTCCTGTTGATTTAACTTACATAAGATCTTTTAGTTCTGACTCGAGTGTTTTGTCTTTTCAATTCGCTCGGGTTAGTCCAAGCATTTCAGGATCGAAGACTTTAGCTCTGGAGGACGAAGACGGAGATTTCTATTGTTATTATTTATTATATTCTACTACACTCATGTTTTTCTGCTGCATTGTTATATGGTATGTGTAACTCTAATGTATGTTGTATACGTATAATCGAATATTTTAAAACATATTTATAAACTGTATATTTGATTATTATATTTTATCCTTCCGCTGTGAGATTCTGTTTTGTTTTATTTCTGTCTCGTTTTTCTTATTTACCCCATAATAATCCGCCCTTCCGAACGGTTTGAATTGGCATGTATTTCGATTTAAAGCGTGCGAAAAGGAGGGACGTTACATTGTGGTATCAGTGCTTTGGTTTAGCGATAAACCTTAGCTTTGTGGGGTCTGACTCTTTACTAATAGGGTAGCAATACCCTATGGGAGTCGCTGAGTGTATATATATGAGAGAGCGTATTTGTTAGTGTTATAAAAGGTTTTAATATTGTGTTAATCTATTCCGTTTTGTATTTATAAATTTTGATTGGTGCATGGGACGATATGACATCAATAGGGATTTCTAAACACTTAATAGGACAGATCGACATAATATTGGTTTTAATATAGGTGAATGAAATAATTTTGCCTATTATATTTTCTATATATAAAGTAAATTTTATAAAGGTTATATTTGGTTGTTAGGTAATAAAATTTAAAAATAATAAGTAAATTGAGATAGAAAATAAAATCAATGAATTTGGAAATCTTGGAACTTAAGTCCGGGATTTTGAAAATTTCTTTCAAAGGATTTTGAAATATAATAATATTATTTAGAAGAATTTTCTGATAAAAATATTTCAATATAATTTGAAAAAAATGTTTTAAAAAAAGAAATTTGGAAAAGAAATAGGTTCTGTACTCCTCTCTCTGTCGCTCGAAAATAATTTCGGTGATGAGTGCACGCGTCATCGACATTCATTTTCGAGTTTCGAAGTGGGGAGGCCATTGTAGTAGTTTTACTGCAGATTTATTTTGGAAAATATATATATATATATATATATATATTTTAAATTGTTTCAAATTATAATTGGATATATAAATTATAAGTATATATTTATCTGTTATTTTAAAATGATTTTAAATAAAACCCGGTATTTAATTCTTAAGTTTCCATTGATTAATAGTTTCAATTATTGTAGTGAATTTGAACGTAAGTAAAAAAAATTTGAAACCTCTATAGAAGATAAGAGATTTAATGCTAAGTTATAAATAAATAAATAAAAAGAAATTAAACGTTAGGTTATAAATGAAATAACAAGAAAGTTGAAATTGTAACTTACAAAACAAAGGATATAATTACTGAACATTAATTAATTAAAAGAATTGAGGAAACTTGTGTAACTTTCAATTACATTCTTAAAAGGCATATTTATAACTTACCAAATATTAAAAGTTGAAAATGTTAATAAGAAAATGTAATAGATATTATACCAGTAATTTACTTGAGGTAATAAAAGTAATTAATGAAATTCTTTATTTATAAGAATTGATGTTTTAAAGTTATAAATTTAAGTGTAATTAAAATGTTACTATAATTAAATATAATAGAAATGTAAGCATTAAATAAATAAATGAAATTGAGAAATGCATAAATGTAATGCAATAAAAAGAAACTTACATTGACCTGAAATAATGAAATGAATAATTGTAGGCAATAAATGAAAATGAATACAATTAATAAGAATAAACTAATCGTTGTTGTTGTTTTTGGTTTATGGTTGCTTGGGTAAGGAAATTTGAAATTGTTTGGATGAATAAATAATCTATTTAGTTTCATCTAAGACTGTTGAGTAAATGATGAGTTAAGTAGTTTATTTTCATTCTTTACAATTTAAAGTTTGAACCTGAACAACTATTTGTTGTGTTTGATATGAATGAATGATTGTTTTTATGGACGTATGCCTTGTTGCAAGTGTTTGATGCTGTATTGATTTTGTTTATTAATGGTTGTTTGTATTGAATTGGATGTTTGTGGATGAAACCATTTTTAATATTATATAATCGTAACTTTAATTGGATTATATAAGTGAAGTGCAGGTTATGGAAGCAATTGCTACTGCAGTTGGCTCCATAATATAAGCGTAAATTGCCTGACCAATAGGTACGTTTTTCAGATTTCGATTTAGCGTTATTATATTATTTTTCCTGTGTTGGGATATATTATTTTGGAAAAGTATATGTTATATATTGTTATTTTGAAATTATATTTTCTCCCTAGCCTCTCCGTACAAAGGAGACTCTGCCGAAATTTTTCATAAATTTTAGACTTAGAAAATATTTTGAAAATGTTTTCCAAACCGTATTAATTTGAATATAAAAGATTTAAATGTCTATAAATCTATATATTATTTAACTTATCCTATTCTATAATTTTATTGTTATAAATATAATGATTTGCATAATTGATATTAATTTATAAGTTCTTCTTTTCCCTTCTTTTCCTTTTCGGGGACGAAAAGTTTTGAGTAGGGGAGAGTGTAACAACCCATAAATTTTGATTAATAAGTTTGTTAGTTTAATTTGAATTTTACAATTAAATTTAGGAATAAATAAAAATCTTAGAAGTTATGATGAAGAAAATGTTAGAAATTTAAATATAGCAATTGAAATTAAGATTTACAAATTAAAAATGTAAGTGCAATTAATTGAAATTATGAAATTTGTCATACTTGGTTATAAGTTTAATAAAAGAAACAAACGGAAATATTGAATTAACTAATGAAATGTATAATCAGAAGTATAATTGAAATGCTACTAATTTAATATAATAAGAAGGTAAGTAATATATGATTGTAAACTTTAGTAAATGAATCAATGTGCAAAGAAATTGAATTAAACATGAATATTAATAAATGAAATTATGTAGTAATTGATAAATGATGGCATTCATGAATGAAATAAGATTTGTAAGTAATAAAGGAATAATTAAAATAAACATCTAAACCAATGAATAAAAGAAAAAGGTTGTAAGAAGTAAAAAGTAAAGTAAAAGGATAGAATATAAGTGAATGCAATCAGTAAATTATGGAAATAAATGCCAACATTGAATTTTAATAAATGTAATTAAATGTTACATTTGTGTTAAATGTTAAGACAATGGTTAGGAGTTGTTAAAAGGGATATATTAAAGTAATGAATGGGAAAAACGAATCAATTAATATATGTATTTATTTCTTTAGTATGTTGCATAAGATTTGGAAATCAAATTGCAATTAAAGGAAATTAGGTGGTACGATATTTGGAAATAAAGTTAAGGGTACAACTATTATAAATTACCTAATTTATTTTTCAATGAATTTATTTGAAATAAAGTTCAAATTATGTTAATTAATTAATACGTAGAGTATCTAAAGAAATTAATAGAATGAAAACTTTAATGTTGAAAATTTTATAGAATGTAAATATTTAAAAACCTTAATTAATGTGTTAAATGGATAGAAGTACACATTCAAAAAAAAATATTCATTCAAATTAAATGTAAATAGGCGTATATTAACGTAATAAAATAAAATTAGCATTGAATATGGAATACCCATTACCTGGAAAAATTGTAAAGTTGTAAATGATTTGAAATCTGTAAAAGGGAATAAATTCAAAGTTACAATTAATTGATGGAATAATAAGGGATAAACTGTAATTTGATAATTCAATGTGAATTGTATCCATAAAATGTCAATTTAATTGGTTTGATAATTAAAATGTGAATCAATTGGAATTTAATGAGCCTTAATGTTATATTAATAAGAAGTAACGCAATAACTAAATTAATGCACACACTATTAATTGAAACATATAGTAAAGTTAGGATTGAATGAAATTAGTAAATTGGGTAAGGAATTCAAAATTATGTTAACTGATGAAGAATACGTAATAAATAGTAAATTTATAATCAACGTCTGTAAGTGGTTATAATATTTATAGTTGATAATAAATGTTACTTGGTGATTATTAATATAATAACGGAAGGCGTAAATGTAATAATGGAATAATGGGAATTGTAAATTTACGAATAGTGTATGAAAAAAATAAATAGAAAACATGAAATTTTTCATAAGTAATAAATTGGGAAAGGAAGGGAATTAAGGTAAATTTATATATTGGTTTAAAACCTTAATTTATGTGGGTAATTAACAATATTTCACATTTTGAAAACATAGCCTTTAATACAAAGTAAGATAAATAGGGGTATATATTGTATTGGAATATACCAAAAAAAGGTAACTAAGTTATAGATTAATAATAGACTTAATAAAAGAGTTGAATTGAACCAATCAATTTATTTGGAAACTAATTAATGTGTAAATGAATTTATTATAAATGAAATTAATTTATCACGCTAATTGATATGAAAATGAAATTTGAATATATTAGTGGAATGAAATATGAGACAAGTGTTAACTATGATAGAGTACTAATAGACTCAATTAAGGGATTAGAATTGAATCTAATCAGTTTAATTGAAAAAAAATTAATTTGGATTCAATGTATAATAAAGAGATTATTTTGAGTAAACGAAATAAAAACTATAATTGGAGAAATTAACATTGCAATTGATAGAGTTATCAACTTTTAAATTACATCTAAACTTGTTTATATTTTTGTAAATGATTAAGAAATATAAAAGTGATAAATTTTCAATTATAAGATTGAAATTTAAAGATTGGATTTAATTAATTAATTTACTTATTTATTTAATTAATGGAAAAATAGCCATTTTGGAAACTGACTCAGATTTTGACGAAACAAGTTTCATCGGATCCGTAACGGTGAATTTTGTAGGGTTTCAAGTTTCGTAGCAATCAGACTTGTCGTTTGATCGTACGGACTCAAAACGCCTTGAAATTTATGCAATTAAAATCAATTGAAATCAATTTGGAAATTTTGAATTTAGCATAACTTCTTCATAGGATGGAATTTGGACGTGAAACTTTTTCCATCATGTTTAAAATATTTTTAAACATATATTTTGATATATAGGTTGACCCTTTTCCGTTTCGGAATCGAAACGGGCTTTTCGGGTCAATTATCGTTCAAAACTCAAATCCAACCTAGCCCATTCTTTCTATTCTGTTTGCCTATATATATGTGATTATAAACCCTAGTCATTACTTATTCCTCATTCTGAACGTATGCTCTTCCTCATTCCACTGCAAACCCTAATATTCCCAATCAAATTTCAATTTAAAAAAAAATTGCGGATCTGCGGCAACTTCTGGTCACGCTTCGAGTTTCAAAGGTAAAAACGCTGCATCTACTTCGGGTTAGGAAGAAAGTTACTCGGGTCGCTCCGAGTCGTTTTGGCAAAAACTCCAAGCAAGCACCGGGGAATTGAGGCGGTGGACCGAAGTTGAACCCGTAGTCGACTCGGTACCAGAATTTTCCAATCTTCTAATTTTCCCAACTTTTTCATACAAGCTCGGATTCATGCGCGGTTTATTTTGCTGGGATCGTATTAGAATTACGGACGTTTTGGCGCTGGTTTGGATAGATTCTGAGACTGGTCAAATTTTGGATTTAAATTGGATTTAAATTCAATTTAAATTCAAAAGGTGAGTGTTTTAACCCACTCACAATTTCTAAAATTTCTTATGATTGTTAAATTGATTTATGATGTGTTTAGAAATTTATTTATAGCTGTTTGGCATATATTTCATCATTATCTCAGTTAATTTGCATTCATATAATTTACTTGTTATTTAATTTTATTTTTTTTGCATATAACTGCCACTAAAAATTTTAGTAAATTTATTTTTGCATGTAAACTGCTAGTTAAATTTATTTATTATTGCATATAAACTAAAGTCAAATAGTTAGTTAATTCATTATTGAAAAATTAACAGCCAGTAATTAATTATTATTTATTTATGTGACTGTTTGAATTGGATGATAAATTGATAAATGTTTGATGATTGATATGGTGGATGAATGAATGCTGTTTTTATATTGTATAAACTGCCAATTACTATGCATTTTCATTTCATTCGGGATTACGGTTTGAAATGATATACAACCGCAATTTTATTTTTAAATTGCGGATTGAAATGATAAATATTCGTATCACTTGACCATAGGATAGAAAATTTTATACAGGCACCGCGGTATATATATATATATAATTATTTTTGAAATGATTTTCTATGGTTTTGGAAAGAATACGGTTTAACAAATATTAAATTTTGATATATATATATATATAGTAAAAAAATTTGAATTTAGCTATGCATAAATTTGTTTCGAATTTTAAAATAAGCTAAATAATGAAGTTGATTTCGTTTATATAATATGGTTAGGAATATATTTGAAATTCTATTGTATATAGAGTTTATAATAACTCAAATAAAGTAAGGTTGAAGATAAATGTGAATATGGTTTGAATTAAAGTATTTAAGAATTTTCCTCGAAAAATTTGTTTTGAAATGTAAATAAATTAAGATTTAAAAGGTATGATCTAACAACTTGATTTTTGATTTGAGGATTTAAACGAATATCAAATTAATTTAAAGAATATTATCAAGTTAATTTAATTAAAAGAATATCCTGTTATTGAAGTTTAAGGGTTTTACCTGAATAATATTTTTTTAGTAAGTAAATATTTCAAATTTAAATAATAGGAATTGGATTTGATATATATTAAATTATCAAAGAATCCATTTTGAAATAGTGGAATATTCAAAGATTTAAATATATGAACTATAAAATTTTGAAATATAGAATATTTAAGCTTTGAAATATATGGGAATTAAAATGGTTGTACAATTCAAAGTTTGAACCTGAACAACTATTTGTTGTGTTTGATATGAATGAATGATTGTTTTTGTGGACGTATGCCTTGTTGCTAGTGTTTGATGTTGTATTGATTTTGTTTATTGATGGATGTTTGTATTGAATTGGATGTTTGTGGTTGAAACCATTTTTAATATTTCATTTTATGTAATCGTAACTTTAATTGGATTATATAAGTGAAGTGCAGGTTATGGAAGCAATTGCTACTGCAGTTGGCTCCGTAATATAAGCGTAAATTGCCCGACCAATAGGTACGTTTTTCGGATTTCGGTTTATAGCGTTATTATATTATTTTTCCTATGTTGGGATATATTATTTTGGAAAAGTATATGTTATATATTGTTATTTCGATATTATATTTTCTCCCTAGCATCTCCGTACAAAGGAGACTCTGCCGAAATTTTTCGTAAATTTTAGACTTAGAAAATATTTTGAAAATGTTTTCCAAACCGTATTAATTTGAATATAAAAGATTTAAATGTCTATAAATCTATATATTATAAATTATCCTATTCTGTAAATTTATTATTATAAATATAATGATTTGCATAATAGATAATAATTTATAAGTTCTTCTTTTCCCTTCTTTTCCTTTTCGGGGACGAAAAGTTTTGAGTGGGGGAGAGTGTAACGACCCGTAAATTTTGATTAATAAATTTGTTGATTTAATTTAAATTTTACAATTAAATTTAGGAAGAAATAAAAATATTAGAAGTTATGATGAAGCAAATGTCAGAAATTTAAATATAGCAATTGAAATTTAGATTTACAAATTAAAAATGTAAGTGCAATCAATTGAAATTATGAAATTTGTCATACTTGGTTATAAGTTTAATAAAAGAAACAAACGGAATTATTGAATTAACTAATGAAATGTATAATCAGAAGTATAATTGAAATGCTACTAATTTAATATAATAAGAAGGTAAGTAATATATGATTGTAAACTTTAGTAGATGAATCAATGTGCAAAGAAATTGAATTAAACATGAATATTAATAAATGAAATTATGTAGTAATTGATAAATGATGGCATTCATGAATGAAATAAGATTTGTAAGTAATAAAGGAATAATTAAAATAAACATCTAAACCAATGAATAAAAGAAAAATATTTGTAAGAAGTAAAAAGTAAAGTAAAAGGATAGAATATAAGTGAATGCAATCAGTAAATTATGGAAATAAATGCCAACATTGAATTTTAATAAATGTAATTAAATGTTACATTTGTGTTAAATGTTAAGACAATGGTTAGGAGTTGTTAAAAGGGATATATTAAAGTAATGAATGGGAAAAACGAATCAATTAATATATGTATTTATTTCTTTAGTATGTTGCATAAGATTTGGAAATCAAATTGCAATTAAAGGAAATTAGGTAGTACGATATTTGGAAATAAAGTTAAGGGTACAACTATTATAAATTACCTAATTTATTTGTTAATGAATTTATTTGAAATAAAGTTCAAATTATGTTAATTAATTAATACGTAGAGTATGTAAAGAAATTATAGAATGAAAATTTTAATGTTGAAAATTTTATAGAATGTAAATATTTAAAAACCTTAATTAATGTGTTAAATGGATAGAAGTACACATTCAAAAAAAAATATTCATTCAAATTAAATGTAAATAGGCGTATATTAACGTAATAAAATAAAATTAGCATTGAATATGGAATACCCATTACTTGGAAAAATTGTAAAGTTGTAATTGATTTGAAATCTGTAAAAGGGAATAAATTCAAAGTTACAATTAATTGATGGAATAATAAGGGATAAACTGTAATTTTATAATTCAATGTGAATTATATCCATAAAATGTCAATTTAATTGGTTTGATAATTAAAATGTGAATCAATTGGAATTAAATAAGCCTTAATGTTATATTAATAAGAATTAACGCAATAACTAAATTAGTGCACACCCTATTAATTGAAACATATGGTATAGTTAGGATTGATTGAAATTAGTAAATTGCGCAAGGAATTCAAAATTATGTTAACTGATGAAGAATACGTAATAAATAGTAAATTTATAATCAATGTCCGTAAGTGGTTATAATATTTATAGTTGATAATAAACGTTACTTGGTGATTATTAATATAATAACGGAAAGTGTAAATGTAATAATTGAATAATGGGAATTGTAAATTTACGAATAGTGTATGTAATAAATAAATAGACAACGTGAAATTTTTCATAAGTAATAAATTGGGAAAGGAAGGGAATTAAGGTAAATTTATATATTGGTATAAAACCTTAATTTATGTGGGTAATTAACAATATTTCACATTTTGAGAACATAGCCTTTAATACAAAGTAAGATAAATAGGGGTATATATTGTATTCGAATATAAGAAAAAAAGGTAACTAAGTAATAGATTAATAATACACTTAATAAAAGAGTTGAATTGAACCAATCAATTTATTTGGAAACTAATTAATGTGTAAATGAATTTACTATAAATGAAATTAATTTATCACGCTAATTGGAATGAAAATGAAATTTGAATATATTAGTGGAATGAAATATGAGACGAGTGTTAACTATGGCATAGAGTAATAATAGACTCAATTAAGGGATTGGAATTGAATCTAATCAGTTTAACTGAAATTTATTAAAATTTATTTGGATTTAATGTATAATAAAGAGATTATTCTGAGTAAACGAAATAAAAACTATAATTGGAGAAATTAACATTGCAATTGATAGAGCTATCAACTTTTAAATTACATCTAAACTTGTTTAAATTTTTGTGAATGATTAAGAAATATAAAAGTAATAAAATTTTCAATTATAAGATTGAAATTTAAAGATTGGATTTAATTAATTAATTTACTTATTTATTTAATTAATGGAAAAATAGCAATTTTGGCAACTGACTTGGATTTCGATGAAACAAATTTCATCGGATCCGTAACGGTGAATTTTGTAGGGTTTCAAGTTTCGTAGCGATCGGACTTGTCGTTTGATCGTACGGACTCAAAATACCTTGAAATTTATGTAATTGAAATCAATTGAAATTAATGTGGAAAATTTGAATTTAGCATAACTTCTTCGTACGATGGAATTTGGACGTGAAACTTTTTCCATCGCGTTTAAAATAGTTTTAAACATATATTTTGATATATGGGTTGACCCTTTTCCGTTTCGGAATCGAAACAGGCTTTTCGGGTCAATTATCGTTCAAAACTCAAATCCAACCTAGCCCATTTTTTCTATTCTGTTTGCCTATATATATGTGATTATAAACCCTAGGTCATTGCTTATTCCTCATTCTGAACGTATGCTCTTCCTCATTCCACTGCAAACCCTAATCTTCCCAATCAAATTTCAATTTAAAAAAAAATTGCGGATATGCAGCAACTTCTGGTCGCGCTTCGAGTTTCAGAGGTAAAAACGCTGCATCTACTTCGGGTTAGGAAGAAAGTTACTCGGGTCGCTCCGGGTCGTTTTGGCAAAAACTCCAAGCAAACACAGGGGAATTGAGGCGGTGGACCGAAGTTGAACCCGAAGTCGACTCAGTACCAGAATTTTCCAATCTTCTAATTTTCCTATCTTTTTCATACAAGCTCGGATTCATGCGCGGTTTGTTTTGCTGGGATCGTATTAGAATTATGGATGTTTTGGAACTGATTTGGATAGATTCTGAGACTGGCCAAATTTTGGATTTAAATTGGATTTAAATTCAATTTAAATTCAAAAGGTGAGTTTTATAACCCACTCACAATTTCTAAAATTTCTTATGTTTGTTAAATTGATTTATGATGTGTTTAGAAATTTATTTATAGCTGTTTGGCACATATTTCATCATTATCTCAGTTAATTTGCATTCATATAATTTACTTGTTATTTAATTCTTTTTTTTGCATATAACTGCCAATTAAAATTTTAGTAAATTTGTTTTTGCATATAAACTACTAGTTAAATTTATTTATTATTGCATATAAACTACAGTCAAACAGTTAGTTAATTCATTATTGAATAATTAACTGTCAGTAATTAATTATTATTTATTTATGTGATTGTTTGAATTGGATGATAAATTGATAAATGTTTGATGATTGATATGGTGGATGAATGAATGTTGTTTTTATATTGTATAAACTACAAGTTACTATGCATTTTCATTTCATTCGGGAAAGCGGTTTGAAATGATATACAATCGCACTTTTATTTTTAAATTGCGGATTGAAACGATAAATATCTGTATCACTTGACCATAGGATAGAAAATTTATACAAGCACCGCGGTATATATATATATATATATATATATATATATATATATATATATATATATATAATTATATAATTATTTTTGAAATGATTTTCTATGGTTTTGGAAAGAATACGTTTTAATAAATATTAAATTTTGATATATATATATATATATATATAGTAAAAAAATTGAATTTAGCTATGTATAAATTTGTTTCGATTTTTAAAATAAGCTAATAATGAAGTTGATTTCGTTTATATAATATGGTTAAGAATATATTTGAAATTCTATTGTATATAGAGTTTATAATAACTCAAATAAAAGTAAGGTTGAAGATAAATGTGAATATGATTTGAATTAAAGTATTTAAGAATTTTCCTCGAAAAATTTGTTTTGAAATGTAAATAAATTAAGATTTAAAAGGTATGATCTTATAACTTGATTTTTGATTTGAGGATTTAAACGAATATTAAATTAATTTAAAGAATATTATCAAATTAATTTAATTAAAAGAATATCATGTTATTGAAGTTTAAGGGTTTTACCTGAATAATATTTGTTTAGTAAGTAAATATTTCAAATTTAAATAATAGGAATTGGATTTGATATATATTAAATTATCAAAGAATCCATTTTGAAATAGTGGAGTATTTAAAGATTTAAATATATGAACTATAAAGTTTGGAAATATAGAATATTTAAGCTTTGGAATATATGGAATTAAAATGGTTTATTTGGAGGTTCAAATTGATATTGGGAATTTATTGTGAAATTTAAAGAAGCTGTTTATTTTATAAAGTAATATAGTATTTGAACCATTAAGTATTAAAAGTTATGTTTCAAAGCTATGGTTTCAAGGTATATAGTTTTGAAAAGGCTATGATTTTTGAAAAAGGAGATATTTGAAATAAAAATGATATCATATGGATTTGGGTTTTAAAATAGAAATGATATCGTATTTATATGGTTTGAAATGGATATTTTATTCTGGTTTTAAAAGTATAAACTATTTTGAAAAGACCGCGGTGTTATAATAACGTTTGGTTGTTGAAGAGACCAGGATCGGAAGTTGTCATACTCTCTGCCAACCTTGAAAACCACTTTAAAAACCGTGTACGCGGTGGAGATTCCAGAATGAAATAGGATGGTGGCGGCGTTTCCTTTGAGGTAAATACGTGGACCCAACTCCCTTGAGTTGGCATAAGGTGGCTAAAACAGGAGCGATTGACGGGCCAAGGGGGTTAGCGCCCTTTATCGGATACTCCTCTTCGATGCTATACTCTGACTTTGGATTGATTCGGTGGCCACATTTAGTTTTTGATTTTAGGGGGGACTTTTTCCGAGGTGGGCGGTAGCTGCGGCTACGCGTTACTACCAGCCCGGATGCGTAATTGGTATATCTACCCTGGCATTGCCTAGTTGTGTCGTGTCACCTACCCTATCCTGCCTTGTACGAGTTTGGTTTTCTCCCGAAGCCCGTGTGGTATCCTCTGGTGGCTTCCCGATCAAGATGGACTATGATATTGGATGGACTACTGGGACTATTACATGTTAAGGGCTATATGGGTAACCCCTTAATGCTAAGAAAAAAGTAAGTTTATTTTACAATTAGACACTATTATAATAGCGAAATATACTACATAGTAAATAGTTTAACGGATCCTTAGGAGATGTAAATCCCGAGCATCTCTTGAGTTATTGCACTCATATTTATTCCTGTTGATTTAACTTACATAAGATCTTTTAGTTGTGACTCGAGCGTTTTGTCTTTTCAATTCGCTCGGGTTAGTCCGAGCATTTCAGGATCAAAGACTTTAGCTCTAGAGGACGAAGACGGAGATTTCTATTGTTATTATTTATTATATTCTACTACACTCATGTTGTTCTGCTGCATTGTTATATGGTATGTGTAACTCTGATGTATGTTGTATAAGTATAATCGAATATTTTAAAACAGCTTTATAAACTGTATATTTGATTATTATATTTTATCCTTCCGATGTGAGATTCTGTTTTGTTTTATTTCTTTCTCGTTTTTCTTATTGACCCCATAACAATCTGCCCTTCCGAACGGTTTGAATTGGCACATGTTTCGATTTAAAACGTGCGAAAAGGCGGGACGTTACATTCAGGTATCAGAGCTTTAGTTTAGCGATAAAGCTTAGCTTTGTGGGGTCTGACTCTTTACTAATAGGATAGTAATACCCTATGGGAGTCGTTGGGTGTATATATATGAGAGAGCGTATTTGTTAGTGTTATAAAAGGTTTTAGTATTGTGTTAATCTGTTCCGTTTTGTATTTATAAATTCTGATTGGTGCATGGGACGCTATGGCATCAGTAGGGATTTCTAAACACTTAATAGGACATACCGACATAATATTGGTTTTAATATAGGTGAATGAAATAATTTTTCCTATTATATTTTCTATATATAAAGTAAATTTTATAAAGGTTATATTAGGTTGTATTATATTGGTTGTTAGGTAATAAAATTTAAAAATAATAAGTAAATTGAGGTAGAAAATAAAATCAATGAATTTGGAAATCTTGGAAATTAAGTCCAGGATTTTGAAAATTTCTTTCAAAGGATTTTGATATATAATAATATCATTTAGAAGAATTTTCTGATAAAAATATTTCAATATAATTTGAAAAAAATGTTTTAAAAAAAGAAATTTGGAAAAGAAATAGGTTCTGTACTCCCCTCTCTGTCGTTGGAAATTAATTTCGGTGATGAGTGCACGCATCATCGACATTCATTTTCAAGTTTGGCCACTGTCGCAGTTTTACTGCAGATTTATTTTGGAAAAAAATAATATAAATTTTAAATTGTTTTAAATTATAATTGGATATATAAATTTAAGTATATATTTATCTGTTATTTTAAAATGATTTTAAATAAAACCCGGTATTTAATTCTTAAGTTTCCATTGATTAATAGTTTCAATTATTGTAGTGAATTTGAACGTAAGTAAAAAAAAATTGAAACCCCTAAAGGAAATAAGAGATTTAATGCTAAGTTATAAATAAATTAAAAAAAGAAATTAAAGGATAGGTTATAAATGAAATAATAAGAAAGTTGAAATTGTAACTTATAAAACAAAGGATATAATTACTGAACATTAATTAATTAAAAGAATTGAGGAAACTTGTATAATTTTCAATTACATTCTTAAAAAGCATATTTATAACTTACCAAATATTAAAAGTTGAAAATGTTAATAAGAAAATGTAATAGATATTATACCAGTAATTAACTTGAGGTAATAAAAGTAATTAATGAAATTCTTTATTTATAAGAATTGATGTTATAAATTTATAAATTTAAGTGTAATTAAAATGTTACTATAATTAAATATAATAGAAATGTAAGCATTAAATAAATAAATGAAATTGAGAAATGCATAAATGTAATGCAATAAAAAGAAACTTACATTGACCTGAAACAATGAAATGAGTAATTGTAGGCAATAAATGAAAATGAATACAATTAATAAGAATAAACTAATCATTGTTGTTGTTTTTGGTTTATGGTTGCTTGGGTAAGGAAATTTAAAATTGTTTGGATGAATAAATAATCTATTTAGTTTCATCTAAGACTGTTGAGTAAATGATGAGTTAAGTAGTTTATTTTTCATTCTGTACAATTTAAAGTTTGAACCTGAACAACTATTTGTTGTGTTTGATATGAATGAATGATTGTTTTTATGGACGTATGCCTTGTTGGAAGTGTTTGATGTTGTATTGATTTTGTTTATTGACGGTTGTTTGCATTGAATTGGATGTTTTTGGTTGAAACCATTTTTAATATTTCATTTTATATAATCATAACTTTAATTGGATTATATAAGTGAAGTGCAGGTTATGGAAGCAATTGCTACTGCAGTTGGCTCCGTAATATAAGCGTAAATTGCCCGACCAATAGTTACGTTTTTTGGATTTTGGTTTATAGCGTTATTATATTATTTTTCCTGTCTTGGGATATATTATTTTGGAAAAGTATATGTTATGTATTGTTATTTTGAAATTATATTTTCTCCCTAGCCTCTCCGTATAAAGGAGACTCTGCCGAAATTTTTCGTAAATTTTGGACTTAGAAAATATTTTGAAAATGTTTTCCAAACCGTATTAATTTGAATATAAAAGATTTAAATGTCTATAAATCTATATATTATTTAAATTATCCTATTCTGTAAATTTATTATTATAAATATAATGATATGCATAATAGATATTAATTTATAAGTTCTTCTTTTCCCTTCTTTTCCTTTTCGGGAACGAAAAGTTTTGAGTGGAGGAGAGTGTAACGACCCGTAAATTTTGATTAATAAATTTGTTAGTTTAATTTAAATTTTATTTAAATTTAGGAAGAAATAAAAATCTTAGAAGTTATGATAAAGCAAATGTTAGAAATTTAAATATAGCAATTGAAATTTAGATTTACAAATTAAAAATATAGGTGCAATCAATTGAAATTATGAAATTTGTCATACTTGGCTATAAGTTTAATAAAATAAACAAACGAGAATATTGAATTAACTAATGAAATGTATAATCATAAGTATAATTGAAATGCTACTAATTTAATATAATAAGAAGGTAAGTAATGTATGATTGTAAACTTTAGTAAATGAATCAATGTGCAAAGAAATTGAATTAAACATGAATATTAATAAATGAAATTATGTAGTAATTGATAAATGATGGCATTCATGAATGAAATAAGATTTGTAAGTAATAAAGGAAAAATTAAAATAAACATCTAAACCAATGAATAAAAGAAAAAGGTTGTAAGAAGAAAAAAGTAAAGTAAAAGGATAGAATATAAGTGAATGCAATCAGTAAATTATAGAAATAAATGCCAACATTGAATTGTAATAAATGTAATTAAATGTTACATTTGTGTGAAATGTTAAGACAATGGTTAGGAGTTGTTAAAAGGGATATATTAAAGTAATGAATGAGAAAAACGAATCAATTAATATATGTATTTGTTACTTTAGTATGTTGCATAAGATTTGGAAATCAAATTGCAATTAAAGGAAATTAGGTAGTACGATATTTGGAAATAAAGTTAAGGGTACAACTATTATAAATTACCTAATTTATTTGTCAATGAATTTATTTGAAATAAAGTTCAAATTATGTTAATTAATTAATACGTAGAGTATGTAAAGAAATTAATAGAATGAAAATTTTAATGTTGAAAATTTTATAGAATGTAAATATTTGATAGAGTATGTGTTAAATGGATAGAAGTACACATTTAAAAAGATAATATTCATTCAAATTAAATGTAAATAGGCGTATATTAACGTAATAAAATAAAACTAGCATTGAATATGGAATACCCATTACCTGGAAAAATTGTAAAGTTGTAATTGATTTGAAAGCTGTAAAAGGGAATAAATTCAAAGTTACAATTAATTGATGGAATAATAAGGGATAAACTGTAATTTGATAATTCAATGTGAATTATATCCATAAATTGTCAATTTAATTGGTTTAATAATTAAAATGTGAATCAATTGGAATTAAATGAGCCTTAATGTTATATTAATAAGAATTAACAAAATAACTAAATTAGTGCACACCCTATTAATTGAAACAGATGGTAAAGTTAGGATTGATTGAAATTAGTAAATTGGGCAAGGAATTCAAAATTAAGGTAAATTTATATATTGGTATAAAACCTTAATTTATGTGGGTAATTAACAATATTTCACATTTTGAGAACATAGCCTTTAATACAAAGTAAGATAAATAGGGGTATATATTGTATTCGAATATAAGAAAAAAAGGTAACTAAGTAATAGATTGATAATACACTTAATAAAAGAGTTGAATTGAACCAATCAATTTATTTGGAAACTAATTAAGGTGTAAATGAATTTATTATAAATGAAATTAATTTATCACGCTAATTGAAATGAAAATGAAATTTGAATATATTAGTGGAATGAAATATGAGACAAGTGTTAACTATGGCATAGAGTAATAATAGACTCAATTAAGGGATTGGAATTGAATCTAATCTATTTAATTGAAATTTATTAAAATTAATTTGGATTCAATGTATAATAAAGAGATTATTTTGAGTAAACGAAATAAAAACTATAATTGGAGAAATTAACATTGCAATTGATAGAGTTATCAACTTTTAAATTACATCTAAACTTGTTCAAATTTTTGTTAATGACTAAGAAATATAAAAGTGATAAAATTTTCAATTATAAGATTGAAATTTAAA
Organism: Allium cepa; assembly: GCA_030765085.1. Taxonomy (NCBI): domain Eukaryota; kingdom Viridiplantae; phylum Streptophyta; class Magnoliopsida; order Asparagales; family Amaryllidaceae; genus Allium; species Allium cepa. Next base: position 149,814,853 of record CM060930.1, read on the forward strand.
GATTGGGTTTAATTAATTAATTTACTTATTTTTTAATTAATGGAAAAATAGACATTTTGGCAACTGACACGGATTTCGACGAAACAAGTTTCATCGGATTCGTAACAGTGAATTTTGTAAGGTTTCAAGTTTCGTAGCGATGGGACTTGTCGTTTGATCGTACGGACTCAAAACGCCTTGAAATTTATGCAATTGAAATCAATTGAAATCAATTTGGAAATTTTGAATTTAGCATAACTTCTTCATACGATGGAATTTGGACGTGAAACTTTTTCCATCATGTTTAAAATATTTTTAAACATATATTTTGATATATGGGTTGACCCTTTTCCGTTTCGGAATCGAAACGGGCTTTTCGGGTCAATTATCGTTCAAAACTCAAATCCAACCTAGCTCATTCTTTCTATTCTGTTTGCCTATATATATGTGATTATAAACCCTAGTCATTACTTATTCCTCATTCTGAACGTATGCTCTTCCTCATTCCACTGCAAACCCTAATATTCCCAATCAAATTTCAATTTAAAAAAAAATTGCGGATCTGCAGCAACTTCTGGTCACGCTTCGAGTTTCAGAGGTAAAAACGCTGCATCTACTTCGGGTTAGGAAGAAAGTTACTCGGGTCGCTCCGAGTCGTTTTGGCAAAAACTCCAAGCAAGCACCGGGGAATTGAGGCGGTGGACCGAAGTTGAACCCGCAGTCGACTCAGTACCAGAATTTTCCAATCTTCTAATTTTCCTAACTTTTTCATATAAGCTCGGATTCATGCGCGGTTTATTTTGCTGGGATCGTATTAGAATGACGGAGTTTTGGCGCTGGTTTGGATAGATTCTGAGACTGGTCAAATTTTGGATTTAAATTGGATTTAAATTCAATTTAAATTCAAAAGGTGAGTGTTTTAACCCACTCACAATTTCTAAAATTTCTTATGATTGTTAAATTGATTTATGATGTGTTTAGAAATTTATTTATAGCTGTTTGGCATATATTTCATCATTATCTCAGTTAATTTGCATTCATATAATTTACTTGTTATTTAATTTTATTTTTTTTGCATAAAACTGCCACTAAAATTTTTAGTAAATTTATTTTTGCATGTAAACTGCTAGTTAAATTTATTTATTATTGCATATAAACTAAAGTCAAATAGTTAGTTAATTCATTATTGAAAAATTAACAGTCAGTAATTAATTATTATTTATTTATGTGACTATTTGAATTGGATGATAAATTGATAAATGTTTGATGATTGATATGATGGATGAATGAATGCTGTTTTTATATTGTATAAACTGCCAATTACTATGCATTTTCATTTCATTCGGGATGGCGGTTTAAAATGATATACAACGGCATTTTTATTTTTAAATTGCGGATTGAAATGATAAATATCCGTATCACTTGAGCATAGGAAAGAAAATTTTATACAGGCACCGCGGTATATATATAAATATTTTTGAATTGATTTTCTATGGTTTTGGAAAGAATACGGTTTAATAAATATTAAATTTTGATATATATATATATATTAAAAAAATTGAATTTAGCTATGTATAAATTTGTTTCGAATTTTAAAATAAGCTAAATAATGAAGTTGATTTCGTTTATATAATATGGTTAAGAATATATTTGAAATTCTATTGTATATAGAGTTTATAATAACTCAAATAAAAGTAAGGTTGAAGATAAATGTGAATATGATTTGAATTAAAGTATTTAAGAATTTTCCTCGAAAAATTTGTTTTGAAATGTAAGTAAATTAAGATTTAAAAGGTATGATCTTATAACTTGATTTTTGATTTAAGGATTTAAACGAATATCAAATTAATTTAAAGAATATTATTAAGTTAATTTAATTAAAGAATATCCTGTTATTGAAGTTTAAGGGTTTTACCTGAATAATATTTGTTTATTAAGTAAATATTTCAAATTTAAATAATAGGAATTGGATTTGATATATATTAAATTATCAAAGAATCCATTTTGAAATAGTGGAATATTTAAAGATTTAAATATATGAACTATAAAGTTTTGAAATATAAAATATTTTAGCTTTTAAATATATGGGAATTAAAATGGTTTATTTGGACGTTCAAATTGACATTGGGAATTTATTGTGAAATTTAAAGAAGCTATTTATTTTATAAAGAAATATAGTATTTGAACCATTAAGTATTAAAAGTTATGTTTCAAAGCTATGGTTCCAAGGTATATAGTTTTGAAAAGGCTATGATTTTTGAAAAAGGAGATATTTGAAATAAAAATGATATCATATGGATTTGGGTTTTAAAATAGAAATGATATCGTATTTATATGGTTTGAAATGGATATTTTATTCTGGTTTTAAAAGTATAAACTATTTTGAAAAGGCCACGGTGTTATAATAACGTTTGGTTGTTGAAGAGACCGGGATCGGAAGTTGTCATACTCTCTGCCAACCCCGAAAACCACTTTAACAATGGTGTACGCGGTGGAGATTCCAGAATGAAGTAGGATGGTGGCGGCGTTTCCTTTGAGGTAAATACGTGGACCGAACTCCCATGAGTTGGTATAAGGTGGCTAAAACAGGAGCGATTGACGGGCCAAGGGGGTTAGCGCCCTTTATCGGATACTCCTCTTTGATACTATACTCTGACTTTGGATTGATTCGGTGGCCACTTTTGATTTTTGATTGTAGAGGGGAGTTTGTCCGAGGTGGGCGGTAGCTGCGGCTACGCGTTACCATCAGCCCGGATGCGTAATTGGTATATCTACCCTGGCTTTGCCTAGTTGTGCCATGTCACCTACCCTATCGTGCCTTGTACGAGTTTGGTTTTCTCCCGTAGCCCGTGTGGTATCCTCTGGTGGCTTCCCGATCTGGATGGACTATGATATTGGATGGACTACTGGGACTATTACGTGTTAAGGGCTATATGGGTAACCCTTAATGCTAAGAAAAAAGTATGTTTATTTTACAATTAGACACTATTATAATAGCGAAATATACTACATAGTAAATAGTTTAACGGATCCTTAGGAGATGTAAATCCCGAGAATCTCTTGAGTTATTGCACTCATATTTATTCCTGTTGATTTAACTTACATAAGATCTTTTAGTTCTGACTCGAGCGTTTTGTCTTTTCAATTCGCTTGGGTTAGTCCGAGCATTTCAGAATCGAAGACTTTAGCTCTGGAGGACGAAGACGGAGATTTCTATTGTTATTATTTATTATATTCCACTACACTCATTTTGTTCCGCTGCATTGTTATATGGTATGTGTAACTCTAATGTATGTTGTATAAGTATAATCGAATATTTTAAAACAGCTTTATAAACTGTATATTTGATTATTATATTTTATCCTTCCGCTGTGAGATTCTGTTTTGTTTTATTTCTTTCTCATTTTTCTTATTTACCCCATAACAATCCGCCCTTCCGAACGGTTTGAATTGGCACGTGTTTCGATTTAAAGCGTGCGAAAAGGCAGGACGTTACACATTGACTAGTCCTGACTTTGGAGGAGCACACATGAGCACCAAGATATTCTTCATTATCATCAAAAGGAGATAAGCTTGGTAATGAATATATAGCAGCCATTTTTAGTTTAGTCATTCCTGCTAACATATTTTTTTATTTGTTTCTGTTGATTGATAATCCAGTCTTCTATTTAAAAGTATTTAAAATATCCACTACTCTATTTATAGATTTAACTTTAAGCTTAGTGAATAACATGATATCATCAGCAAATAACAATGCATTTATTTCGTTATTCCTGCATAAAGGATGGTAATCCAAAAGATTATGAGACACAACATTAATAGTGAGGCAAGTGAAAAGTTCCATTACACAAACAAAAAGATAAGGTGACATAGGATCTCCTTGTTTTATACCCCGAGTAGCATCAAAATAGCCAAATGTATTACCATTTAAACTAAGAGAGTATTTGACTGATGATATACAAGTGTAGATCCATGCCAAAAAAGGAACAGGAAAGTTCATTTTATAAAAAATGTATATGATATGTTTCCATTGAATGGTATCATAAGCTTTATGCATGTCTAATTTCAATACACAACTTTGAGAAATATTTTTCCTGCTATAACCTATCAAGAGCTCATTTGATAAAAGAATATTATCTGTGATGTCTCTCAAATTTAGGAATGCGTTCTGATTAGGAGAAATCATACCAGTGGGCACAATCTTCATTCTAACTGCCATGATTCTTGAAATACATTTGTATATTACATTACAACAAGCTATGGCCTAAATTGATTAATGGAAGAAGGCCATTGAATCTTGGGAATTAATGCAATTCTAGTAGCATTAATACCAAAGACCATTCTATTATGTTTGAAGAAGTTTTTGATAGCTCTGGCCACATCGTCACCAATTATAGTCCATGTTACCATATAGAAATGGGCATTAAATCCATCGGGTCCTAGAGAACAAGATGAATTCATACCAAAAATAGAGCTCTTGATTTCTTCCATAGTAATCTCCTTAATTAAATTTTCCTTCATATAATCGGAAATGGCTGGGAGAGTGGATGTATAAATAGCTACATGTGGATACCAGGGTTATCATAGTTAGCAAGAAGGTTCTGAAAGTACTCCAAAAAGGTAGATTGTATGGCATCTGGTGAGGAACAGGGATTGACTTCTTTATCAAGAATATGGGTAATATTAGCATTAGCTTGTTGAATTTTGAGTGATTCATGGAAGAAAGCCGTATTCTTGTCTCCATGAAGTTGCCATTTAAGCTTTATCTTTTGTTTAACCATCTTGTTTTCCTCCACCAGAGCTTTAGCAAGCTTTTTTTTAAGGTTAACTTCTTATTCTACAAGATTTGCAAGTACATTATTATCAAAGCTAATTTGAATGTCTCTTTGTACCTGAAATAATTTTTCTCTAATAGAAGATGGTAAGCTACTCCCATTCCCAAATGTAGCATTAGCTCACTTCCTAAGATTTTCTTTAAGATGTCTAAGTTTTGCCTACAAAATAAACATTGGGTTTCCAAAAACATGTATTCTCCAATAGTCAGTAATAATCTTTATGAATTCAGTGTGATCAGACCAAATATTAAAAAATGAAAATGACGAATGTCTTCCCATAATATCCTTGCCCCAATCCATAACTAAGGGGGAGTGGTTAGATAATAATGGAGGAGGGATTATAGTGTTGAGAGTTGGCCCATTCAGAATATAAGTGAAATTTTGACAGGATCTATCAAGTTTGCAAAAAGTCCTATTATCGGACCTATTTGAGTTATTCCAAGTATAGAAGCAGCCATTGGCAGTTATAGGTAAAAGGTTAGAGTCAAATATTGCATTATTAAGAGGTCTAGTTTGTTAATAAGACAGTAGGAAACTTCCACTTTTATCAGAAGAGAACTGCATACAATTCCAGTCCCCAATGCACAACCATGGTGAATTGGAGGGTTGCAAAGAAGGGAGTTTATCAACGAGGAGTGTCTATGCACACTAATTTTTTAAGCATATACAACTGTCATGAAGAATGATGAAGAGGAAGGGATGTAGGTGATTTCAGAGTGAATGTATTGTCTATGAACACAAATAGGAGAGATGGAAAAAATGATAGGGTTCCACAATATGAGAAGTCTTCCAAAAGCAGCTTGAGATAGGTTATGAATGCATTTCCAGTGGTGGTTAATAGTAGAGGCAGCTCTGATAGTATTAACATGATTAAGCTTTGTTTCATCAACAACCATGAGTTGAATTTTATTTGCAAAGATAATGTTACTAATTTCAAGTTGCTTGGCTATGGAGTTTGCACCCCTTAATAGGAGATAGCGTATTCTGTATCTCAGGGTTTATTTGTATAACAATATGAGAATGTGGGCCTTGATATTTGCCAGCCCATATCTGTATACAGTATTATAAATAACAATACAGAGAGCATCTGTACAGCAATCTGCTTTTCACTTCATATCAATAAAATACATAATTCTCTTTCTCTTCTGTTTTGTATATTTCTGTTTACAATATCAACTCAGTAAATAATATACTACTCAATCACGATCAGTTGATATTCTAACATGGTATCAGAGCCATAAACAAGCCTAACGGCAGCCTCATCAGAAAAGATATCATCATTTGAAAGCTTTTAACCCATCAGGTGAAATCTCATCATTTGGGTTACTTATAGAATTTGCTGTTGTTTGAAAAACAGGTACCATACCAAGAAATCAAACAGATTTCTGATTGCAACAAGTTTTTCATCAAAAGATCAAAGCAAATTCACAGCAAGAAAATCCAGAAAATCAGAAAACCAATTCAAGAAAAACTGTCAAAGACAAAAGAAAGTAATTGCCTCGCCAAGAACCATCAGAAGTAGATTCATCACTTGAATCTTGGCTGCAACTGACCTGTTCTTGCCGTGAATAGAGTAATCTTGAATTGGTAATCTTCCCTGAATCTTCAAGTCAGATTCATCTGATCAGAATTCTGTAATCATGGCTGAAGGAGATACTGCCTCAGCTACTTCAGACAACACAAATAACCCAGTGCAACAAACTCTGACTGATGCAACAGAGAGACTCATCAAAACCATCATCAGTCCTCAAAGCCAGCTAGTTACTGTGCATCTTGAAGAGGACAACTATCTCTTATGGAAGTTGCAAGTCGAGACAGCAATGCAAGGATATGGATTGGAAGGTTTCATTCTTGGGTCAATTCCAATTCCACCAAAATTCATCACTGATTCACAAAACAAAATGATTAGCAATGAAGAATACGCAAAATTCTACAGGCAAGACAGACTAATAAGTTCTTGGCTATTATCTTCAATTGATACAAAATTGCTATCACAAGTTATAGGTTGTAAGTCAGCAAATGATATATGGGTTACTGTTGAAAGAGTATTCAATACCTAATCTGCTGCCAAGGTTATGCAGTATAAACGACAGTTGCAAAATATTACTAAAGGGAATCAACAAATGAGAGACTATTTGTCACAAGTCAACAACATCTGCAATATGTTAGATGCTGCTGGACACAAAATATCTGAAACAGAGCAAGTGCTGAGCATCTTAAATGGACTCAGTGAAGAGTATGAAGCCGTAGTTGCAGTTGTTTCATCTCAACCAAGCCCGCCATCAATACAATTTGTTCATGCAACACTTCTTGCACATGAGGCAAGAATAAATCACAAGAAACCTCAAGATGCAGATCAGTTAATTATGCCTACAATTCAAGAAACAAAGGACAGAATCAAAACAAACAAGGACAAACATATCAAAGAGGAGGCAGTTCAAATAGATCAAGAGGCAGAGGCAGGTGGAACAACAACAACAAACCCAAGTGTCAAATCTGTGAAAAAGTTGGTCATACAGCGATGAAGTGTTATTTCAGATTTAATGCCAATTATGTGCCAAACCAAAATCAAACAATCAAGAAAATGGAAAAGCCAGTGCAAACATGGTTCAGATACAGTCTAACAACAATAACAGGGGTGAAGTTAATCAAAGTACTATAGCAACATCAGAACACATACATGACGAAAGCTGGTATCCAGATTCAGGAGCAACCAATCATATAACAAATAATCTCGACAACTTAAATCTTGGCAACAAAGAATATAGAGGTAAACAGTCCATATGCATGGAGAATGCTGAGTCAGTCAATATTACTCATATTGGGAAAACCAGTATTGACAGCAAAAGACAGTTATACTTGAATAACTTATTGAGAGTCCCCAGAATAAAGAAAAATCTTATTAGTGTGTAACAATTTGCAAAAGACAATAATGTTTATTTTGAATTTTACCCTGATTATTGCTTGATTAAGGACATACTGACTAATCAAAATCTCTTGCAGGGTGAAGCAGTGAAGGGACTATACAGATTCAATCTTAAAAACAGTAACAAACTTGAGAGAAATCAGAAGTGTTGTAACTTAGGTGAAATTGATCAGTCAGAAGAGAATAGAAACGTGTTTGATTTGTGGCACTACAAACTTGGTCACCCAAACACAAAAGTTGTAAGACAAATTCTTGAAGAAAATAGAATCATGTTTGATGATATTTCTTTACCATATGTGTGCACATATTGTCAAATGGGTAAAAGTCATAAATTACCCTTTAATGATTCTTTAACCAAGTACTCAAAACCTTTAGAATTAGGTTCAACTGACTTATGGGGGACCTGCCCCAATTTATTCAGACTATGGTTATAGATATTACATATCTTTCATTGATGCATATTCTAGATATACATGGATATATTTTCTGAAAGCCAAATCAGAAACTTATAATGCAGTGATACATTTTATTCTATTAGCTGAAAAGCAAACAGGAAACCAAGTTAAAATCATCCAGTCAGATGGTGGCACTGAGTACAAAACACTTGGCAATTACTTTGCTAAGAAAGGAATTGTACACAGAGTTACATGTCCTTATACATCTGAACAAAATGGTCTAATAGAGAGAAAGCACAGACACATTATAGAAACTGGGCTAACACTACTTGCACAAGCATCATTACCATTAAAATTCTGGCCTGATTCCTTTAACACTGCTGTTTACTTGATTAATAGACTTCCCATAAAAATTCATAAAGGAATCAGTCCAGTAGAGAAGCTATTGGGTGTTAAGCCAGATTACCAAAGTCTAAAAATGTTTGGATGCTTGTGCTTTCCCCATATAAGACCATATAATAATAATAAATTGTGTTTTAGGGCAAAACCATGTACTTTTATAGGATATGGAACAAATCAGAAGGGATACAAATGTCTTGATGAAAGTGGGAAAATCATAGTCAGCAGACATGTTGTATTCAATGAACATGTCTTTCCCTTTAGCAGTAAGAATATTAAAACAACTCAGAAAGTATATAATTCAAGAAACTCTATTCATAGTATACCTGTCTGTAGTGAAGTTCCTTATCCTGAGGTGATTGAAAGGACTGCTGAGGCTCATGATCCACAACTCACAGTGTCAGATCAACCAGGTCATGGATCACAAAGCTCATCTAGCTATCTCAGTCAAACTCCTGCATGTTCAAAGCATACAACACAATCAGTCAATGAAAGAGAATCAACAAACTCACAAGTGCAGTCAGAAAACAACAATGGCCAAACAAATGTAGAAAAATCACCACAGGCAAGGACAGGGCATCCAATGATTACAAGATCAAAAAGTGGTATCTTTAAGCCAAAATTATATACAGCTGCATCAAATTTAGAGGAACCAGAAACCTTTGAGCAAGCTGCAACAGACATTCACTGGAAGACAGCTATGGATGAAGAATACAATGCCTTAATAAAAAAACAAAACATGGGACCTTGTATGTCCACCAAATAATAAGAATATTATAGGGTGCAAGTGGACATACAGGCTTAAAAGGAACCCAGAACAGTGTCCAGATATAAAGCAAGACTTGTAGCTAAAGGCTACACACAGCAATATGGGTTTGATTTTAATGAAACTTTCTCCCCAGTAGTTAAACCAACTACTATACAAATTATTTTAAGTATAGCTCTGTACAATCAGTGGAATATTAGACAGTTAGATGTGAATAATGCCTTCTTGAATGGAACATTGCAAGAAGAAATATATATGGAGCAGCCACCAGGTTATAAACAGAGCTCAAATCATGTGTGCAAACTTAAGAAAGCTATATATGGCCTAAAACAGGCTCCAAGAGTCTGGTTTGATAAACTGAAAGCCACATTAGTTCAACTTGGCTATCAGTCCACCAAATCAGACAATTCCCTATTCATTAAAACTAACAATAAAACAAGCATTTATATTTTAATATATGTTGATGATCTTGTTATTACAGGAAATGATGAAGAGGAAATCAAAAGTCTTGCTCAATATCTAGACAAAAAATTCTCCATCAAAGACTTGGGCTCACTGAATTATTTTTTTAGGAATAGAAGCTATGAGAAAATCAAAATCAGAAATTGTTCTGTGTCAAAGAAAATACATTCTGGAGCTACATGCTAAAACAAAAATGGACAGTGCCAAGCCTCAGCCTACTCCAATGATAAGTCATCAATACTTATCCAAAAACAGGGGAGAAAACATAACTAACATCAAACAATACAGAAGTGTTGTTGGTGCTTTACAATATTTAACTATTACAAGGCCAGACATCTCTTTTAGCGTTAACAAAGTTTGTCAATTTATGCAGGACCCAAAGGAAGATCACTGAAAGCAGTTAAAAGAATTTTAAGATACTTAAAAGAAACAATCAATTATGGACTGCATATGAAGAAAGGCAAAAATCTAAATGTAATAGGATATACTGATGCTGATTGGGGAACAGACCCAGATGATAGAAGATCCACCACCGGGTATTGTATATACATAGGAGACAATCCAGTGTCATGGTGTTCAAAGAAACAGTCAGTTATCTCCAGATCCAGCAAAGAGGCCAAATACCGAAGTGTTGCAAGTGCAACTGCTGAAATCATGTGGATACATCATTTACTAAATGAATTAAACATCAAATTACAAGTCAAACCAACGTTATGGTGTGATAATCAAAGCATTGTGTACATGACAGCTAATCCAATTCTACACTCGAGAACTAAACATATAGAGATAGATCTCTATTTTGTCAAAGAGCAAGTGCAAAAGGGAAATCTTCATGTCAATCACTTACCATCAGCTTACCAGAGAGCTGACACACTTACCAAAGCACCGTCGAAGCTAAACTTCATCAGATTCAGGAATGAGCTGAAAGTAGTTGATATTCTCACCAATTCAAACGAATCCGAAGAAGTTTCAGAGCTTCAATGCAGTAAAGTTGAAAACTTTGGCACAAAAAAAGGCAACAGATCTGTCATCAACAGCATAAGAACCTCCTATAACAAGAAAACCACTCATCAGTGCACTTCAGAGCCTCAATTGAAAAACATCAGCAACTCTGATGAGAAGAATAACAGATTTGACAACAAAGTTGACACAGTGAGGAACGAAGCTCAAAAAAAAGGTCTCGCATGACAAAAGCGTCACTCATTAACCCAGCTCGGTGATGGAATCCCTCAGATCCGAGTAATATTTGCTTCAAATCGAAGTAAATCTCTCAAATTTGTGTGGCGGCGCAAGAGAAAAGAAGTCGCCATGGAAACCCTAACGTTAGTTTGAGGGGGAGTAATAGGAGATAGCGTATTCTGTATCTCAGGGTTTATTTGTATAACAATATAAGAATGTGGGCCTTGATATTTGCCAGCCCATATCTGTATACAGTATTATAAATAACAATACAAAGAGCATCTGTACAGCAATCTGCTTTTCACTTCATATCAATAAAATATAGAATTCTCTTTCTCTTCTATTTTGTATATTTCTGTTTACAATATCAACTCAGTAAATAATATACTACTCAATCACGATCAGTTGATATTCTAACACCCCTAACATTCCAATGACCAATTCTATCAATCATCATAATTTATTTTATGTAACAGCTCTGGTTTTAACCCTAATGGAAGATGCAAGAGAATCAACAATTGGTGGAATTATTATTAAAGTTTGTTCCAAAGAGTATTGAACTCCTCTGTCTAAATCAGTAGATGTTGTTTGAAGATTGATCACTTTCTTAGGCCTTCCCTTTTTTTCTTGGAAGAGGATTCAGGGATGGCAGGTAAGGATGGAGATTGTTTATAGATAGACTCAACGAGGGGAATTTTATTTGAGTCAATGGCTTCAATATCATTAAAGATTTGATTGGGAAGAGAAGGATATATATGGAAAAGATGATTTTCCTGAAGATAGAGGGTTCAGTTCCATGGTTGGAAGTTTAGGAATTGAGATAGGTTGAATTTTTTGTAGATGGTGCACATCACTGTGCATATCATTGTGCATGTCCAAGCGCTTGTCTCTATGAATGCTTGTTGATATTTCAGGTTCTTTGCAATTCATATTGATAGGAATAACAATACCGTTCAGGGATAGTAAATCTTCCTCGGGTTTTCATCATTTAATTGTTGGAGTACAGCGAAAGTATTGTGAGTAGCCACAACACCAGTTTCAGTAGTCAATAAGACTGGGTTAACCATGAATTAGAATTGTTATTTTGTTGCTTCGCTTTAGAGACAAAGAAATCTTCATCAGGCAATGAAACTGTTTGTTCAAAAGCACCATCAATATTCCATGATGCATCAATCACTACATCATTATGTAGTTCATTTGCTTGAGCACCTAATTTAACATCACCATCAACAATAATCACAACCTTTTAAACCCGATCATCCTTTTTAATTTTCCTCCAAATCTTTTGAACTTGTTTCATTTTTCTTCTATCTTTAACAAAGTAAACTTTTTTTCCTTCCCTACTTTTCCTTCCTTAATTTATGAAATATCATCTCCAACATCCTGATTACTAACAACTTTCTTTTTAGTGTCTTCATCTTTATCTGATACAATTATCCTTTCACATTGATTTGTAGCATGTCCAAAAATTTTATAGTGGGTGCAAATGAGTGGTTTCCATGAATATTCAACAAAAATAGGGCATGAGTCATCTCCCATTGCCAAAAATTCAGACAATTCTCTATTAAGTGATATGTCTATTAAACATTTTGCATACTCAAATCTCTTCATCCTTTCAGTATTTTTATCATAGAAAAATAGTCTTCCCAGATGAAAGGCCCACTAATTTATGCCCAAAAGTGACCATCTTAATATTGGAATTCTATATAAATGTACCCAAATAGGTACTGTTCTAACAACGGCCTTGGCAGAAGCAAAAGAAGGATTCCATTTTGAAATAATAAATATTTGACCTTTAATAAATAGAGGATCCTTCATGAGAACCTATAACTTGTCTTCTTTTATGAAAACTTTAGGTAAAACTTTTGCTTATCAAAAAATATTTCATATAAACCTTTAAGCTTCCATGCTTTATCCAGATAAGTCTTAACTGCCATGAAATTCACAGTGCCAACCAAGAAAAAACTCAATAGACAACCTGTCCATACTTTAATGCCTTCATTGACAACATCCTGAGGTGGTTCAATTAGAGTGCCACTATTGAATATCAAAATGCACAGGGGATGTTATCACCAGCATTTCTAAGCTTAGAACTGAAAAGAGATGGTTATGAAGAAAAATGTTGAGACACGTTGGCATGAGAGAGAAGAGAAGAAGGACCAAGTCCTACAGATGAAAGAGTAGAGGATGTTGAAAGAAGAGAAGGAAATGGATCAGAGCAAGGAGAAGATATGGGACACGGAGAAGAGGGATAGGTGAAGGAAGAATAGGCAGAGAAGAGAAGGTAGGATCCGATGGAGTAGGAGGAGGGATAGGCAGGAGTGGATGGTCAGAGAAAGAACGGGGAGGAAGATGGTTGGTAGGTGGAGACAGGGAAGGGATGTGAATGTGTATGAGGGAAAGCACGACATTCGAGGACATTACGGTATGTTGGGCCTATTTTTGGTATTTGAATATTGGTTCCGCCTTTGTGATTTTGTAACACCCTGTAAATTGGCGTTAGTTATTTAATTAGTTAATTAATTAGGCTCCAAAAATGAAATTTGTGCAAACGATGGAATCTAACCATGAAACCTGCGTTATTGCATTCATGGTGAAGTTCTGAGAGACTTTCATATTTGGGGTTCTGCAATTGGAGTCCAAACGAAGAAGTTACGGATGAAAAACGAATTCAAAATGAAAATAAATAAATAAAATTAAACTTTGTAATTAATTATTTGGGGCCCAATGGTCAATCCGCATATTGGAGCGGTCGACCAGGGATAGTCGACCTTTTGATGTATGGCGGCTCCAGTAAATCTAGGCCTTGTACGGTCCAGATTTAATATTTTTTGATCTGACGGTTGAGTTTTATTCGAGTGCCTAAAATTCAGGCTCAACCCTCCCTTCTCTTCTCATATTTTTCTGAAAATAGTAGCGAAACTCTACCACTTCTTATTCTCCACTTTATTTTCTATATTATAAAAATAAGATATTTATATTCATACTAATTGGAAAAAAATAGAATTCAAATGAAAAGGAGAAGAGAAAAGAATCAACCATACACATATTTGAACTAATTTATATTTATTTATATAATTGTAACTTTTCTCTCCCAATTCCAAATCTTTTCTCAGATCTGTAATTCTAATACACACACACACTTTATATATATATATATATATATATATATATATCATGGATTATAAAGGATTTGAAGATGAATCAAAGGTTATACTTTGGATTTGGAGATTTGGATTGCTTTTAAAAGGTAAGGGGAAATATTATAGATTGTTGTAATATGAAAATTATCCCTTTGGTGTTTATTTGATTATTATGCCAAAGTTGATAATTTTATATGAGTACTAGGCAATAAATTGAATATAATCTGTGTAACAACCCGTACATTTGGACCATTTAAATTGACAATAATCCATACATGTCAACTTAAATAATACAAAACACGAATCATTATGGGATTATATATACATAAATGTAAATGAGAATCAATACAACATCACAGACACAGAACAGTCACAGAATAATGCAGCGGAAAATACATCGTCATAATAGCAGTTCATGAAGCTACTATATGAAATACAACAATGTCTAAACATAAAGTGACTGAAAGGAAATACATAAATGTCCAACAGACAAGAACAACAATACTGGAATAGAAATAGACTGATAAAGATAAATTCTAAGTCTTCAACATCTTCAACCAACCTTGATCAGCAAACTGGATAGCTTCAGACTGACCCGAGCATATACAAAAGAAACACTCGAGTCAGGACTCAAAATCTTATGCAGGATAATCAATTGCAGGAAATAAAGTCCATAACTCAAAGATGAATAAAATAACATCTCTAAGGATCCGATAAACTATCTATATATATATAATACGGTATGTAGGTAATGTCTAATCAGTAAAATAGAATATTAAAATAGCGTTAAGCGTTACCATAATTCCCCTTAACACATTTTATATTCCCAAAAGCATATACAAGACCGTAGTTTCCCCAAAACCGGAAGTCACCAGAGGGCAATCCATATACTCAAGGTACAAATCAAAACGTAGTGGTCGCGAATAGGATAATCAGTATGACAAGGTACATGAGGCAATACCAACTAGGATACTAGTAGTTGCGTGATCCGGACTGATGTTGAGCATAGTAGCTACTATCTCAACACCGCGAAACAACACTCCCAAATCAAAGGGTGCACCCAAATCGAATCACAAAAGTAATAGATATGGTATCGAAGAAGCGTGTCCGCTAGAGGTGGCGATCCTCAATGGCCCGGCGCGGCTCCTGTTTTAGTCATGTCAGGGGTCATCCAATATCGTTCTCTTTCTTCAGTCAACGCGTTCACCAAACCATCCACTTCATTCTGGATCAACACTTCGCGCATAATAGTTATTAAAGTGGTTTTCGGTATCGACAGAGAGTATGTCCATTCCCGATCCCGGTCTCTTTAATAACTACATATTTATTACCCGATGGTCGGTTAAATTAACGTTTAAATAAATCAAAGTCCAAAAGTCAAGGTGCAAATTTGACTTCCAAAATTTGACATTTCACGATTCAATTTATTTTAGATATTTTACAACATATTTTCGAATGCAATTTTTAGTTCAAACACTTGAGTTACAATTTAAAATTAAGTGTTCAAGTTCGATTTAATAAGGTCTAAAAGTCGCTTATTAAATTTAGTTCATAATCAATGAATTCAATTTTATGCTAAACTTAGTTTAAATTATTAAATCAAATTCTATTCACTTCACTTCATGTTTACATCCACTGTTATCATGAATTCGATTAAATCAATTTCATTAACTAAATTCCTTTTTATCCAACTTCATTTAATTTATTTACCAATTCAATTAAATTTCTAAACAAAAGTCCATTTCCATTTACAATGTCCTGATTTGATTAATTCGTTAAATTGAAAATCATTTTAAGTTTAAATAATCACTAAGTTATATCCATAAACTTTGGTCAGCTTTTGTATTCCTCCTAAGTCAAATTTTCTAAATTTCCAAGTAAAATTTACAACATGTTCCAAATCTATTTAATTAAAACCGAGTTTTAATCTAAACCTAACCCATTTAATAAATTTTTAAGTTATCAAATTCTAAACTTACTTGTTTCTAAATCTCATTTCAATAAATTTGCCAATTCATTTTTATTTAATTACATAGGTTTATTAATCCGTTTCAATTTAATCCATTAATTTTACTTCAATCTAATCCATAAAATTTATCTTGGTTAAATCGGTGAAATTTATTTCAGTTACATCCATTAAAACTGTTACCAAATTTCCAACCAAATTGTTAAGTTCATTCTTTAATTTAAATTATATTTCAATTTCGAAAATGGTTTTGTTGACCAATCGGGTTTCTTATTTTTATTTTCTATCCTAGGCCAAGTTGTTTAATTAGGTATTTATCATTTCAACCCAATATTATTCAATATAAAACAAAGCATAGCAAAGGGAACTTGCAGTGTGATAACTGGGATGGTATCAAAGTAAATAGACAAGCAATAACAACCATACATAACAATTTAACAATGTATTTAAATAATCCCGAAATAATCATATTAATTTACATTTGTTATTTATGCAAATTAATATAATTATTCCTAGAACCCACACCATCGTTTCATGCGGATTAAAGATTATTACGTTAGGGTCTTCACTTGGTGTCTATTATCAAATTACTACATCAATCATACGTTCAATGGTTCAAAGTGTAGTTAACGCTATTCTACGCGACGATTTATTTAACATTTAAAGGGATCAAGTTCAACATATATAATCCATTTTAAATTGTTGACTATCCTATATCAATTTCAATTTCACATTAAATTTCACTTATATTAACAACCAAATTCAACATCATATAATACTTTTAGTGTCACAACTATTTGTCGTAAACTAGCAATATTCAAATTTAACTTGCACAGCGATTTACAAATTTTTTTTCTTCAACAATTCGAACAATCAACAATTAACATCTAAATTAATATAAACAACAATTATCACTTGATTATCATAGCATAATAGATCGAGTCATGGATGAAATATTCACCTTGCGTGGTTAGAGAAGACGACGAAGCACGAAGACGAATAGATAAGAGACACAAACAAGCACGATGCAAAACGACACAAACTACAATTCAAACAATTAAATAAATCAACTATTTGTTTATTGCAATATATATCAATTGAATATATATATAAACCATACCGAACAACGAAGCAACATAGATTCGACAAGTCGGATGAAAGTCTAAGTCTCCGAAGCAGTAGCTGATACAAACACAGTAAAACACTGTATGTGAGCAAATTAGAATTTTCAAAGTATATACCGCTATACTAATATATAAAACACTCTAATCTCATTTGGTTATGCAGCCGATAAATGAGAAGCAAAACAAAGTCAGAGCACATGCTCCATATAACGGCATATGCAACCCACTGTTCATATTGGGAACAAATTCCTATTGATAAAGGCTAGCTATAGGAAGGAGGGTCTTCAAGTGACATATACATAACCTATATGAAAATCCTATATACTAATAGGTAGAGCCTATATGCATGCAACAACATTTGACATATAAATTTCCAACAGAGAATATACAAAGCATGTTCAAAGTGATATTGATGTATTGGCTATAGGTCTTAGGCAAACTGAAGAGGGAAATGAAGGCAGTGGCTCGGGTGTTAGCAGCCAAGTCGGTGGGTGGGTCCGGTTCGATAGGGTGGCTGCGGCGGGCGAAGGCTGGCGGGTCTGGACGAAGGCTGGGGTCTGGGCGAAGGCTGATGGAGTTTGGGCGAAGCTGGCGGGTCTGGACGAAGGCTGGCTGGTCTGGGCGAAGCTGGCGGGGTCTGGACGAAGGCTGGCGGGTCTGGACGAAGGCTGATGGGGTCTGGACGAAGGCTGGCGGGTCTGGACGAAGCTGGCGGGGTCTGGACGAAGGCTGGCGGGTCTAGATGAAGCTGACGGGGCGTGGGCGAAGGCTGGCGGGTCTGGACGAAGGCTGGCGGGTCTGGGCGAAGCTGGCGGGGTCTGGACGAAGCTGGCGGGGTCTGGGCGAAGCTGGCGGATCTGTGCGAAGGCTGATGGGGTCTGGACGAAGCTGGCGTGGTCTGGGCGAAGCTGGCGGGGTCTGGACGAAGCTGGCGGGGTCTGGGCGAAGCTGGCGGGGTCTGGGCAAAGCTGGCGGGGTCTGGACGAAGGCTGGCGGGTCTGGGCGAAGGCTGATGGGGTCTGAACGAAGGCTGGCGGGTCTGGACGAAGCTGGCGGGGTCTGGACGAAGGCTGGCGGGTCTGGAAGACGCTGACGGGGTGTGGGCAAAGGCTGGCGGGTCTGGACGAAGCTGGCGGGTCTAGGCAAAGCTGGCGGGGTCTGGACGAAGCTGGCGGGGTCTGGACGAAGGCTGGTGGGTCTGGATGAAGCTGGCGGGGTCTGGACGAAGCTGGCGGGGTCTGGACGAAGGCTGGCGGGTCTGGAGGAAGCTGACGGGGTCTAGGCGAAGGCTGGCGGGTCTGGACTAAGGCTGGCGGGTCTGGACGAAGCTGGCGGGGTCTGGGCGAAGCTGGCGGATCTGGGCGAAGGCTGATGGGGTCTGGACGAAGCTGGCGGGGTCTGGGCGAAGCTGGCGGATCTGGGCGAAGGCTGATGGGGTCTGGACGAAGCTGCCGTGGTCTGGACGAAGCTGGCGGGGTCTGGACGAAGCTGGCGGGGTCTGGGCGAAGCTGGCGGGGTCTGGACGAAGCTGGCGGGGTCTGAGCGAAGCTGATGGTGTCTGGACGAAGGCTGGCGGGGTCTGGGCGAAGGCTGGTGGGTTTCATTACTGGGGAACAAAACAAAATAGTAAAAGGAAGGTGAGGGAGGGGAAGGAGAATACGTACCACATAAATTAATTTGCCTCTGAACAAAAGAAGATAGCAGCCTGTTTATACAGAGATGCTTTGAAGTTTTAAACGAATGAAATATGAAATATCAAAAGTTTCCAAGTTATTGTTTTGGTAACCGCAATGGCTGTTGGCTTCCCAAGGCAGCTGAATAGTCAAAGACTCCTAGAATTCTGAACGTTGAAGAAAACGGGTACCGGTTTTTGTGCTGCGTAACGGACCGATTTGTAATCCGTTAAACAATTATAGTTCGCAGCGCCGAACTCCGATTGACACAAACAAATATACCGTTTTGGGCAGCGCGACGAGACGAACACAACGGTATAAAAATATTTATGGTTTGACATTGTTTGC
The DNA here is from genome assembly GCA_030765085.1 of Allium cepa. Lineage (NCBI taxonomy): Eukaryota > Viridiplantae > Streptophyta > Magnoliopsida > Asparagales > Amaryllidaceae > Allium > Allium cepa. Next base: position 149,834,048 of record CM060930.1, read on the forward strand.
AAAGTGGTAACTCTTATTGAACCATTTGCACGAGCGAACATTTTAGCTAGCAATTAAAAGCGAAATTTGACGAAACGAATTGCGTCGTCATATTCAGAATATTTTTCTTATTCAGAAATGTGAAAAATATTTGAGTTCGGACGAAAGAGAATTTACATATATAATTTAAATCAATAGGCAAATGCGACGCACGAAATTTTCTTCAATAATTTTCAACGAAATTTGGCGTACGCCCATGTCTATCTAGACGCATTCCAAATGTGAAGTTTGAATAGAAACGGAATTTGTTCGTGCAAATTTGAATTTCTACCCTAAATAAATGATTTTAAAATTTTAAACTGGGTCTAAATTTCAGGGTCGTTACAATCTGGATATAATAAATATTGCGTACCTATTCTTGTTTATGAATTGATTTAGAATTATTTACAACCTTATTTGGAAATTAATCCAAATAGTATGAATTTAGAATATTTATGTGAATGAAGTTTATTCCAGATCTAAAAATAGGTTGTATAATTACCCTAATCTTGTTGGAATGTAAATTTTTCTATGCTTGAAATTTTTGGAATTTAGATCCATTTAGTATTTGTAAATTAGTTTGATTTCTTTACCTTCTAGTAAAAATACAGCATCAGATCTAGCAAGGAATAAATGCAAATAAAAAGAGAAAGAGATGAATAAAGTATGAATTCATTGTAGTTTACACTATCTATTTCAGTAGTGAAAAGAAATGATTATTCTTGTTGTAACGACCTAGAATTTCAATCATTTGAAATTGGAATATTTATTTGATTTTAAATATTCACAAGTAAATTTTATAAAATTAATTACTTATATTTCAAATATAAGGATTTAATTGGATAATTAAATTGTTAATTTAATATTTGAAATTGCAGAAATAATTGATTTTGAATTTAATCTGAATGAAAATGATTTATAAAGATGAATTAAATTATATTTGAATTAGAATTATGTTGGAGAACTTTTAAAATTGAATTGAAAGTTAATTTATAGAAACTGAATATTTTAACATTTTATTAACGTGTAAAAATAGCCATTTTTCACACAGTCTTGGATTTCGACGAAACCAATTTCATTGGATTCGTAATGTAATATTATTGTAGGATTTCAAATTTTGTGTCAATCGAATTTACAGTTTAGTTGTGGCAAGTTAAAACGCGTAGAAATTTGTCTAAGTTAAATTTTAATTTAAATAAGTCGATTTGAAAACCTATCTTTCAAATACAATTGAATTAGCTTCCGATATATATTCTATTGTTTCGAAATAGAGGCAAAGCATTATAAATGCCAAGCGGCACGTTTCGTTTGGAGTTTGAAATTTTTTCGGATGAATGGTGTTGTGAAATTTTATATAAATGGATGCAATTTTCTTCCATTTGCATCAAACCTAGGTCAGAAAACCTAGCCACTGTTTAGTATTCGATGGCCATAAACATTCGATTCTTTCTTCTCCATTTTATCACAATCCATCGACTTTCATGAGAAACTTACAACTGGATAATCGAAGGGCTCGTTGAGATCTTCAAGATCGACGGTTATGATTGAGAATGGAGTGGTGGATTGAAGGCAATTTGGCCTCAAAAGACGCACATTTGGAGGCGTGTGTCTCATCACTGGGGATGAGGTGGAGCGCCGCACTTGGCTCAGTAGTGTACGACGATGTGAGCTTCGTCGTGGTGGAGTTCAATCAACACCTAGATCGACGATTGAGGGTGCGACATTCAAATGATGATGGCGGCTATTGGGTTCTTCGATCGTGAACGAAACAACGATGGAGAAGAAGAAAGACATGGCCGTGATTTGCTAGGAATTGAACGAACGGCCACGATGCAATCCAGGTTTTAAAATAAAATAGAAATTGAAATTAAGTTATATATAAATTTGTGTAATGTTTAAAAATGTGTGACTTCTTCATATGAGGTCCATTTTTGACGAAACAAGTTGCATTGGGTCCGTATTGACGAGCACTACATTTAAGAGCTGGTTTGAAGTTGATTGGAGCTAGCGTAAATTTTGAGTAAAATTAAACGCTTGTTTAATTTTATTCAAAATAAAACACTACAACTGCTATTGGAACCAATATGAGTACAACTCACTCTTTCCGACTCACTAGTATTTTTATATAAGTGGGATTGGTGTTTGGATATATCCCTGCCTGTTGGAGCTGACGAGACCCTATACGTTCCCGTATATGAGTGGTTGACCTTTTGTACGTGCATCTGCCTCGAAGCTGAAATTGTACATATATTCTAATATGTATATTTGTTATAGGTGATAGGTTGGAGGAATCCAATTGGATTCCTCAGCAGTATTGGTTTTATTTACAGATATTGTTATATATGTTGTTATCATGTGATATATGATGATTTGGATGTCACGATTGATGTATTTGGTGCTATTGCAGCATTGGGCCTATTTTTGGTAATTTAAAATTATTAAAGTGATGATTTTAAATTAAAAAAGATTTTCAAGTGATTTTGAAAATAGATGTTTTATAATTTTTTCAATTGCTGAGTAATGGATTTATTTTAAATAAATAAATGTTATAATTTTTACGTTATAAAAATTATGATTTTTATGAAATAAAAATCGAAATGTGATTTTTGAAATATGGAGTTAACAATTTTGTAAAATAGAATAAAATGAGAATTTTGAATTTATCATAAACGGTTTATATATAAGATTTATAGAAATTGAATTTTTATAAATCAAAAGTGATGGAATTATAAAGGAATTTTATAAATGTTAAAATGAAGTTTTAAATGATTCTTATAAGTAAATAAGATTTATAGATTTATCATTGGTGAAGTTAAAAAATAATGAATTTGTAAATAATTGATTTATAAGTAAATTAACTTATAATTTGGATTTGGACACATAAATGAGATATAAATGAGATTAGTTAACAAAGGAATTTTATAAATTGAAATGTTAATAAAGTAGAAATGTGAATTTATAAACATTGTTTCATAAATTCGAAATCAACTTATTTTGATAAGTTAAATATGCAAGTTAATAAAAGAGAGATATTCACAATTTTGGACATTGGATAATCCTTTAATAAATGTGTAGTAGCAATGAATTTGGTTAGGAATTATATTCCTGATTTGGACAGTGAATAATCTTTTAAATTTAATGAATGTTTTGAAAAGTGGTCTTTTAAATGGAGTTAAATGATTTTAAAATGTGTTAAGTATCGAATACATAGATTTCAACATTCATTGTTGAAATAGACATTTTCGAGAAGTAAGGAAATAATGGATTATAACACTGTTGTTATAGTAAATGATTTTCTAAAGGAGATGTTTTGTATAGTATACGCGATCTATATATCTATCTAATTATGAATCCCTATACTAATGATGTTGGGTTGTCGTAATGATGTTTTACGCAACATTTTTTTTGACATGAATAAATATTTTTAAGAGAATGTTTTCCTTACAGAATAAAATATATACTTAATCCTGATTTAAATATATGTACTATTTTCTAAGCGTTGAAAATAAATTGATTTGTGAATTACTTATTATTAAATTAGTGTAGTGGAAATGTTTTCCGATATTGAAGTATTGAAATGGTTTTGGGAATACATCTTTTTTAAAGATAATTTGAAGTGAATATTTGGCAAGTGATTTAATTAATAAAAGATTAATTAAAAGGGCCTAGTGATTGCTTATGGTGCTAGATATTTGTTGTTTGCTTTGATAGCTAAATAACCAACTTTTAGATTTGGCCATTTAAGTTCCTCGACTTGATGTGGGAACTACTTAGTCGTACACTTAGTACGTAGCCTTCTGTGTAGGCTTGATTATCATTTGTGTCGAGGATGTTGATTCGTGTAGTGCGGAGTATTACTCCAATCTATTGAGCTTCCTTCTTGGCCGAAGGATAGCAAGTTGAAAGTTGTAGATGTGATAAGTCTATGAGACATAGTTTCTGTGTGAGGTTGAGAAATGCTTTTGCATTGTTGGTGTGAACAGACCGAGACCAGATTTATCTAAAAACCACTTCGTACCAACATTTATGCGACTATTGTGCAGGTTGGTTATGATGATATTGATATTTAGGATTTTCATAGTGGAGGACTGCTTGATGATCGTTTGGGGTTAAAATCCTAATATACATATAGCAGTAGTAGTCTCTTGTTATGAAATATATGATGCAGGACTATTTGGTACTGATCCTAGGGATTTTCCGACAGGATGTGGTAGGAAAGTACCTTTGTTTTGTCCTATTCCTGGACAACTTGTATGGATTTTTTTCTAACATTGCACTTCTAAAGATTACGTACATTGATTTTAAAAAAACGTATATCGGTGGTGGTAGAGAAGGCAAATTTTCCTAGCTTAACACCCTCCCTGAGACATACGAGCTCAAGGGTTGTATTTTTGGGGAAGGCAATTAGTAGTCAACGGAAATGGCTACGTGGCATTTAAAGTGATGTGATATGTGATATGTGAAAGGTAATCGTTACCTCTGGTCTCATCAATCAGAAATGATCGAAAGGTGGTTAGATGTGGTAAGGCTATGTGGGTTGCTCCAATTAAGATATGATCATCCTCTTCTAGATATATTTCTTCCCGCTATGACGTTCGGGATGTAAATTAATGTGGTTTGCATGCTATAAGCGCCCTCGGAAAAAAACGACCGGAGGATGACATATTTGATACTACCAAGTGATAGAGGTAGGCCGAACTTGTGTTGGTAGACGGAAGATGTTCTGTGCCTCGAGACATCCATCTAGGGGTGTACCCATCGGAAGGTATTCCCTTCACCTAGTCATTTGTATGGAAATCCAAACTCCACTACGTGCCTGCTATTTTGATTGTATTACCCATTCTGGGCTATATGCTGGAATTTAATCACTGTAACAATTTCAGTTATGATTTATATTATTTGTATACTAGACACTAGTATAATATAAGATGATTTAATATGAAAGGTTTCAGTTATCGTAAGGTAAAAACATGTCGGTGTTTATGTGTGGGCTTGTCTTACGAGATACTTTTGTTTTGATAAAAGAAAATTTTGGTAATTTAATAAATTTAGGTGAGTGTGTTTCTCATGCTGGTTTACCATACTGATCCAGGCGTTATTCCCTTTCAATGGTCGGGTCAGACTGGGTATATTTACAGGTTCAGATTTAGTGCTTTTGGAGCTTCAGTAGGAGAGCTAGAGGTCTTCATTTTTGTATACACGTATCGGTTTTGCTTATCCGCTTTGCGCATTGTTGTTGTATATTATCAGCAATTATAAGGATATGTTATTATAACTGTCCAAGTTGATGATTAGTGATTGACTATTGAACTCTGATTGATGTATGTATATACAGTTTTTGTTTTGTAAAGATCATTGACATGATATTATATGTTATTCCTCTGCGATGTGAGATTTTGTATTTTTCTATTTCTTTTCTCTCTTTCTTCTCTTTCTTCTTCTCTCTTCTTTTCTATCTTATGACTTTCCGTCAGTCTGTGCTTTTTGGGTTGGGCATGTGTGGTTTATTGTCGATTCAAAGGGTACGAAATAGCGGATCGTCACATTGGTATCAGAGCTTAGATTTTGTATATTCCTAGGCTTTGATGTGTACTCAGTATAGATAGGGACAATAGCACCCTAGATTGAGTTGTGTGTATTTTATGTATGAGCGCGTATTTGTTAGTGATTATAAAAATGTTTCATATTGTGTTTACTTATCCGTTGAGCTATTTGTGAATTTTGGTCGGTGTTTGGGATGCCATGTTATTGATAGGGATTTCTAAACACTTAACGAGACAAGTTGACATAGTATCATTTTAAATTGGCTAAATGAAATAATTTTACCTCGATTATATTTTATATGTAAAGGATTAATTTTCCAAGAATTATTACAGTGCATACAAATTGATTGTTTGGTTGTTGAAAGTAAATATATAAGTTAATATAAGATGTTTGAATAATCCAAATAAAAAATACAATTGTTGTAACGACCCGCTATTTTGGACTATTGGCATCCGCACATGTCGGACTTGAATAATTCAAAATATTGGATTGTTAATTTAAATTTTGGCAAAACTCAGATATACAATAAATAAATAATTACAGTATCACAGACACAGAGTAATAATATGCAGCGGAAGTAAAAGAGATAGTAGTTCATGAAGCTACTATATAAGATACATCAGTTTACAACAAAAGAGAAATACGATACATCAAGTACAAATCAGAATACATCACTGGAATCATCGAATACTGAAAGCAGAATAGATGGCTGGATCTTCAAGCAAAGCTCCAACTCCAAAGGTGAGCCTCAAATACTGGTACACTCAGTCTGACCCGAGCGTAAAGCAAAACACAAAACACTCGAGTCAGGATTAATATTCTTATATCTTAAATCAAACTCAAGTGAAATAGCAATCGAAATACAAGTAACTCAAAGGATGTTGGAATCACCATCCTCTAAGGATCCGTTAAACTATCTACTATGTAGTAGTGTACGCTAAATAGATAATGTCTATCAGTAATATAAAGTATCAAAATAGTGTTAAGGTGTTACCATTATCCCCCTTAACACATTTTATATAATGTCATAGTCTATACAGCACTGTAAACTCCACCGTAAACTGGTGGGATATCAGGGAGTACTCCATAGGTATAACACAAAACAAATTCGTAGTGGTCGCGTATATAGGGATACAAGTATGACAAGGCACATGAGGCAATACCCAAGGTAGTGAAACTACCGTTCGCCTGATCCGGACTGGTGAGAACGCATCGCCGCAGCGATCGCAACACCGCGAAACAACACTCCTGAAAGTACGAGGGTGCACCAATCAATAACAAGTAATGAGTAGTAGTTACGAAGAAGTGTGTCCGCTCCAGGTGGCTAACCCCATTTGGCCCGGCACGGCTCCTGATTTTAGTCATTTCCAATTTGACACAAGTGTCAAGGCTATCCATTATCGTTCTCTTTCTTCAGTCATCACGTTCATCATTCCAACCACTTCATTCGGGATCATCACTCCGCGTATAGTTATTAAAGTGGTTTTCGGTTTAGATAGAGAGTATATCCATAACCGATTCCGGTCTCTTTAATAACTTTCGTAATTATTACACCGATTGGTCGTTTATTGAATTTCAAAACCAAATAAATTTCAATTTTAATTTCAATTCGAATTTATAAATCAACATTTCATTTGTCTTTCTAAATCAATTTCCAAATTTTCGTTTCAAAAACTTCCAAATTACCATTTCAAAATCTTATAATTCGATTTCAACTTTTATTTAAACAATTCAAATATTGATTCAAGTTCATATATAAATTTCATTCCGAAATCATTTAAAATGGTTTAATTTTTCATTCAAATCGATATAAATTCATTTATCCATTTCATTCAATATTCGCTAAGCTAATTTATCATTTAAACAAATTTCATTTAAATTTCCGATTCATTAATCAATTACTTACGTTCAACTTCATTATATCAAAATTTCAAATTGAAATAAATTAAATTTGTCAAATCAATTCTTTAAATTACAAGTCTTACGTTAATTTCAATAAATCCCATTCATTTCAGTAAATCACACTTTATTTCTTGTTAAAGAAATCCAATTTTCACTTATTTATTTACTTCGTTACAAATTTCATACTCAGTTAATAAAGAACTAAATTTCATATATTCGAGAAGTTCAATTTCACTTATTAATATACTTAAATATATATTTCAAAACTTTAAGAAATAAAGAAACTCATTTTCATTTATTAACGAAGTTCAAATCCATTATTCAAAAGTTCGATTTCTTTTATCAAAGAATTCAATTTTTATTCAATTATTCAATAATTTAATCTTATTCATTTATTAAATAATTTCAGTCTTAATTATTAATAATTTCAAAACTTAATAATTACAATCTTGATCATAAATTCAAAATTAATTATTAAACCATTTCCACTTAATTATGAATTCAAACTTAATTATCAAATCATTTCAACTTAACTATAAATTCAACTTAATAATTTCAAACTTAATTATAATTCAAAGCTTAATTATAATTTCAAATTTAACTATTAAATGTTTCAAACTTAATAATTTCAAAACTCAATTATTACTTATTCCAAATTTAATTATTAAATAATCAAATTTCAAACAGCGTTCTTTCATCAATTACTACGCTAATATTTGTCTCAGATTTCAATCTTAACATTTCCTCTCAAAAATTCAAATTCCGACTTCATTTCAAACTTATTCTTTGTTCGAATAAAATCATTATTTTATTTTTAAATCAAATTATTGACCAATCGGATTTTATATAATTCTCTATCCTAGGTCAAGTTCATTTGGGTATTTATCATTTCAACCCAATTCCAATTCAATTCAAAAGTCAAAGCATAGCAAAGGGAACTTGCATTGTGATAACAGGGATGGTGTCAAAGTGAATAAACAAGCAATAACAACAATCAATAACAATCCAATAAATTAATTCGAATAATTCTGGAATAATCGTACTAATTCGCATTGTTATTTGTGCAAATTAATATAATTATTTCTACAATCTACACTATCATTTCATGTAGATTAAAGATTATTACAATATTATTTATACGGTTCTTTACTTGTCATTCATTATTCAATTTCCACTACATCGATTTACACAACATACGTTTAAATAGTTCAAAGTGCGATTTACCATATTTCTACGTGTCGATTCATTTAAACATTTAAGGGGTCATATTATGCAAACGTCACCAAATCAAACTTAACCCATATATCAAACATAACTATCCAATGACAATTTCAATTTCAAGTTATTTATCACTTACAACATTAACAGTTTAACGTTCAATGTCAACATCATACAATCAATCAAATTATCAACCAGACTAGATTATTTTGCATACATAACAGATATGGTGTCAAATGTCACAGGTGAACTGATACAGGTAACAACATATATTTGCAGTGTAAATAACTAACAGCAGCATATTTCAATTGTCGTTTCAATTGAAATCAAATTTAATAAATAAAAGAATATTAATCGTGAGTGGTTGCTCACCTTTCGAGGCTAGAAAGAAAACAATGGAATGAGTTATGAATCCAATCACGGATTCTGAAGCGAAGCACGATGGACTCGAGTTTGACGATCAAAGCTGGCGAATGAGAATTGATAAAATAAATCAGAATTATCTAGATATGACTGAAACAAAATATATTAATATTATTTCTCTGAAATTAATATATATATATATATATTTTTCAAATATAAAATAAAATCATTGTTTTCAATTAAACATATATATTAAAATCAACATATATACATTTTATACCTTTGAAATAACTACATAGCTATAGGCTATTGCTAAATCATATACAACTTATACTCAAAATAAACAAATAACTTTCAAAACTTATATATAAATTACTAACGTAGACGTAGACGGTATACTGTAGCATAAATCTTATTGTATAACAGTGGTGGCACTGAATCAAATATATATATTACATTTTAAACAACCTAGATAGATTTTCTTACTTTAAAATATATAGCAACAGGATATGAGCAAATTGTATACGCTTTATATACTTTATAAACTTATATAAATCATTATACACAATGTAATACATACACGTATACCAATACACCCAGAAAATAACAAAACAAACATATATACAATGCAGACTAAAACATATATATGCAGATCATAAATCAAAACCAAAAAAAATAAACAGATCCAACAAAACAAAAGAAAAGAAAATACTCCGACTATATATGTGTATGTTACACATATCCAACATATGTGTACACTTATAACTTAATAGATCTACAAACAGAACAAATAAAACCCCATATACGAAACAAAGATACTATATAAATATATATAATACTGTAAGTATTGTATACTTAGAAACTTAAAACAGTAATTTAATACTTAAACAATATATATATTATATACTAACATATAGGCTGTAAACAGCAACCATTAATAGTATATGTCTATTTATATAATATAGATGCATAATACATGTATGGTCTAATCTCTAAAATGTTGTACAAATTTAAATAAATACTTAGGACGCATTATACTATATACTACTAGCATATTATTCCATCTACATAGCTTATATACAATCAAAGCTAATTTATATAATTCTTGCAACAGTATATATAAAATATAATATTAACAGGTGGACTGTCGGTTGAAGCTACAAAGATGGCAATACATACCTAGATTAAATAAAGAAATGAAGGAGATGAAGGCCGCAACTCAACGTGTGTGGTTGTATGATCGTACAGTTTGATAAGGCCAGTCAGAGCGAGTGGAAAGAAATAGGTTGCAGACGAGATAGAGCATTGCTGGCTTCGGGTGATGGCTCTCGGCCTCGGCTGTGAAGTGGTGGCGAGGGGACGTGCTGTGACGCGTGGGTAGGACTGAGGAGGCACGGTGCTGCCTGGAAGTGGTAGCTGACGCAAAAATGGGTGAGAGGAGGGTCAAGTCGGAGGGGTTTCGAATGGTGGAATGATGAGGGCCGAGGTGGGTTTTGTGGAGATGATGACGTGGAGAGAAGTTGATGTGTATGGGTGAAGTTCAAGCCGAGGTGAGAAAATGAAAGGAAAGAACAGGCTGAAGCTTCAGGTAAATAAGGGAAAAACGCATGCATTCCTTCGAGCAATTATGTATTTTTTTTTTTAGAAGACAGAGCAAGAAATAAAGATGGAGAAAAGGCATTTGAACGAACCATTGGAAATTTAACCAGTACATATATTAATATTGGGAACAGTAGATTATTAAATTTCTTTGAAATGCTAAAAGTCATGTGATGAGCACAAGACCTAAGCTAATACTGATCTGCACAATAGAGAAGAATAGAGGGAATTTTTAAGAGGAAGAAAGCATAGAAAGTTGAAGAAATAGTTTAACCAGCCATGCATTTCATTTCTCATTCATAGCTTATATAACCATGTACATCATTTCTTGCGCAACAAACTTATACAGCTGGCAGCCCATCATTTGCTAAGTGTTCATTACCACACGTTTTATAACAGAATTTGTAATATAAAAGATAAAGTTGCTGTGCCCACTTGCTCTGCAGATTCTGCCTTTAGTCCTTGTAACGGCTTGGCAGCCTTGTGGTCCTCTTAGGTCTTGCATTTGCAATATTTGTGCAGCTGGGTATATGTGCTGCTGATAATGATGGATTTGCAATGGTTGGAGGCATATCAATATTCCCCCCTTGAAGACTAACCTTGTCCTCAAGGTTTGCAAAGTCTGGCGGTAAAGGGGTTGGTAAGGTGTGTTGTGGGTTGGGACATAGCTTGAGCATTGAAATGTGGAAAACTGGATGAATGCGAGCATCGGAAGGTAGAAGTAGCCTGTAGGCGACTGGACCAATACGCTCCATAATTTGGAATGGTCCAAAATATTTTTTGGATAATTTGTGTTGGTTGTGGCGGATGGAAAGTTGGCGATATGGCTGAAGCTTCACGAAAACCCATGAGCCGACGGAAAACTCTTTGTCTTGCCGATGTTGATCCGCTTGGCTCTTCATTCTAGCTTGGGCGCGTTGCAAGTTGAATTTAAGTGTTTGAAGAAGTTCATCTCTTTCTAGAGCCCAGTTTTCTGCTTCCTGGAGGTGGGAGTTGCCGAGGAGGTAATCGGAGATAATTGGCGGGGTGCGTCCATAAACGGCTTGGTATGGTGACATGCCAATAGAGGAGTGTTTGCAAGTGTTATACCAATATTCAGCCCAAGGAAGGAATTTAGCCCATTTTGAAGGTAGGTCGCCACATATAGTTCTTAAGTAAGTTTCCAAACAACGATTCACGACTTCCGTTTGGCCGTCGCTTTGAGGATGATAAGCACTACTCATTTTGAGGGCCGTACCATGAAGACGAAAAATCTCTCTCCAAAATTGACTCATGAAGACCCGATCTCTATCGGATACTATCGACCTAGGAAAGCCATGCAAACGGACATATTCTTGCACGAAATAAGAAGCTAGTTGTGTGGCATTTATAGAAGTCGGAAGTGCGCAAAAATGAGCATATTTGGAGAGACGATCGACGATGACCCATATGCAAGTTTTACCGGATGATGGTGGAAGGTGTGTGATGAAATCCATCGATATGTCTTCCCATATACGATGTGGAATGGGCAAGGGTTGGAGCAGTCCTTTTGCCGGTGTATTCTCGGGTTTAGCTTGAAGGCAAATGGAGCATTGAAGCACATAGTCACGGACGGACTGAAACAGTTTAGGCCAATAAAAGTTGCTAGAAATTCTCGCCATAGTTGCTTTAATTCCCGAGTGCCCACCGGTTGGCGAAGAGTGGAATGCTTTGATGATGTCGTGCTGCAGTGCTGGGTCATGTGGAATGAACAGCCGATTTCCCTTGAATAGTAACCCATCACGCAACCTGAAGCCAGTCGAAGTATTGTTTGCTGTTTGAATATCAGCTAGAAGGTGTTGGGTCATTGGGTCATTTTGCATGGCACTTTGTATACGTGATGTATAGTCCATCATCGGAACAGAAATTGCTGCCATTGAAGCCTCCGACGACCAACGAGATAGTCCATCTGCCACGGTATTCTCCCGTCCCGGCTGAAATCGTATAACAAAGTCGAAGCCAAGAAGCTTCGATAGCCATTTTTGTTGTTCCGGCGTTTGGATTGTTTGGGTAAGAAGTTGCCGCAAGCTCTGATGATCAGTGGTGATAGTGAATTGACGACCCAATAGATAGTGGCGCCATTTGTGGACAGCGGAGGTAACCGCATACATTTCCCTTGCATATGCTGATGCGGTTTTGAGGCGCGGAGGAAGTCGCTGGCTATGGAAAGCTATCGGATGACGTGCTTGGGAGAGGACGGCACCACAGGCTATGGAAGAGGCATCAGTTTGAATGTCAAAAGGCTTGGAGAAATCTGGGAGGGCAAGGATTGGTGTGGATGTGATGATATTTTTGAGATGGAGAAATGCTTCCTGGGCTTGGGTTGGCCACTGAAATGATGTATTCTTTTTTAATAATTCAGTAATAGGACTTACAATATGAGCATACCCTTTTATGAACCTTCTGTAGTAGCCGGTGAGTCCGAGAAAACCGCGAATTGCAGTAACATTGGACGGAGTTGGCCAGGCAATGATTGCTTCAATTTTTGATGGATCCACTTTGACGCCTTGATGAGAGATTATGTGGCCTAAGTAGTGTAAGTCAGTTTGGCCAAAGACGCATTTCTTTTCATTTGCAAAAAATTGGTTCGTCGTCAAAATGTCCAAAGTAGTTCGTAAATGATGGAGATGAGATTCCCATGACTGACTATAAAAAAGAATATCGTCAAAAAATACGAGTATAAACTTTCGAAGATGAGGGCGAAAGATATTGTTCATAGTAGCTTGGAATGTAGAAGGGGCGTTGGTAAGACCGAAAGGCATTACGAGAAATTCGTAGTGTCCTTCATGTGTTCTAAACGCCGTTTTTGGGATATCGGGTGGATGAACACGGATTTGAAAGTAGCCACTCCGTAAGTCCAATTTAGAAAAATATGTAGAGCCATGTAATTCATCGAGTAGTTCGTCAACGGTCGGGATTGGAAAACGATCTTTGATTGTGATTGCATTTAGGGCTCTATAGTCAACGCAAAAGCGCCATGAACCATCCTTCTTTTTTACGAGAAGCACGGGGGAGGAAAATGGGCTTGTGGAGGGTTGGATTATTTTGGACGTGAGCATATCTCGAATTTGTGATTCGATCTCATTTTTTTGAAAGTACGGGTAACGATAGGGTCGAACGTTGACGGGTTGAGAATTTGTGTGGAGTGTGATATGGTGGTCGCGGTCACGGTGTGGTGGAAGAGATGTTGGCTTAAGGAAAAGTGTAGGGTACTGATTTAAAAGTGCTGCGATTTGAGGGTGTACTGTAGGTTGGTTTAAGGTGGAACATGGACCATTTTCAACTGCCAATTCTAAATAAAAATAAGAGTTGATAGAAGTTGTGGCTTGTAACCTTCTAATTTGCTGCAGGGAGATTTCTGATGGGCTAGAAGTGGCGTCTTGGCCCATTAAGAGAACTTCATGCCCATTGTGAAAGAATTGCATAGTGAGTTTGTTGTAATCAATAGTGACAGGGCCTAAACTTTGTAACCAGTCCAGACCAAATACCGCATCTGCTCCAGAAATCGTTAGCAAAAAGAAATCTGCACAGAATTCATGACCTGCAACGTCTAGTAACAGGCGACGGCAAATTCCAAGACACCGAAGCTTTTCTCCATTGCCGACGGTGACCTGGAAGTCGTGGGTGTTCTCGATTTGGAGGCCTAAAAAGCGAGCTGCTTTCGGGTGGATGTAGTTGTGTGTGCTCCCTGAATCTACTAGGATGGAGATGGGATTATTGCTGATGAGAGCAGCTAAGCGAATGGGTCTCGGGTTTGAGGAGCCAACTAGGGCATTGAAGGAGATTGTCGGTTCGTCGGTGGGAGTGCTGTCTGATGCTTCCAGATCTGGTGGGTCAGTATCGTCGTCTGGTAAGAGTAATAATGCTTGTTTTTTGATGCATTTGTGGCCGGTGCTGTACTTCTCGTCGCAGTGGTAACAGAGGCCTTGTGCTTTACGGTTTTGGAGCTCGGTTTGGGACATTCTTTTGATTGGATAGGGAACATCAGTGGGTTGTGTAGGAGTTGGTAACTGTGGAAGAGAGGGTAGTGGAGGCTGGTTTCTAGAAAAGGTGGGTCGGTTGAAGAATTGTTTTGTGTCATTGTGCTTGGTCTCCATCAATTTTGCTAGAGCGATGGCATCGGTAATGGTGGTAGGTTGAAGGGGTAATACATCATTCTTGATATGGGGTTTTAGGCCGGATAGGAAACATTGTAGAATGGCATCGGAAGGAAGGTTGGTGATTCGATTAGAGAGGGTTTCGAAATGGGATTGATAGTCTTCGATGGATGTCGTTTGACGAAGCTTGAAAAGGGTTGCTTGTGGATTAATGAAGGGGGTTGGACCGAAGCGGTTTTCGATGGCGTGGGTAAGAGAGGACCAAGAAGAGAGTTGATTGTTGTTATACATCCATTGAAACCAAGTTAAAGCTTGGCCGGACATATAAAAACTTGCTAGTTCTATGCGATATTCATCGGGGGTAGAGTGGTATTTGAAAAATCTTTCGGCTTGGAAGATCCAATCGAATGGATTGGATCCATCAAATTTTGTTAGTTCGCATTTGGGTGAGCGAAGGTGGATAGGAGTTGGAGTGTGATATGTGTTGATTGGAGTTGTAAGCAATGGAGGGGGTGGTGGTGGTTGTCGGGTATATTGTGGTGGGTTGATTGTCGAGGCTGACGCAGCCATGGTAGAAGGTGATGGGGGTATTATGGGAGGTGGGGTTGTCGGGATGGATGAGAACTTGGCAGAGAGGTCGGCCACAGCCTGAGTAAGGTTTTGGATTGCAAGTTGTTGGGAGGTAAGGGAGGATTTGATTTCAGTTATTTCGGCAAGGGCTGCATCTTGTTTGGAGAGGGTGGTGTTAATGGAGTCTATGGCGTTTTGTTGGGTGGTTAGTTGTGAAGCGATTTCGTCGAAGCGAGTCATGGTGATGCTTGGGAGGAGGTGAGGTGAAAGGTGAAAGGTGAAAGGTGAAAGCACCAAATGATGAGCACAAGACCTAAGCTAATACTGATCTGCACAATAGAGAAGAATAGAGGGAATTTTTAAGAGGAAGAAAGCATAGAAAGTTGAAGAAATAGTTTAACCAGCCATGCATTTCATTTCTCATTCATAGCTTATATAACCATGTACATCATTTCTTGCGCAACAAACTTATACAGCTGGCAGCCCATCATTTGCTAAGTGTTCATTACCACACGTTTTATAACAGAATTTGTAATATAAAAGATAAAGTTGCTGTGCCCACTTGCTCTGCAGATTCTGCCTTTAGTCCTTGTAACGGCTTGGCAGCCTTGTGGTCCTCTTAGGTCTTGCATTTGCAATATTTGTGCAGCTGGGTATATGTGCTGCTGATAATGATGGATTTGCAATGGTTGGAGGCATATCATCATGATTGTTCAATTTCAACACGTAAACAACAGAAAGGTAAGAGGAAAAGAAATCAGAAGAATTTAGAAATGTACCGATACTGCTATCGGTTTCGCAGATATGGTCGGGTACCAGAAATTCAAGTGACAGAATAGAATATATCGCTGAGATCAGCACGTCGAGACGATCAAAACGGAATACAAATATCAGTGGTACGATTAAATTATAAATTTTTTGAATTTCTATAATACCGGAAAATGCATGAAAATTATAGTAAATAAGATCGACGGAGCCAAAGATGTCCGAATTTGAAAAAACGAAAAACTGACATCTTGCTCAGAAGATGATTTAGAATTTTTCTATGTAAAAATATTTTGGTTTCGAAACGTTTTATTTTCATCGCTTTTTAACTGATTAAATTGAAGTAAATTTACGCGCGAAATAAACTTCCGTATTTTTGGACGAAAATTTACCAGTTGCTATGTTTAACTGGACGCATTCCAAATATCAAATTTATATTTCAAAATTTTATCGTTTTAAAATCCCACAAAATTTCAATTAATAACGTTATTAAAACCGGTTAAATCTACGGGTTGTTACAATTGTAAAAGAAAAAATTGTATAAGAAAATCAATTACAAAGATAGATTATAATTAATATGATTTACAATTGTGAAATAAACATATATAAGTATAAGTTTATAAATGTGATTTGTAAATAAAAAGAATTTTAAAATAATATAAAGCACTGATTTCACTACTATTGCTGGGATTTAATAAGGGTGAAGATTGCAGCATCATCAGTAGCATTTCTAAGTTTCTATGTGATGGATTTGCTACCAATAGTAAACTAAAATTTTAAGTTTAGTTGCAATAAACGAATTTAATTTAAAATCCAAGTTTTAATTGATAAATATAAGTGAAATGAGTTTTGGACTTGTAATATGAAATAAAAATTTAATTTTAGGGAAATTAAATAAATTGAATTGGATTTAAACCAGATTAGATAAGTTATTGAAATGGATTTAAACCAGATTAGATAAGTTATTGAAATGGTAATTAAACTTAAGAGATAAGTGATTATATAATATGAATTTGGAAGCCTGAATAAATAAGTTGTATAACTTATAAAATGAGAAGAGGTAAGTAAAACCAAATATAAAAATGATTAAACAATTTTGTTAAGGAAAACATAATCTGAATTTGAATAGTGATATGAAATTTGACTTAAGTAAAAGTTAAATAAAATGACATTAGGGATGAAATTTAAGTTAATTGAAACAAAATGATGTTTAAAAAGGATATAGTGAATAAACATGGATTAGAAAATGTCGTTGTTAAGAATGAATAAAGCTTAAGTTAAGAAGTGATCACAAAAATTGGAAGTGTTGTATAAAGATGTGAATACTAGAATTCAATCTAATTGAATATTAAACCAACTGAAATTAAGCCTGTTAAACTAAATTGAATGTAAGTAAATTAAATAAATTTGGTTATGTTGGATGTGCATTGGTTGTTAAATGGATGTTAGTTGATTGAGTAGAAATTCATTAAATGTTAATGAAGTTGAATTAATGAAATTGAAAGCTAAATAACTGAATTCAAATTAAAAGTAAGTAAATCTAGAGAGAATTGGATTTAATTTGAATTGGAAGTGAACTAACTTGAATGTAAATTAATGAATGTAAACTAATTGAATATGGATAAATGAATGTTGGTAAAATCAAATGTTAATGAATCGAATGTGATTAAATTGAAAACCAATTCAATGAATATTAATGAGAAATGAAAGTATACTGATTTGGTTATAGATTGATTGGATAGATTATGGATTTATTGGATAGAGATTGGTTTGTTGGATGTTAGTTGGATGATAGTTGTTTGATGGTTGAATTTGTTGCTTTTGATTGATTTGCTGTATTGGCATATATATATTTGTTATATTGGTATATGTTGTATATTGATATTACTTTCTATATACATGTTTCTCATTTGTTTGTTGAGTGTTTAGTAGGCGCGGATGGCGTATGCTTCGCGTTTGGAGCTCGCTTTCATGCTATATTAGCCGTATATGCTCGCTAATAATATATATGGTACATATCTCGGATTACATATCATACTTATATATATATATGTGTATATATATATATATATATATATATTGATTGGTATTTGGATATATTCCTGCCTATTGGAGCAGATGATACCCTATATGTTCCCGTGTATGAGTGGATACCTTATGTACGTGCGTCTGCCTCGAAGCTGACATTGTACATATATTCTAATATGTATATTTGTTGCAGGTGATAGGTTGGAGAGATCCAACTGGATTCTTCACTAGTATTGATTTTATTTACAGATATTGTTATATATGCTGTTATAATGTGATATATGACGATTTGGATGCAGTGACTAATGCTTTTGGTGCTGTTGCAGCATTGGGCCTATTATGGTAATTTAAAATTATTAAAGTGATGATTTAAAATCAAAAAGAATTTTCAAGTGATTTTGAAAATAGATGTTCTATAAAATTTTGAATTGTTAAGGAATGGATTTATTTTAAATAAATAAATGTTATAATTTTTATGTTATAAAAATTATGATTTTTATGAAATAAAAATCGAAATGTGATTTTTGAAATATGGAGTTAACAATTTTGTAAAACAGAATAACATGAGAATTTTGAATTTATCATAAACGTTTTATATATAAGATTTATAGAAATTGAATTTCTATAAATCAAAATGATGGAATTATAAAGGAGTTTTGTAAATGTTAAAATGAAGTTATAAATGAATCTTATAGGAAAATAAGATTTATAGATTTATCATTGGTGAAGTTATAAAAGAATGAATTTGTAAATAAATGATTTATAAGAAAATTAACTTCTAATTTGGATATGGACACATAAATGAGATATAAATGAGTTTTGTTGGTAAAGGAATTTTATAAATTGATGTTTTTATAAAATAGAAATGTGAATTTATAAACATTATTTTATAAATCTAAAATTAACTTATTTTGATAAGTTAAATATGGAAGTTATTAAAGGAGATATATTCATGATTTTGGACAGTGGATAATCCTTTAAAAATGTGTAGAAGCAATGAATTTGGTTAGAACTATATTCACGATTTTGTATAGTGAATAATCTTTTAAATTTAATAAATGTTTTGAAAAGTGATCTTTTAAATGGAGTGAAATGATTTGAATTTTTTTTTAAATGTGTTAAGTATCGAATACATAGGTTTCAACATACACTGTTGAAATAGAAGTTTTCGAGAAGTAAGGAAATGATGGGCTATAACACTGTTATTATAGTAAATGAGTTTCGAAAGGTGATGTTTTGTATAGTATATGAGATTTACATCTCTATCTAATTATCGACCCTATACTAATGATGTTGGGTTATCGTAATGATGTTTTGCGCAACATTTGTTTTGACTCGAATAAATATATTTAAGAGAATGTTTCCTTACAGAATAAAATATATACTTAATCCTGATTTAAGTATATGTAATATCTTCTAAGTGTTGAAAATAAATTGATTTGTGAATTACTTGTTATTAAATAAGTATAATGGAAATGTTTTCCAGTATTGAAGTATTGAAATGGTTTCGAGAATATATCTTTTTTAAAGATAATTTGAAGTGAATATTTGGCAAGTGATTTAATTTATAAAGAATAATTAAAAGGGCCTAGTGATTGCTTATGGTGCTAGATATTTGTTGTTTGCTTTGATAGTTAAATAACGGACTATCAGATTCGGCAATTTTAGTTCCTCGACTTGATGTAGGAACTATTTAGTCGTACACTTGGTACATAGCCTTCTGCGTAGGCTTGATTATATTTGTGCTGAGGATGTTGATTCGTGTAGTGTAGCGTATTACTTCAATCTATCGAGCTTCCTTCTTGGCCGAAGGATAGCAAGTTGAAAGTTGGAGACGAGATAATTCTATGAGACTTAGTTTCCATGTGAGGTTGAGAAACGCATTTGCGTAGTTAGCGCGAAGAGACCGGGATCAGATTTATCTGAAAACCACTTCGGACCAACATTTATGCGACGATTGTGCAGGTTGGTTATGATGATATTGATATTCGGGATTTTCATAGTCGATGACTGCTTGTTGATCATTTGGGGTTAAAATCCCAATATACATATAGTAGTAGTAGTAGTATCTTCGTTATGAAATATCAAATGCAAGGACTATTCGCTACTGATCCTAGGGATTTCCCAACAGTATGTTGTAGGAAAGTACCTTCGGTTTGTCCTGTTCCTAGACAACTTGTATGGATGTTTGTCTGACATTGCATTTCTAAAGATTACGTACATTGGTTTTCACAAACGTACATTAGTGATGGCGGAGAAGGGAACTTCTCTTTGTTGAACACCCTCCTTCAGACATACGAGCTCAAAGGTTGTATTTTTCTGGAAGGAAATTAGTAGTCAACGAAAATGGCCGTATGGCATTCAAAGTGATATGATATGTGATATGTGAAAGGTAATCGTTACCTCAAGCCTCATCAACTAGAAATGATCGAAAAAGAGTTAGATGCGGCAAGGCTATGTGAGTCACTCCTATTAGAATATGATCATCCTCTTCTAGATATATTTTTTCCCGCTATGATGTTCGAGATGTAAATAAATGTGGTTTATATGCTATGAGGGCTCTCGGAAAGGTCAGTTACGACCGAAAGATGACATATTCGGTACCACCTAGTTATGGAGGTAGGTCGGTCTTGTGTTGGCAAAGGGGAGATGTTCTGTGCCTCGGAACATGCATCTAAAGGTGCATCCATCAGAAGGTAGTCCCTTTACATGGTCATTTTTATGGAAATACAAACTCCACTATGTGCTTGCCATTTTGATTGTATTACCCATTTTGGGCAATATGCTGTAATTTAATCGATGTAACAATTTCAGCTATGATTAATATTATTTGTATACTAAGAATTAGTATAATATAAGATGATTTGATATAAAAGGTTTTAGTTATCGTAAGGTACTAACATGTCTGTGTTTATGTGTGTGCGTATCTTTCAAGATACTTTTGTTTTGATAAAGGAAAGTTTGGTGATTGAATAAATTTAGTTGAGTGTGTTTCTCACGCTGGTTTACCAGACTGGCCCGGGCGTTCTTCCTTTTTAATGGCGGGTTAGACCGAGTACATTTATAGGTTCAGATTTGGCACTATTGAAGCTTCAGCAGGAGAGCTGGAGATCTTCATTTTCATATACACGTATTAGGTTTGCTTATCCGCTTTGCGCATTGTTGTTGTCGTCGTCGTATATTATCAGCAATTGTATGGATAAGTTATTATAACTATCCAGGCTGATGATTAGTGAATGATTGTTGAACTCTGATTGATGTATGTATTTACAATTTCTGTGTTGTAAAGATCATTGATATGATATTATATGTTATTCCGCTGCGATGTGAGATCTGTATGATTCTATTGGTTTTCTCCTCTCTCTTTCTTCTCTTCTCTTCTTCTCTCTTCTTTTCATTCTCATGACTTTCCGTCAATCTCTATTTTTTGGGTCGGGCATGTGTGGTTTATTTTGATTCAAAGGGTATGGATTTTTGGTTCGTTACATGTCACAGCTCGAAATCCAGCGAATGAAAATCAACATCAAATACCTCACTTGTATTCGACTGCCAGAGATTCAAATGTTGAACTCCAGTTCGGTCGAGCTTGTAACAACATTAGATGAATATAACATAGCGGAAACAGGTTGAATTATCATTAATATCCAACACAGATACAACACTGATACAATATTCATTACAACATTTATCAACAACATCAGAGTGTTATACACATGATACAACAAAACAATGACATTACAGCGGAGAACAACAGAGACCTCCAAAAGTTTCCAACATACTTCGACTTCGATAAGATCTTCCAAACTCCAACACTTTAGATCGAAAAGGCTTCAAAGATCCCCAAACCAAAATCTTTCCAATATCCGACAGCTTCCAAAAGACTTCTAAATCCATGCTAGCTCCAAAACACGGATAACCTGACTTCTATGCTGCCCATGTGCAAAATTATGGACACCCAGAGTTTAGGAAGGGAATAATAAACTCCGGGTCAGTCATAGGACTGGTATGAGTAAACAAAACAGTTGTTTGAACAAAAAAATTTTAAAAAGAAATCCATTCATGCTTTTGGAAAATGAAACTACCATAAGACCTCCCACCACATGCACAATGCAATCGCACAATTGGAGGAGATTTCTTCTTATGATAGTCAAATATACTTGATACAAGAAAATTATTTAATATTATTATTAGTGCATAGTGTAGAAAAAATTTCGAAAGTATAATGTTAATCTTGGCCAGCATACCACCATTATGGTATACCTACTATAGCTAACAAGTTTTATGGCAGGTTACCGCCACGCTGCATGGCAGGTTAGACAACTAAAACCGTACAGGGCTCATATTGTTTTGTTTGGTTTTCCAATAAATGGTCAAGCTAAGGAACTTCCTTACCGAATGGGTACGCCTCTAGAGGGATGCCCCGAGAACCTAACCGGACTCTGCTAACACAAGGTTGGGTTACCTCTGTAACTAGGTAACTACTGACACGAGTATACCATCCCCTGGTCGTAACCGACCTTTAACCGAGGCCTCGACACCAACAACCACATAGGTTAAATATCTGGGCTCCATACCATGATACCACCTTTTATCCAGAAGGAAATGCACATACCCTAAGGGGCGCTACCCCTAATAACCTTGCTGCATCCTTCCTGTTTCGACTATTTTCGGGTTGTAAGGTTCGACGAAGTCTCGTCCACAAAGTTACGCTTTTCACAAAAGGCATGCTTCGATCAACAAATGATCAGCATCATTCAGCATGCCACACTACCAATTAGGAGTATATCATTGATAACCCTCAACTACATAACCTCTGAGCTCGTACATCTCAAGAGAAGGGGTTACGCTAGGAGAATAAACTCTTTACCACCAAACAGAAATGTATTTGATAGAAATCAACTTTATATCTCAAAGTGTAATGTCAGGCATACAACCATACAAGTCCGTTCCAGGTTCGGAACCGAAGGCACTTCGTCCAATAAAGGAAGAAGCCCTTGTAATCCGGGTATCCACAATTTCGATCGGACTCCCCATCACATATGGAGATCTCTATAGCGAAGAAAATCAGTGCAGAGTCATTCGACAGGTTATCCTACCATTCTCGAAGACATCTGGTCTTCACCACCGTCTTCAGATGCTATCCATTTCGACATATCACTATTCGAAATGGGTTATATGACACAAAGTCCTCTCCCGGCTAAACCGAATAGTGGGCGCTTAATTCAAAAACATGTGGATATATCAATCACAAAGATTCACCATTAAGGTTCGATGTGGGTTTCGGATAACCAAGTGGAATCCGACTCCATGTCGCATCCAAATTCAAATGAGGTTAAAGGCTTACAGTTTTTCACATTCACACAGAATTATATCACAGATACAGATCAATTCACAGCAATTCACATCACAAAGTAGCAATCATATATCAGGGGTATCAATCATTTCAGGGCATTCAATAATCATTCATCATCTATAAGAAAGATGGATAAATCGCGTGATTATAATTAATTAATCACATAATTATTTTCATTAATTATCTTTAATTAATGATTAGTTAATCTTAATTATAAATAAATTAGTCCTTAATTACTAATTAATTAATCTTAATCACTTTTATTAATTAAATATTTCTTAATTAATTACATTAATTAATTCTTAATTATAAATTAATTAACCTTAAATTAATAATTAATTAATCTTTAATTAATTAAGTAATTATAAATCATTTATCTTAATTAGTCATTTAATTATTATCAAAATCTTTAATTAATAACTCTCATAATTAATCATCATTAACATAAGAGATTAAGGTTAATTAAGAATTAAAAATCAATATTTCATCTTAATTTGCTTTTAATTACACCATTTATTTAAAATAAATTAAGAATTTACTTTATAAATAATAATTACATAATTAAAATATACTTCATTATTTTAAAATAATTAACTTAAACCTTTACTCATCCTCTTTTTAAAATAAAACAATTATTTTTAAAGAATAAGTTAAAAACTTGTTTAAACTTAAATTAATTTTAAAATTTGAAAACTGTTTTTCTAAACTTCCCCGAGGGCTCCCCGAGCATTACCCGAGTCAAAAAGCCATTTGCTTCGAGTCTTCTCCCAAACCAACCCATACTGTTCTTTTCACCACTTAGATTTTGTTTAAGTTCTTTTATACTCGGTACGTACTTGAAAATACACGAACTCAAACTCGAGCCAGCATGCAAACTCCACGAGGAACACTTCGAGTCAAGCCTTTCTTCCCCAAACCAATGTTTACTGACACAACCTAAATCGTGTGCATTTGCACCAGCATTCTGGCCACCTTCGGTCCAACTCCGACCATCATTGAGTCGGCGATGACCTGCTCTAACCCCAGACCACCAGAAAACCTGGAATGGTGACAAACTCACAAACAAGCTACCTGACCCAATCCTGGGACAAAACTAAGCCACCAAGATCATCTCGTACTCCCTCCTTCAACCATCAGAGGTCACGCGAATGTACCCAAAGCTTCACCGATGTCTGACTCGACGATCCCCCCATTTCTGGTGACACTCGATCCACCAGAGACGCTGTGGCAGTTCGATTTCCGACCTCGACCCAAACTAGGGCTTAAACCCCATTCCGACCAAACACCGCCGCTACGATGGATGTTCAACCCATCTGACATTTTTGCCGAGATCCCCAAGCCTTCCTCCACCTCCAGTCAAAACCCCGACCACCACGAGTGCCTCGATCGCTAGAAAAGCCTCAAAATAAACTTTCCGATCAACTTACGAATGTTCATGATTTCCTAACTTAAAATTCATGATTTTATTATTAAAAATCATAGTTTACGAAGACGGATCGGATCATGCAATCAAAACTTAGGTTTTAATCAATTAAATTTTTTGAACAAAATTTGATTTTTCTATGTTTTTATATTTTCAGTCGACCCATTTACTTCTAATACTTAAAATATTTTTAGAATGGAGATCTTGCCAATCCTAACATATTTCATTTGGACATCAAAGTCTCAAGATGACCAGAGATAGAGGTTTTGATTTTTCAAACAGGTTGTGAAACATGTTATACTTAGAACAGAGATATATGTCTGTTCTCAGACATGCACAGCCACATCCATACACATATATACACAGATTTATACACATGCAAGCAGTTTTTCAATTTACTTTAAACATATTGTCAAGCAACAGATTCAAATCCAGATTTTAAAGAGTTTACTCACCTTGGATTTTGTAAACAGAAAGGAATCTGGAATTGATTTTGTTTCTGAGTTGAAAACCTGAGATTGAACTTGCTAAATTGAATTATAGTGAATTTGCTTAATCTTTACTTGCTTGAACTTGCTCAGGTTGAAGAATTTTGCAAGAGTTTTGCTGTTGAGCTGCTTGATGTTTTCCTTGATTCAGTTTGAATTTGATTCAGCCTATAGGTTTTAAATTTGTAAAAGATATTTGAATTTCTTTGCTTGTGTTTTTTTTCTTTTCTTTTTGATTTTTTTTCTTTTTGTTTTATAGGCTTTTGAAAAAAATTATCAGGCTTTTGATTTTTGCAATAAAGAACAGAAGAAATGAGAGAGAGGAGATGGAATGTTTATATAAATTTAAATCTTATTTTTATTAATTTCTCAAAAATAAGCAACAAAAATGACACTTGTCTTTGCATGATTTAAATTATTAACACTTGTTAATTTTATTTATTCATGAATTACACTGTTAATTTATGTGCCAAAAGCTTAACAATTGTTTTTTATAATTTTTATATAATTTTTAAATTATATTTCTTATTTTATAAATACATTTTCTATTAATTATTACATACAATTTTTTTAAAAATGTTTTAAAACTAATTATTCATTAAATAAATCATATATATATTATTTTAAATTCAAATAATTTTATTACGATATTTATTTAAATTTTAAATTCCAATTCAAATTCAAATCCAAATCTACCCATATACATATATATATATAATTTCAAATAATTTTAAAATATTTATTATTTTGAATTTTTAAATTCAAATGTAAATTACAGCCTTATTCATATATATACAAATCAGTACTTATCTAATTTATTTTGAAATTTTCAAATTGATTTTAATTTAATTCTAAAATTTAAATTAATTACTAATTTTTAATTTTGATAAAAATTGGGATGTTATAGATTTCCCCCCTTCCCCTTAAGAAAATTTTGTCCTCGAAATTTGAAAGAGAGAGACAAACAAAGAACATATGAATATATAAAAGATAGAGATAATGGCTTACCAGATTAAACCGGAATATCCACTCCGCAATTGGGATAGGACTTTTGCATGTTATCCCCTGTTTCCCAAGTACAGTCATTTGGATCACCATTCCATTGCACTTTAACCAATTTCACAACTTTATTCCTTAGCTTCTTTTCATTACGATCAATTATTTTCAACGGATCTCTTTTAATTGCAAGATTTGGTGTGATTTCCAAATCCTGCCAAGTAGCCTCCTCAATAATACAGTCTGGATCGTGCACATATTTCCAAAGATGAGAAACATGACACATTGTGTATGCCAGATAACCAGATGGGTAGCTGCACTGGATAAGCCAAAGGACCGATTCTCTTCAATATAGGAAAAGGACCAATATATCGCGGTGCTAGCTTACCAGTCTTTCCAAACCTCAATACTCCACGCATTGGAGAAACTCTTAGGAAAACAGAATCTCCAACTTGAAACTCTAGAGCTCTTCTCCTGCGGTTAGCATAACTTTTCTGACGACTTTGAGCCATTTTTAATTTCTTTCGTATAAAATCAACTTTCTCAGTAGCTGCCTTTATCATATCTGGCCCAAGAACGAGTCTATCACCTGACTCAATCCAACACGCAGGTGATCGACATGGAAGACCATATAATGCTTCGAAAGGAGCCTTTTTGATACTGGCCTGATAGCAATTATCATATGAGAATTCAATCAGATGCAAATGGTCCTCCCATGAACAACCAAAGTCAAGAATACAAGCACGCAAAAGGTCTTCTAAGATTCGACTTATTCTTTCCGTCTTCCCATCATACTGTGGGTGGTAAGTAGTACTGAAGTTCGGTTTGGTTCCAAGTGCGACTTGAAATGCCACCCAAAATCTGTTGGTGAAGATCGGGTCACGATCACTTACTATATTGATCGGCATTCCATGGAGACGGAAAATTTCTTTCACATACAATTCTGCTAAGCATCCTGCTGTTCAGGTAAATTTTACTGGGATAAAGTGGGCAGTCTTAGTCAGACGTTCCACGATAACCCAAATTGCTACATTACCATTGTGAGTACATGGCAAACCATCAATGAAATCCATAGATACTTGATCCCATTTCCACTTAGGAACCTCCAATGGTTGGAGTAAACCCGCCATCTTCATCTGATCACTTTTGATTTGTTGACAAGTTGCACAACGACTGACATAGATACATATATCTCTCTTCATTGTTTTCCACCAGAAAGTTCTTTTGATATCTCGTTACATCTTATTAACTCCTGGATGGATACTAAGCTTGGACTTATGACACTCGTCCAACACATCCCGTTTTAGATCCGAAATGTCTGGGACACAGATCCCGCCTTTCAATCTAATAATTCCATAACTATCAATTCCAAAACTGGAATCCTCACCATGACATATTCTTCTATACATTTCTTGAAGAAACTTGTCTTCTATCTGCTTACTAGCGATCTTTTCAAGGAGAGCAGGAATGACAACTAGATATGCAAGAACATCATGCCTTCTACTCAAAGCATCGGCAACCACGTTGGCTTTTTCGGGTGTATATTGAATATCCAGGTCATAAGACGCTAGAAATTCCAATCAGCATTGTTGCCTCAGATTTAAATCTTTCTGGATAAAGAGATACTTCAGAGATTTATGGCCGGTGAATAATTCAAATTTTTCACCCAGAAGATAGCCACGCCAGATTTTTAAGGCGAAAATAACTACCAGAAGTTCGAGATCGTAGGTTCGGTAGTTTTTCTCATGTGGACGTAATTGTCCACTCTCGTAGGCAATTACTCTACCATTTTGCATTAGCACAACACCCACACCATCACCACAAGCGTCAGTATAAACAGATAAGCTTTGATTCCCATTAATAATAGCGAGAATGAGAGCAGTAGTCAATCTCCTCTTCAACTCCTAGAATGCTTCTTCGCACTTCGGAGTCCAATCGAACTTAGCATTCTTCATTGTCAGCTTAGTCAATGGGCTGGCCAACTTGGAGAAATCCTGGACAAATTTTCTATAGTATCCAGCTAAACCAAGAAAGCTTCTGACTTCTTTTGGAGTAGTGGATTCTTGCTAGTCTAGAATAGCGGAAACCTTGCTAAGATCAACAAAAAGTCCCTCTTCATTAACAATGTGCCCGAGTGTAACGACCCATAAATTTAACCAGTTTTAATAACGTTACTAATTGAAATTTTGTGGGATTTTAAAATATAAAATTTTGAAATATAAATTTGGTATTTGGAATGCGTCTAGTTAAACATAGCAACTGGTAAATTTTCGTCCGAAAATATGAAATTTTATTTCGTGCGTAAAGTTACTTCAATTTAATCAGTTAAAAAGCGATGAAAATAAATATGTTTTCAAAACCAAAATATTTTTACATAGAAAAATTCTAAACCATCTTTTCAGCAAGTTGTCAGTTTGTCGATTTTCAAATTCAGACATCTTTGGCTCCGTCGATCTTATTTTTCTGCTATTTTTATGCATTTTCCGCTAGTATAAAAATTCAAATTTTTTTATAATTAAATCGTACCGCTAATATCTATATATCGTTTTGATCGTCACGTCGTGTTGATTTCTGTAGTATATTCGTTGCTGTAATTCGGTAATCATTACGCGACGAAAATCGCGTAACGAATGGTCATATCGGTTTCGGTTTCTTTTAAATCTTTTGGTCTTTATGACTTTAATATTCCACCGTGTTAACCAATTTACACTAGTATTCATTGTTTTCAAATATCAACGTGACCCTTCTATTTCCACCCTATAATAATGTCAGTAACTTTTTTTAAAGTTCCTAGAATGAATGAAGCTTCTGACTTTTAAATGCCTGTTAGCATTTCACTAGTTTCCTTTGGCCATTTACTTGTTCTGGGAGAAATAAATAGAATAAAACGATAATTCCATTCGTAAACAACTTTCTTCCCACCCATTGAAACAATGCAAAACACATCTCCACCTTCATCAAAACTACTCTCCTCTCATTTTTTTTGGATCTGTTATATATATATATATATATATATATATATATATATATATGTATGTATATATATATATATGTAACGTGCATGGCATGTACAAGCCTATTTCTTCACGTTCCAGGCACCTTTCCTTTTCTTCTCCTCTTATTTCCTCAGCCGACAGCCATTTCTCTTCCTTCGCCTCCAAGCTCCAGTGCCGCTCCAGTAGCCCACGCACGCAACCACACGGAACGCGGTCAACATTTTTGCCGCTACCCTCTTCATTCACGCAACCTCACCTATTCCGGTTTTGCCACTTTGTCGCAACCCTCTTCCAAGGCCGGCAGCTACCCTCATCCATCATGGCCGCACCCACTGTCTCAGCCACGCGAGCACACACCCGCGTGCGTCAGCCTTTCCCCACTTTCTTCACGTTTCCTCGCCATTCGCCATACTTCCAGTTTTGGCCGAGCAATGCCTAGCTGCAGCCGCATTTCCTCTGTGGTGAGCTCGTCCTTCTCTTCATTGCTACTTCGGCCTGGGTGTGATGCGTATATCTTCATATAGTGGTAAGCAAAAAACTGCTTCTGTTGCTTTAAAATATATTATATTTGTTTATGCATATACAGTGCCTGAACTTATATTTGCTATATGTATGTCTTGCCTACATTTTTGAAAGGGTTTATGGCTTATATTTTAGCATATGTATTAATATGCATAAATCTGTTATATGTCCACTAAAAGAAATGTTAGGAAGTTGTTCAGTAATATTTATTTAAATTCGAATATTATACTTAAGTTAAAGTGTTTATGGGTACAACATTATAACATATAGGTAGTATGTGCGCAGCTTAAGTCTAAACAGTATTTACAATATTGCATATATCTAGTTGAAGTATTTATAATATCATATGTTAGTAGTCATATAGAAATTGTTGCTGCGTACGTAGTTAAGTAAGCTATTTTATAAGTTATACAGTCTGCGTTTGGTAAAGCCATGTAAGTTATATAAACATAGGTACACGTTTTGTTTTTAAAAAAAAATTGAGATATATTTGTTTACATATTGGGTTGCAGTACTGGCTTTAAGATATAGTATATATTAATTCAGGTTTATAGGCTTGACTTATACGTTTGTTAAGTTGTATAATTTTGACTGTAGAATCCTTTTGAAGATGTTATGTATATATAGGTGTTGTTAGTTGACTGTGAGTAATTTTGTATATATATATATATATATATATATATATATATATATATATATATTCTAAATTTTGGTCTGTAATGATTTTACAATTTGTGCATGTAAATATATTTTATAAGAAAGATATATGGTTTTTAAACCTGATTTGGGATATATGTATAAAATTTTACAGTATATTTGGTTTTAACAATGCTGGTTTCTTTATATATAATATGCGTTTACAACTGTATTGTATATATACATACTTGTGTTCTGAAGGTATACATTTTAAAATATAAAGAGTTCATTTTATTAGGTGTTAAAAAAATTAAAATATGAATTCAGATTATAATACGTATGTAAAGTTAATAATAGTTTGACATAATAGTTTATATCGGTATACACAAGTTTGGTTTGGATATTTTTATATAACGGGAATAGATATTTTGAGCGTTTAAATTTAATTTTTGATTTAAAATAGAAATATGCATCTTAATTTGAATGTATGTTAAAATTTGTTTAGAGAGTGGTTATAACATATATAATTGTTCTCATCGATTCCTATTATCCAGCTTTGCTCGTCGATTGTGCCAATCTAGCTTTATTTTGAAGTCGTACTTGCAATTCGTAACTCAATTTCATTGTCTATTCTTCTAGCCTCGAAAGGTGAGCAATCACTCACGATTAATGTTCTTTTATTTATTAAATTTGATTTCGATTGAAACGACAATTGAAATATGCTGCTGTTATTTATTGCACTGTTATTTATGTATTAGTTCACTTTTGACATCTGACACCATTATCTGTTAATTATTTATGCGATGATAATACAGTTTGGTTGATAATTGGTTGATTGATTGTTGTTTATATTGGATGTAAATTGTAATGTATAAAGTGATAAATATTATGCAATTGAATTTGACGTAGGATAGTTTAAAATGTGAATCGACATATGTGTTGAATTTGATTAGTTAATTTGAATAATATGACCCCTTTAATTGTTAAGTCAATTGATACGTAGAATTTGATAAATTACACTTTGAACCTTTGAACGTATATTGGATTAATTGTTGTTGTATTAAATTTGAAATTGAAATGGAACGACAAGTGGAAAAACCGTAATGTAATAATCTTTAATCTACATGAAATGATAGTGTAGATTCTAGAAATAATTATATTAATTTGCACAAACAACAATGTAAATTAATACGATTATTTCGGGATTATTTGAATTGATTATTGGATTGTTATTGATTGTTGTTATTGCTTGTTTATTTACTTTGACACCATCCCTGTTATCACACTGCAAGTTTCCTTTGCTATGTTATGATTTTGAATTGAATTGGAATCGGGTTGAAATGATAAATACCCAAAATGAACTTGACTTAGGATAGAGAATTAAATAAACTGATTGGTCAATAATTTAATTTAAAATAAAATAAAGATTTTATTTGAATCATAAGGTTTTGAAATAAAATTGGAACGTAAATTTTGATAAATGGAAAATGTTAAGATTGAAATATGAAATAAATATTAAAGTAGTAATTGATGAAAGAACGTTGTTTGAAATTTAATTATTTAATAATTAAATTTGGAATTATTAATAAATAATTTGGAATTAGTAATAATCGAGTTTTGAAATTATTAAGTTTGAATCATTTAATAATTAAACTTGAAGTTATAATTAAGTTTGGAATTATAATTAAGTTTGAAATTATTAAATGGAATTTCTAATTAAGTTGAAATGATTTGATGATTAAGTTTGAATTCATAATTAAGTAGAAATGATTTAATAATTACGTTTGAATTGATAATCAAGTTCGTAATTATTAAGTTTTGAAATTATTGATAATTAAGATTAAAATTATTTAATAATTGAATAAGATTGAATTATTTGATAATTGAATAAAAATTGAATTCTTTGATAAGAGAAAATCGAACTTTTGAATAAGTGGATTTGAACTTCGTTAATAAATGAAATTGAGTTTTTATTTATTAAGTTTTGGAAAAATTATGTAGTAAGTTAATAAGTGAAATTGAAACTTCTTGATTATGTGAAATTTAGTTCTTTATTAATTGAGTTTGAACTTTGTAACGAAGTCAATAAGTAAGTGGAAATTGAATTTCTTTAACAAGAAATAAAATGTAATTTATTGAAATAAAACGTGATTTATTGAAATTAACGTAAGACTTGTAATTCAAAGAATTGATTTGACGAATTTAATTTATTTCAATTTGATGTTTTGATATAATGAAGTTGAACGTAAATAATTGATTTAAATGAATTAGAATTTAAGTGGAAGTTGTTTTAAATAACAATTTACTTAACGAATATTGAATGAAATCGATAAATGAATTTAAATTGGTTTGAATGTTGAATTTAATCTTTTAAATGATTATGGAATGAAACTTATACGTAATTAATTGAATATTTGAATTGTTTAAATCAAAATTTGAAATTTAATTGTAAGACTTTGAAATGGTTATTTGGAAGTTTTGAAACGTAAATTTTGGAAATTGATTTAGAAAGACAAATGAAATGTTGATTTGTGAACTGAAATTGAAATTGAATTTGTTTTGGTTTGAAATATATTAAACGACCAATCGGTGTAATAATTATGAAAGTTATTAAAGGAACCGGAATCGGTTATGGATATACTCTCTATCTAAACCGAAAACCACTTTAATAACTATACGCGGAGTGATGATCCAGAATGAAGTGGTTGGAATGATGAACGTGATGACTGAAGAAAGAGAACGATAATGGATAGCCTTGACACTTGTGTCAAATTGGAAATGACTAAAATCAGGAGCCGTGCCGGGCCAAATGAGGTTAGCCACCTCGAGCGAACACACTTCTTCGTAACTACTACTCATTACTTGTGATTGATTGGTGCACCCTCGGAATTTCAGGAGTGTTGTTTCGCGGTGTTGCGATCGCTGCGGCGATGCGTTCTCACCAGTCCGGATCAGGCGAATGGTAGTTTCACTACCTTAGGTGTTGCCTCATGTGCCTTGTCATACTTGTATCCCTATATTCGCGACCACTACGAATTTGTTTTGTGTTATACCTATGGAGTACTCCCTGATATCCCACCAGTTTACGGTGGAGTTTACAGTGCTGTATAGACTATGACATTTATATAAAATGTGTTAAGGGGGATAATGGTAACGCCTTAACACTATTTTGATACTTTATATTACTGATAGACATTATCTATTTAGCGTACACTACTACATAGTAGATAGTTTAACGGATCCTTAGAGGATGGTGATTCCAACATCCTTTGAGTTACTTGTATTTCGATTGCTATTTCACTTGAGTTGGATTTATTGATATGAGAATATTAATCCTGACTCGAGTGCTTTGTTTTTTGCTTCACGCTCGGGTTAGACTGAGTGTACCAATATTCAAGACTCACCTTTGGAGTTGGAGCTTTACTTGAAGATCCAGCCATCTATTCTGCTTTCAGTATTCGATGATTTCAGTGATGTATACTTATTTGTACCTGTTGTATCGTGTACTCTTCTGTTGTAAACTCTGATGTATCTAACATATTTATATAGTAGCTTCATGAACTACTATTTCTTTTACTTCCGCTGCATATTATTACTCTGTGTCTGTGATTATGTGATTATTTATTTACTGTATATCTGAGTTTTGCCAAATTCTAAATTAACAATTCGGTATTTTGAATTATTCAAGTCCGACGTGTGCGGATGCGAATAGTCGAAAATAGCGGGTCGTTACAGTTGGTATCAGAGCTTTTGGTAGCTCTAGGCAGAACTTAGTATATATGGTAAATGTATTTACTGAATCACTCTCATTCGAGTTTCAATCTCTTACTTTAACTTAATTCCTTTGAATTTTGGAACGATCCCTACGGTTCC
This sequence comes from Allium cepa, assembly GCA_030765085.1. Taxonomy (NCBI): domain Eukaryota; kingdom Viridiplantae; phylum Streptophyta; class Magnoliopsida; order Asparagales; family Amaryllidaceae; genus Allium; species Allium cepa. The sequence continues at coordinate 149,868,457 of CM060930.1, forward strand.
GAAATTCATTCTTGTCCCTCACTATTCGTATTCTTCTGGATTCCGGAGTATCCATAACTTCACTTCGAATGACCTTTATAATGAATCGGCGGTCTCGCCAAATTTTGAATAATTTGTAAAAAGGGGTGAAACTCCTTTACAATAGGCATCGATTTACCGGAGATTTCTGTATCCTCGGTTTACGATGCTATCCATCTCCTGGTATACCTGAATTCTATCCCTTGAGATCGAGTGTTGATTTATCTCGGAATTCAGCATCGATCTTATTCTTGAAGTTATGGTCGACCCAGTTAAGGTTACCCGTGAATTAAATAAGCTTATCCATCTCTCGATTCTGTTAACTGAATTATCTTATCTTCTGTTTCGAACTTATTATAGAATCAAAATTCTTTTTGATTTGATTTCATCAAAATTTGAATACTGCTTTGGAATCCCCTCCTGTATCGTCGAGCGAGGAAGTGTATTTGTAAATTAATATTTAAAATGTTTTAATATAGATTGTGTTGTTTGAGTTGTTGATGTTGATTTGGATTTTCAATCGATTCGTCTGATCAACGCCATCGATAGAATTTCTAAAACGCTTGAGCAGAGCAAATGGACACAATAATATTTTCAAATTTGGTGAATAAAATGGTTTTGTATAATTATATTATATATAAGCATAAATTTTTCTGAGATTAAAGGTTAATTAATCTGTTGTCCGAAATGTTAAAATCTAATTCACATTTATTGTTTTATAAATCATTGACTATTGCATAATATAAATAAATGAATTTATAAAACCTGGTTTGTAAATTTATTTGGAAATTTAAATGAATGTAAATCAGGAATTTGAGAATTTGATTTTCGTTGACTTCAAACTTTGGTTTTAAGGTTTTAAAGAGTATAGTATTTAAAGTATTCTCAAATTGAAATCATTTTCAAGGAATTTTAAATGTTTAAATCAGTGCTCTTCTCTTTGTCGCTGGAAAATAATTTCGGTGATGACGGCCGCATCATCGACATTTATTTTCGAGTTTCGAAGTGGACAGATCAATTCGTAGCTTTGCTACTGTTTTGATTTAGAAATTTAATCGATTTAAATTTGTTAAGTATGATTTGATTTATATGTATATAGGTATTTCATTTTAAATCTAGTTGATTTGATATATATAGCATATGCATAAATTATCTCTAAATGGTTTGAAGGGAAATCGAAAATTTAAATTCTTAAATTTATGATTAAAAACGATTTCAAAATTTTAAATTGAGGCAAAAAATTTGAATAAATATTAAATTGAAATAACTGAATTATAAAATTTATTTGGATAATATTCAATTGCATTAAATATAACTTACCTAAATTTTCAAAAGTTGACTATGTAATTGAATATTATATAGTATAAAATGATGTTAAAGGGTTTTTTAAAAAAAAAAAAGAAATTTGAGTAGTATTATAAATGTAAATATACTTAATATATAGGTGATAAGATATATTAAGTAGAATAAATTTAATAATAATTTGGGATAAAGAGGAATTAAATTTGTTGAATAAAATATGATTATAATAATGACTTTTCAAAATTTATGATATTTGAAATTGTTAATTTAAGAAAATTGGATAATATACAATATAAATTGTCCTTATAAATAAACAGTGAATGCGTATAATAAATGTTTTACCCTTAAATTTTTATTATAAAATGTTTATGGAGATAAGTAAACTAATAAGTTAAATAAATAATAGTTGTGATTAATGGAAGAAAAATTTGTCTAGAAAGTTAATAAATTGAAATTAAATCAATTTAATTAGGTATTAATTGAATATAACTTGAATTTCATTTGAAAGAAACCTTTTGTACCTAACATTAATAATGCGAAATCAAACCAATTTAATGGAAATCTTGAATTTAAAAACAAAGTGTTGAATATTAATTTATTTTAAATTGTAATGTATATGGTTTAAATTAATTGTTTATTTTGTAATTCAAGTCTATTTTCTTCTGGTTGTTTCTATTCTCCTACTTCCTTCCTTTTCGGGGACGAAAAGTTTTGAGTGGGGGAGAATGTAACGACCAGTAAATTTAACCAGTTTTAATAACGTTACTAATTGAAATTTTATGGGATTTTAAACGATAAAATTTTGAAATATAAATTTGGTATTTGGAATGCGTCTAGTTAAACATAGCAACTGGTAAATTTTCGTCCGAAAATATGAAAGTTTATTTCGTGCGTAAAGTTACTTCAATTTAATCAGTTAAAAAGCGATGAAAATAAAAATGTTTTCAAAACCAAAATATTTTTACATAGAAAAATTCTAAACCATCTTTTGAGCAAGTTGTCAGTTTGTCGATTTTCAAATTCGGACATCTTTGGCTCCGTCGATCTTATTTTTCTGCGATTTTTATGCATTTTCCGCTAGTATAAAAATTCGAATTTTTTTATAATTAAATCGTACCGCTAATATCTATATATCGTTTTGATCGTCACGTCGTGTTGATTTCTGTAGTATATTCGTTGTTGTAATTCGGTAATCATTACGCGACGAAAATCGCGTAACGAATGGTCGTATCGGTTTCGGTTTCTTTTAAATCTTTTGGTCTTTATGACTTTAATATTCCACCATGTTAACCAATTTACACTAGTATTCATTGTTTTCAAATATCAACGTGATCCTTCTATTTCCACCCTTTAATAATGTCAGTAACTTTTTTTAAAGTTCCTAGAATGAATGAAGCTTCTGACTTTTAAATGCCTATTAGCATTTCACTAGTTTCCTTTGGCCATTTACTTGTTCTGGGAGAAATAAATAGAATAAAACGATAATTCCATTCGTAAACAACTTTCTTCCCACCCATTGAAACAATGCAAAACACATCTCCACCTTCATCAAAACTACTCTCCTCTCATTTTTTTTTGGATCTGTTATATATATATATATATATATATATATATATATATATATATATATATATATAAAAGAATATGTAACGTGCATGGCATGTACAAGCCTATTTCTTCAAGTTCCAGGCACCTTTCCTTTTCTTCTCCTCTTATTTCCTCAGCCGACAGTCATTTCTCTTCCTTCGCCTCCAAGCTCCAGTGCCGCTCCAGTAGCCCACGCACGCAACCACATGGAACGCGGTCAACATTTTTGCCGCTACCCTCTTCATTCACACAACCTCACCTATTCCGGTTTTGCCACTTTGTCGCAACCCTCTTCCAAGGACGGCAGCTACCCTCATCCATCATGGTCCCGCCCACTGTCTCAGCCACGCGAGCACACACCCGCGTGCGTCAGCCTTTCCCCACTTTCTTCACGTTTCCTCGCCACTCGCCATACTACCAGTTTTGGCCGAGCAATGCCTAACTGCAGCCGCATTTCCTCTGTGGCGAGCTCGTCCTTCTCTTCATTGCTACTTCGGCCTGGTTGTGATGCGTATATCTTCATATAGTGGTAAGCAGAAAACTGCAACTGTTGTTTTAAAATATATTATATTTGTTTATGCATATATAGTGCCTGAACTTATATTTGCTATATGTATGTCTTGCCTGCATTTTTGAAAGGGTTTATGGCTTATATTTTAGCATATGTATTAATATGCATAAATCTGTTATATGTCCACTAAAATAAATGTTAGTAAGTTGTTCAGTAATATTTATTTAAATTTGAATATTATACTTAAGTTAAAGTGTTTATGGGTACAACATTATAACATATTGGTAGTATGTGCGCAGCTTAAGTCTAAACAGTATTTACAATATTGCATATATCTAGTTGAAGTATTTATAATATCATATGTTAGTAGTCATATAGAAATTGTTGCTGCGTACGTAGTTAAGTAAGCTATTTTATAAGTTATACAGTCTGTGTTTGGTAAAGCCATGTAAGTTATATAAACATAGGTACACGTTTTGTTTTTAAAAAAAATTGAGATATATTTGTTTACATATTGGGTTGCAGTACTGGCTTTAAGATATAGTATATATTAATTCAGGTTTATAGGCTTGATTTATACGTTTATTAAGTTGTATAATTTTGACTGTAGAATCCTTTTGAAGATGTTATGTATATATAGGTGTTGTTAGTTGACTGTGAGTAATTTAGTATATATATTCTAAATTTTGGTCTGTAATGATTTTACAATCTGTGCATGTAAATATATTTTATAAAGAAAGATATATGGTTTTTAAACCTGATTTGGGATATATGTATAAAATTTTACAGTATATTTGGTTTTAACAATGCTGGTTTCTTTATATATAATATGCGTTTATAACTGTATTGTATATATACATACTTGTGTTCTGAAGGTATACATTTTAAAATATAAAGAGTTCATTTTATTAAGTGTTAAAAAAATTAAAATATGAATTCAGATTATAATACGTATGTAAAGTTAATAATAGTTTGACATAATAGTTTATATCGGTATACACAAGTTTGGTTTGGATCTTTTTATATAACGGGAATAGATATTTTGAGCGTTTAAATTTAATTTTTGATTTAAAGTAGAAATATGCATCTTAATTTGAATGTATGTTAAAATTTGTTTAGAGAGTGGTTATAACATATATAATTGTTCTCATCGATTCCTATTATCCAGCTTTGCTCGTCGATTGTGCCAATCTAGCTTTATTTTGAAGTCGTACTTGCAATTCATAACTCAATTTCATTGTCTATTCTTTAGCCTCGAAAGGTGAGCAATCACTCACGATTAATGTTCTTTTATTTATTAAATTTGATTTCGATTGAAACGACAATTGAAATATGCTGCTGTTATTTATTGCATTGTTATTTATGTATTAGTTCACTTTTGACATCTGACACCATTATCTGTTAATTATTTATGCGATGATAATACAGTTTGGTTGATAATTGATTGATTGATTGTTGTTTATATTGGATGTAAATTGTAATGTATAAAGTGATAAATATTATGCAATTGAATTTGACGTAGGATAGTTTAAAATGTGAATCGACATATGTGTTGAATTTGATTAGTTAATTTGAATAATATGACCCCTTTAATTGTTAAGTCAATTGATACGTAGAATTTGATAAATTACACTTTGAACCCTTGAACGTATATTGGATTAATTGTTGTGGTATTAAATATGAAATTGAAATGGAACGACAAGTGGAAAAACCGTAATGTAATAATCTTTAATCTACATGAAATGATAGTGTAGATTCTAGAAATAATTATATTAATTTGCACAAACAACAATGTAAATTAATACGATTATTTCGGGATTATTTGAATTGATTATTGGATTGTTATTGATTGTTGTTATTGCTTGTTTATTTACTTTGACACCATCTCTGTTATCACACTGCAAGTTTCCTTTGCTATGTTATGATTTTGAATTGAATTGGAATCGGGTTGAAATGATAAATACCCAAAATGAACTTGACTTAGGATAGAGAATTAAATAAACCGATTGGTCAATAATTTAATTTAAAATAAAATAAAGATTTTATTTGAATCATAAGGTTTTGAAATAAAATTGGAACGTAAATTTTGATGAATGGAAAATGTTAAGATTGAAATATGAAATAAATATTAAAGTAGTAATTGATGAAAGAACGTTGTTTGAAATTTAATTATTTAATAATTAAATTTGGAATTATTAATAAATAATTTAGAATTAGTAATAATCGAGTTTTGAAATTATTAAGTTTGAATCATTTAATAATTAAACTTGAAGTTATAATTAAGTTTGGAATTATAATTAAGTTTGAAATTATTAAGTGGAATTTATAATTAAGTTGAAATGATTTGATGATTAAGTTTGAATTCATAATTAAGTAGAAATCAGTTAATAATTACGTTTGAATTGATAATCAAGTTCGTAATTATTAAGTTTTGAAATTATTAATAATTAAGATTAAAATTATTTAATAATTGAATAAGATTGAATTATTTGATAATTGAATAAAAATTGAATTCTTTGATAAGAGAAAATCGAACTTTTAAATAAGTGGATTTGAACTTCGTTAATAAATGAAATTGAGTTTTTATTTATTAAGTTTTGGAAAAATTATGTAGTAAGTTAATAAGTGAAATTGGAACTTCTCGATTATGTGAAATTTAGTTCTTTATTAATTGAGTTTGAACTTTGTAACGAAGTCAATAAGTAAGTGGAAATTGAATTTCTTTAACAAGAAATAAAATGTAATTTATTGAAATAAAACGTGATTTATTGAAATTAACGTAAGACTTGTAATTCAAAGAATTGATTTGACGAATTTAATTTATTTCAATTTGATGTTTTGATATAATGAAGTTGAACGTAAATAATTGATTTAAATGAATTAGAATTTAAGTAGAAGTTGTTTTAAATAACAATTTACTTAACGAATATTGAATGAAATCGATAAATGAATTTAAATTGGTTTGAATGTTGAATTTAATCTTTTAAATGATTATGGAATGAAACTTATACGTAATTAATTGAATATTTGAATTGTTTAAATCAAAATTTGAAATTTAATTGTAAGACTTTGAAATGGTTATTTGGAAGTTTTGAAACGTAAATTTTGGAAATTGATTTAGAAAGACAAATGAAATGTTGATTTGTGAATTGAAATTGAAATTGAATTTGTTTTGGTTTGAAATATATTAAACGACCAATCGGTGTAATAATTACGAAAGTTATTAAAGGAACCGGAATCGGTTATGGATATACTCTCTATCTAAACCGAAAACCACTTTAATAACTATACGCGGAGTGATGATCCAGAATGAAGTGGTTGGAATGATGAACGTGATGACTGAAGAAAGAGAACGATAATGGATAGCCTTGACACTTGTGTCAAATTGGAAATGACTAAAATCAGGAGCCGTGCCGGGCCAAATGAGGTTAGCCACCTCGAGCGAACACACTTCTTCGTAACTACTACTCATTACTTGTGATTGATTGGTGCACCCTCGGAATTTCAGGAGTGTTGTTTCGCGGTGTTGCGATCGCTGCGGCGATGCGTTCTCACCAGTCCGGATCAGGCGAACGGTAGTTTCACTACCTTGGGTGTTGCCTCATGTGCCTTGTCATACTTGTATCCCTATATTCGCGACCACTACGAATTTGTTTTGTGTTATACCTATGGAGTACTCCCTGATATCCCACCAGTTTACGGTGGAGTTTACAGTGCTGTATAGACTATGACATTTATATAAAATGTGTTAAGGGGGATAATGGTAACGCCTTAACACTATTTTGATACTTTATATTACTGATAGACATTATCTATTTAGCGTACACTACTACATAGTAGATAGTTTAACGGATCCTTAGAGGATGGTGATTCCAACATCCTTTGAGTTACTTGTATTTCAATTGCTATTTCACTTGAGTTGGATTTATTGATATGAGAATATTAATCCTTACTCGAGTGCTTTGTTTTTTGCTTCACGCTCGGGTCAGACTGAGTGTACCAGTATTCAAGACTCACCTTTGGAGTTAGAGCTTTGCTTGAAGATCCAGCCATCTATTCTGCTTCCAGTATTCGATGATTTCAGTGATGTATACTTATTTGTACCTGTTGTATCGTGTACTCTTCTGTTGTAAACTCTGATGTATCTAACATATTTATATAGTAGCTTCATGAACTACTATTTCTTTTACTTCCGCTGCATATTATTACTCTGTGTCTGTGATTATGTGATTATTTATTTACTGTATATCTGAGTTTTGCCAAATTTTAAATTAACAATTCGGTATTTTGAATTATTCAAGTCCGACGTGTGCGGATGCGAATAGTCCAAAATAGCGGGTCGTTACACCGAGAAATCTAACTTCCTTGATCTAAAAATGACACTTAGAAAATTTAGCGAATAAAATGTTCTTTCTCAATATTTTAAAAAAAAAATTCAAATGTTCAGCATGCTCCTCTTCAGTCTTGGAGTAGATTATAATATCGTTAATAAACACAAGAATGAATTTATTTAATACCTCTCGGAAAACACGAGTCATTAAGTCTACAAAGTATGCAGGAGCATTGGTTAGTCCAAAAGGCATGACTAACCATTCGTAGAATGTGTCTGGACCCTTGAAAGCAGTTAAGTGAATACAGTCTTCAGTAATTCTCAATTGATAGGATCCTTGGGCTAGATCCATCTTCGAAAAGAATCGAGCGTCGTGTAACTGATCGAACAGATGGTCGATTCTAGGCAACGGACATTTGTTTTTGAGAGTTAGTTTATTGAGTCTGTGGTAGTCCGTGCACAATCTCAAGGATCCATTACACTTGGCTACAAACACCATAGCTGAACCCTAATCGAAAACACTAGGACATATTAATCCTTTCTCTAGCAAATCTCGGGTTTGATTGACTAATTCTATTATTTCCCTGGGTGCCATCCTGCGGCTTGCATGAACGACAGGACAAGCATTTGGAACCAAGTCAATTCTGAATTCAATTTCTCTATGTGGAGGTAAAGATTTAACCTCTTCGAATACGTCTGGAAATTCTCCGACATAGGTATAGATTCCAGACTAGGTTCGGGATATTCCAAAGTATACATCAACTTATCTCTCTTAGGACTTCTATCCTCACAAGAAATTTCAATAAAATTTCCAAGTTTTGTTTTCACCAAAATCGTTCGATTATTACAATCTAATTTGGCTTCGTATTTGGTTAACCAATTCATTCCAAGTAATATTTCAAATTCGTTAAAGTCGAGAATAAATAGATTGATAGGAAATCGATGACAAGAATATGAGATAGGGACCTTTCTACAATATAGACAAAGATATGCAGGACCACCAACCGAATTCTTCACATAAATGGGCTCGTAGAAAAATTCAGGTTCAATTTTTAATTCATTTACGGTTTGTTGGGAGATAAAGCTATGTGTGGCTCCCGTGTCAAACAAAACTCTAACAATTCTATCATAAATGAGAAGGTTACCTTCTAGAACTCCTTTTTCTTTATCCGCCCTTGAAGTTGAGGGGTCATCCTTTATCGCATACACCTTTGCCACTTGAGCTTGCTTCATTACTAGGCAATCTTTAACTACATGTCCAGGCTTGTGACAATAATAGCTTTCTCTGACTCCCTGACTAGTCTTCATAGGTTGTTTTTTCTTTACTTGTTTCTTTGGATTCTTACAACAGTTTGAATAATGGCTCTTTTCCCGACAATTGTAACAAGTAATATTCCTTGCCGGGTTTTCCTAATTACTTTTCTTCTCCTTAGTTTGATATGGTTTCTTGCCTCCGAACTTCCTTTTCTTCCAATTCGGACTGCTTGTATTTCCTTTCTCCTTCGAAACTGTAACGACCCGAAATTTTCTAACCCGAAAATTCCAGATAGCTATGAAAAAGAAGAAAGAGACAGAAGAAGAACAGAATCAATAACATCTCACATCGTAGCAGATAAATATAATAATAAATAATAATAACAGTTTACAAAAGAATACTATATCTTTCGATTACATTAATATACATCAGAATTTCACATTATATACAGTCACTGAATATTTACAATTATCATGTCTCAGATTAACAATAATATAAATTCAGCGGAAATATTCTATACGATCCTGCCATCCAACTCGCCTCCTGAGCACCAGATCGTACCTACCTGAAAATCTGTAATACTCAGTCTGACCCGAGCATTACACCAAAGTAACACCCGGGTCAGGATGGAAACCAGCGTGAGTAAACCTAACTAACATGAAATACCAAAGCAATCAACTTATATAAACCCGAGGTATCTTATATCAATTTAACCAATTCATAATTTGCTATAGACAATGCTTATTTCACATATAAATTTCTAAGTACCAGACTTAGATAAAATAGACCAATTTACTTAAATCATTTCATTTCAGCCTATCGATTTCTCAAATAAATTTACAAAGTCACACTTTGCCATATCATAACTTATTTCCAAAATAAGTATTCTATGTGCAAAAATTCAGATTAAGTAATCCGATTCTTTTAAATCCATTCATTCCAACTTATCAATTTATAAGGTATTGGAAGTGGTATCGGGTATCTCCCCAATACCCGCTCCTGGCCTCTTCGAGGCGTATGTTATCCTAACCCAACTTATCTAAATGAAATACACGCCATTTCATATCAGATATCAACTCATTCAAAGTAACCAATACCAATCAATCACCCATAAGCAAAGCTTAATCACATACAAATCAATTCAATTGTTTCAAATTGAAATTTCAAACTTCAATCACTTAGATTCCTTCATTTAACGTTAATTAATTCCAAATCAATTAATTGGTCAACCCATCATTATTCATCCTAATTAATCACCCTGGATTAATTATCTTCAATTGCATTCAAGTAATTATCTTAAATTAACTTCACAATATTAATTAGTCTCAACCGAGATTATTAAGAAATCTTAATTTCTTCATGAATTAATTATTTATTTAATTACATTAATCCTTAATTGCTTAAACTAATTAACTTCCCATAAGTCACTTATTATAGATTAATCAATCTTAATTAATCAATTTTGATTACTTCATTAATTATATATATTAAGGATTCTCAATTATATTTTAATTAATTCTAATCAAATTTCGTTATATAAATGAAAACCACAGTATTAACCATTTTCGATTAATCCCAAACTGTAATTAACTATCCTTCATTTTACTTCATTCATAAATTAATTACTTCTTACTTAACTATCTTAATTAATCTCTTGATTAATCTCACCAAGTAATTATATTTTATTACTTCCATTAAGTACTTATTTATCACACCATCAAATGATTATTCTGAATTCCTTTTACTTATTTAATTAACTTACAACTCAATTCCTTATTTATTCAACTCGTTAATTACTAAGTTAAATAACCCAAATCATTAATTAATTAAATCAATCAATTATTCATTTCAAATTCCTTACTAATTTAAATGAATCACAACACATCAAGCCCTTACTAAATTTAAAATGAAATCATTTTCTTATTTATGATTTATGTTTGAAACAATTTAAAACCCCATATACTTCGAGTCAATCTACAATTAACTCGAGAATCAATCAAAACCAAAGTCACATCATCATCAGTATACCTCAAATCAACTTAAACATTCAACCAATTATTTAAATTTAACCATATAAATTTAAATAAGAACCAGACAGAGTGAGATTTACTCACCTTAGCTTTCCGTTTGGCCAACCAAATCCATCTCGACCGTTATCTTCCAACTTTGGACCTTGTATAATATTTATATAATTTATTAATATTCGAAATAATCGAAAAATCAATTTTTTTGATATATTCATAAATTGGTAAATTTAAAATGTATATTTATTTTCTTTTGAAACTTCACAAAATAATTTATATCCGATCTTATAAACTTCTCAAACATAAAAGGTCCTTATTATATATATATTTTTTCTTTTCCAAACCATATCTATATACTTTCAAATTCTAATAAAATAAATCTTTCAAACCTATATGCATAAAATTAAAATACAATTGCTTTATATGTATATCTTTAACTGCGAAATATTATTCTTATATGTAAATAAAAACAATATCTAACTGTAAAAATTTTAAAATTGCTTAAATTGAAATTTTCTTTTTGAATCACCTTTAAAACTTTCTGCATATAAAAATCTTCATAATATCCTTTGAATACTAAACAAAATTTATGTTTTTAAACCTTGCTGTTTTGTTTAAAAAACATTTCAACTAGAAGAACACTGTACTCAAAATCAAGACGACATATACCTTTCCCCAAATTACAGAGTCGTGCCTCCTTGCGAATCACCTCCACTGCTCGAACAGGCTTCTGCCTCGAAACCCATCATCACCGACTATACTTCATCATAAACTCGCGAACCACCCAATGAAAGCCCTAGCTCATTCCTCAGACGAGCCGCTGTTCCCTGCCACCCAGTGTCCCCGCCACCCTAGCGACCTTTGCGCGCGAGCTACATCTGCCGCGCGTCGTCCTCAATTTACACGATCCCCCCCCTTTTTTTGTCGCTATAACAACCCCACGGGAGAAATATGAATAGGAGAGGAAGGGATCGGCTTTACAATCGAAGGGGGATTTTGTTCAAAAAAAAGACAAATTGATTTCGATTAGAGGAGGTCGGCTCGGCCATTTTTTTTTATTATTATGAATTTGCGTTAGATTCTGCTCAAAGAATTCAGAGGGGAACGGGAGAGATATAGATGGTGAGAGGCTTCTCGAGCACGCTTTGAAGTGAAAATATCTCTGACTATATGTACTTCAAATTTTATTATTATTATTATTATTATTTTAAAACTCTCAAAACGTCTCGTTAATCATTTAAAATTCCAAACTCCACTTAAAGAATGCCGCTAGGCGATTTCAGGGTTTTACCTATGTTCCGAACACAATGGAACATGTTCCGGAAGCTAATTTGATAATGTGTGCGAGTTACGGAAGAAAATGATCAATTTAAAAATTAAATTGATTAAAATAGTTCGAAGCGTTTTGAGCTGCCAGGGTCAAATGACAACTCCGGTTGTTACAAAAATTAAAATCTGATAACAACTAACAATTACGGATCCAATGGAACTGGTTTTCGTCGAATTCTGAGACTGTGCCTCGGAAGGCTATTTTTAAATATTGATTCAAACGATATATTTCAAAAATGAACAAATCGCCCTTAATTTAGATTTTATCCATTTTATTATCTCCAGTATTATCATTATAAATTTTATAAGCCTTCAAATTATTAGTAACAGGCTTAAAATCTCAGATTCAATAATTTACCCAATTTCAATTATTAAATTCAATATTTAAACTATTCAATTTAATTCGTTAAAATTTTCGGGTCGTCACAGAAACTTCCTGCTTATCCTGAGTAGCATATCTATAACCCATATCGATTAAATCAGAAAAAGATTCTTTTACGTGGGCAGTCATTCTCTCATGGAATTTCTTATTCATTCCCCGAATAAATCTTTCATTTTTCTTCAGAGGTGTGTTCACCAACTCTGGACCAAACCGAGATAACTCATTAAATTTGTTCAAGTATTCCTCAAATGATAAACTTCCCTGCTTCAACTCTATAAATTCCTAGTACATTCAGAAGATACCAGCAGATGGCATATAGCGTTTCTCAAACACCTCTTTGAATCGACTCCAAGTGAACTCATCTTCCACCTCATCCACTGTAACTGTCTCGCACTAAGCTAAAGCTTCCTCTTGGAGTTGCCAAGAAGCTATTAATCGCATTTGATCGTCTTCTAACTTCAATCCTCTAAAAATTCTTTCACATGATCGAATCCAGGCTTGGGCTTCGATGATAGACTCCTTGCTAGTGAATGGCTTTCCACTAAGTCCGAAAAAACTTCGATATAAATCAGCCAGATTCGGCTGAGGTTGAGTGGGAATAGTTGCTTCCGCTATTGTAGGGACTTGACCAGTTGTAGTGGCGTTTCTCCATCCCCTAGCTCGTCCTCTTCTCCCGCACATTCTCATTATCTGTAAATGGTAAGAAAACTTTATTTAGGTATACGGACAAGATGTCTTAGGGAATATCAATAGTTTAGAGAAATAGACCAAGAAATTTTAGGTTTTCGGTCTCTCGAGTTATATTCATTCTAGGTATTTCTAACCCTATCTCTAATGAGCCACCTAATGTGTTATACTCCATAGCTAAAGTTCTTACTCAACCTTTAGCTCTGATACAACTTTTCACGACTCGAAATCCAGCGATTGAAAATCGACATCAAATACCTCACTTGTATTCGACTGCCAGAGATTCAAATATTGAATCTCCAGTTTGGTGGAGCTTATAACAAAATTAGATGAATATAACACCATGGACATATATTGAATTATCATTGATATCCAACACAGATACAATACTGATACAATATTCATCACAACAATTATCACCAACATCAGAGTGTTATACACATGATACAACAAAACAATGACATCACAGGGAGAACAACAAAGACCTCAAAAAGTTTCCAACATACTTCGACTTCGATAAGATCTTCCAAACTCCAACACTTTTAGATCCAAAAGGCTTCAAAGATCCCCGAACCAAAAGATTTCCAAAATCCGACAGCTTCCAGAAGACTTCTAAATCCAAGCTAGCTCCAAAACACGGACAACCTGCTTCTAGGCTGCCCGTGTGGAAAATTATGGGCACCTAGAGTTTAGGAAGGGAATAATAAATTCCGGGTCAGTCATGGGACTGGTATGTGTAAACAAAACAGTTTTTTAAACAAAAACAATTTTTTAAAAAACATCATTTCATGCTTCTGAAAAATGAAACTACCATAAGACCTCCCGCCACACACACAATGCAATCGCACAATTTAGAAAGAAATCAGTTCATTCTTTGATATTATTATTAGTGCATAGTGTAGAAAAAATTTCAAAAGTATAATGTTAATTTTAGCCAGCATACCACCATTATGGTATACCTATTATAGCTGCCATGTTTTATCGTAGATTACCACCACGCTGCATGGTGGTAACCTACAACTAAAACCGTACAGGGTTCATATTGTTTTGTTTGGATTTCCAACAAATGGTCAGGCTAAGAAACTTCACTGCCGAATGGGTACGCCGCTGGAGGGATTCCCCGAGAACCTAAACGAATCTCTGCCAACACAAGTCTAGGTTACCTCTGTAACTAGGTAACTACTGACACGGATATGCCATCCCTTGGTCGTAACCGACCTTTAACCGAGGCCTCGACACCAACAAATTCCAACAACCACATAGGTCAAATATCTGGCTCCATACCATGTTACCACCTTTTATCCAGAAGGAAATGCACATACCCAAAGGGGCGCTACCGCCAATAACCTTGTTGCATCCTTCATGTTTCGACCATTTCCGGGTTGTGAGGTTCGAGGAAGTCCCGTCCATAAAGCTACGCTTTTCACAAAAGCCATGCTTCGATCAAAAAATGGTCAGCAGCACTCAACACGCCACACTACCAAATTGGGAGTATATCACCGATAACCCTCAACTACATAACCTCTGAGCTCGTACATCTCAGAGAAGGGTGTTAAGCTAAGAGAATAAATTCTCCGCCACCAAACAGAAATGTATTTGATAGAAATCAGCTTTATATCTCAAAGTGTAATGTCAGTCATACAACCATACAAGTCCGTTCCGGGTTCGAACAGAACCGAAGGCACATCGTCCAATAAAGGAAGAAGCCCATGCAATCCGGGTATCCACAATCCCGATCGGACTTCCCATCGCATATGGAGATCTCTATACCAGAGCAACTCAGTGCAGAGTCATTCGACAGGTTATCATATCGTCCTCGAAGACACCCAGCCTTAACCACCGTCTTCAGATGCTATCTATTTCGTTGTATCACTATTCAGAATGGGTTATATGACACAAAATCCTCTCCCGGCTAAACCGAATAGTGAGCGCTTAATTTGAAAACATGTGGATATATCAATCACGAAGATTCACCATTAAGGTTCGATGTGGGTTTCGGATAACCAACTGGAATCTGACTCCCTGTCGCATAGAAATTCAAATGCCGTTAAAGAGGTTTTTCATATTCACACAGAAATATATCACAGATATCACATACCAATACACAGCAATTCACATCACAAAGTATCAATCGCATATTAGGGGTATCAATCCTTTCAAGGCATCCAATAATAATTCATCGTCTATAAGAAAGATGGATAAATCGTGTGATTATAATTAATTAAACACATAATTATTTTCATTAATTATCTTTAATTAATGATTAATTATTCTTAATTATAAATTAATTAGTCCTTAATTATTAACTAATTAATCTTAATCACTTTATTAATTAAATATTTCTTAATTAATTACGTTAATTAAATAATTCTTAATTATAAATTAATTAACCTTAAATTAATAATTAATTAACCTTTAATTAATTATTATTTAATTAATTAAGTAATTATAAATCATTTATCTTAATTAATCATTTAATTATTATCAAAATCTTTAGTTAATAACTCTTATAATTAATCATCATTAACATAAGAGATTAAGGTTAATTAAGAATTAAAAATCAATATTTCATCTGCTTTTAATTACATTATTTATTTAAAATAAACTAAGAATTTATTTTATAATAATAATTACATAATTAAAGTATACTTAATTATTTTAAGGTAATTAACTTAAACCTTTACTCATCCCCTTTTTAAAATAAAACAATTATTTTTAAAGAATAAGTTAAAAACTTGTTTAAACTTAAATTAATTTTAAAATTTGCAAACTGTTTTTTTTTTAAACTTCCCCGAGGGCTCCCCGAGCATTACCCGAGTCAAAAAGCCATTTGCCTCGAATCTACCCCCAAATCAACCCATACTATTCTTTTCAAATCTTAGATTTTGTTTAAGTTCTTTTACACCCGGTACATACTTGAAAATACACGAACTCAAACTCGAGCCAGCATGCGAACTCCCTGAGGAACACTTCGAGTCACTACTTTCATCCCCAAACTAATGTTTACTGACACAGCCTAAATCATGTGAACGTGCACCAGCATTCTGGCCACCTCTGGTTCGAACTCCGACTACCATTGAGTCAGTGATGACCTACTCTAACCCTCATACCACCAGAAAATCTAGAACGGTGACAAACTTGCAAACAAGCTACCTGACCCAATCCTGGAACAAAATTAAGCCACCAAGATCATCTCGTACTCCCTCCACCGACCATCATAGGTCACACGAATGTACCTAAAGCTTCACCGATGTTTGATGCTACGATCCCCCATGTCCGGTGACACTCGATCCACCAAAGACGCCGCAGCAGTTCGATTTCTGACCTCGACCCAAACTAGGGCTTAAACCCCATTCCGACCCAACACCGCCGCCACAATGGATGTTCAACCCATCGTACATTTTTCCTAAGATCCCCAAGCCTTCGTCCACCTCCAGGAAAAATCCCGATCACCCCGGTGCCTCAATCGCTAGAAAAGCCTCAAAATAGACTTTTCGTTCAACTGACGAATGTTCATGATTTCCCAACTTAAAATTCATGATTTTATTATTAAAAATCATAGTTTACGAAGACGCATCGGATCAAGCAATCAAAACTTAGGTTTTGATCAATTAAATTTTTTGAACAAAATTTGATTTTTCTCTGTTTTTATATTTCCAGTCGATCCATTTACTTCTAATGCTTAAAAATATTTTTAGAATGGAGATCTTGCCAATCCTAACATATTTCATTTAGACATCAAAGTCTCAAGATGATCAGAGAGTGAGGTTTTGACTTTTCAAGCAGGTTTTGAAACCTATTATACTTAGAACAGAGATATATGTCTATTCTCATACAAGCACAACCACATCCATACACATATATACACAGATTTATACACATGCAAGTAGTTTTTCAATTTACTTTAAACATGCTGTCAAATAATAGATTCAAATCCATATTTTAAAGAGTTTACTCATCTTGGATTTTGAAAACAGAAATGAATCTGGATTTGATTTTTTTTCTGAGTTGAAAGCCTGAGATTGATCTTGTTGAATTGAACTTATATTGAATTTTCTTAATATTTATTTGCTTGAACTTGATCGGGTTGAAGAATTTTGCAAGAGTTTTGTTATTGAGCTGCTTGATGTTTTCCTTGATTCAGTTTTGAATTTGATTCAGGCTTCAGGTTTAAATTTGTAAAAGATGTTTGAATTTCTTTGCTTGTGTTTTTTTTCTTTTCTTTCTGATTTGTTTTCTTTTGGTTTTACAGGCTTTTGATTTTTGAAATGAAGAACAAAAGAAATGAGAGAGAGGAGATAGAATGTTTATATAAATTTAAATCTTATTTTTATTAATTTTCACAAAAATAAACAACAAAAATGACACTTGTCTTTGCATGATTTAAACTATTAACACTTTAATTTTCTTTCTTCATGAATTACACTTCTTAATTTATATACTAAAAGCTTAACACTTTTTTTTTATAATTTTTTTTATAATTTTTAAATTATATTTCTTATTTTATAAACACATTTTCCTATTTATTATTATATACAATTTTAAAAGAATTTTTTTTAAAACTAATTATTCATTAAATAACTCACATATATATTATTTTAAATTCAAATTATTTTACTAAGATATTTATTTGAGTTTCAAATTCAAATTCAAATCTACCCATATATATTGATATTTATAATTTTAAATAATTTTAAAATATTTATTATTTTGAATTTTTAAATTTAAATGTAAATTACAACCTTATTCATATATATACAAATCAATACTTATCTAATTTATTTTTAAATTTTCAATTTGATTTTAATTTAATTCCAAAATTTATATTAGTTACTAATTTTTAATTTTGATAAAAATTGGGATGTTACATCACACTTGTAATTTCAAACAATGTAATCTTCTATATTTTGAAATTAAATCTTTTGTTTTGGACTAATTTATGGAAAATTATAGTGGATAATCCTTTTACATATGATTCCGACAATCGAACATGTAAAAGAATATTCTAGTGAAGTTATATAAGTAGAGTACGTTCGATAAATGTAGAAATTTGTACATAATTTATTACGCTTGTAATAATTAAATAAAAAACTAATAACGATGCTTACACGTAATATTCGTGTTTATGATAATTAATTAATGAGAAAAGAATTTAAAATGTTGTAACTCCAAACAATGAGAAATAAATGATAATAAATATGGGTGCTGCAATAATTTGATAGGGTAAAGGGATTAATGAGACTGATAAATAAAGAAGTTGAATTAATAAATATGGAGTAGTTAAAAAGGTTACTAATTTTGAACTAGTAATCATACATAAATGTATTAGGAAATGTCCGTTAGGATTTTATGGATAAATTGACATCTATGAGAATTAAACGGGGATTTATTGGTAGAAAAGTATTTAAGGTAAATCTTATTGCCTTAAATAAAAGGGGAATCAGTAAGCTAAGTCCAATGTGTACCTAAGATAATATAAGTAAAAACATAGGATGGTTAACTGGACTTATTAGGTCAGCGATGCGAGGTACGTAGTGCCACTCAACGGAAGATTGCCCTTCACTTTGAGGCTACCAACAATCGGGTGCACTTACTACTAATGTGAGATATCACTAATCCTAGGACCCATGATGATGTGGAGATTTGGTCTGCTTTCTTAATTGGAAAGTATTAAATGGTCTAAATTTGTAATTATGAGCAGTGAGAGATATCTCTATAGAGGTTCGCTTTTGGTTTGAGGTATTAAGTGGTTGTAAGGTCCGCCTCTCTCCTAAAAAGAAGTATTAAGTAAACTAGTGAGATTCCAAATAAATAAGAATGTCTCTAAAAGGATTTACTTCAGTGTTGAGGTATTAAGTGGCTGTAGGGCCCGCCTCCTTACCAAAAGAAGTAACCTACCAAGATTCCATATGTATAATTAAGAGTCATAATGGATATCTCAGGAAGGGTTCGCTTCAGGTTTGAGGTATTAAGTGACTGTAAGGTCCGCCTCTTTCCCATAAAAGAAGTATTAAGTAGCCCAATGATATTTACAAGCAAAGTCAGCTAGATAATACCAGTGAGGAGTCTGCCTTGGGGTAGGTATTAAACGACAAGGCCTGCTATAAATAGGTGTTAAATAGTCAAGGGTCTGCCTAGTCCTTATTAAGAGGTATTAAGTGGCTTGGGTACAGTCTCTCACATTGCTAAGGCAAAAATAACGATAGTACCATTGAGAAGCATGCCTTGGAAATATGTATTAATGATGGGGTCTGCCTTAATTAAGGTATTAAATGACCAGAGTCTACCTATTTTCCAATAAAATGTATTAACTGGCTTAGGTACTTTCTATTACATGGTTACGAATCTATTGGTGATAGATGTGGTAATAATTGGACATTAAATGTCATAAGCCTTAAATAGTGGTCAGAGGTCTTTGTAGCTAGGACCCACTGACCATTGACAACATTGTTAGGAAACCACCTTGAAAGTAGGTCTTAAATTATGGGGTCTACCTTGATTTAGATCTTAAGTGATAGGGTCCACCTTGATTGAGTCTTAAATTGCAGAGTCTACCTATATCTCTTTTAAAAAGTATTATAGAAGCTTTCTTCATATTTAGAAGTATTAAGTGGCAAATGGATGTAGAAGCGTTGGGTGGTTGATAAGGCTTCATCGGTATTTTATACCTTAGGAAGGGAAACTAGGTAATCGTGTGTGCAATGCAAGATTAGATTAGAATTGCTAATCTTAATGGACATAACAATTAAACGGAAACCAATCGGTATATATTTATGTTGTGGATAGTATATAGATTTTTCAGTCACCAGAACGTTGTCCTGAACGCCTTCTCATTACAAACCACATGATAGATTTAGAGGAACATGTCACTAGAGCTGGATGTATTTTGTAGTTGGAGAAGTCTTCTTTTCTCTCATGCTCGATGATGATGTGATAATCTGCTATCCAAGGAATACCATAAATTCTAAGGTAGTAGCTATAGTCAATATTCTTATCCTATTATTATTTCCATTGTGAGTTTAGATTTCTGTCAATCTCTAATAATTCTCATGCTTATTTGTATGTACCAAATCCAACGATCTATCCTTTGATGGACTTGGGTTTTGATTTTTATCGAAATTTAGGCCCATTGAGGTCCAGGTTGTTACAGATTTCCTCCTTTTTTGTGTCCTTTGTCGGAGGTGGGGGATGTTGGGATAATACTAATTGTTGAGTTAATATTATTTCAGATTTTAAAGGAGTTAATGGAGTTTCTGTTAAGGAATTGAGTGTTGTAACTCTTGTTTTACATTGCTCTCCAAGTACTTGTGTGGATGCCAAGGTCAATCCTTATGTCGTTGCTCCATTACGGATTGATGCACATAATAATCGTGCTAGTTACCTGCACTTTTAAGTGTTGTTGTAATACCCTCCCATGCCCCTATTTCAATTAAGTCTGAGAATGGATGTGGCATCAAATCTATTACTGCTCCGCCTTCTAAGGAAATCAAGTGGTCTCTCTATTCTCTACCTTGTCGAGAAAAGTAGGTGTGTTGTACTCTGTTCTTTTGATACTTCACAAATTGATGATATAATGGTAACTTCGGTAGGGGTTATTCAAGTGGGGGTGGTTTTTTGTCTAATTACTTAGTTGGTTTCTTCCTAGATTCTTGATCCTTCGTATTGTGTTGTTAGAGAATACTGTCGTAATGTTTGAAAACTCAGGGATGGTCTTCATGTCCACTTTGACATCTCCATGTTTTATTGTAAGTTCTATAGACTCGAGGAATGGCTTCGTGTCCTTGAAGCTTAAAGGTGTCCTAAAGCAGGTCTTATCTATTCCTGTTTGGACATATTTCTTTCATATCCTATATGTTTTGCAACCCATGATTAGGTTAGGTTGGTTAGCATGTTGAAATGTTTTGATATTAATACTATTGCTAGAAAGAGGCTCGTTTTGCTAAAGTTTTGATATAAATTATTCTGAATAAGCCCTTTCCTACAAAGATCAGAGTTCAACCTTTTGAGGGGCACATTGCGGTTATGGATATTCACTACAGCTGGATTTTAGATATATGTACAACATGCAAATCTTTGGTCACACTGAGGATTTTAGTAAGAATGTCAAACCTCTTATTTCTTCTCCTACGATTGAATCCCCTCTACGTATCCCTGTTAAAGTTCCTCTTCCCCGACTCTCTATCTAAAAGTGGGTTCCGAAGCCTAAGAGTGGCTATCACACTCTTTTAGTGTTGTCTGATGTTGTCATCCCCATATCAGATTCTACAACTGTTATTTCCCCTTATGAGATCCCTGCTCCCCCTTACTTGTGATTTAGATGTTATCGCTTTATTGGTTCTGGATCTGGATCCTTCCTTAGATGTTTTGTTTTGGAGTTCGAATGAGCAAGCTTGGGTTCATGAAAATTCAGAAATGTGTTACGTTCTAGAATATGCTACCTTTAATGAGTATGCAGGCGATAACGGAGAGTGTAGATGTCTATATTATCAGGAAGTAGATGATGATTTGTCACTTTATGTTCTAGATGAACTTGGCAAGAGGAGTAGGACTCTTCTGGCAGATGCCTTTTGGGATAGAAAATTTCTATACAGCTCTGATTCAGTTGACTACATTCCTGCCTTTGTTACTTTGTTCTCAAGGTGCTTCCATTTTATTGGGTCTGAATCTTCGGATGAAGGCAGTGGTTCCTCTTCTTTGGAAGGGGACTAATCTGTTTTAGTTTGTAGCTTTGGACTTTTCGCCAAACTTCTATGTTAAATGTTCTATAGTTGCTCTATACATGCACAGATCATTTATTTAAATTCCATCTATAAAAGCGGACAACCCACTATGAAGCCGGCTAGTTTTGCTAAAAATAATCAATTTATCATATTATATCAAGTATATATAGAAAGAAAATACCTTCTAAAAGATCACTTATCACTTTAGATATAGTAAGAAATTACATAATTGCCCTTAAGGCATACCCCTAACTCTTTCATTCATAGGCATAGGAAACTACCTACGCGCTTGTGATGCCAAAGAATTTTGGTGATGCCTACTTGAATTTTTATTTTCTTTGACGTCATAACGACTAGGGAAATATATAAAACTTTCTGATGGCAAAGACATGTAACGACGCTGAAGTGATGCATACTTTAATTTAATTATAGTTTTTCTAACATCAGAATAACATAGGTAATTTTCCACGTCATGGCCATGCCTCTGTAGGTTATTTTCTATACCAATAAGTAGGTGTAGCAAAGACGTAAGAAATTACCTATGCATTTCCAATGTCAAAAAATTTACCAATGCCATAATGACGCTTACTTTAGTTTTTATTTAAATTTCTTCGGCCTCAAAATGGTATAATAACATTTATTTTGTAAAGTAAGATATAACAACTGGTTGAATGAAAATTCATTTTATAAATCTTAAACTAAAAGAACATATCGTTTATATGTGAATATGGAACCATTAAGGTGTAAAATAATTTTTTTTAAAAGAAAATATTTTAAATAAGGGCTTAACTATGACACTTAACAAATATAACCAGTGTTATCATGACTGGACCCAACCGCTGTCCGGCCACGAATAACCCCGGACCATGAACCACTTCGGTGCAGAACTCATTTAGAACTCAACCGTGCATGAATCGAAGGTCGAACCTTCGAACCGGTGGTCTAGTTGTCCATTTTACCTGGTTGAATCGTGTTCTTTTAATTTTTCCACTATTTTCTCACCGCGCCATTCTCTCTTCTTATTTTGAAGAAAAATAAATAACTCTACATTGCAAAAGTCATCACCATATCAAAATATAAAGAAAAGTGGTAATTAGGGAAAATGACAAACTTTGAAGGAAAAAAGACCGAAGGATATCAAGTTTTATTTTTAGACTGAAAGACAAATGCTAGTTGTAATTAGCAATTTATTCAACTTTTACGCTATACAAAATGCTAATTATAACTAGCATTATATTCAGTTTTACCCTGTACAAATATAACCAGCATTGTCCTTCGGTGTAAGAAAAAATTGTTATCCTTCAGTCTAAATTTAGTTTTAAGGTTGTCCTTGTGTCTAATTTCCTATAAAGAAAAAGTATCACCATGCAAACTCCTTCAACACACTGAATGCTTCTTCAAGTTTGATGTCACTAGGCTTCTGCAGCTCCGCAACACTATTGTGTACAAAGTATTAGTATTGTTATTGTGTTTGTGTAACAATAGCAGTGTATTGTATTAAAACACACTATTACTCGCTTATTGGTATTTATTTTCAATATGTCTGTGTGCAACTTGTATTTAAATGTTATGCATTTAAATTGTAAATTTTTGAAAAAAACATAGCATGTCTAATTGTATGATAACCATGAACATACATAACCCTTAATCTTGTTCTTTCTTTGTTAAAATCAAAACTATTTCGCTTCTTTCTTTCTCCCGATGTTCGAAAACTCGGTTTCGGTCAATTGAAATTCTTAGTTTCGGGCGATTCAGAACTTTTGGAAGTTTCGATTTCAATTTCAGTACCAATTTTAATTTCTAATGATGTGTAATGAAAATGTAACAGCAATCCTTTGTAAATAAAACAAAAAATATAGTTTATAAAAAATAGAATACAACATACAATATTATAAACAAATAAACTAAACCCTAGCTACTTTATAGTTCTAATTAACCATTACTTAGTTAAAATAGAAAACTAATTATTAGATCAGCCCAACTTAAACATAAAGTAATTACTATATGCCCAGCTCAATCTCAAGGTACCCTAATTCAAATCCCTAGGCTCAAAAAGCATCGATCGATTCTACTACAGACCAAGAAAAAATGAAAACGAACGAAATATCGCAACAGTCGACCATGAACATGAAGTCCGACTAGGCTGAAGATGGTCGATGATGAGAATTGAACCCCTCTGGCTGGATTTGCTTGAAGTCAATGCCAAGATTGAAGTCGACGACGAAAATTTGGGTATGTCTTCAATTAAATGCTTGTAATTTTCAAACTTTTCAAACTTTTCTCTCTTCTCAACCGAAACCGGATTATTGATAGGGTTTCATCATGGAGTTGATCGAAACCTAGAGAGGTGGCCGGAATTTTGCTATTCAGGCCAAAACCTCAAACCATGCTTTCTCCAAACCCTTGCTCCCTATATTTGAACGCAAAAGAAAATAATATCATGCACGAACCTGCGCGACCTAATGTAATGCGATAGATCTAGAGGATTGGAGCTCATGTGGAGGTCTGCGCCTAGACAAGTGATGTACGGAGGCAGATTTGGGAACGCGACTTGGTGGAATGAGGGAGCAACAAGATCTACGATGTTGGTGGTGCAATTGGAGCTGGAGGACCAAAGCGACTCGCGTGACCTAACTCTTGCATGGCATAACAATGAGATATGAGGAGCTTGACCTCGGCAAGTGGAAAGAGGAATGCTTTATTGGTGAGAGATATCATATAACATAACTTTATCTTTTTTTTACGCTTATGTTTATTGGTTACACTTTGAATTATAATACAGGCTGATGTGTATAAATAGAAAAATTTCGCCATTACTAGAGAAAGAAGTATAACTTATTTTATTATTCATTTTGCACAATCATTACCATTGACAACTGTTAACTATTTTAGAGATATAAATATGATTATGTTGATGTGAACCACCTAATATGTTTTTGTTGTGTTTCGAAAATCCCGTGTTCACTTCACCGTATCTAGGTGCAATCAACGGTCGAAGTCTCCCATGCTGGTGTCCTAATTGAACATCCCTCCATCACCTCCCATCAGGCATATAATCTGGTCTTAGCAGTACATTGTAACAAATGGAATCCCTAATGTTATGCAATCCCATATATGTATACCATAATTATTTCAAATATTTTACGACGTGGGACTTTAATCCGTTCAATCCACGCACCCACTCCATTTACAATGTGAGCCGCACCTAACAATCTCCATCTTGGCGAGCATTTCTCAAGTCACCTTGGAGTTATACCGAGTCCTCTTCACAGTGGTGTCAAGCTGTTACTCCGAGTTCTCATAAGCAGAGGGAAGCAGGCTGCTTAACCATATCTCCACCTTGACGAGCATCCCATGCTCAAGCCCCATAGAGGCCATGCTTCTGTCATGCTGCATCATACCGGTCCCTCGAACCATGAAGCTCTAATACCATATTGAGTTTCGGCATTCTCTCGTTCCGTACGCGTTCGCTTTACTGTGTCTAAGTGGCATCAATGGTCGAAGTCTCCCATGCCGGCATCCCGATTGAACATCCCTCCATCACCTCCCATCGGGAATATAATCTGGTCATTGCAACACATTGTAACAAAATGAATCCCTAATGTTACGTTTCACCAATCCCATATATATACCAAGATTATTCCAAATATCATATGATGTGGGACTTTAATCCATTCAATCTACGCACCCACTCCATTTATAATGCGAGCCATACCTAACAATATGTTAATTTTGGCGAAACTATATAGAGAATTGAAAGGTTTGGAAGTAGCTTGGTGATGGAGAAAACAATTCGCAAATCGGAGCTCGGAGGAGGAAGTTATGGAGAAGAAGGTGGAGTGGTGCTAGAGTGATAGTTACAGACGTCTGAGAGAATGTGACAGAAGTTTGTCGCCATAGGGTTTGGAACTCGAGAGTTGGGATGGACGTCTGTCACTTTGGACAGACGTTTAAAGCTTCGGCAGGATTGTTCTAGAGGAATATGAAAGACATTTGTTACCTTGGGAAGATGTCTGATGTCTTGAGGAAATTTTCTCAAAACTTTAGATAGACGTTCGTCACATCGGGACAGACGTCTCTCACATCGGGATAGACGTCTGAGTTGGCTTCTTCCTACTTTCTGACATGGGCTTGACATGAAGATTTATGATATTCGAAGGGGAAATTTTGAAACTTTGCGTAGGTTTTCTATTCTCATATATGAGCTATTTTTTGAATCCAGATTTCTATGCGAATGAAAGAGAGTGCAAGTATTTTAGCCTCCACTAATTAGGGTTAATCAAAACCTAATTTTATTTAATTCTCTTCTCCATAAATCAATTCTATTAGAATTTTGATCATTGTAACCAATCTCTTGTACTCTTCTCATTGATATTAATAAAAGCTCTCTCTTAAAATGGATGTACACTAACATAATGGAACCACTATAAGTCGCTGTGTGATTTATTTTTCGTTATCTTTGATTTCTATATTGCTTGTTCGGAATTGTGATCGGATTTGGATTGGTTGAGATTTAGATTGAGTTATTGATTGGTATTGTTTTTACACTTCTTACCACGACCTCATCTTCTACTATGCTTTTGGGTTTTTGATTTGAGTGGCCTTAAGTTAGAATTCTGCAACAACATTTGGTATCAGAGCATTGGTGTTGGTAGGTGGTTGTAGAAATGTTGAAATCAGATAACTGCTCAAGTAGTTCCTCGATGGGTAATCCAAGTGGTGTAGTGCCTTATGTACATTGATCGTATGCAGCTTTAGAATCACAATTGGTAATCGACAAGTGGAATGGCAATATTGATTTTGAAAAATGACAATGGAAGATGAAAGCGGTTCTAAGGAGGAATCAAGTGCATCGGGTAGTGTTTGATACACATTTGTTGCCGGCAGACATCTCAGATATTGAAAGAGAGAAAATGGAAGAGTGGGCATTCACTACACTTCAACTTTTTATAAGAGAGAATGTTATCTCCGAAATTAGTGGTGAGACTACCGCTAAGGGTATTTGAGACAAGTTGGAGGAGTATATGAAGAAGTCACTAATTAATCGATTGATCTTATTGCGAACGTTCTTCACCTACAAAGTGAAGGAAGATACTTTGCTAAAGGTGCACTTGAATATTTTTGGTGATTTGCTAATGAAGATGAAGGTCGTAGATATGATGACTGAGGAGAAGCAAAAGGTGATGATATTGTTGAGTTCGATGCCGGACCGCTAAATGGGTTTCTCAAGTAGTTTGATCTATAGCCGAGATACATTGACTTTTGATGATGTCAAAACGGGTCTTCTTCGCGAGAAGTTGTGGGATCAAATGAAGGAGTTAGGTGATGGAAGTAGTGATGCTAGTAGTGGTCATGGTTTTTTTATGGAGAAGGAGAGGTATACGAAGAAGGAGAACAAGGGGCGTTCTAAATCAAGGAACCTCGGTTGGAGAGGAAAGTCGAAGGAAAGAAAAGGCAAGTGCTATATTTGTAAAAAGCCCAGTCAATGGAAGAATGAGTGTCCGGACAAGGAGAAGGCAAAGAAGGAAGTAGCATCTTTATTAGTAGCGGTGGAGAGTGGAGTTGGTGAGGGAGACCTGGATGTATTATCGGCGGTAGCATCGGATGTTTCGTGTAGCAAATGGGTGGACGATTTGAGGGCGTCTTATCATATGATACCGAATAGGAATTGTTTTTCATCTTATGTTGACAAATAAGGAAATTCAATTGTTATGCGAAATGGTGCTATTTGTAAGTCGAAAGGCATTAGTTTCGTGCAAATTCGTATGTCTGACGGAGTGGTTCGCACTCTCACTAATGTGCGCTATGTTCCGGGACTTCAGAAGTCTCTTATCTTTTTGAGGCCGTTGGATTCTTTAGGTTGTAAGATCACTATTGAGAGTGATAGCTTACGGGTTTCGAAGGTTGTGCTTGTGAGCATGAAGGGTGCTAGAACTCATGCTATTAATTGCTTCAAGAAGTGACCATAGAAGGTGAAACTTGTGTAAGATTTGATGGTTCTCGTGGCTTGGATGCGACTAGGTTATGGCATTTGAGGTTAGATCATATCTCGAAGAGGAGTTTGGATATTCTTTGGAAGATGGAGATGACCGGTGGAGAAATTTTCAAAAATTAGAGTTTTACGACGAACGTGTCATGGGAAGGCAAAATAAAATATCATCGGTGAGGTAAAACATGATTCGAGAAGGGTTCTTGAGTATGTTTGCACGGATGTTTGGGGACCGGCACCGGTAGCTTCTTTGGGTGGAGCTCGCTATTATGTTTCTTGCATACATGATTTTACTTGGAAAGCATGTGTGCTTGTAATGAAGGCCAAGTCGGAGGCAATTTGTAAAGTTCAAAGCTTGGAAAGCACTAGTTGAGAATGAAAGTGGCAAGTCTTTGAAAGTTCTAAGGTCCGAAAATGTGGAGAGTGTGTTTTTGGAAAATTCTTGGAGTTTTACAAGCATCATGATATTCGAAGGCATTTTACTACACCGGAAGATCCACAGTCGAATGTTGTTCCGAAGAGGATGAACTATACTCTGCTAGAGGTAGCTCGATTGTAACGACCCGAAAATTTCGATCCTGAAATTTCCAGATAGTTAAGAAAAAAGAAAAAAAAGAAAGAAGAAAGAGATAGAAGAAGAACAGAAAAGAAACACACAATCTCACATTCGCAACGGATAAAATATAATATCACATAAACAATAGTTTTACAAGAAGAACTATATCATTACGCTTATATCTTTATATACCAGAGTTACATCATTACACAAATACCAGACAGTTAAAATTAACTTGTTCCAGATAAATACAGCGAAACTCCTCATACGTTTCTGCCATCTAGCTCGCCTCCTGAGCTCCAGAACGTCTTTACCTGAAAATCTGTAATACTCGGTCTGACCCGAGCATTACATCAAAGTAACACCCGGGTCAGGCTGGAAACCAGCGTGAGTAAACTCATCTAACATGGAATACAAAAGCATACAACTTATATAGAACCCGGGGTAACTTATATCAATTTCAACTTCACAAGATGTTATAGACATCATCTATTTCACACATTAATTTCTAAGTGCCAAAACTTAGATTAAATGGTCCAATTCACTTAAATCATTTCATACCAGCCTATTGATTTCACATATCAATTTATAAAGAATCGAAGTGGTTTCGGGTATTTACTAATACCCAACTCCGGTCTCTTCGAATTCAATATCATCTTAACTTATATTATTCAAGTGAGATACAACTCAATTTTTAAAAACAGGATGTCACCTAATTTATCAACAATAGAAATCCACATCATCACAGTTTAAATCAACATATTTTATCACATAGCATCACAAATCACATATTAGGAATAACATTTAATCAAAGTCTTCCAATATCGTTCTATTTATCCTTTAATTACATTTAAGTAATTAACCCTTAATTAATTTCACAAATTAATTATTTTTATCCCAATACGGTAATTAACCTTTAGATATTTCATTACTTAATTGCTAACCGTAAATATTAATCACCCTTGATTAATAACATCAGTAATTAACTACCCTTAATTACTTCATCAAATAATTTAATTACTCCCTACTTATCTCTAATTAATCCCTTGATTAATTACATAGGAATTTAATCCAAATAACTTTCATCCTCTACATCTTTAATTACATCCGGTAAATATCAATTAATTACTTCCCTAAGTAATTAAAAAACCCATTGATTACATTAAGTAATTATTCACCAATCATCAAGGGTTTAAATTAATTAAACTTAATTAATTAACCTAAACAAATCACATTATCCCAATTAATTTCATCAAGTAATTAATTCATTAATTACTTCTATTAAGTAATTAACCATAAACAATTTCACAAATGATTATCATTAATTAATTAATCTAATTAATTATAAAAAATTTAATTCCCTTAATTAATTGTTAAATAATCTTAAGGTAATGACCTTAATTAACAATCCTTAATTACTTCTCTTAAGTAATTTACTCAGATTATCCAATAACAATTGCAAATTAATTAATTATCAATTAATCTTAACAATTCCTAATTATATATTAATTAACCTTAATTAATTAATCTCAAATCTTAATTAATCAATTTAAAAATTATTAATTACATAATTAATCATTCACATTATTAATTAAATAATTAATTACCTATTTAAATTAACTTAATAATTTAAACGAATCCCATTTCTTAAGGTCTAACTTAATTTAAGAATCATTTCTTACTTATTTAAAGTATTTTTAAAACACTATGTTTTCACATTTACTTTAAATTTCACTTTAAATTTCATTTTAAACTTAAGATACAAATTTAACTTAAATGAGGTTTTAATACAACTCGAATCCCTTTTATCTCATATTCTAAAGAAACATCCAATTTAAAAATAAAAGAATTTAAACCAAATTCATCTTTAAATTCAAATTTGTTTAAAATATATTTTAAACATTTCCAACAATAAAAATTAAATTTCTTTTAATTTTCAGAACTGAAATTCAGCTTTAAACCTTTATTCCAGATTTTAAACCCAGATTTAAACTTCCAATTCAAATTCCATACCAATCATACACTTACACTTTAAAAGTTGTTAAAACCAAATTTAAATTTCAAAACTTAAATTATTCCATAATCATAGATTTAACTACTTGAATTCAGATTCCACTCAGCTTTAAAGACTTAGTTTAAAGTTTTGATTTACCAATTTAAACTTTATATATATATATATATATATATATATATATTTAAAATTTACAATAGAAACAGGTTTCTGTTTCCTTCTTATGAAATCTGCAAGGCAAATTACTCGGCTACCCTGAAATGACTTCGAGTCAGAATTTATTTACTTCGAGCTAAAACTCGAATCACTCGAGGCAATCACTCGAGTATCCTACAGCTACTACAACCCAAACTTCAACAACACTGCCCATCAGAAACCAGTGCACCCTTATTTCTTCGAGTCCATCCCTAGTTACATCGAGTTCGAACCCGGGGCAACCTCTTCTCCCTCAATTCCTACTTCTCCTGACACGCCATGCACAGTGCACGTATACAGGTGACCGCCGTCGACTTGACTTCACCACTTACTGTCGACACGTCACTTGCTCACCCCATCTTCGATCTCAACCTTCAAATTCGATCACCAACTTCAAATTCGAAATTAAGTGTTCCAGTTGAAATCTGGAACTCGACACCCATCCTAAAAATCATGTCGAACGATCAACTACGTTCACCGGAGCGCCAGAGACTCGGGCCACATTTCCACGCAACATCCACACAGCTCCCATCCAAGTTTCAAGCAGCTCGATGCACTAGAAACAACACAACATCCAATTTTGCACAGCCGACCAAAACTAGGGTTAGAACAGAGAATGACACATCACCGTCACGACTGTCCAAAACCACCCCATCCACCATTTTTGCCGAATGCACCGTAACTTCCTCCATCATCTGTAGAAACTTCAAGGCCTCTCACACTCTCGATCGCCAGAGGGAACCTCAACATCATTTTCCAGAAAAACCCAATTTGTATACTAATTTCAATATTAAAAATTTAGATTTTAATTCTAAAAATCGTAATTTTCTCAATTGATTCGAGTTATACTCTTGAAATATCAAATTGCGATGTTTAGATCTTAATTTTATTTTTGAATTTTGTCTGCAGTTCCAAATTTCCAGAGAAAGTTTGTTATTATTAACCTTAAAACTATTTTTTTACAACTGATGTCAAAATCTTACAATCAAATTCCAGTTATTGATTAGATCCTAAAACGAATTAGAGGGATAGTTTTAGGATTTCAAACAAAAATCTGGTACCTGACAAATAAAGCAGAGACATATTGCCTGATACCAGGCATGCATACTCAAATTTTTTTTTCCTTTCTTATACATTCAAGCATGACATATATTTTCATACACACATTTTCCACAATTGAACTTCAACCTTACATGCATCAGGTATTTTAATCAATTAAGGGTTTTAAAAAAAAACTACTCACCTTGATATAGTTAAAACAGAGAATAGCCTGGAAATATTTTTAAACTCATACATTGTTATTATTAACATACTTTGTTATTATTTTAAATCTTGAGGAGATTTGAGGGTGATAAATTTCATTTTGAATCTATCCACAACTGTAACCAAGAACAGGGTATGAATGCCCTTTCCAGACACTCATACAACAATTTCATACATATAAATATACATGTACTTCTGATTAACAAAAACATGCAATTACTGATCATAACTTTCTCAAAGGAATTTTCAGCATGCATCTATAAAACAAAATAGTTTGCTTACTCACCTCTATTGTTTGAACAGAACAAGATTTGAAGCAGTATTAACCTTGGAAATTGGACCTGTTATTGACTTCTGCACAGATCTTGTTTTTTTTCCAAATTTTGATTTTTAGACTTGCTTTGAAACCGAGATTGCTTTAAACTCTGGAAATTATTTTTGTTTTGAAATAAATTCCTGGGTTTTAGCTTCTGATCTGATTTCTTTTATGTCAGGTTACCTTTGCTTTGAAAATTTGTAAGTAGTAAAGTGAAGGATGAAGAGAAGATGAGAATGGGAGATAGTGGGAAAATTTCTTTTCTCTACTTTTTTGTTATTATTTTAGACATGCTTCTAATATGATAATTATGTCTTCTTAAAGGAAAGAAAATGAACAAATGCCACTTGTAATTATAAAGCTTACAATTGTCAATGTACTTGATTATCTCCCTACAAATGTATGAATGCAAGAATTACATGTTTATAAATGTTTACATTGTTAAAATGCATAGTGAATTTGTTTATATTTGTAATTAAAGTGTACCCAATATGTTTATGTATTTTTTTTTTGAATATAATATTCTTTATTGAATCATATTTTACCATAAAAAAATTTATATCAAATTTCTATTTAGTAACTACATTACTTTATTTATATCAATATGATCTTTGAATGAAAATAACAAACTATATACTGAAAGAATTATATATATATATATATATGTATGAATATATATATTTTAATTTCAATTTACTTTAAAATATTTATCTTTTGAATTTCTATTTCAAGTTCAAATTAAAATCAACTCATATATATATATATATATATAGTTCCAAATCCATATATAAGCATTTTAATTGATATAATTTATTTGTTCAATTTACAAATTATTATTTTAATAAATTTAATTCTGTTAGTAACAATTAATTCAAATACCCCAAAATTCGGTTTATCACATTTCTCCCCCCTTAGAATCTTTTCGTCCTCGAAAAGGAACGAAGCCAGAATTTATTTAAATATTTTAAAACCAGTTAAAATATCCTTTGATCATTTTTCAAACACCTTTAAAATCTATATAATATTGCCAAAATAGTTTTTATAAAAATACTTTTTATAATTTGATGTTTTAACCAGTCCATCCTTGTTCTCACAGAAATTCGGTCATACGTTGATCAGGCGTAGGACTGAAAATCTATAAGTACTTAGCAGACCCGTTTTCAACACAAGTGAAAATACTTGAAAAAAAAATTTATTGAAAATATAGAAAACAGTTTTTGAAAAAAGAGGAATATCTTTTGGTGAGAATGCTCTGGAAATCATCACCCCCATCCATGGTCACAGTTACATTCCAGGGTTACGTTGCCGTCACAGCAAAAGTCCATGTAACTGCAGGCTCTCAGCAACCTCTCGATTACGCCATGGATCCCCACACAACAGATCACAGTTACATCCAGGGTTACGTTGCCGTCGCAGCAAAAGTCCATGTAAGTGTAGGCTCTCAGCGGCCTCTGATTTTCGCTGTCGAAATGAAACCCCTCCACTCCTACATAGGTCGCAGTCTGTCGATATAAAATCAAACGAAGACTGTTGGCTCTCAGCGGCACACACGACTTTCGCTATGTTATACCATAGGTCGCAGTTACATCCTGGGTTACGTTGCCATCGCAGCAAAAGTCCATGTAACTGTTGGCTCTCAGCGGCACACACGACTTTCGCTATGGTATACTCAACTCATAATCCCCAAGAACTAGTTTTGTCCGTACTCCTCACAGGATCAACTTTAGAACCCCCTTTGGGGCTCAAGGCAGCACCACCCGGTGGTACTCCTGAGAAGTTCATTTCAAGGGAGCGCCTTTTTCCCCAGAGCCATCATCAAAACAATTTATACTATACATATATAGTATCTTCAAATCATACACCTAGTATGATCTTATACAAAGCTCTTTTATACAAAAATCGATTATACCAAATCGATAGTTCTCAAACTAGGCTTTCCAAATTCTCATATGGATTTTACCCAAAAATCAAAAGCCTTTCCAAATCCAAAGGTTCCCAAAACCTTTTCCAGATCCTCATAAGATCTTATATATATATATATATATATATATATATATATATATATATATAAAATTTGAAAACTTTGGATCATTTCAAACCTGTATAAACTCCTTTTATACTTCAAACATTTCCAGAAACCCTTTTCTTCTGGCAAAAGATCAAACAAGGGAAGTTTCATTTTATAAAACAAAGATATTTAACTTTGTTTACTCAAAATCAAATGTTCAAATTTGATTATTCTTTTTCAATACCATTTTCATTCAAATCCGTACGATGTACACATATCATCTGTACGCTATACCAATCTGATCGCTCAGTCGATCACACAATTTCACTTCCGAACTAGTATTGTCCACCCGACTTCCTAGTGCGGACACAGATCTGGTTTCTTGATCAGAAACCGTCATTCTCCTTGCATAGCCTAACTATGATAGAGAATATCCAGAACCAATCAATAATCCATATCCAGGTTCGCCGTCGAAAATCGAGTGAAAAATCCCACTCGGATCGATATAACTATTCCGAAATACTGTGCTCGAATCTGGATCAAATCACTATGCGAATAGAATAACATACGTACATCCTACGTATTTATCTTTATTGGTTATTAGCCAAATTAATTTCATTTCTATTCATATTCACTTTGATTTTCATTCACTTATTCACAATTGCTTCAATCTATATGGACTGTCACCTCTATTCTTACCTCGATTGGGTATTTAACCAATAACAGTTTGAATTCTGTCCAGTTTAAATTTAGAAAATAACTTGAAAAGTTAAAGAAATAGATAAGTAGTTGAAAAATAATTACTAGTTTATAAAATAACTGTAAAATAGTTCAGCAGTTGTAAAATAATTGAAAAATAGTTAAATAGTCATAGAAATTTTAAATAATTGAAAATTTGCTATAAAATAGTAATTAGTAGTTGATAATAGTAATTACTTTATAGAATAGTTAGAAAATTGTTAAACAGTTTCAAAAATAATTGTAAAACAAGTATAAGATAGTTTGGCTTTTAAAAGAAAGGTTATTTATATAATGAATAGCTTGGAAAAATAGGTTTATATTAAAATAATTTATATAAAAAAAAATAGTCCAGAGTCAAAACTGTTCACTTCCCAATCTCCATTCTCATCAATTCAATTTAAATTTCCTCTACCATTTAAATTGATCCAATTCCAATTTAAATAACTTCAATTTCCATTGAAATTGACTCAATCCCAATTCAAGTTGAATTAACTTTATTCAACCCTGATATCAAATTCTACTAATTCAACTAAATTCCAATTTAACTAGTCTCATTTCAATTCATTTCAACTCCCATTTGAATTAATCCCAATTTCATACTTCATTTCCAAATTAAGTTGAATTATTCTTAACTTCCTCCAAATTCAATTAAAATTCCATTTGAATTTAAAATTACTCAACTTTAATTACAATTCCCAATTATTCAAATCAATTTGGACTAATTTCAAATTAAATCCACTTTAATTTCTAATCATTACAAATTAATCCAATCCAAATTTTCCATTTGAATCTTATACTCATACATCTTCAATCGCTATTTCAATTAATTCAAATCAAATTCAATTTGAACTAATTCAAATTTCAAATTTAAACCATCTCTTATTAATTTAAACAATTCCAATTCTCAACTTAAAGATTTTTAACAACAATAGGATGATATTATCTAATTTATTTTACAACATCCATTCATTTTAAATTTCTAGATCTCAAACCCAATTTGAGATCACTCAAACTCTCAATTACAATCAACCATTTAACTTCCCAAGTTAAATCTTAATTTCATCTTAAAATTTACAAATCAGGTTGAACATCCCAACATATTTAACTTTTTCCGAGTTAAACTCATTTCACTTAATCCAGTCAACTTTACCCAGTTTTAATTTCTAATTTTGAACTTCACATAAATAATCTTTCCACTTATTAAGTTCAAAAGCTTATCACTTTGGGTACCATATCTCATTCCCAATTTAAAACTCAATATTTAGAGTTTATCTCAAACCATCTTTGATATTATTTTATCCCTCATATATACATATTAGTTTTCTTTTACATACCAAGTTATACTTTGAAATCTTAAACCATCCTTGGTTTTTAATTCAAAACAAATTTCTTTAAAGTTTCAAACAACTCTTGTTTGAAATAGGACCATTCATTCAAATGCATTAATTAATCTTATTTATTATTAATTACATCATTAATTAATTCCAATTAATCACTTTCGGTAATTAACTTATTTCTTAATTACCTTCATTAAGCAATTGTCCCTTAAATTACTTACCTCTAGTTACTTCATTAAGTAACTTCCCCTTTATTTTATCATTTCCAATTATTACTAATTAATTAATCTCATTAAATAAAGTTTAATTAATTACATAAATTAATTGATTATCCTGAAACCTTTCCCAAATTCAAGATTTAATTTCAGTTTGGTTGTGTTTCAATTAATTCTTAATTTAACTTAATAATTTAACAACCAATTCCTTTACTATTTATTAGAAAGAAATATTGCTTTATATATATATATATATATATATATATATATCAAAATATATCCTCATATAAAATCCTTTAAAATCATTTATTTAAGAAAATAACAAGTACGCTCTCATATATACACTCAACTCATTCTAGGGTACCGTTGACCCTTTCCTTTAATGAGTAATCCCACCATAGCCAAGGTTCTCGCTTAACCTTCAGCTCTGATACCAAATGTAACGACCCGAAAATTTCGATCCCGAAATTTCCAGATAGTTAAGAAAAAAGAAAAAGAAAGAAAGAAGAAAGAGATAGAAGAAGAACAGAAAAGAAACACACAATCTCACATTCGCAGCGGATAAAATATAATATCACATAAATAATAGTTTTACAAGAAGAACTATATCATTACACTTATATCTTTATATATCAGAGTTACATCATTACACAAATACCAGACAGTTAAAAATTAACTTGTTCCAGATAAATACAGCGAAACTCCTCATACGTTTCTGCCATCTAGCTCGCCTCCTGAGCTCCAAAACGTCCTTACCTGAAAATATGTAATACTCGGTCTGACCCGAGCATTACATCAAAGTAACACCCGGGTCAGGCTGAAAACCAGCGTGAGTAAACCCATCTAACATGGAATACAAAAGCATACAACTTATATAGAACCCGGGGTAACTTATATCAATTTCAACTTCACAAGATGTTATAGACATCATCTATTTCACACATTAATTTCTAAGTGCCAAAACTTAGATTAAATGGTCCAATTCACTTAAATCATTTCATACCAGCCTATTGATTTCACATATCAATTTATAAAGAATCGAAGTGGTTTCGGGTATTTACTAATACCCGACTCCGGTCTCTTCGAATTCAATATCATCTTAACTTATATTATTCAAGTGATATACAACTCAATTTTTAAAAACAGGATGTCACCTAATTTATCAACAATAGATATCCACATCATCACAGTTTAAATCAACATATTTTATCACATAGCATCACAAATCACATATTAGGAATAACATTTAATCAAAGTCTTCCAATATCGTTCTATTTATCCTTTAATTACATTTAAGTAATTAACCCTTAATTAATTTCACAAATTAATTATTTTTATCCTAATACGGTAATTAACCTTTAGATATTTCATTACTTAATTGCTAACCGTAAATATTAATCACCCTTGATTAATAACATCAGTAATTAACTACCCTTAATTACTTCATCAAATAATTTAATTACTCTCTAGTTATCTCTAATTAATCCCTTGATTAATTACATAGGAATTTAATCCAAATTACTTTCATCCTCTACATCTTTAATTACATCCGGTAAATATCAATTAATTACTTCCCTAAGTAATTACAAACCCATTAATTACATTAAGTAATTATTCACCAATCATCAAGGGTTTAAATTAATTAAACTTAATTAATTAACCTAAACAAATCACATTATCCCAATTAATTTCATCAAGTAATTAATTCATTAATTACTTCTATTAAGTAATTA
The DNA here is from genome assembly GCA_030765085.1 of Allium cepa. NCBI lineage: Eukaryota > Viridiplantae > Streptophyta > Magnoliopsida > Asparagales > Amaryllidaceae > Allium > Allium cepa. The sequence continues at coordinate 149,906,966 of CM060930.1, forward strand.
ACCATAAACAATTTCACAAATGATTATCATTAATTAATTAATCTAATTAATTATAAAAAAATTAATTCCCTTAATTAATTGTTAAATAATCTTAAGGTAATGGCCTTCATTAACAATCCTTAATTACTTCTCTTAAGTAATTTACTCAGATTATCCAATAACAATTACCAATTAATTAATTATCAATTAATCTTAACAATTCCTAATTACAGATTAATTAACCTTAATTAATTAATCTCAAATCTTAATTAATCAATTTAAAAATTATTAATTACTTAATTAATCATTCACATTATTAATTAGATAATTAATTACCTATTTAAATTAACTTAATAATTTAAACGAATCCCATTTCTTAAGGTCTAACTTAATTTAAGAACCATTTCTTACTTATTTAAAGTATTTTTAAAACACTATGTTTTCACATTTACTTTAAATTTCACTTTAATTTCATTTTAAACTTAAGATACAAATTTAACACAAACGAGGTTTTAATACAACTCGTATCCCTTTTATCTCATATGCTAAAGAAACATCCAATTTAAAAATAAAAGAATTTAAACCAAATTCATCTTTAAATTCAAATTTGTTTAAAATATATTTTAAACATTTCCAACAATAAAAATTAAATTCTTTTAATTTTCAGAACTGAAATTCAGCTTTAAACCTTTATTCCAGATTTTAAACTCAGATTTAAACTTCCAATTCAAATTCCATACCAATCATACACTTATAATTTAAAAGTTGTTAAAACCAAATTTAAATCTCAAAACTTAAATTATTCCAGAATCATAGATTCAACTACTTGAATTCAGATTCCACTCAGCTTTAAAGACTTAGTTTAAAGTTTTGATTTACCAATTTAAACTTTATATATATATATATATATATATATATATATATATATATATATATTTAAAATTTACAATAGAAACAGGTTTCTGTTTCCTTCTTATGAAACCTGCAACGCAAATTACTCGAGTTACCCTGAAATGACTTCGAGTCAGAATTTATTTACTTCGAGCTAAAACTCGAATCACTCGAGGCAATCACTCGAGTATCCTACAGCTACTACAACCCAAACTTCAACAACACCGCCCATCGGAAACCAGTGCACCCTTATTTCTTCGAGTCCATCCCTAGTTACATCGAGTTCAAACCCGGGGCAACCTCTTCTCCCTCAATTCCTACTTCTCCTGACACGCCATGCACAGTGCACGTATACAGGTGACCGCCGTCGACTTGACTTCACCCCTTACTGTCGACACGTCACTTGCTCACCCCATCTTCGATCTCAACCTTCAAATTCGATCACCAACTTCAAATTCGAAATTAAGTGTTCCAGTTGAAATCTGGAACTCGACACCCATCCTAAAAATCATGTCGAACGATCAACTACGTTCACCGGAGCGCCAGAGACTCGGGCCACATTTCCACGCAACATCCACACAGCTCCCATCCAAGTTTCAAGCAGCTCGATGCACTAGAAACAACACAGCATCCAATTTTGCACAGCCGACCAAAACTAGGGTTAGAACAGAGAATGACACATCACCGTCGCGACTGTCCAAAACCACCCCATCCACCACTTTTGCCGAATGCAACGTAACTTCCTCCATCATCTGTAGAAACCTCAAGGCCTCTCACACTCTCGATCACCAGAGGGAACCTCAACATCATTTTCCAGAAAAACCCAATTTGTATACTAATTTCAATATTAAAAATTTAGATTTTAATTCTAAAAATCGTAATTTTCTCAATTGATTCGAGTTATACTCTTGAAATATCAAATTGCGATGTTTAGATCTTAATTTTAGTTTTGAATTTTGTCTGCAGTTCCAAATTTCCAGAGAAAGTTTGTTATTATTAACCTTAAAACTATTTTTTTACAACTGATGTCAAAATCTTACAATCAGATTCCAGTTATTGATTAGATCCTAAAACGAATTAGAGGGATAGTTTTAGGATTTCAAACAAAAATCTGGTACCTGACAAATAAAGCAGAGACATATTGCCTGATACCAGGCATGCATACTCAAATTTGTTTTTTTTTCTTTCTTATACATTCAAGCATGACATATATTTTCATACACACATTTTCCACAATTGAACTTCAACCTTACATGCATCAGGTATTTCAATCAATTAAGGGTTTTAAAAAAAAACTACTCACCTTGATATAGTTAAAACAGAGAATAGCCTGGAAATATTTTAAAACTCATACTTTGTTATTATTAACATACTTTGTTATTATTTCAAATCTTGAGGAGATTTGAGGGTGATAAATTTCATTTTGAATCTATCCACAACTGTAACCAAGAACAGGGTATGAATGCCCTTTGTAGACGCTCATACAACAATTTCATACATATAAATATACATGTACTTCTGATTAACAAAAACATGCAATTACTGATCATAACTTTCTCAAAAGAATTTTCAACATGCATCTATAAAACAAAATAGTTTGCTTACTCACCTCTATTGTTTGAACAGAACAGTTTAAAGCAGTATTAACCTTGGAAATTCGACCTGTTATTGACTTCTTAACAGATCTTGTTTTTTTTCCAAATTTTGATTTTTAGACTTGCTTTGAAACCGAGATTGCTTTAAACTCTGGAAATTATTTTTGTTTTGAAATAAATTCCTGGGTTTTAGCTTCTGATCTGATTTCTTTTGTGTCAGGTTACCTTTGCTTTGAAAATTTGTAAGTAGTAAAGTGAAGGATGAAGAGAAGATGAGAATGGGAGATAGTGGGAAAATTTATTTTCTCTACTTTTTTGTTATTATTTTAGACATGCTTCTAGTATGATAATTATGTCTTCTTAAAGGAAAGAAAATGAACAAATGCCACTTGTAATTATAAAGCTTACAATTGTCAATGTACTTGATTATCTCCCTACAAATGTATGAATGCAAGAATTACATGTTTATAAATGTTTACATTGTTAAAATGCATAGTGAATTTGTTTATATTTGTAATTAAAGTGTACCCAATATGTTTATGTATTTTTTTTTAAATATAATATTCTTTACTGAATCATATTTTACCATAAAAAAATTTATATCAAATTTCTATTTAGTAAATACATTACTTTATTTATATCAATATGATCTTTGAATGAAAATAACAAACTATATACTGATAGAATTATATATATATATATATATACTAATTTCAATTTACTTTAAAATATTTATCTTTTGAATTTCTATTACAAGTTCAAATTAAAATCAACTCACATATATATATATATATATATAGTTCCAAATCCATATATAAGCATTTTAATTGATATAATTTATTTGTTCAATTTACAAATTATTATTTTAATAAATTTAATTCTGTTAGTAACCAATTAATTCAGATACCCCAAAATTCGGTTTATAATCTCGATGCTTGAGATTGACATCGAGATTAGCTAAGGGATTTTGGGACAAATCTTTGTCAACCGTAGTGCATATTATTCATCGAATTTTGTGCTCGGTTATAGGTAACAAAATTCCGAAGGAAGTGCAGAAGGAAAAGAGCATTGACTTGAGTTATCTTTGTGTGTTTGGTAGTTCAGCTTATATGCATGATCCGGAAAATGATAAGCTTGAACCTAGAGCTTTCAATGGGATTTTGCTTGGTTATATGAATGGAGTAAAAGGCTACTGGATTTGGAATCCAAAAACGAAGAAGGTTGTGAATTATCATCATGTTACTTTTGATGATTCAGCGTTGTTCAAGGAGAATAAAACCTCATCGGATGTTCCAGAATTGGTTCATGGTGAATCAAAGGAGAAGGAAGTTATTCCCACATTTTGTCCAAGGAGTAGAGAGAGTAGAGTAGTCGGAGATGCCTGCGAGGTGGTAGCCGTTGATGTTACATCATATAGTCCATAGGGTGCCTCTAGTAGTGTTGGTGGTGTGCATGATTCTAGAGAGAATTTAGTTCATGGTGGAGCCGAAGGAAGCTTGGGTGATGGTATTGCTACTCGGGTTGGTCGTCGTGCAATAAGGCCACCGATAGATATGGTGATTGGAATTATTTTAGCTTTTGTGATAATTTGGATTATGCTCTTTATTTAGTCCAAGATGAGCTGATGGACCTTGTTGACGTCAAGGAGTCGAGTGATAGCTCAAAGTGGATTTGTGCCATAGAGGAAGAGATGCAATCATTGTTGAAGAATCAAACTTGGGATTTGGTTCCACTTCCAAAAGGAAATTGTGCTATTGGGTGCAAATGGATATATAAGGTGAAGGACGATGGAAGATACAAAGCTAGGCTAGTGGTTACGAAGTTTGCACAGAGGAAGGGAAAGAAGTATGATGAGATATTCGCATTGGTTGTGTTCCATACTTCTATCCAGATATTTCTTGCCTTGGTTGCTATTTACGACTTGGAATTAGAGCAACTAGATGTGAAAAGCACCTTCTTCCATGATGACTTGGATGAAGACATCTAAATGGACCAACCGGGAGGTTTTGTTGTGGATGGTAAGTCAAACTTGGTTTGCAAGTTAAAGTAATCACTATCTGGTTTGAAGCAATCGCCTAGATAATGGTACACGAGACTTGATCATTTTATGCTTGAAAATGATTTTGATAGAAGCATCAAGGATGCTTGTGTATATTTCAAGAAGTTGAAAAATGATTGTTTGGTGTATTTACTCTTGTATGTGGACGACATGCTCATTGCTTCTAAGGATAAGAATTAAATCAACAAATTAAAACTGAATTTGAAATCGTACTTCGAAATGAAGGATCTTGGAGAAGCAAAGAAGTTATTGGGCATGGAAATAGAAAGGGATCAAAAACGTTTTGAGTTGAAATGGACTCAATAGGAATATATAGGGAAAGTGCATTATCGTTTTAGCATGGAAAATGCAAAGACGTCAGATACACCTTTATCTTTGCATATGAAGCTTTCGAGTAAGGGGTCACCTATCTTGGAGAAAGGCAAGGCTTATATGGCGAAGGTACCATATTATAGTACGGTTGGAAGTTTAATGTATGCTATGGTTTGTACAAGGCCCGATATTGCAACTGCCATCGGGATGGTTAGTCGATATATGGTTAATCTAGGGAAATCGCATTGGGAAGATGTGAAGCTTATATTGAGGTAGCTTAAAAGCACATCATCTCATGATCTTGTTTTTGGCGGTAGCAATGGGAAGAATTGCAAGTTGGTTGGTTTTTTGATTCGAACTACACCGGTGATAGGGATCAAAGAAACTCAACTTTTGAATATGTCTTCACACTTATAGGTATGGCCATAAGTTGGAGATCGAGATTGCAGACCATAGTTGCTTTATACACTACGGAGGTGGAGTTGATAACCGCGGTGGAGGCTGCAAAGGAGGCACTTTATTTGAGATGATTGTTGTGTGACTTAGGATTCTAGCATGATAGTGTTGATGTTCAATGTGATAGCTAAACAACTATTCACTTAGCTGAGAATTTGACATTTATCTCATGGACTAAGCATATTGAAGTGAGAGTCATTTATAGTAGCCATGGATGAGGATAGGTAAGTATATCTTCGAAAAATGCACATAAAGGATAACGCTGTGGATATGTTCACTATGGCATTGCCGGTTTGAAAGTTCGAGCATTGTTCGAACTTGATTCGCTTAGGGAAGTGCTAGGTGCCACGAGGCGGCACGGCTGAGGGAGGAGCTTGGTTATGGATGAGGTAAAGTATCGGTAAGAGATTGAGGTTCTATCTTTTTGGTAAGTGCTAGTTTACACTTCTCGGCACTTTAGTCTTTGGTGAGACAGTTTAGGATTTGGATGTTTTCAACACTTCATTAGTGGGCAAGGGGTTTGCCTGAGCTCGTTGATGGAGTATAATGGGCGGTGGTTTTGTTGGAGTTCATTGGGGAAGCATTCACATTTGGTTGAAGGTAGAAAAAGTGATAGTTGGAGCTATCGGTAGTTGATGATGGTATAGTACCATTGGAGTTGGAGATGAATATAGTGTTGATGAGGAGTGTTAAAATTTTAGAGACACTATATAGAGGATTGAAGGGGTTGGAAGTAGCCTGGTGATGGAGAAAACGGTTTGCAAATCGGAGCTCGAAAGAAGTTATGGAGAAGAAAGTGGAGTGGTGCTGGAGTGATAGCAACAGACGTCTGAGAGAAAGTGACAGATGTCTATCGCCACAGGGTTTGGAACCCGAGAGTTGGGACACATGTCCTTCACTTTGGACAGACAGTTGAAGCTTCAGTAGAATTGTTCCGGAGGCATATGATATAACGTCTGTCACTTTGGACAGGCGTCTGATGTCTCAGGGAAATTTTCCCTAGACTTTAGAAAAATGTCTGTCATAGACGTCTGAGGTAGCTTCTTCCTATTTTCCGGCTTGGGCTTGACATGAAGATATGTGATATTTAAATTTTGAAACTCTGCTTAGGTTTTCTATTCTCTTATATAAGCTATTTTTTGGATTCAGATTTCTATGCGACAAAAAGCGACTATAAGGGTTTTAGCCTCTACTAATTAGGGTTAATCAAAACCTAATTTTCTTCAATTCTCTTCACCACAAATCAATTCTATTAGTATTTTGATCATTGTAATCAATATCTTGTATTCTTCTCATCGATATTAATAAAAACTCTCTCTTAAAGTGAATGTACACTAACACAACGTTAGTGGAACCACTATAAATTGTTGTGTAATTTATTTTTCGTTATTGCTTTGATTTCTATATTAATTGTTTGCAATTGTGATTAGTTTGGTTGAGCTTTATATTGAGTTATTGATTGGTTATTTTTACACTTCTTAGCATGATCTCGTCTTCCGTTGTATTTTTGGCATTTTAATTTGAGTAGTCTCGAATTAGAATTCCACCATAACAGTTTTGCATACGCTTAAACTAAGTTGGATTAAGTTTTGTAATATTCATAATATGTGGCATTCTATTTTTTGGATCAAGGATTCAACATTGATTTGCAACATACTGTTCATTGTAAGTTGATGATGTTAATCATGAAAGAATCATTAATAATATGAGTAAATATATACGTTCAGTTGGATCTGCATCTAGTTAGTTTGATACTTGAATTATGTATATCATGGTATATATAATATCCTTTTCAACTAACATGTAGTTTTCTTTCTTTCAGAACAAACCATTGCGCTATTATTATATTTGTTGATGTTTACCCAAAAGTTAAACATTTTCTCTTTCGTGCCCCAATATTTCATGATTTCAGTTAATCTTTTAATGCTTTCTTAAGTTGTGTTCTTTGCCATTGGATGAGAGTTCTTGCTCAATTACTATAATTTACCTCTTCCATGAAGAATGCGTAGGACTATGCATGGACAATTTTCATATATTCATGAATTAGTTTCTTTCTACTGTACTTATTCAATGAATGTATATAAAAAATCAATCTGTGTACTCTTCATGCTTATTTTTCATTTTTATTTCATGAACAGATGATTATTTCCATTTAACCATGCCACGATTTTTCATAACTTATCACACATCTGAATTACATGCCTAAATGGCATCGCTGAGATGATTAACTCATTAAGGAAGTAGATGTTCAAAGAAGTATGAAAAGCTAAAGCATGGAAAAAATAGAAAGAGAGAGAATATATACTTTGTATCAAATGCTCTTATGACAAATTATACATATGGATAAAAGAAAACATGTTCATGTTGAATATGCAAATATATAATTTTTGTTTGATGATAAATAACATATATATATATATTCATTTAAATGTATTTGTTAATGTACTATTTTATTTTTCACATAATTAAAGAAATATTTGGTGAATAAATAAAATAACACTGAATTTAATTTCAAACACATATTTTACTCAAATAAACATTTTATTGTAATATTGAATAGTATAAAATTGTGCTTTCACTACACATACAAAATTTCAATTACAATACATTTCAATTTACCCAACTATCGTCACTACATATTGCTCATTCGCTCATATTTATCTTTGACTCTATTCCAGCTTGAATCCAGCATTTGAGTTATCTGCATAATAAACACGAACGTGGTAAAATTGTAAAAGAAATATTTCTGTAGTGTAAAATAAAAAGTATTTTTAAAAATATTATTTGCCTCAGTTATTTGGGTTGTTCGTCATCATTTATTTTGAATTCATCATAGACGAACAACTTGTGACATGCATAATGTATCACTGTACATGCCACAAGGCCTTGCACACCGATATACATTTGATAAAATTACAGGGACAGGTGAGCATAAGGCCAAACCCAATCAAAAGCCGAGTTTAACTCAAGTGAAATACAAATAAAGTCATGATATTAGCACAAGGTCAAACCCGTGCTATAAAATGGATTCAACACAGGTGCAAGCCAAATGTATGAATTCAAATTCTCACAAGTTTCAAATGAATAATCAATATAAACTCAATTATGCACAAGCAAGATTCATAAGTGCAGTCTGGACAGTCAAACCGCAACAACCAATGGAACTACACAGACTCAAGACGGTGACATAAGGGATGCACCAGTGAAACAAGATCGGGTACAAGCATGGTGAATGCAATAAACTGGTCAATGCGAGCGCAAGTGAAGACAAAGAAAGCCTGGCAACATGAAAGCATATGCCCAACTAGCTCAACTATTTTTACAAAGTAGTTTTTTTCAAATCAATGTACATCAAGCCAGAGAAGGCTGCGCAAAGACCATTGACATATATGGTATGGATAAAAAGAGTTCATATGTACCGGCTCGAAGTAACATATATACAACACAGTGCAAACCAGAAATGAGTCAAAGCAATGCAATGACCAGAATAAACTTCAAATGTAAATATACAATGCACATTGGAGGATGCAAGACAAATTCCAAAATCATAAACACGGTGAAGTACAACATCAAGACACAAATGCACAAAACCAAGTAACATATATATATATATATATATATATATATGGACACATACACACACAAGGTAGTATCTCAAATCAATAATTGCATGTAGATATGTAGTATGAATGCAAAGCTACCATTAGACCTGACTTTAAAGTGTTCAGTCGTTACAAATATACAGTGGAGCTTGAAAGCAGTTCAATATCCAAGCTAACTACATGAAGCACATGTGCCCATATACAATATGAAATCAAATGGAACAACTGAAGTGCAGACCACTAGAAAATGTGCAAATATACATAGACAGTGCACATATAAATAGCGATGAACTATCAAACCATGCAACATAAAGATGAAGGCAATGGATGTATAGATATGCATATGGAACAAACATGATGAACATCACATAAGAAAAGTTACTAGTCATAGGACTTCAAACAAGTATACAATATCACACAATAATAAAGGCAACAGTGGTAACTACAAACTTATGGTGATACAACAATGAGCAGTCGAGACAAGTTAATACTAACATCAAATGCAACATCAACACTACAGTGTCAATGAAGTCAGAAAATCAAGGCATGTTTTAAGTAGCAGTTTCGAACAAAGACAGAGTTTTTACAAAGATCAGGCAAGCTACATGAAGACCAACAGCAAGTGCACATCAATAATGCAAACAAAACAATATCACAGAGAAATTTCCAAATGACCGAAGTTTCAAAAATTCAAAGCCGTGGTGGTCAAGATATCGAACAGTTCAAAATCGAAGCCGTGAGAATCAAGTAACAAAATATACGAAATTGAACTCGTCTAAAAGAATCACAATCATTCAAGAATAATCGAATGGCCAACTTAAAAATATCAGACGAATTCAAACATTATATTCGATCAAAAGTTTTGGGTTTTTAATCATATAAAACTGGTAACATCATCTGTATTTTCAAGGCATTCGAGTTCAAGAAACAACAGAGAAGAATAAAACATTCAACTCGAATCAAACTCGAGAATAATTAATAATCAAAAAAAGAATCATATACCAATTCACACATCAATCAAACTCGACGAATTGAAGCAGCCGAAGCAAATCAAAGAGACAATTGATCAACAAGCAATCAACGTGATGACATTAATTTGATCGATCTATTGAAATCGGCGAAGCTCTTATTTTCGCAAGAGGATTGAAGCGGCTAATTTTCAAAGCAACAAGGAACGGGCCGAAGAAATAAAAAAGAAAAGAGGGATTCTCTTTTATTTAAGATTGGGCCGGCTATATTATTTGGGCTTTATATTTTAAAATTAGTTGTATTTTGTTTTTAAACTATTTTTATAATTTGTATTTTGTTTTTAAACATTTGTAAACTCTAGTCGTGTGGCTAGGGGACGAACTTCGATGGTGTAGGTCAAGAATTTGCAACTCAGTGGCTGAGTTGTGGCAGGGTTTTGAGTGTAGAGTTAGGTTAGTCGATAGCGGGTGACGTGAGTTTACGTATGTAAGTGTCTGACCACTTAATTTATAGTAGAAACCTTGGGGGCAGCACGTAGGCAGGGTTTTGCCGAAGCTCGGTAAATCTGTGTTGTTCTATTTCCGCATTTATTATTCTGCTATATCTGTTGAAATTATTTTATATACTTTCGCATTAAATTTTTATAATTGATAGTATCACCCTATTCACCCCCCTCAAGGGTCAAATCGATCCAACAAGTGGTATCAGAGCTAGGAACAAAAGTCAATTTTTTTTTAAATTTTGATTTTTCAGAAACCAATTTTTGTTTCAAAAATTTGAATTTTTAAAGTGGTGACTTTTAATAATACTTTTGCTGAGGGTCAGTCCATAGTTAGACCACCTATGTTCAATGGTGAATATGCTTACCGAAAAAATAGAATGAAAATCTTTCTAAAAACCATTGATGCTTGGAATACTATTGAGACAGATTATAAAGCACCAACTATAGTTGTAGACAATCAAGAAATAGATAAACGGATGGATCAATTGTAACGACCCGTAATTTTCAATAATTAAATTTGTTGATTTAATAAGATTTTGGCAATTAAATCAAGAATAAATAAAAATTTGGAATTTTTTAATGAATTAATAATGGGAATGAGATGTAATGATGTTAATTTTTTCAATAATATAATAATATGTTGAATAAAAAGAAAGGAAATTCAAGACTTATCAATTTATTGGAATTTTAATTTAATAATTGGATTAATTGCAAATAATTGAAATTTAATATTTAAATATTACGTTAATGGAAATTAAGTTGAAAATTTGAGAATATTATGTAATAAATCATGAACCAATGTTGATTTCATCCATTTGATAATGATAGATTAAAAATGATAAGAATTGTCAATTATAGAATTAAAATTGAAAGTTTGATTTAATTAATTAATTATTAATTTATTTAATTAATGTAAAAATAGCCATTTTGGCCACTGACTCGGATTTCGACTAAACCAGTTTCATCGGATCTGTAATGGTGAATTATTGTAGGATTTCAAGTTTCGTAGCAATCGGACTTGTCGTTTGATCGTACGGACTCGAAACGCCTTGAAATCAACTTAATTGGAATCAGTTGAAATCAATTTGAAATAACTTAATTTTAGCATAACTTTTTCATACGATAGAATTTGGACTTGAAACCTATTCCATTGCATTTAAAATATTTTAAAACATCTGTTTTGATATATATATAGCTTGACCATTTTCATTCCGGAGTCGAATCGGGCTTTGGGGGTCGTGTATCGTTCAATTAATCTGGTCCGTTCTTTCTGTTTCAGGTCTGTCTATATATATCTAGTTATAAACACTAGCAGCCTTTCTATTTCTCATTTCTATACGTCCAAAAATTATGTTCCTCCTCTTCTCAATGGCTAAAAACCCTAAAACTCCACAGTTTGATTCCAATTCAATATACAACTTCAAGATTCAAACCCCACAAACTATATCAAATTATATATGGATTTGAAGCTACTGACGAGCGCCAGTCAAATTCATGATTCGTTTTTCGATTTGAGTTTCTGAGTGCTCGAAATTCAAGAGATTGTTCACGGCCATTCATTATGCTTGATGAACTTCGACCGATAGAAGAATTGAAGGCATAATCGGGTAGAGAGAACCAAGGGGAGCTCATCGGCGTGCTTTGTTTGGCGAGTGGACGGTCGGATTGTCAACAAAAATTCGACCTAGTGTTTTAGTTGGTGGCGGCTGCTGACCGTGCCTCGACTTGGGCACAGCGACGTTCGTCGCGAGGTAGGGGGCACGGCGACTCGTACAGGCAGTCGCGAGTATCGCTGGTGGTTGCGCCAAACGTCGGCAGGAAGCGGTGGTTTTGCGTGGAGAGGGAGCGCGCGCATGTCGATTGCAGTTTGGTTCGAGCGCGTACTGTAGCACGTGGGATTGAGAATAGGGTGACATAGCTGTTGTTGCATGGTTCGTTTGTTTTTTATTTATTTTAATTTTGATTTCAATCATTCTGAATCGCATAACTTTTACATACAAGGTCCGATTCACACGCGGTTTTCTCTGCTATGTTCGTATTGAAATTCTGGACATTTTGAAGCTTGTTTGGATGAATTCTGAGACTGTTCAAATTTTAGGTTTAAATTGGATTTAAATTCAAAAGGTGAGTGTTTTTAACCCACTCACAACTTCTAACATTTCTTACGTGTGTTAAATTAATTTTTGATGTGATTAGAAATTTATTTATGACTGTTTGGCATATTTTTAATCATCATCTCTGTTAAATTGAATTTATTCAATTAAATTGAATTTATTTCAATTAAATTGTTATTGAATTTATTATTGCATATAAACTACAAGTTAAATAGTTAGTTAATCTATTTATTGAATATAAACTGCAAGTAAATACCTATGATTTATTATCTGATATATATTTATGCTATTGATTGAATTGGATGATGATTGTGATAAATGTTTGATGATTGATATTGGTTGAATGGATGTTGTATTTTATATTGTTATAAACTTCAAGTTGTATGGATTTTTATTTCATTCGGGATTGCGGTTTGGAATGATATATAACCGTATTTATATTTTAAATTGCGGATTGAAATGATAAATATCTGTATCACTTGACCATAGGATAGAAAATTATATACAAACACCGCGGTCTATATATAAAAATATTTTGAAATGATTACTATGGTTTTGTAAAGAAATATATGGGTTATATAAACGTTGATTTCAGATGTTATATAAATGTTATTTTATTATTCATTTTAGCTATGGGTAAATTCGTTTTGAATATAAAATAAGCCAAAGAATAAAGTTTGATTGTTTTTATATAATATGGTTAAGTACCTAGTTAAGATATTGTATATATAGAATTTATAATGACTTAAATAAAAATTAAGGTTGGAAGATAAATATTGTGACGACCCAGAATTTTTGAGCATTTGAAATTGGAATATCTAATTGATTTTAGATATTTGAAAGATTTATTTTAACTCGAATTCCAAACATCATTATTTATTCGATAATTAAATTATTGAATTTAATAATTGAAAGTTGGGTGAAATACTAAATCTTCAGTTTTAAGCTTGTTAAAAATAATTTGAAGGCTTGAGGAATTTATATTGATAGAACTGAAGATAGTAAAGTGTTGAAATTGAATTTGGGAATGTTGTATTAAGTTTTGAAAATATATCGTTTGAATTGACGTTTAAAAATAGCCTTCCGAGGCACAGTCTCGGAATTCGACGAAACTAGTTCCATTAGATCCATAATATTGTATTATTATCAGATTTTAATTTTTGTAGTGTTTGGAGTGATCGTTTGGCCGTACGGTAAGTAAACGTGCTGAAAATTAAATCGAGATTTAATATTGTAACTGGGTTCAAAAAGCTATCTTCCCCATACGATCGATTTAGGACTCGAAACCTTTTCCACAGCATTCGAAATAGGGGTATAACATTATAAACGCCTAGCGGCACGCCTCGATAGGAGGTCGAGATTTTTAGCTACGAATTCAAGTCGATTCAAATTTAAATTTAAATAAAATATCCATATATTGTTTTGATTGTTCAAAATAAGTCACATCCGCCTACTTTCTTTCACTGTCATAACTTTTTCCTTTCCCTTCATTTTACCGTAGCCAGCAAGCTACATGCAAGGTGTCTTCCTCCTTTTATATTAGCAACCGAGCATTTTAAAATGAATCGAATCAGGAGCTTTAAAACAATGGCCGATACCTTAGAGAAATTTTTATCTCTACATTTGATAAAAGAAAACGAATAAATGGCCCAACCCCTCTTCATCTTTTTCTTCCTCAAACTAGAGCCGATCGAAAAGATAGGGTCTCCCACAAATCGAAATCGATTTTCGAAAAAAAAGAAAGCAAGTGGCCGAGCAATCAGTTCTATAATAATTGAGTTCATATAGGAGAAGAACGAAATCGAACCGATTTCGTGTAGTCGCGAATTGGTTCACGAGCTCGCACCGAAGTCGCCATGGCCTAGGGCGATAGGGATGGTCGCATCTGAGCTTGAGGGCATTCGTGCTCGAGGATGGGAACGTGACTTTCGAAGTGCAGCGTTGAGGCAACAGGAAGGATCGCGAGATGATGGCGCGATATCGAGCAAGATCTGGAAGCTAGTCACGATTCGTGGGAGGAAGCGGAGTAGCTCGCAACAGCAACGGCGGGGCTTCATTTTTTCAATGTGGCGTTCGGTAGGCGATGGCACAATTTAGGGTCATTTCGGCAGAGGTATTCGTTTTTATTTTCTCAAGTAAATTTAGTATAAATTTATATATGTTGTAGAATATAGCAGAAAGGGTTATTTACAGTAAAAGGAAATGAATTTATGTAAATTAAGGATTGCTGTGATAAACTTGTGTAAAACAGAAAGAAATGATATAGGAGTTTTAGACATTGAAACATCTATATGAGGTTAGTTTAAAATTTTAATTATTAGATAAATTAAATTTTAGTTTAAATTAGTTAAATAAATCGTAATTTATTGTCTGATTTATTTAGAATATTAATAACCGTAAATGGTTATACAAGGTTGAGAAAATCATGGAATCAAATCGAGAATGAAGTGGGTTGCAAATTTAAGGGGCAAAGGTGAGTTAATCTCACTCATCTTGGTTTTAATTTAAATTTAAATGGTTAAATTTAAATAATTGGTTGGATGATTGAATTGATTTGATGTGATATATTATATATAGTAGTATATAGTATATAGTATATAGTATATATTGGGTGATTGATTTCCCGCATTATATAGCGGAAGAGACCCTATGCGCCGCATAATAGCGAATGATATTATATAAATCCAATATACCGCGATATTCCACCTCGAAGTGGAATTGGTATTGTGCTAACATCTGTGGATGCAGGGAAACAGGTTGGAGGGATCCAACCGGATTCCTCAAAATTATTTAGATTGTTAAATATTCTGTGTTATGAATATTTGATATTCTATGATGAATCATATTGATAATTGGAATATTGAATACTATGGTTTGCTTGAATATATTTCGGCACACTGGGTCATCAAAATATTTAGAATTGGATTTTTGGAAGAAATATAAGAGTAAATTTTGGAAGTGAAATAATTATAGAATAAAAATAAAAATGAATTGGAAAGAAATAAAAGTGATTTTTAAAAACTGAAGTTAAATTGTAAAGTAGAGATTTAAAACAAATTTTAAATCAAAGTTAAATCTGGAATTCAAGTTTAGTGAATCTCAGTTTTTAAACAAATAAAGCTTTTAAATTTTAATTGTTTTAACGATATGAATGTTAAAGTGCATTTTTAAATTGATTTGAATTTAAAAATGAATTTGGTTTTAAATTCCTTTAAACTTCTTTTATAAAATGACTAATTAATTTATTTAATGAAGTAAATAAAAAGGTAGTTAATTACTAGTTGAGATTAATCAAGAGTGATTAATATTTGTGGTTTAATTAATCTTTAGTTACTTAATGTAATTAATTTAGATTAGAATAAATTAAAATGTAATTAGAAATCATTCATTTATATAATTAATGATGTAATTAAAGGTTGATTGATCAAGATTAATTAATCAATAATAAGTGATTTATGAGAAATTAATTAATATAAGTAATTAAGGACTAATGTAATTAATTATAGTTAATTAATTTGTGAAGTAATTAAAGATTGGTTATTGTTTTTGGTTAAGAATAATAAATTTGTGTAATCAATTAAAGATAATTACTTGAATGTAATTGAAGGATAATTAATCCAGGGTGATTAATTAAGATGGATAATAAAGGGATGATTAATTAATTGATTTGAAATTAATTAAAGTCAAGTGAAGAAATCTAAGTGATTGAGGTTAGTAATTCAATTAGAAGTGATTAAATTTATTTTGGAAGTGATCAAGTTTGCTTATGGATATTATGGTTATCTATCAATGATGAATTGTTGTGTAAAGGGACATCCTGTATTTAAAGTTTGAAGTGTATTTCATTTGGATAACTTGGGTTAGGACGACATGATACTCAAAGAGACCAGGGTCGGGTATTAGAAATACCCGAAACCACTTCGAATTTTTTATAGATTGATATGTGAAATCAATAGGCATGAATGAAATGATATAAGTGAATTGGACATTTAATCTAAATTTTGGTACTTAGAAAATTGATGTGTGAAAAAAAATGATGTCTGTAACAAATTATGAATTTGTAAATTGATATGAGTTACCCCGGGTTTTATATAAGTTGTATGCTTTGTATTCCATGTTAGATGGGTTTACTCACGCTGGTTTCCACCCTGACCCAGGTGTTACTTTGATGTAATGCTCGGGTCAGACGAGTAATACAGGTTTTTAGGTAAGGACGTTCTGGAGCTCAAGAGATGGGCCGGATGACAGGAACGTATGGAATTTTCCCTATGTATTATATTGTTGTATATATCTAAGTCATGTAGATTGTATATGTATATATGCTGAAACTCTGATGTATTAAAGTGAAATTTGACAAGTACAGTTTTCCTTTGTATAACTGTTATTATTTGTTATTATATTTTATCCGCTGCGAATGTATGATGTTGGTGTTTCTGTTCTTCTTATTCTTCTATCTCTTTGTTCTTTTTCCTAACTATCTGGAATTTTCGGGATCGAAAATTCCGGGTTGTTACAAATATGAAATTGGTTTGAAATGAATTATTTAAGAATTGTACTGGAATAAATTTGATTTGAAATCTAAATAAAATTGAGATTTTAAAGGGTATGATTCCTATAACTTAATTTGGTTTAGAGGGATTTAAATGAATATATCAAGTTAAATAAATTGAAAGAATATCCAGTTATGTGAAGTTTAAAAGTTTTATTAAATGATATTGGATTTATTACGTAAACATTTCAAATCTAAATATTAGTAATTGAATTTGATGTATATGGGATTGTCAAAGAATTAGTTTGAAATGGTGGAATATTTAAAGCTTTGAAATATAGGGAAACTGAAATGGTTTATTTAGGAATTCAAATCTGTATTTGGAATTGATTTGTGAAAGTAAAGAAGCAAATTTATTATATAAAGCAATTTAATGTTTAAACCATTTAAGTATTGGAAGTTATGTTTCAAAGTTATGGGTTTCAAGGTAGTATGATTTGAAAATGCTATGATTTTGGAAATGGGATATATTTGAAATAAAAAAATGATATTAGATTGATTTGGGTTTTATAATAATGATATCATATTGATTTGGTTTTTAAAGCAAAAATGTTATCGTATTTATATGGTTTTGAAAAGGATATTATATTCTGGTTTTGAAGTATAAATTATTTTGAAATGACCACGGTGTTATAATAACGTTTGGTTGTTGAAGAGACCGGGATCGGAAGTTGTCATACTCTCTGCCAACTCCAAAAACCACTTTAACAACCGTGTACGCGGTGGAGATTCCAGAATGAAGTAGGATGGTGGAGGCATTTCTTTGAGGTATATACGTGGGCCCGACTCCCGTGAGTTGGCATAAGGTGGCTAAAACAAGAGCGATTCCGGGCTGGTGTGGTAGCTCCTCTTATCGGACACACTCCTTCGATACCATTCCATTATATGCAGACTTTGAGATTGATTCAGTGGCCACTTTTGATTTTTGATTTTGGGGATGTGGCTCGAGGTGGGCGATAGCTGCGCGCTATGCGTCACCACCAGTCCGGATAGTAATTGGTATATCTACCCTGGCATTGCCTAGTTGTGTCGTGTCACCTACCCTAGCGCGCCTTATACGATTTTGGATTTCTCCCGTTGCCCATGGAGTATTTAGGGTAGTCTCCCGATCTGAAGATGCGCTGATACTAGATGGAGTACTTGGACTATAACGTGTTAAGGTGGAAAATGTAAAGCCTTAATGCTATTTAAGAGTAAGTTTATTTTACTAATAGACATTATGAAAATAACGTATATTACTACATAGTAAATAGTTTAACGGATCCTTAGGAGATGTGAATCCCGAGCATCTTTTAAGTTTACTCCACTCACGTTAGACACTAGATAGGAGATGTCAAATCCCATAAACATCTCTGACGTCGTTCCACTCATATTATTTACTGTTGATTTAACTTACATAAGATCTTTTAGTTCTGACTCGGGTGTTTTGTCTTTTCAGTTCGTTCTGGTCAGTCTAAGCATTTCAGGTTTCGAAGAAAAGAACTTGTTTCTGGAGGAAGAAGGCGAAGATTGTATTATTACTATTATTTATTACATTGTTCCGCTGCATTAATTATTTTTCTTCGGTATGTTTAACTCCGATTCTATGTTGTATAAAAATAATCAAATGTTTTGCAAAACAGCTTCATGAACTGTATTTGATTATGATATTTTGTCGTTCCGCTGCAAGATTTTGTTTTGTTTTATTTCTTTCTCCCTTTTTCTTATTCACTCCAATAACAATCCGCCCTTCTATATGGTTTGAGTCTGACGTGTGTGGTTCATCGTCGATTTAAAATGTACAAAAGGCGGGATATTACATCTGGTATCAGAGCTTTGGTTTAGCGATAAACCTTAGCTTTGTGGGGTCTGACTCTTTATTAATAGGGTAGCAATACCCTATGATGAGTCACTGAGCGTATAAATATGAGAGAGCGTATTTGTTAGTGTTATAAAAAGGTTTAAATATTGTGTTAATCTGTTCCGTTTGGTATTTGTAAATTCTGGTTGGTGCATAGGATGCTATGACAACATTCTAAACACTTAATATGACAGACCGACACAATATTGTTTTGAATATAGATGAATGAAATAATTTTTCCTATTATATTTTCTATATATAAAATAAATTTTTATAAAAGCTATGTTTGGTTGTAATATATTGGTTGTTTGGTGGTGAAATTTATAAATATTGACTGGGAAAAAAATTTGAAGAAAATAAAATAAATGAAAATTGGAAATTTTAGAACTTAAGTTCCGGGGTTTTGAAAATTTCTTTTGTATGATTTTGGAATATAATAATGATATTATTTAAAAGTATTTTCTGATATAAATACTTCAGTATAATTTGAAAGAAGTGTTTTAATGGAACTTTGAAAAAAAATAGTTCTGTACTCCCCTATCTGTCGCTGGAAAATAATTCCGGTGATGAGTGCACGCGTCATCGACATTCATTTTCGAGTTTCGAAGTGGGAAGGACACTGTAGTAGTTTTACTGCAGATTTATTTTGATAAAAAAATATAAATTTTAAATTTTTTTAAATATAATCGAATATATAAATTGTAAGTGTATACATCTATCTATTATTTTTAAAATGATTTGAAATTTAACCCGGTATTGGGTTCTTAAGTTTCCGTTAATAAATAGTTTCAATTATTTTAGTGAAATGGAATCTAACTAATTAATAATTGGAACCTCTAAATGAAAGAAGTTAAACTTTTGTAATTTTCAATTTGCATTCTTTAACATATATATAACTTATCAAAAGATTTAAAAATTTAAAATGTTAATAAGAAAATGTAATGGATATTATACAAGTAAAATCTGAAGTAATAAATAAGAATTTGATGTATAGATGGAAGGCTACTAATTATGTATAATAGAAAGGGAAGTATTATAAATAAATGATGACAAACTGAAGTTAATAAATTGATATGCTTAATAATTTAATTAACATGAATACTATAAATGAAATTAAGTAATAAATGAATGAATGGGAATTGAAATTTTACAAGAAATAAATGTAAATAAAAAGAAAAATCATTATATGAATGAAAAGGAAATCAAACAACAAATGTTATAAAATGAAATTAAAAAAATGAACGTGATCTATTGTATGGATTTGTTGTTTATTTTGATTTATGGTTGTTTGGGCAAGGATTCTTTAAATTTGTTTGGATGTATGAATAATCTATTTAGTTTCATCTAAGATTGTTAAGTAAATGGTGCACTTAATAGTTTACTCTCCATTCTGTACGATTTAAAGTTATGAACCCAAACAACAATTTGTTTTATTTGCTATGGATATAGGGGTGGTTGATTTTATTTACTACATATGATGGTTGTATGATGTGATTGCAAGTGATTGTTGTTGTTTGACATTGATTTGTTTGTTGGTGGTTGAAACAACTTTAAATATTTCATTTTATATAATTGTTAACCTTTTTGGATTATATAAGTGAAATGCAGGCTATGGAAACAATTGCTACTGCTTTTGGTTTCATAATTAAACGTTGTTGCTCGACAAATAGGTACGTTTTCGGATTACGGTTTTATAGCGCTAGTATATTGTTTTTTCCGTATTGGGATATATTATTTTGGAAAATTATATGTTATATATTGTTATATTTGATATTATATTTTCTCCCGAGCCTCTCCGTACAAAGGAGACTCTGTCGAAATTTTCCGTAAATTTTGGACTTAGAAATTTTCTGAAAATGTTTTCTAAACTTGATTTATTTGAGTATAAAAAAATATAATGGTTATAAATTGGTATATTTTATTAAAAATAACTTATATTGTAAATTTATTTGTTAATAAATTTAATATTTTAAATAAGATATGTTGATTTTAATTCTTCTTTTCCCTTCTTTTTCCTTTTCGGGGACTACAAGTTTTGAGTGGTGGAGAGTGTAACGACCTGTAATTTTCAATAATTAAATTCGTTGATTTAATAAGATTTTCGCAATTAAATATGGAATAAATAAAAAATTAGAATTTGTGAATTAATAACGGGAATGAGATGTAATGATGTTAAATTTTTCCATAATATAATAATAGGTTGAATAAAAAGAAAGGAAATTCAAAATTTATTAATTTATTGGAATTTGAATTTAATAATTGGATTAATTGCAAATAATTAAAATTTAATATTTAAATATTACGTTAATGGAAATTAAGTTGAAAATTTGAGAATATATGTAATAAATCATGAACCAATGTTGATTTCATCCATTTGATAATAATAGATTAAAAATGATAAGAATTCTCAATTATAGAATTGAAATTGAAAGTTTGATTTAATTAATTAATTATTAATTTAATTAATTAATGTAAAAATAACCATTTTGGCCACTGACTCTGATTTCGAAGAAACTAGTTTCATCGGATCCGTAATGGTGAATTATTGTAGGGTTTCAAGTTTCGTAGCAATCGGGCTTGTCGTTTGATCGTACGGACTCGAAATGCCTTGAAATCAATGTAATTGGAATCAATTGAAATCAATTTGAAATAACTTGATTTTAGCATAACTTCTTCATAGGATGGAATTTGGACTTGAAACCTGTTCCATTGCGTTTAAAATATTTTAAAACGTCTATTTTGATATATGGCTTGACCATTTTCATTTCGGAGTCGAATCAGGCTTTGTGGGTCGTGTATCGTTCACTTAATCCGGTCCGTTCTTTCTGTTTCAGCTCTGTCTATATATATCCAGTTATAAACCCTAGTAGCATTTCTATTTCTCATTTCTGTACGTCTAGAAATTCTGTTCCTCCTCTTCTCAAGGGCTGAAAACCCTAAAACTCCCCAGTTCGATTCCAATTCAAAATACAACTTCAAAATTCAAACTCCGCAAACTATATCAAATTATATATGGAGTTGAAGCTCTCGATGAGCGCAAGTCAAATCCAAGATTCATTTTTTGATTTGAGTTTCTAAGTCCTCGAAA
The DNA here is from genome assembly GCA_030765085.1 of Allium cepa. Taxonomy (NCBI): domain Eukaryota; kingdom Viridiplantae; phylum Streptophyta; class Magnoliopsida; order Asparagales; family Amaryllidaceae; genus Allium; species Allium cepa. The sequence continues at coordinate 149,928,922 of CM060930.1, forward strand.
TTCGAGGGATTGTTCACGGCCGTTCATCACGCGTTGATAAACTTCGTCCGATCGAAGAATTGAAGGCACAATCGAGTAGAGAGAACCAAGGGGAGCTCATCGATGTGATTTGTTTGGCGAATTGACAGTCGGATTGTCGGCAAAAATTCGACCTAGGGTTCTAGTTGGTGGTGGCTGCTGACCGTGCCTTGACTTGGGCATAGCAACGTTCATCGCGAGGTAGGGGCACGGCGGCTCCTAGAGGCAGTCGCGAGTATCGCTGGTGGTTGCGCCAAACGTCGGCAGAAGCGGTGATTTTGCATGGAGAGGGGGCGCGTGCGTACGTCGATTGCAGTTTGGTTCGAGCGCGTACTATAGTGCGTGGGATTGAGAACAGGGTGACGTGGCTGCTGTTGTATGGTTCGTTTGTTTTTTTTATTTTAATTTGGATTTCAATCATTCTGAATCGCATAACTTTTACATACAAGGTCCTGTTGACGTGCGGTTTTCTCCGCCAGGATCGTATTGAAATTCCAGACATTTTGACGCCAGTATGGACGAATTCTGAGACTGTTCAAATTTTGGGTTTAAATTGGATTTAAATTCAATTTAAATTCAAAAGGTAAGTGTTTTAACCCACTCACAACTTCTAAAATTTCTTGTGTGTGTTAAATTAATTTTTGACGTGATTAGAAATTTATTTATGACTGTTTGGCATATTTTTAATCATCATCTCCGTTAAATTAAATTTATTTAAATTAAATTGTTATTTAATTTATTATTGCATATAAACTGCCAGTTAAATAGTTAATTTATTTATTTATTGAATATAAACTGCCAGTAAATGCCTTTGATTTATTATCTGATATATGTTGATGCTATTGGATGATGATTGTGATAAATGTTTAATGATTGATATTGGATGAATGGATGTTGTATTTTATATTGTTATAAACTGCAAGTTGTTATGGATTTTTATTTCATTCTGGATTGCGGTTTGAAATGATATATAACCATATCTAAATTTTATTACGGATTGAAATGATAAATATCCGTATCACTTGACCATAGGATAGAAAATTATATACAGACACCGCGGTCTATATATAAAAATTATTACTATAGTTTTGTTAAAAAATATATGGGTCATATAAATGTTGATTTCAGATGTTATATAAATGTTATTTTATTATTGATTTTTGGCTATGTGTAAATTCGTTTGAAAATATAAAATAAGCCAAAGAATAAAGTTTGATTATTTTTATATAATATGGTTAAGTACTTGTTTAAGATATTGTATATATAGAGTTTATAATGACTTAAATAAAAATTAAGGTTGGAAGATAAATATGAAATTGGTTTGAAATGAATTATTTAAGAATTGTACTCGAGTAAATTTGATTTGAAATCTAAATAAATTTGAGATTTTAAAGGGTATGATTCTTATAACTTGATTTGGTTTAAAGGGATTTAAATGAATATAAAGTTGATTTAAATGAATATATCAAGTTAAATAAATTGAAAGAATATCCAGTTATGTGAAGTTTAAAAGTTTTCTTAAATGATATTGGATTATTACGTAAACATTTCAAATCTAAATAATAGTAATTGAATTTGATATGTATGGGATTATCAAAGAATTAGTTTTGAAATGGTGGAATATTTAAAGCTTTGAAATATAGGGAAATTGAAATGGTTTATTTGGAAATTAAAATCTGTATTTGGAATTAATTTGTGAAAGTAAAGAAGCTAATTTATTATATAAAGTAATATAATGTTTAAACCATTTAAATATTGGAAGTTATGGTTCAAAGTTATGGTTTCAAGGTAGTATGATTTGAAAATGCTATGATTTTGGAAAAAGGATATATTTGAAATTAAAAATAGGGTATTAGATTGATTTGGGTTTTATAATAATGATATCATATTGATTTGGTTTTTAAAGCGAAAATGATATCGTATTTATATGGTTTTGAAAGGGATATTATATTCTGATTTTGAAGTATAAATTATTTTGAAATGACCGCGGTGTTATAATAACGTTTGATTGTTGAAGTGACCGGGATCGTAAGTTGTCATACTCTCTGCCAACTCTGAAAATCATTTTAACAACCGTGTATGCGGTGGAGATTCCAGAATGAAGTAGGATGGTGGCGGCGTTTCATTGAGGTATATACATGGACCCGACTCCCGTGAGTTGGCATAAGTTGACTAAAACAGGAGCGATTCCGGGCTAGTGAGGTAGCTCCTCTTATCGGACACACTCCTTCGATACCATTCCATTATACACAGACTTTGAGATTGATTTGGTGGCCACTTTTGATTTTAGATTTTGGGGGTGTGGCTTGAGGTGGGTGGTGGCTGGGCGCTATGTGTCACCACCAGTCCGGATAGTAATTGGTATATCTACCCTGGCATTGCCTAGTTGTGCCGTGTCACCTACACTAGCGCGCCTTGTACGATTTGGGATTTCTCCCGTAGCCCGTGGAGTATTTAGGGTAGTCTCCCGATCTGGACATGCGCTGATACTTGATGGACTATTGGAACTATTACTTGTTAAGGTGGAAAATGTAAAGCCTTAATGCTATTTAAAAGTAAGTTTATTTTACTAATAGACATTATTATAATAACGTATATTACTACATATTAAATTGTTTAACGGATCCTTAGGAGATGTGAATCCCGAGCATCTTTTAAGTTACTGCACTCACGTTAGACACTGGATAGGAGATGTCAAATCCCATAAACATCTCTGACGCCGTTCGACTCTTATTATTTAATGTTGATTTAACTTACATAAGATCTTTTAGTTCTAACTCGAGTGTTTTGTCTTTTCAATTCGCTTAGATCAATCTGAGCATTTCAGGTTTCGAAGAAAAGAATTTATTTCTGGAGGACGAAGACGAAGATTGTATTACTACTATTATTTACTACATTGTTCCGCTGCATTAATTATTATTCTTTGGTATATGTAACTCTAGTTCTATGTTGTATAAGAATAATCAAATGTTTTGTAAATCAACTTCATGAACTGTATTTGATTATTATATTTTTTCGTTCCGCTGCAAGATTCTGTTTTTTTTCTTTCTTTCTCCCTTTTTCTTATTCACTCCAATAACAATCCACCATTTTGTATGGTTTGTGTCTGACGTGTGTGGTTCATCGTCGATTTAAAATGTACAAAAAGACATGGTGTTACATCAATGGACAGATCTAGAAAATAAATTACAGAATGCTAAAGCTAAAGCTATGAATTCTATTATTTATTCATTGGATCAAACTGAATTTAATCGTGTCTCGTGTTGTCTATCTGCGCAGGAAATATGGCACACACTTGAAGTGACTCATGAAGGAACATCTCAAGTCAAGGAATCTTGCCTTACCATGCTTGGTAACGAATACGAGAACTTTACAATGGCCAAGGAAGAAAATGTCAAGAAGATGTACGGACGACTTTCCAATATCGTATACAAATCAAAATCTCTTGGAAAATCATACACAGAGTTGGAAATAGTTCGATAAATTCTCAGAGTCCTTCCACGAAATTTTGAAGTAAAAGTTTCAGCTATTCAAGAATCAAAAGATTTGAAGCAAGTTAAAGTCGAAGAACGCCTCAGAAATCTCACCACTTATGAACTAGAAATGAAATTCAAAGAAGAACGTGAAGGAGGCAATACTCAAAAGAAATCAATAGCTCTCAAAGGAACAACTGAAAGTGGAGATGATGATGATGATAATGGTGCAGCAGAACTGGCGCTGTTAATGAATAAATTTAAAAGGTGGAATCGCGTATATGGATATCCAGATCTAAATCAACAATTGAAAAGCAGAATAGCCAAAGCACTAGACAACTCAAACGAGGAAGAGATTATTTGCCACAAGTGCAATAAACTTGGCCACATCAAGCGCAATTGTCCTCAAAATCGACACGGCCAAGAAAAGAAATAAAAAGAAGAAGTTTTGCAGCCACCTAGAATAAAAGTGATGATGATAAAAGCACTAAAAGTGAGAGTGAAAATGTAGATTTGTGCTTTCGAGGTGATATAACTGATAGTGATGATGATGATGAGCCAAGCGAGGTATCAAAACTCACTCATTCAGAATTACTCATATATTTCCATGAAGAAAATGGCTGTTTCGAAAGACTTTGGGAGAAATACGCTAAACTTGAATCACAAAGAGGTACTTTAATGGATTTAAATAACATCTTGATCAATTAGTTAAAAACTATCAAAGAAAAAGCCCTAAGGGTGATAATTGTCCAGCATTCGAAGAAGAAATTAAAAAATTAGAAATTAAAATTAAATCGCTTGAAAATGAAATTTTGATTTTGAAAGATAGAGAAAACATGAGGAGAGAAAATACCATTAAAAAGTGCACGCAATTATTAAATGAAAATGAATATCTCAAAACACAAGTCCAACAATTGTCTACAACTTTAGGAAAATTTTCCAAAAGTGAAAGATCGTTAAATATGCTATTAGGGAAACAAACTGTTAATCCTGTTAGACAAGGACTTAGGTATAATCAATCTAAATGTGTTAAAAGTAAAATTAATTAAATCAAAACCGAGTGCACAATTTATAGAAAAATTGGTCACAATCAAAACATTTGTTGGTATAGACCCAAAAACATAAAAAAAAACATATCAGTTTAGATTCCAAAAGGCACAAATACAAAATCGTCAAAGTCAAACAAATATGTCTGCCCAAAGGAACATATATAAATTGTTTTGGGTCTCTACGAACTTACTTTTCAAAACCTATAAAAACAAATAGGTCACAAAAACTTTTCTCGTGTAGGTGTGGTCGCAGGCTAAGGAATAACAATAGTGTTATCTGGATTATGGCTGTTCCAGACACACAATTGGAGACAAATCAAAATTCCTTAGCCTAGTATAAAGATGGAAAAATCATAATGGACAACAATGAAAAATTATCGTAAAGGTAAAAGAGGTAATGGTATATTTATTTTGAATGATATATTTAATGTGAAAATCTGCACCGTAATCTAATCAGCCAATTATGTGATAATATAATAAATGTTGATTTTGATTCTGACTAATTTGATATGTTCTTATTTAACTTGTTCTTATTTTTTTTGACTTGTGCAAAAATGTTAACCAATCACCGTTTCATTCTTGAAGTAGTTCATATAATTTTGTTTGGATTAATGATAGTGTTTATTGATTGCTAATGATACAAGTGGATATATTTGTTTTTTGAATATGACACTATGTTTATTGTTTGTTTGCATGGTTTCAATTCAAATCCAAAACAATTTCATTTGAAAGTTGGAAAAACGATTTTAAGATATTTTGTTGCACACATCACGGTCTGATCTATGACATCAAACTAATGATAATCTTGAGTCAAAAGAAAATTCAGATGTAGATTACACTGATAATCTAGTTAATAGAAAAATTACTGGTGGAACGTGATTTATGTTAAGGCATTCAGTAGCTGCATCATTTTCAAAGAAAATATCTGTATATTTTTCACCTCAAATAATTTTCAATTAGCAGACATTTTTCTTTTATAAAACCCATTCGAGAAAATCGTTTCGTTGACCTTGTTTCAGATTAGTCATTTTTAGAAAATTTGATAATTATTTTTGAATTTGAGCTAAATGATTACATTAACTAATCTGATTCCCTACTGATTATCGAAAAGATAAATAGTGATTGAAAAAGTAACGAGTGTTGATATTGATCATGTATTATAACATGAGACAGTATACTTAGTAAATTTCTTTAGAAATTTAAACAAGAATTATAAAAACTTTTTGTTGGTAAAAATTCCATGACCATTTCTATTTCTATCATATTTCTATCGACCATCACTCATCAAAATCCAATATAGTATGTCAATATGTGGTATTTTAAAAGGGAAATTATTCATTTTTCATTTTATTATATTTTTAGCAATAAGAAACAACTAAAGTATTCACTCTCCTTTAAAAGTCCTCACGGTTATACATGAGTGAATTACGTGGAATTTTTGATTATGTACTTTCATGCTCATTTAAAAGTCCCCACGGTATGTATGTATGGAACATATATCAAAATCGATTGATTAAATAAAAAAGTTGATTCTAATCCTATTTAAAAGTCCTCATTATTATGCATGGTTAGAAGATACTTGAATTCATTTTTTTAAAATTTGAAATACTACTAATCTCGTTAAAAAAAGTCCTAACGGTTATGCATGGTTAGTAGATATTCAAACTCCTGATATAAATATACCACAGATAGACATAGCTATATGGTTTTGCATCATCCCTATCATTCTAAAGTGGAATATACGCCTAACAGAGTATTTATGATTTTTGTTTGATTTTTTATTGAAATTTAGTATTTATACTTGATTGGGTATTAATGTTGTATTAATGTCTATCACTTTATCTCTATTTTTCTAGCACTATTACTCTTTTGTTGATAACAAAAGGGGGAGAAAAAAGTTAAGATTTTGGTAAATAAAGGTCAAATATTTTATTTTTTATTTTCTATTTGCATCTAGGTTTATTAGCATATTTTTATTTATTCTCGTGCATATATGAAGGGGGAGCTTTGTGTAGAGAGGGTGCATTCAAACAGGGAGAGCAAAAAGAATGACCAAATACGTTTAATAAATTCAAAATCTTAAATATATGTTTGTTATCATCAAGAAGGGAAGATTGTTGAATATGCAAGTATATGATTTTTGTTTGATGATAATAACATATATACATATATATATATATTCATTTAAATGTATTTGTTAATGTACTATTTTATTTTTCACATAATTAAATAATTATTTGCTGAATAAAATAAATAACACAGAATTTAATTTCAAACAAATATTTTATTCAAACAAATATTTTATTACAATTTTGGATAGTACAAATTTGTGCTCTCACTATATATACAAAATTTCAATTAAAATACATTTCAATTTACACAACTATCCTCACTACATATCGCCCATTCACTCGTATTTATCTTCGACTCTATTCCAGCTTGAATTCTACATCTAAGTTATCTTCATAATAAACACTGACGTAGTAAAATTGTAAATGAAATATTTCTGCAGTGTAAAATAAAATGTATTTTAAAAATATTATTTGCCTCGGTTATTTGGGTTGTTCGTCATCATTTATTTTGAATTCATCATAGACGAACAATTTGTGACATGCACAATGTATTACTGTACAGGCCACAAGGCCTTGCACACCGATATACACTTGATAAAATTACAGGGACATGTGAGCACAAGGTCAAACCCACTCAAATGCCGGGTTCAACTCAAGTGAAATACAAATAAAGTCACGATATTAGCACAAGGTCAAGCCCGAGCTATATGCTGGATTCAACACAGGTGCAATCCAAATGTAGAAATTCAAATTATCACAAATTTCAAATCAATAATCAATACAAACTCAAGTATGCACGAGCAAGCTTCATAAGTGCAGTCTACACAGTCAAACCGCAATAACCAATGGAACTACACAGGACTCAAGACAGTGACAATAAGGGATGCACCAGTGAAACAAGATCGGGTGCAAGCATGGTGAATGCAATAAACTGGTCGGAGCAAGCGCAAGTGAAGACAAAGCAAGCCTGGAAACATGGAAGCATATGCACAACTAGCTCCACTATTTTTACAAGCTAGTTTTATTCAAATCAATGTACATCAAGCCAGAGAAGGCTGCACAAAGACCACTGACATATATGGTATGGATAAAAAGAGTTCATATGTACTGGCTCAAAGTAACATGTATACAACACAGTGCAAAGCAGAAATGAGTCAAAGCAATGCAATGAATAGAATAAACTTCAAATGGAAATATACAATTCACACTTGGAGGATGCAAGACAAATCCCAAAATCATCAACACAGTAAAGTACAACATCAAGACACAAATGTACAAAACCAAGTTACACACACGCACACGCACGCACAACCAGATCAGATACAAGAAAACACAACTTAACCCAGAAATGAAAACTCCAAATACAAGACAGTATCTCAAATAAATAATCACATGCAGATATGCAGTATGAATGCAAAGCTACCACCAGACCTGACTTAAGTGTTCATACATTACAAATATACAGTGGATCTTGAAAGCAGTTCAATATCCAAGCTAACTACATGTAGCACATGTGCCCAGATACAATATGAAATCATGTGGAACAACTGAAGTGCAGATCATCAGAAAATGTGAAAACATACATAGGCAGTGTACATATAAACAGCGATGAACCAATAAAACATGCAACATAAAGATGAAGGCAGTGGATGTATATATATGCATATGGAACAAACATGATGAACATCACATGAGACAAGTTACTGGACATAGGACTTCAAACAAGTACACAATATCACACAATAACAAAGGCAACAGTGGTAACTACAAACTATATGGTGATACAGCAATGAGCAGTCGAGACAAGTTAATACTAACATCAAGTGCAACATCAACACGGCAGTGTCAATGAAGTCAAAAAATCAAGGCATGTTTTAAGTAGCAATTTCGAACAAAGACGGAATTTTTACAAAGATCGGACAAGCAACATGAAGACCAGAAGAAAGTGCACATCAATAATGCAAACAAAACAATATCACAGAGAAATTTCCAAATGGCCAGAGTTTCAGAAATTCAATGCCGTGGTGGTCAAGAAATCGAACAGTTCAAAATCGTAGCCGTGAGAATCAAGTAACAAAATATACGAAATTGAACTAGTATAAAAAATCACAATCATTCAAGAATAATCGAATGGCTAGCTTAGAAATATCAGATAAATTCAAACATTATATTCTATCGAAAATTTAGGGTTTTCAATCATATCAAACCCGTAACATCATCGGCATTTTTAAGGCATTCGAGCTCAAGCAACAACAGAGAAGAATAAAACATTCAACTCGAATCAAAGTCGACAATAATTAATAATCAGAAAAAGGAATTCACGTACCAATTCACACATCAATCAACTCGACGAATTGAAGCAGCCAAAGCAATCAAAGAGACAATCAATCAACAGTGCAATCAACGTGATGACAATAATTTGATCGATCTATTGAAATCAGCCAAGCCCTAATTTTCTTAAGAGGATCGAAGCAGCTAATTTTCAAAGCAACAAGGAACGGGCTGAAGAAATAAAAAAGAAAAGAGGGATTCTCTTTTATTTAAGATTGAGCCAGCTATATTATTTGGGCTTTATGTTTTAAAATTATGGTTTTGTTTTTAAATTATTTTTTAATTTGTAGTTTTTTTTTAAACGTTTGTAAATTCTAGTCCAGTGACTAAGGGACGAACTACGGTGGTGTTGTTCTAGAATTCACGACTCAATGGCTGAGTTATGGCAGGGTTTTGAGCGTAGAGTTAGGTTAGTCGATAGCGGGTGTTGTGAGTTTACGTGTGTAAGTGTTTGACTACTTTGTTTCTAGTAGAAATATTGGGGGCAGCACGCAAGCAGGATTTTTCCAAAGCTGGGTAAATCTGTGTCGTTCCATTTCTGCATTTATTATTCTACCATATCTGTTGAAATTATTTTATATACTTCTGCGTTAAATGTTTATAATGGATAGTATCACCCTATTCACTCCCCCTCAAGGGTCAAATCGATCCTATAAGTGGTATCAGAGCTAGGAACAAAAGTCAATTTTTTTTTAAATTTTGATTTTTCAAAAACCAATTTTTGTTTTAAAATTTTGAATTTTTTAAATTGGCTTCTATTAATAATGCTTTTGCTGAGGGTCAGTTCATAGTTAGACCACCTATGTTCAATGGTGAATATGCGTACTGGAAAAATAGAATGAAAATCTTTCTAAAAACCATTAATGCTTGGAATATTGTTGAGACAGGTTATAGAGCACCAACTATTGTTGTAGATAATCAAGAAAAAGATAAACGGATGGATCAATGGATAGATCTAGAAAATAAATTACAGAATGCTAATGCTAAAGCTATGAATTCTATTATTTGTTAATTGGAACAAATTGAAGTTACTCGTGTCTCACATTGTCTATATGCGTAGAAAATATGTCACACAATTGAAGTGACTCACGAAGGAACATCTCAAGTCAAAGAATCTCGTCTTGCCATGCTTAGTAGCGAATACAAGAACTTCACAATGGCCAAGGAAGAAAATTTCATCGAGATGTATGGATGACTTTATAATATCATATATACATCAAAAGCTCTTTGAAAATCATACACAGAGTTGGAAATAGCTCGAAAAATCCTCAGAGTCCTTCCATGAAATTTTGAAGCAAAAAGTTACACCTATTCAAGAATTAAAAGATTTGAAACAAGTTAAAGTCAAGGAACTCAACGGAAATCTCACCACTTACGAGCTAGAAATGAAATTCAAAGAAGAAGAAATTGAAGGAGGTGATACTCCAAAGAAATCAATAGCTCTCAAAGGAACAACCGAAAGTGAAGATGACGATGATGATGGTGTAGCAGAAGCGGCACTGTTAATGAAGAAATTCAAAATGTGGAATCACGGATATGGATATCTAGCTCTAAATCAACAATTAAAAGCAGAATAGCCAAAGCATTGGACAACTTAGATGAGGAAGAGATCATATGCCACAAGTGCAATAAACCTGGCCACATCAAGCCCAATTGTCCTCAGAATCCACACGGCCAAGAAAAGAAGTCAAAAAGGAGATGTTTTGCAGCCACGTGGAACAAAAGTGTTGATGATAAAAGCACTAGCAGCGAGAGTGAAAATGCTGATTTGTGCCTTCGAGGTGATATAACTGATAGTGATGATGATGATGATGATGATGAGCCAAGCGAGGTATCAAAACTCACTCATTCAGATTACTTACATATTTCAACGAAGTAAATGGCTGTTTCAAAAGGCTTAGAGAGAAATACGCTAAACTTGAATCACAAAGAGATACTTTAATAGATTTAAATAAACAGCTTGATTAATTAGTTAAAAGCTATCGAAGCAAGAGCCCTAAGTGTGATAAATGTCCAACATTCGAAGAAGAAACTAAAAAATCAGAAACTAAAATTAAATCGCTTGAAAATGAAATTATGATTTTGAAAGAAAGTGAAAACATGAGGAGAGAAAATTCTATTAAAAAGTGTACATAATTATTAAATGAAAATGAATCTCTCAAAACACAAGTCCAACAAATGCCTACAACTTTAGGAAAATTTTCCAAAAGTGAAAGATCATTAAATATACTATTAGGGAAACAAACTGTCAATCCTGTTAGACAAGAACTTGGGTATAATCAATCTGAATGTGTTAAAAGAAAATTTAATCAAGTCAAAATTGAGTGCACAATTTGTAGAAAAATTGGACACAATCAAAATATTTGTTGGTATAGACCCAAAAACGTAAAAAACATACCAATTTGGATTCTAAAAGGCACAAATACAAAATCCCTCTAAGTCAAACAAATCTTGGCGTCCAAAGGAACATATATAAATAGTTTTGGGTTTCCACAAATTTACTTTTCAAAATCATTTGCTACTAACAACCATGGACCTATAAAAACAAATAGGTCACAAAATCTTCTCTTATGTAGGTATGGTGGCAAGCTAAGGAATAACAATCATGTTATCTGGATTTTGGCTGTTCCAGACACATAACGGGCGATAAATCAAAGTTCCTTAGCCAAGTATAAAGGTGGCAGAATCACAATGGACAACAATGAAAAATTATCGTAAAGGTAAAAGAGGTAACGGTATATTTATTTTGAACGATATATTTAATGCGAAAATCTGCACCGTAATCTAATCGGCTAGTTATGTAATAATAAAATAAATGTTGATTTTTATTCTGACTCATTTGATATGTTCTTATTTGACTTGTTCTTATTTTTTTCTGATTTGTGCAAAAATGTTAACCAATCATCGTTTCATTCTTGAATTAGTTCATAGTTTTGTTTGGATTAATGATGGTGTTTTATTAATTGCTGATTACTCATGATACAAGTCGATATATTTATTTTTTGAATCTGACACTTCATTGTTTGTTTGCCTGGTTTCAATTCAAATCCAAAAAAAAATTCATTTGAAAGATGGAAGAACGATTTTAAGATATTTTGTTGCACGCATCACGGTCTGGTCTACGACATCAAACTAATGATAATCTTGAGTCAAAAGAAAATTCAGATGCATATTACACTGATAATCTAGTTAATAGAAAAATTACTAGTGAAAGGTGATTTATGTTGAGACATTCAGTAGCTGCATCATTTTTAAAGAAAATATCTGCATATTTTTCACCTCAAATAATTTTCAATTAGTAGACATTTTTCTTTTATAAAACCCCTTCGAGAAAATCGTTTCGTTGACCATGTCTCAGATTAGTCATTTTTAGAAAATTTGATAATTATTTTTGAATTTGAGCTTAAATGATTACATTAACTAATCTGACTCCCTACTGATTATCGAAAAGATAAATAGTGATTGAAAAAGTGATGAGTGTTGATATTCATCATATATTATAACACGAGACAGTATACTTAGTAAATTTCTTTAGAAATTAAAACAAGAGTTATAAAAACTTTTTGTTGGTAAAAATTCCATGACCAATTCTATTTCTATCATATTTCTATCGACTATTACTCATCAAAATCCAATATAGTATGTCAATATGTGGTATTTTAAATGGAAAATTATTCATTTTTCATTATATTATTTTTTTAGCAATAAAAAACAACCACTCTCATTTAAAAGTCCTTACGGTTATGCATGAGTGAATTACTTGGAATTTTTTATTATGTGCTTTCATGCTCATTTAAAAGTCCCCACAGTTATGCATGTATGGAACACATATCAAAATCGATTGATTAAATAAAAAAGTTGATTATGATCCCATTCAAAAGTCCTCACAGTTATGCATGGTTAGAAGATACTTGAATTCATTTTTTTTTAAATTTGAAATACTGCTAATCTCATTAAAAAAGTCCTAACGGTTATACATGGTTAGTAGATATTTAAACTCCTGATATAAATATACCACAGATAGACATAGCTATATGGTTTTGCATCATCCCTATCATTCTAAAGTGGAATATATGCCTTACAGAGTATTTATGATTTGTGTTTGATTTTTATTGAAATTTAATATTTATACTCGAATGGGTATTAATGTTGTGTTAATGTCTATCACTTTATCTCTATTTTTCTAGCACTATTACTCTTTTGCTGATAACAAAAGAGGGACAGAAAAGTTAAGATTTTAGCAAATAAAGGTCAGATATTTTATTTTAGATTTTCTATTTGCATCTAGGTACATTGGCATATTTTTATTTATTCTCATGCATATATGAAGGAGAAACTTTGTGTAGAGAGGGAGCATTCAATAGGGGGAGAGAATTGAATGACCAAAAACATTTAATAAATTCAAAATCTTATATTTATTTTTGTTATCATCAAGAGGGGGAGATTATTGAATATACAAGTACATGATTTTTGTTTGATAATAATAAACATATATATTCATTTAAATGTATTTGTTAATGTACTATTTTATTTTTCACATATTACATAAATATTTGCTGCATAAAATAAATAGCACGGAATTTAATTTCAAACAAATATTTTATTCAAACAAATATTTTATTATAATTTTGAATAGTACAAATTTGTACTCTCACTATATATAGAAAATTTCATTTATAACACATTTCAATTTACACAACTATCCTCACTACATATCGCTCATTCACTCGTATTTATCTTCGACTCTTCCAGCTTGAATCCAGCATCTGAGTTATCTGCATAATAAACACTGATGCAGCAAAATTATAAAAGAAATATTTCTGCAGTGTGAAATAAAATTTATATTTAAAAATATTATTTGCCTCGGTTATTTGGGTTGTTTGTCATCATTTATTTTGAATTCGTCATAGATGAACAACTTGTGACATGCACAGTGTATCACTGCACATGCCACAAGGCCTTGCACACCGATATACACTTGATAAAATTATAGGGACAGGTGAGCACAAGGTCAAACCCAATCAAAAGCCGGGTTCAACTCAAGTGAAATACAAATAAAGTCACGATATTAGCACAGGGTCAAACCCGAGCTATAAGCTGGATTCAACACAGGTGCAATCCAAATGTAAAAATTCAAATTATAACAAGTTTCAAATCAATAATCAATACAAACTCAAGTATGCATGAGCAAGCTTCATAAGTGCAGTCTGCAGAGTCAAACTGCAACAGCCAATGGAACTACATAAGATTCAAGTCAGTGACAATAAGGGATGCACCAGTGAAACAAGATCAGGTACAAGCATGGTGAATGCAATAAAATGGTCAGTGTAAGCGAAAGTGAAGACAAAGTAAGCCTAGCAACATGGAAGCATATGCACAACTAGCTCAACTACTTTTACAAGGCAGTTTTTTTCAAATCAATGCACATCAAGCCAGAGAAGGCTGCGCAAAGACCACTAACATATATGGTATGGATAAAAAGAGTTCATATGTACTGGCTCGAAGTAACATGTATACAACACAATGCAAACCAGAAATGAGTCAAAGCAATGCAATGACCAGAATAAACTTCAAATGGAAATATACGATGCACACTAGAGGATGCAAGACAAATTCCAAAATCATCAACGCAGTGAAGTACAAGATCAAGACACAGATGTACAAAACCAAGTAACATACACATACACACACACAACTAGATCATATACAAGAAACACAACTAAACCCAGAAATGAAGACCCCAAATACAAAGCAATATCTCAAATCAATAATCACATGCAGATATGTAGTATGAATGCAAAGCTACCACCAGACCTGACTTAAGTGTTCAGACAATACAAATATACAGCAGAGCTTGAAAGCTGTTCAATATCCAAGCTAACTACATGAAGCACATGTGCCCAGATACAATATGAACTCATGTGGAACAATTGAAGTGCAGATCATCAGAAAATGTGCAAATATACATAGGCAGTGCACATATAAACAGCGATGAACCAACAAACCATGCAAAATAAAGATGATGGCAGTGGATGTGTACATATGCATATGGTACAAACATGATGAACATCACATGAGACAAGTTACTGGACATAGGACTTCAAACAAGTACACAATATCACACAATAACAAAGCAACAGTGGTAACTACAAACTATATGGTGATACAGCAATGAGCAGTCGAGATAAGTTAATACTAACATCAAATGCAACATCAACACGTCAGTGTCAATGAAGTCAGAAAATCAAGGCATGTTTTAAGTAGCAGTTTCGAATAAAGACAGAGTTTTTAGTTTTTAGAAAGATCAGACAAGCTACATGAAGACCAATAGCAAGTGCATATCAATAATGCAAATAAAAAAATATCACAGAGAAATTTTCAAATAACCGAAGTTTCTGAAATTCAATGCCATGGTGGTCCAGAAATCGAACATTTCAAAAACGAAGCCGTGAGAATCAAATAACAAAATATACGAAATTGAACTAGTCTTAAGAAATCACAATCATTCAAGAATAATTGAATGGCCAGCTTAAAAATATCAGACGAATTCAAACATTATATTCGATCCAAAATTTAGGGTTTTCAATCATATAAAACCCATAACATCATCGGCATTTTCAACGCAGTCGAGTTCAACAACAACAGAGAAGAATAAAACTTTCAACTCGAATCAAAGTCGAAAATAATTAATAATCAGAAAAAGAGATTCACATACCTATTCACACATCAATCGAACTCGACGAACTGAAGTAGCCGAAGCAAATCAAAGAGACAATCGATCAGCAGAGTAATCAACGTGATGACATTAATTTGATCGATCAATTGAAATCGGCAAAGCCCTAATTTTCTCAAGAGGATCGAAGCAGCTAATTTTCAAAGCAACAAGGAACCCGCTGAAGAAATAAAAAAGAAAAGAGGGATTCTCTTTTATTTAAGATTGGGCCGGCTATATTATTTGGGCTTTATATTTTAAAATTAGGGCTTTGTTTTTTAATTGTTTTTCAATTTTTATTTTGTTTTTAAATGTTTGTAAATTCTAGTCGTGTGACTAGGGGACGAACTACAGTGGTGTAGTTCGAGAATGCGCAACTCAGTGGTTGAGTTGTGGTAGGGTTATGAGCATAGAGTTAGGTTAGTCGATAGCGGGTGTCGTGAATTTGCGTGTGTAAATGTCGGACTACTTAATTTCTAGTAGAAATCTTGGGGGCAGCACGTAGGCATGGTTTTGCCGAATCTGGGTAAATCTGTGTTGTTCTATTTCTGCATTTATTATTCTACTATATTTCATCAAATTATGTTATATACTTCCGCATTAAAGTTTTATAATTGATAGTATCACCCTATTCACCCCCTCTCTAGGATGAAATTGATCCTACAGTTCATAGTGGAAAAAATTGTGTTCAACACATAAATATGTCGTGTCGGCTAATTGTTAGTCCTTGAGATGATGGTTTTGATGACAACAAACTTAGGACTTGTTAAAATATAAATACTAACATTATAGTTTAGATATATATGTATATGTAGGATATAAACATGTAGGTACCAAGAATAAAGACTATACAGTATAGAGATTCAAGACTGAAGATAAGAAGATTGAAGACTCATGAGTATCAAGATACCAAGAGCTCCAGATATCAATAGTACAAAATAAGTATTGAGTCTAGAATTATGTTAAAACTTCTTGAACGCACTTACATCTATATTCGAAATTTATTTGTAGGACGAAATCCACTTCGAGCTTGTTAAAGGGAAGGAACCCTAGTGGGAAGAAACTCACGACAATATCTAGTGGAATATATAATGGTTCTATTTTGATATCCACTAATTTTATAAAAATGCTTTTTAAAAATATATATCTCTTGTTTTTTTAAAATTCAAAACTTTCTTTTCAAAAAGACATCTCTCTTGGTTTTAAATATTTTAGCCTCAAAACTATTTTTATCATTTTCAATATTTTGATTTCAGAATTGTCCTTGTTTTTAAACCATCTCTTGTTTTAAATATTTAGATTTAAAATATTTATATACCTAGATTTTAAATCACTATATAGATTAAGATTACATATATTAAAAGTTACTTTCTAAACTCTTTTATATGTTTAAACTATATTCAAATATATTTAAAAAGTTTAGAAATTGTTTTGAGAAATTATAGAAACCAATTTTAATAAGAAAATCAAAACATCAATTTTGTCTTGAGCATGTCGACATTCGTCAACCCCCCTGTCGACATGGTGTTCGTTAAATTCAAAATTCAAGTTTTCAAAAGAAGTGTCTATTCGTCGTAACCTTTCATGAAAAGATATGACAATTGCTCTATTATATATACCTGTTGTTTTGAATGAATTTTAATCATAATTTTACTTGTTATCTCTCCTCTTCATCTTCCACATTTATTCTAAAGAATCCTAAACTATACTCTGTAAAAATACCAAGTGAATCAAACTTGATTATCGCTTGTTTGATTCTCTGTCACTCTCTCCATAAGATCTCAGTGCTACTCAGAGTTATAGAATCTTTTGTAAATCAAACAGTTGAGTAAAAGGTGCGGTTGAGCCTTGAAATCAATTGGGTGTGATTGTAGCCCCAGAAATCTATTAGGTGGTCTTGTAGCCTGGTTAAATCAAGAGAGTTTTCCCTGGACTCGAATACAGGAGGAAGTACCTCGTAGCCTTGAAACCGAGGGTGTAATCTGGGAGATTATTTTAATAATAAATCCATACGATTGTACGGGGCTAGATGTAGGGTAACTCCGAACCAGTATAAAATCCTGGTGTGTACTTTCCTTTACTGCTTTTATTTAATATTTGCATTTGTGTCTGATTCTGTGATTATATTTGTGCCCGTGAATTGCATTTGTTGGTGATTAAATTACATAAGTTCAAAACGATTTAGAAAATCCATAAAATACTATTCACCCCCTCCCCTTCTAGTGTTATTCCAACCTTAAGATTCATAATCCGCATTTCTCACACTAATTACTTAGGCTAATAAAGCAATTGTCCAAGTCCCAAAAACAAAAAGGGTCCATAAAAATGTAATTGATCAACTTCCTGTCGTATTCTTATAATTTCACCTAAATATAAAATTTATCATGACTAAAAAAAGACTCTAAATGATTTAAATTTGGCATATGATTTTCAAATTAATAATAGCATGAAAAGCTAATATAACAATGAAATTAATTATAGCTCGATATTCACGTCATTCAATTATTGGTGAGTGATATTAATAGGGACATCATTCAACTGGTGTTGAGTGATACTACGAGGGAAGTCATATAATTAAAGTACATTAAATCAAATATAGCTCATTCTAAGTCATATTCAAAATCATAAATTAAGCAAGAGAATTAATTCAATGACAAATACGCACACCACACGAAAAGCAACATATATGATCAAAATGATATAAAAATGAGTTTCCTAACCAAAAATAGAAAAAAAAAGAAAAAAAAAGCTAGAATTCACACGGATGAAGTTCCTCCAATGGATTAAATGACATAACTGAATATAACTATTCATCCATATCCCATCTTAACCATTCATATGCTTCGTCGTTATGTTATTCAGGTCAACAAGCTGATTTCTATGACTGTAGGTAGCAGTTATAACCACATTCAGTTGTTGCTAAGTGATAGATCTGTATCATGTCCCCTATGTCACAATTGCAAAAAATATTAATCACCTTATGCCAAAATATATCATCAATTTAACTGAAGAACGATGTGCAATTACAGTAATCATACAGTGCAGAGCGAAAGGTTATGCGTCCTGGACTCGTACATATACGACCATTGGTCCCCTAATCAAGAATGAAATCGGGAACGTGAATCCTAACAATTAGGAAACAAAAATTTAAAATCTGGGTCATTTTTAATAAATGATAGTAAAAAGTTACACCTTTACCTGGGTATTTTCCTGGTAAACTCCTATGTTTTTCATACTGTGAAAAAAATGGACAATGAAGAATGTAGGTACATAAGATAGACTATTCATTTAGTGCTTTTGACTCCATAATGGTTTTCGAGGTAATTTTGTCGGGAGAGTCTCACCTATTTTAACAGTTCATTTAGATTGAATACATTAAACATAATGGTGTATATTAATCATACTTAAGTAACGTTGTTTCATAAGTATTCAAATTGCTCATATTTTGGTTTATTATATTAAATTCGATAAGGAGTTTAGTTCACATTTAATGTTTTAATAATTTATTAAACATGTTTAAATAATGAGATGCTAATAATTTATTAAAAGATGTTTAATTTTTGAACTTTATTTGAAAATAACATTATAAATAAACTCAGGAATAAAAAAATGAGATGCTAAAACTGAATCAACTCAAGTTTAAACGATGAACGTACTAAGTATATCTGGAAATAATGTTGTAAATTTTAAGAATACTAAAAAGAATTAGGTGTTAAAAGTGAAATCAGCATTATAATACTCAATCATAAAAACTAAGATCAAATCAATCACATTGAATAGTGCTCAAGTAAGAATCATACTAATCACAGTGGTTAATGGAGATGATGAGCAAAAGTGATACTATAATAAGGATTTAAACTACTCACATTTTCTTTATGTAAACTAAAAAGAGAAAGGAATTTAATTGAACATTTACTAGCTTAATACTTTGTTAAAACATGTTTAAATAATGTTATAAATAATATCAGGAATATCAGAAAATATGAGTTCATTCTTACGTTAAAACTGAAATCAACTTCATAAATAACATTCCTAAGATTAAGATCAAATCAATCATATTGAGTGATGCTTGCATAAAACCAAACCAGTGTCAGTTAATAAATATTTTAACTATTGCTCATGTCGACATCATACTCATTAAATCAATTTTTCGGAAAGTATAATAGGATGTAGCTAAATCATTTTGCATCTCATCGGCTCCAAAAGTGAACATAGGATAAGACCAGAAAGGAGAACATCGAAACCTAGAAAATTACACGAAAGAAGGCAAAAGACATCATATTAGTAGTGCAATTAATCCTTATAGGAGGTGATGGAAAATGCAGTATCAAAAAACCAGTGAGATCAAATTCATTCCATACAACAATTTCATATCTTCGTTAACTTATAAATACGTAACTTTTCTAGAGCTGAATGTATCCAAACAGTAATTCCTTATGGTCTACAGCTTTCCCACATATATCTTTATGTTATCATCAATTTTGACTTCATCCCTGTCATAGCACAATGGAGATTAAACAGGACTGTTCTCTGTAGTAAACAATGGTGCATTTTCCTATTGCAAGTACATAATTATTACTTAGTAACACGACAACAACTGAATGCATATTGGGTCTATCATTTGCTCTATCTTGCACACGTGCACTAAAATAGTAATATCAACAACAAGCACCGAAGTAATTTAGGCATCACATATTCTATGAGATAATC
Organism: Allium cepa; assembly: GCA_030765085.1. Lineage (NCBI taxonomy): Eukaryota > Viridiplantae > Streptophyta > Magnoliopsida > Asparagales > Amaryllidaceae > Allium > Allium cepa. The sequence goes on from CM060930.1 coordinate 149,949,287, forward strand.
AACAGCAATCTATTGAGTGGAAATGCATGAGCAACAAAACATACATAACAATACGGCTCATTTAGAAAAGTTTAAAAAATCAATCTATAACAGAATATAAATTACAGAAAAATTGCAAAAGATTAAAAAGTACTAAAGTGGTCGAAGCTTGGTATCTAAGGAGTAGCTGTTGATGAACCGAAGCAGAATAAGTAAGTTAAGTAGAGGAATCAACGCCCAGTCTGATAACCCTAATCTACAAAATCGATCAATTGCAAACTGCAATGCCCGTTCCTTTGGAAATTGCAATGCAGTGCAGTAGTAGAAATTTCCAGCAGTTGATAGCATCGGTGTTATTCGGATTTTTAACCCAGCAGGATCCAACTGGAAACAGAATAATCCCGTGACATCAGGATGGTTTAGAACTTAGCCTTAAGCAGAGAGGCAAAGGCAAGGAGTTAACGAGAGCCAAGCTATATTACTGAGACAACAACTAAGAACGAATAAACTAAGAGATCAGCATTCTTTCAGCCCAATCACCAGCTAGGCGCAAATAGCTAGCAAATTGTCATCCGAATGGAACAACGTGCGACAATACTACACAAACAACAACGACACAAAACCATGGAAACATCCCAAACTCCAAACTCCAAGAAGTATCCTAGGTGCTTGGGTCGCCAGCGACCCATACCAGATGGATCGATAGCGACCTATACAAAATGAAGGGTCGCCCTGTTAAATGGAAGAAGTGAAGAAAGGAAGAAGTATGTTCAAAAATATGTTAAGTGTATAGGTCGCTAGCGACCGATACACCATGGATCGTTAGCGACCCATGCTTTTCCACGTGTCTTCAGCGAGGCAACCAAGCAATGCAATGGCTAAGTCATTAGCTCGCGTACGAGCCAACTTTATGATTCGCTAACAACCTATGTGTAACAGCCCTAGTTTTAGCTATTTATTTTCTTTTAATTATTTTAAAATTTGGAAATATATTTTTACATAAATGGTGTTTAACAATATAGTTTAATTATTTAATTGGGAGATATATTTTATAAAATTTTGTATGTCAATAAAATTTAATAATAATTGTAGAAATTTAAGCTAAGTTTGAACGGTTAAATTTCGCGTTCAAAAGACGCGTCAATTATAGGGTATAAGCAACGTAACAAAACGTGTGTTTTTAAAATGTTATTTTTGTGAAATTTTTTGATGTTTTAGCCTGCGTCTGTTTAGCGTAGTGTAAAGATCAGGTTTTAAATATTTTTGGATATAAATTATCAGTCAGTGATTTAAAAACAAACGTTATTTCGTTATAAAGAACCAATTGTTTTATAACATTGTATACGTTTTTCTCTACATAAATATTCACCTTTCTATTTATTGTCATCAAACTAAAATCAAAATTCAGCTAAATTAAAAACAAATCACGTGTGCAACTTTTTCATAGTGTAACGCTGAAACCTTTATCCTTTGAAACTGACGAGTAAATCACACAAGTCCATTTTTCTCTGCCTTCTTCAAATTTTCGAATAACTAATCAGACATAGGCAACATTCAAGACGAAATCTGGGGAGAAAGAAATTTAGTGCATGCTTATAATCTGAAACGTGCTCACCTAATGTTCTTTCACCTACAATTTTCCCAGTCACGCAAATCATTTTGCCCATAATCAATGCATGTTTTAATTTCATCAAATAACGTTCGAATATATTTCTCTCTGACAGTTTTCCTTTGCACTTGTACACATTCACTTCAAGCCTGAAACGTGCACATCAAATTCCCTTGCTTCACCCTCGGTTTCATCAGCATTTATTTTTCCCATAATCAAGCTGCCTCATCTCTTTGCCTTCAATCACGCAGACTTGAAGGAATTCACAATGAAAAAAAAACTGATGCGTTATTCACACTTATGACCCCCTGTGAACTTCACATACATCATCTATATTTACACCAGTTCTTTTACCTTTCCACTATTTTCTTTGCCTTCACCTCCTCGTCTCACTCGAGATCCATCAGGTAATTTAATTCCTTTTTTTTTTCTAAGTCCTCTCTGTATTTTGCTTTTGCTCGGCCATCTCCCCACCTTTTGCCTATAATATAGGATGGTAGTTGAGTATGTTAGGATCTGTAGATGATTTGCCATCATTAAAAGCATACTTTGTTGGGCCTCAGTACATAGGAAGTTCTGTCGCATTTAGTCATATCATGGTGGCAGGCTTCAGTAGAAATGTTGACAGGGTTGGGATTTGATTTAGTTGAATCTGTATTTTGATTAGTTGAGTAGTTGGTTGATGGTCTGACTTAACCCATAGGATGCAATTGTGTCATAAGTTTGGCCTTTGTATCATTTTCAGTTTTAAGTGTTGATGAGTTTATAAGTTAGGATGTGAAATAACTGTGAAGCAATAGTGTAAATCTAAGTTAAATGGAAAGTGTACATATATTGAAGAGAATTAGGTGTATAATTATGATGTGCATTTGAAAAGGTGGTCTGCATATCTTTTGGCTTGAAAATTTAGTGCATATAGATATCTTAAGAAAGTCTGCATATATATATAAATTTGGTAGCAGGCTGTACATATTGGTGTCTCTGAGAACATGTTCAAACTGACATGGGAAAGATTCATGACTGGAATGGGAGAAAGAAGTAGGAGTAGTGTCTCATTCAAGTATCAGTTTGCATGAAAAGCTGGTGACATATTCCCAGTAAATGGTGCACAGGCTTGGCCACACCAGAGTTTGTAGATGCTGGAGGGAAGCAGTTGATGGGTCAAGTCTAGTGAAGTATTAAGTGGAAGTGGGGTACTAAATGATAAAGAGAGAAGTAGAGAGGAGGTGGTTGGGTCAGGTCCAGAGGAGTGATGGGTAGGTGGTTTCAGACTTGGAACAAAGGGAAGGAAGTACATAGGGACTGACTCGAAGCAACTATATTATTTTCCCGAAGCTTTAGCATATTTTTCTCGAAGTAATTTTTTTGGTGACTCGGGTAGTTGGGTTTTCTTCTGCCTGTTGCAGTTTTAGAACTGGGAAGTGGATTTAGGAAAAAAAAAAGTAAGTAATGACAAAACAAAAAAATAAAAATAAAATAAAAATAAATAATAAGACTATAACAAGAGTAGTCTGCATATATATTGAATGTTGTAGGCTGCACATGTTGGAAACTGACAGGGAGCATGCATATGGTAGTTGCAACTAGGTGATATGGATGGTGCAGTGGAGTTGTTTAGTCTGGAAAGGGTGGTGGGTTCCGGTGTGCATGTCACAGCGTGCACCTGTGCACGTTCATCTCCATCTAAACCGACTCTGGAAGGATGACAAGTCCTGTAGTTGTTTAAGTTGAAGATTTGGGGTGTTTGATGTCAAGGTTAGGGGTAGGTAGGTAGTTTTAGTTCAAGCCTTTGAGTTTGGTTGAGTAGCAGCTACAGAGAAATGCAGGGAAATTGTCTCGGAAACTTTGTTTGCAGTTGTAGACGAAATAGAGTGCAAAGCTTTGAAAAGAAGTAAGAAAAGAGAGAACTGAGAAAAGAGATGGAAACTGGGAAGATAGACATAGTAGTGGGAAGGCAGGGAGTAGAAATGGTAGGCATGAGTATCAGGTGGAAGTGAAGAATCGTGTGCACGTGTACAGGTGGGTCAATGTGTACACTTTGGGTTGGTAAGGCACGCACTGGGACTGGTGAACATAGGTTGGATCCAGATAGAGAAGAAGAGAAAAATTGGAGAAGCGGCAGAGGTATAATTATGAGGAAGTGCTGGTTTAATACGTGTACGCGTGTAAGGGTGCACATGCGCATATATCCCGACATGATAAGAAAATTCCACCTTTTGCCTTAGTCGTTTGTCTTTAGGAAACTTTGTCGTGCATTTTTAGGTTAGCACGGTTCTCTTTTTGAGTATGTTTTGGTCACGTTACACGGTGAAGTGGTCGAGCAAAGCTAACCAATTTTCGTTCTATTTTTCTTTGACCATAAATTCTAAAGTCGCGATTCAATATTTTGAATTTTTGTTCTAGATTTGAATCTAGGCGACATCCGAGAATTTTGATCGGTACCCTCTGTCGGTCTTTACCGGTGAATCGTCGTTTCGAATTCAAATTTTTCTGCAACTTCCAAGTGAGTATTTCTCACCAGACATACGTATTTATATTTTTAGTAAATTATTGCAAGTGTATGTGTAAAATTGTATTTCACTATTATCTGTCTGTAGTGTAATAGAATGATGAACCCCATTGACACCTCATCAGTATTCATCTGTTGTATTATATCTGCAGTTATATTATGTTATTGTTTATTTACTGCTTAAATCACACTGCAAGTTCCCTATTATATGTAGATTGTTATGGGCTGAAATGATAGGCCTAAATGATGATTATTGTTAAACTATTCTGTTAACTGCTTAACTGATAACTTGGGATTGCGGGTTTGAAATGATAGAACCCGGGGTATTTATAAATTACGGGTTGAAATGATATAAATCCGTATCACTTGACCTAGGCTAGAAAACTATATACAGGCCCGTGGTCCTTATAATATTTTCTGAAATATTTATAAATTATTTTTGGAAGTTAAATATTTGATTTAATATCTTTAAAGGATTTTATATTGATTTTGAATGAGTTATAAATGTTAATAAATAAATAAATAAATATTTGAATAAAATTATAGAATATAACTTATTTTGGAAAATCTGGATTTTTGAAAGAATGAGATTTCAGTTAAGAAATATATAAATAAATAAGTTATATTTGGAAATATTTATTAAGTTAAACAAAGCTACTACAGCATTCAAATGCTATCTTTTGAAATTGGACTAGTTTTACCCGTAACTTTAGGTAGCATTTCCTAAGTGCTACAGAATCTAGAATTGATTGTTTTAAATTTTATGGAATTTGATAAATTTTATTTTTAAGTTTTGGAGAATCTTAAGATATGATTTATAACTGGATTTCCTTAATAAATTTAAGATGAATATTCTGGTATTAAGTAAATTTTGAAAATAATTAATGGCTAAAATTGGAGTTTATTTATGAAATTTATGGGAATATTCAAGGCTAAAAATAAAACATTGATTTGTTGAAGGATAAAGTCCAAACTTGGTTTGAATAGTAAGTACTCCAATTGAATATATATATATATATATATAAGAATTGAAATAGTTTTGGGAACATAAAGTGATATTTAAATTATGGTTTAAACTTTAAATAAAGAAAAATTATTTGCAAAGCTATGTAAATTCTCTTCTTTACAAAGTAACCATAAAGTTAACCCATTTATTATATATACCGTTGAATATCCAAACCATTGTGTTTGGGAGTTATGGTTTTAAAGTAAATTTCCAAAATATTATGCTTCGAAGATATAATTCAAATATTTGGTTTCCAGATATTTAAAAATTTTAAGCAGTATGGTTTTTGGAAAAGAATTATATTTGGATATAACGATATCATATTGTTTTGGGTTTTAAAATGATATCGTATTTATAGTTTTGAAATGGAAAAGTTATACTGGTTTTAAGGTATAAATTGTTTTTAAATGACCACGGGTTATAATAAGATGGGTTGGCAAAGAGACCGGGATCGGATATGGACATACTCTCTGTCGATACCAAAAACCACTTTGACCAACCGTGTACGCGGTGGAGATTCCAGAATGAAGTAGGTTGGGGGCGACGGTTTCTTGAAAGGTATATACGTGGACCCGACTCCCGTGAGTTGGCATAAGGTGGCTAAAACAGGAGCGATTCTCGGATTAATGAGGTAGCTCCTCTGATCGAACGCACTTCTTCGTATACCTTTCTATTACTCTTGTGATTGTTTGGGTGCACCCTTTGATTTGGGAGTGTTGTTCGAGGTGGGCGGTTGCTGCGGCTTCGCGTTACCACCGGTCCGGATAGCAATTGGTATATCTACCCTGGCATTGCCTAGTTGTGCCGTGTCACCTACCATATCGAGCCTTGTACGAGTTTGGTTTTCTCCCGTAGCCCGTGTGGTATCCTCTAGTTGCTTCCCGATCAGGAGGAGCTATGATATTGGATGGACTACTGGGACTATTACGTGTTAAGGGCTATATGGGTAACCCCTTAATGCTAAGAAAAAAGTATGTTTATTTTATAAATAGACACTATTATAATAGCGCAATATACTACATAGTAAATAGTTTGACGGATCCTTAGAGGATGGGCGATCCCAAGCATCCTTTAAGTTACTTGCTATATATTACAGTACACTTGAATTAGCTTACATTATATAAGTATGTATGTCCTGACTCGAGTGTTTTGTTTTATTTTACGCTCGGGTCAGCCTGAGTTGCAGTTTCAGTTCCTCTCCGGAGCTAGGACATTCCGTAGACCAGTCGTGCTGCTGGAAGTTTGTTTCAGTCTTTATCTTTTCTGGAATCCCAGACTTTGAAGACTCTATCTCTATTTATGTTTAAAATTTTATTTAGGATTATAAGCAATGTAATTCCTGTTTGTTAAAGATGTATAAGTGGCTTCATGAACCACTAAGTTTTTAATTTCCGCTGCGGGATTCTGATATCTGTGTATGTGATTCTGTGATAATTTTACTGTATATTCTGAGTTTTGCCAAATTTATTCTACAACGCAGTATTTTGAACAATTCAATTCCGACATGTGCGGATGCGAAGGGTTGAAAATACTGGGTCGTTACAACTGGTATCAGAGCCTTGACTCTAGGCAAAACTTAGAATGTATGGTAAATTTGATTTATAGAATCACATTCATCCGAGTTGAATCTCTTCCTTTTCGAATTTGGAACATTCCCTGTGGTTCCAAAGTTCATTAGTGTCCCTCACTTATCATCTACTTTAGATTCTGGAGTGCTCCGTAACTCCACTTCGGATGATCTTTATAGTGAATTGGCGGTCTCGCCATTATTCTAATAAAGGGGTGAAACTCCTTTACCATTAGCATAAATTCACCGGGGATTTATATTTATCATCGGTTCATATGCTAGTATCTTTGGTTATTCTGAACTCTATCTCTTCAGAACAAAATGTGGATTTACCCAACCACATCGACCTGACTTTTTAAGTCACGGATAACCCGGTCAAGTTTGTCCGCGATTTATGTAGACTTACCCAGTCCCTTATTCGGTTATTTAATTATCAGATCTTCTGATTTCAACTTATCTTGAATTATTGGAGTTCATCAAAATTTGAATCTTTATCTTTGTTTTGAAAAATTTATTTCCATATTTGAAAATAAAATCTAATATACATATGAATATAATTTTTCAGAGTTTTATAATTTGTCAAGAAATAATAGTTTTGATTTTATTTATAATTTTGTAAACCATGTGGTTTGTCTAATATAAATAATTGAATATAAACAATGGTTATAAATTAATTTAGAAAACAGAAATGAATTTAAAAACAAGAACTTGAGAATTCTATTTTTGATGATTTCAAACCTTGGGTTTAAAAAGGTTTTAAAAAGATATATTATTTAGAGTACTTTTGTATAGAAATTGTTTTCAAAGAAATTTAAAATTTAGTGCTCTTCTCTTTGTCGCTGGAAATTAATTTCGGTGATGACTACAGCATCATCGACATTCATTTTCGAGTTTCGAAGTGGAAAGACCATTCTGTAGTCTGGCTACAGTATTTCCTTGAGATTTTAATTGATTTGAATTTCTAAAATATGGCTTAATATATATAGATATATAATTTAAATTTTGTTTGACATATTATGTATTTATTTATTTATTTATCTCTAAATGGTTTGAAGGGAATCAGAAATTCAATTCTTAAAATTTATCTTAAGGAAAAATTTCAATAAAATAAAAAGGAAAAAAATAAATAAAATTCTTGAATAAGAATAATTTCAACTTGAGATAATTAAATTTGGAAGTTTTAGTTGTATAATACCCAATCTCATTTCAATATAACTTACCTTGATTTTTCAAAAGGTTAACAATGTAATTGGATATTATACAATATAAAAAGGGATTTTATAAATAAAATTTGAGTGGTTATAATAAATGTTATATACTTAAATTTTAGTTATAAAGGATTAATAGAGGTAAATAAGAAAAGGGAATTTAAGGAATTTGTTTAAATAACCTAATAAGCAAAGTTGATTTAATATGGAACCTTAAATCCAACTGAGAAATTTAATAAAGGTTATTTCCTTAAATGAATAATTATGATTTAAATAGTTAGGATGTATTTGAATATCACTAAAATTGATAATTGAGAATTGGTTTCAAATGGAAATTTTAAGAAGGAATATCTTATTTATAAAAATAAAAAAAAAAGAATTTTAAATAAAGTGTTAGGTTATTTGTTAAAATTAAGAGTTAAGTAAAATAAGGAGCTTTGACTTAATAAATGAAGTTGGACATTCCATGCATAAAAGTTGTTCTATAAAATATAAGTAAATAATATCCAAATAAATATTTCAGAAATAGAACTGATTGGAAATACTATTATATCTACTATAGCATATTATAAGTGCTGCTGTTCTAAAAATAAAATGTTTTGGAAAATTTATAATTAAATAAATGAAATATTTTAAGGGTGTTATGATTTTAGTAGTATGTTTTCCAAATGATAATATTTATAAATTTAATGACTTTCAAAGTATTATGATTTCAAAAGAATTATGATTTCAAAGTTATTATCCTATTTTGTTTAAAACTATCTTTGAGTGTCCTTGGTTTCCCTATCTGCTACAGAATGGGGAGGCTATTGCTTATACCAGTCTGTTTAGAAATCTTTCTATAATCTTTGAAATCTTTGTTACTCATCGGGACCTGAGCACCGTTTATCACCCAGAGCCTGACAGTCAAACTGAAAAAGGTAAACCGATTCTAGTGGATCTTTTTCGTGCTTCAAATCCGGAACTATTCGTTTAAGATTCTTGTTTATCTAGCTTATCTTCTTTGTTTCTCTTCTTCCGTTCCTTTTCGAGGACGAAAAGTTCTTAAGTGGGGGAGAGTGTAACAGCCCTAGTTTTAGCTATTTATTTTCTTTTAATTATTTTAAAATTTGGAAATATATTTTTACATAAATGGTGTTTAACAATATAGTTTAATTATTTAATTGGGAGATATATTTTATAAAATTTTGTATGTCAATAAAATTTAATAATAATTGTAGAAATTTAAGCTAAGTTTGAACGGTTAAATTTCGCGTTCAAAAGACGCGTCAATTATAGGGTATAAGCAACGTAACAAAACGTGTGTTTTTAAAATGTTATTTTTGTGAAATTTTTTGATGTTTTAGCCTGCGTCTGTTTAGCGTAGTGTAAAGATCAGGTTTTAAATATTTTTGGATATAAATTATCAGTCAGTGATTTAAAAACAAACGTTATTTCGTTATAAAGAACCAATTGTTTTATAACATTGTATACGTTTTTCTCTACATAAATATTCACCTTTCTATTTATTGTCATCAAACTAAAATCAAAATTCAGCTAAATTAAAAACAAATCACGTGTGCAACTTTTTCATAGTGTAACGCTGAAACCTTTATCCTTTGAAACTGACGAGTAAATCACACAAGTCCATTTTTCTCTGCCTTCTTCAAATTTTCGAATAACTAATCAGACATAGGCAACATTCAAGACGAAATCTGGGGAGAAAGAAATTTAGTGCATGCTTATAATCTGAAACGTGCTCACCTAATGTTCTTTCACCTACAATTTTCCCAGTCACGCAAATCATTTTGCCCATAATCAATGCATGTTTTAATTTCATCAAATAACGTTCGAATATATTTCTCTCTGACAGTTTTCCTTTGCACTTGTACACATTCACTTCAAGCCTGAAACGTGCACATCAAATTCCCTTGCTTCACCCTCGGTTTCATCAGCATTTATTTTTCCCATAATCAAGCTGCCTCATCTCTTTGCCTTCAATCACGCAGACTTGAAGGAATTCACAATGAAAAAAAAACTGATGCGTTATTCACACTTATGACCCCCTGTGAACTTCACATACATCATCTATATTTACACCAGTTCTTTTACCTTTCCACTATTTTCTTTGCCTTCACCTCCTCGTCTCACTCGAGATCCATCAGGTAATTTAATTCCTTTTTTTTTTCTAAGTCCTCTCTGTATTTTGCTTTTGCTCGGCCATCTCCCCACCTTTTGCCTATAATATAGGATGGTAGTTGAGTATGTTAGGATCTGTAGATGATTTGCCATCATTAAAAGCATACTTTGTTGGGCCTCAGTACATAGGAAGTTCTGTCGCATTTAGTCATATCATGGTGGCAGGCTTCAGTAGAAATGTTGACAGGGTTGGGATTTGATTTAGTTGAATCTGTATTTTGATTAGTTGAGTAGTTGGTTGATGGTCTGACTTAACCCATAGGATGCAATTGTGTCATAAGTTTGGCCTTTGTATCATTTTCAGTTTTAAGTGTTGATGAGTTTATAAGTTAGGATGTGAAATAACTGTGAAGCAATAGTGTAAATCTAAGTTAAATGGAAAGTGTACATATATTGAAGAGAATTAGGTGTATAATTATGATGTGCATTTGAAAAGGTGGTCTGCATATCTTTTGGCTTGAAAATTTAGTGCATATAGATATCTTAAGAAAGTCTGCATATATATATAAATTTGGTAGCAGGCTGTACATATTGGTGTCTCTGAGAACATGTTCAAACTGACATGGGAAAGATTCATGACTGGAATGGGAGAAAGAAGTAGGAGTAGTGTCTCATTCAAGTATCAGTTTGCATGAAAAGCTGGTGACATATTCCCAGTAAATGGTGCACAGGCTTGGCCACACCAGAGTTTGTAGATGCTGGAGGGAAGCAGTTGATGGGTCAAGTCTAGTGAAGTATTAAGTGGAAGTGGGGTACTAAATGATAAAGAGAGAAGTAGAGAGGAGGTGGTTGGGTCAGGTCCAGAGGAGTGATGGGTAGGTGGTTTCAGACTTGGAACAAAGGGAAGGAAGTACATAGGGACTGACTCGAAGCAACTATATTATTTTCCCGAAGCTTTAGCATATTTTTCTCGAAGTAATTTTTTTGGTGACTCGGGTAGTTGGGTTTTCTTCTGCCTGTTGCAGTTTTAGAACTGGGAAGTGGATTTAGGAAAAAAAAAAGTAAGTAATGACAAAACAAAAAAATAAAAATAAAATAAAAATAAATAATAAGACTATAACAAGAGTAGTCTGCATATATATTGAATGTTGTAGGCTGCACATGTTGGAAACTGACAGGGAGCATGCATATGGTAGTTGCAACTAGGTGATATGGATGGTGCAGTGGAGTTGTTTAGTCTGGAAAGGGTGGTGGGTTCCGGTGTGCATGTCACAGCGTGCACCTGTGCACGTTCATCTCCATCTAAACCGACTCTGGAAGGATGACAAGTCCTGTAGTTGTTTAAGTTGAAGATTTGGGGTGTTTGATGTCAAGGTTAGGGGTAGGTAGGTAGTTTTAGTTCAAGCCTTTGAGTTTGGTTGAGTAGCAGCTACAGAGAAATGCAGGGAAATTGTCTCGGAAACTTTGTTTGCAGTTGTAGACGAAATAGAGTGCAAAGCTTTGAAAAGAAGTAAGAAAAGAGAGAACTGAGAAAAGAGATGGAAACTGGGAAGATAGACATAGTAGTGGGAAGGCAGGGAGTAGAAATGGTAGGCATGAGTATCAGGTGGAAGTGAAGAATCGTGTGCACGTGTACAGGTGGGTCAATGTGTACACTTTGGGTTGGTAAGGCACGCACTGGGACTGGTGAACATAGGTTGGATCCAGATAGAGAAGAAGAGAAAAATTGGAGAAGCGGCAGAGGTATAATTATGAGGAAGTGCTGGTTTAATACGTGTACGCGTGTAAGGGTGCACATGCGCATATATCCCGACATGATAAGAAAATTCCACCTTTTGCCTTAGTCGTTTGTCTTTAGGAAACTTTGTCGTGCATTTTTAGGTTAGCACGGTTCTCTTTTTGAGTATGTTTTGGTCACGTTACACGGTGAAGTGGTCGAGCAAAGCTAACCAATTTTCGTTCTATTTTTCTTTGACCATAAATTCTAAAGTCGCGATTCAATATTTTGAATTTTTGTTCTAGATTTGAATCTAGGCGACATCCGAGAATTTTGATCGGTACCCTCTGTCGGTCTTTACCGGTGAATCGTCGTTTCGAATTCAAATTTTTCTGCAACTTCCAAGTGAGTATTTCTCACCAGACATACGTATTTATATTTTTAGTAAATTATTGCAAGTGTATGTGTAAAATTGTATTTCACTATTATCTGTCTGTAGTGTAATAGAATGATGAACCCCATTGACACCTCATCAGTATTCATCTGTTGTATTATATCTGCAGTTATATTATGTTATTGTTTATTTACTGCTTAAATCACACTGCAAGTTCCCTATTATATGTAGATTGTTATGGGCTGAAATGATAGGCCTAAATGATGATTATTGTTAAACTATTCTGTTAACTGCTTAACTGATAACTTGGGATTGCGGGTTTGAAATGATAGAACCCGGGGTATTTATAAATTACGGGTTGAAATGATATAAATCCGTATCACTTGACCTAGGCTAGAAAACTATATACAGGCCCGTGGTCCTTATAATATTTTCTGAAATATTTATAAATTATTTTTGGAAGTTAAATATTTGATTTAATATCTTTAAAGGATTTTATATTGATTTTGAATGAGTTATAAATGTTAATAAATAAATAAATAAATATTTGAATAAAATTATAGAATATAACTTATTTTGGAAAATCTGGATTTTTGAAAGAATGAGATTTCAGTTAAGAAATATATAAATAAATAAGTTATATTTGGAAATATTTATTAAGTTAAACAAAGCTACTACAGCATTCAAATGCTATCTTTTGAAATTGGACTAGTTTTACCCGTAACTTTAGGTAGCATTTCCTAAGTGCTACAGAATCTAGAATTGATTGTTTTAAATTTTATGGAATTTGATAAATTTTATTTTTAAGTTTTGGAGAATCTTAAGATATGATTTATAACTGGATTTCCTTAATAAATTTAAGATGAATATTCTGGTATTAAGTAAATTTTGAAAATAATTAATGGCTAAAATTGGAGTTTATTTATGAAATTTATGGGAATATTCAAGGCTAAAAATAAAACATTGATTTGTTGAAGGATAAAGTCCAAACTTGGTTTGAATAGTAAGTACTCCAATTGAATATATATATATATATATATATATAAGAATTGAAATAGTTTTGGGAACATAAAGTGATATTTAAATTATGGTTTAAACTTTAAATAAAGAAAAATTATTTGCAAAGCTATGTAAATTCTCTTCTTTACAAAGTAACCATAAAGTTAACCCATTTATTATATATACCGTTGAATATCCAAACCATTGTGTTTGGGAGTTATGGTTTTAAAGTAAATTTCCAAAATATTATGCTTCGAAGATATAATTCAAATATTTGGTTTCCAGATATTTAAAAATTTTAAGCAGTATGGTTTTTGGAAAAGAATTATATTTGGATATAACGATATCATATTGTTTTGGGTTTTAAAATGATATCGTATTTATAGTTTTGAAATGGAAAAGTTATACTGGTTTTAAGGTATAAATTGTTTTTAAATGACCACGGGTTATAATAAGATGGGTTGGCAAAGAGACCGGGATCGGATATGGACATACTCTCTGTCGATACCAAAAACCACTTTGACCAACCGTGTACGCGGTGGAGATTCCAGAATGAAGTAGGTTGGGGGCGACGGTTTCTTGAAAGGTATATACGTGGACCCGACTCCCGTGAGTTGGCATAAGGTGGCTAAAACAGGAGCGATTCTCGGATTAATGAGGTAGCTCCTCTGATCGAACGCACTTCTTCGTATACCTTTCTATTACTCTTGTGATTGTTTGGGTGCACCCTTTGATTTGGGAGTGTTGTTCGAGGTGGGCGGTTGCTGCGGCTTCGCGTTACCACCGGTCCGGATAGCAATTGGTATATCTACCCTGGCATTGCCTAGTTGTGCCGTGTCACCTACCATATCGAGCCTTGTACGAGTTTGGTTTTCTCCCGTAGCCCGTGTGGTATCCTCTAGTTGCTTCCCGATCAGGAGGAGCTATGATATTGGATGGACTACTGGGACTATTACGTGTTAAGGGCTATATGGGTAACCCCTTAATGCTAAGAAAAAAGTATGTTTATTTTATAAATAGACACTATTATAATAGCGCAATATACTACATAGTAAATAGTTTGACGGATCCTTAGAGGATGGGCGATCCCAAGCATCCTTTAAGTTACTTGCTATATATTACAGTACACTTGAATTAGCTTACATTATATAAGTATGTATGTCCTGACTCGAGTGTTTTGTTTTATTTTACGCTCGGGTCAGCCTGAGTTGCAGTTTCAGTTCCTCTCCGGAGCTAGGACATTCCGTAGACCAGTCGTGCTGCTGGAAGTTTGTTTCAGTCTTTATCTTTTCTGGAATCCCAGACTTTGAAGACTCTATCTCTATTTATGTTTAAAATTTTATTTAGGATTATAAGCAATGTAATTCCTGTTTGTTAAAGATGTATAAGTGGCTTCATGAACCACTAAGTTTTTAATTTCCGCTGCGGGATTCTGATATCTGTGTATGTGATTCTGTGATAATTTTACTGTATATTCTGAGTTTTGCCAAATTTATTCTACAACGCAGTATTTTGAACAATTCAATTCCGACATGTGCGGATGCGAAGGGTTGAAAATACTGGGTCGTTACACTATGGTTTTGGCTCGGATCGTGAGCTAAACCCCACCCCTCCCTCCTCCCCCCGGGGTCGTTCTATACCTACCTGCGATCAGTTGGTGAAGTGGCCTGGCCCAGTAGTCCTCTTATCTCGATAAATACACTCCTGCCTGCAACATAAAGGGGATCTTCTCTGGACTGGCGGCTGAAACTCTGTTGGAAACATTCTTCACTCTCTACTTTCCTCACAATAATTTCTAAAGGAATTCGCTATGGTTCTCCAGTGGATTCCAACTCTAGGGATTCAATCTATTTAAGGATAATCAAAGCCTTGTAATCAAACACTTGTAACAGCAATCGATCTATAATAAAACTATAATGTGGACATAGGCTTCGTGAGCAGCCGAACCACTATAAAAATTCCTTGTCCTCTTTCTTTTACCGTCTTTTTCTATACATGTAGTTTGTGGTATTGCTCTGTCAGAACAGAGTTGGTGCTTTAAAATTCAAACTAGGATGTTGATCCATTTTCTGGGTTAACAATCGGTAATCAAGAGACAGTGGATGCTTAGTGTGGACAGTGGATTGTCGACGATGATGAGGTTATTATTTGGGTAATTCGGTTTTCTATGTAGAGATTGGAGATTGGAGAGGTGCGATGGAATGAAACGCAAAAGGATAGGAGAGCAGGTAAAAGGATATTTTAGAAAATGAAAATAAGGGACGCAACCCTAAAGTAAAACTTAATACATAAAACATGCTCCTCATAAAAAAGATATAAATTACATTCCTATTTTCAAATACTACAGTTTTCTTCTCTACAATAGCCATCTTCTCCATTGCAGAATGTTGATTCTTCATATATGGATGTTATTCTCACATCTATAATAAAAATTTGTATTACATTAATTATCAATCTTTAAAATGCAATAACTTCTTGTAGAACCGGCGGACCGTTTTCACCATTAACTCACAAATTTTACTATCTTTTTAACAAGTAGTATTGTGCATATGTAAAAACAACGGCATGACAAGCTACTCGCGAATCCAACTATATGGTATAATTGCAATTATTTGGTATGATTAAATTGATATTTTTCAAATTGATGCAATTATATGGTACAATCGCCGTTAAATTGATGTTTTTCAAATTTCTGTAATTATATGGTATGATTGCAGACAATTCAGCAATTATATGCAACTATATGTAGTAGTTGAAGACATTTCTGCAACTATACGTAATAATTGCAGAGTAGACATGTTTGCAATTATATACAATAACTGCAACTGTATGCAATAATTGCAGACAATATAATTGCAGAAATGTCTGCAATTATATGCAATAATTACAGATTTGAAGAAAAATCGAAGATGTTCAAAATTTGCAGAATTGTCTGCAAATATATGAAATAATTGCACATTTACTGTAAATATGATTTTTTGGTATCAACAATGGATCTTATTTTAAAAATAATAATTTTTTTTGATTTTTTGGTGAAAACGGAATGCTGATCCGATATTTCTGTAGAAAGTTATACGCATTTGAAATGTTAAAAACGTAAAGTGTATTTGGGTCTTTGTGCGCATGTGAATTTGAAAACAGAGATCGGAAACTTATTAAAAGACAGAATAATGTTTTTTATATTTTCAAACCTTACCGGGGATATATGTCAAACGCGCCTTTTTAGAAATTTCCAAAAGACACGGTCGAAAGCAGCATAACGAATTCTTATTATTAGTAGTACAAGTACAGATGACGTAAAGTTTGGTTTTGTTGTACCTGATTAGCTAAAGCTAATATTTATGGTTCCTAGAAATCATATTTTAGTTCGATACTGGATAATGTGTGTGAATATTAATTGTATTCTAATATAGACAATGTGTGAACTCTGCGTTCTTAACAATTCTTTTTTACTTACTTTGATTGCATAATTCATATACCAAACATGTTCATCAATATAACATATAAATATCAAAATAAAACCCACCTTATAGTTTAATAGACAGTACATATGACTGGAGCTACCGTTTGTGAGAGATAAGATCAGTTTGTATATTCAAAAATCCTTTTAGTTTTAACTTTTGATAATGCAGGGATGATCTAAAATTATCATGGCAGTTAAGAAGAAAGAAAGATGGAACAAGGTGGCTACATGGAGGAAGAATTCTTTTGGAAAAAGGTTAGAATTTACAAGAAACGAGCTATAGGTCTCTATTTTTGATGTTGTTATAAAAAAAGTCCCTTTAGATATAAATATGTAAATTTAGTCTCTATTTTACGAAAAATAGAAAACCAAGGTGCTTTGCGTTTTTCTAACAGAAAATGCAAGCTGGCTATCAACTTTTAGACTTTAATATTATTTTTTTAATTTTGAAAATTTTATAATTTTTGAGAAGCGTAAGTTAACTCGTGCTTTCTATCAGAAAAGCGCAAGCTAATTTGCGTTTTTATTTTGAATTTTTTTTGGAACTTTTGAAAAATTCAAGTTCAAGCTAGTTTGTGCTTTTTGATTTTTAAATTTTTTAAATTTTCGGTAATTTTGAAATTTTTGAAAAATGCAACTTTAAGCTAGTTTGTGCTTTTTGATTTTTAAATATTTAAAAATTTTGGAAATTTTGAAGTTTTTGAAAAGCGCAAGTTAACTCGCACTTTTTATCAGAAAACGCAAGCTAGTTGCGCCTTTTCATTTTGAATTTTTTTTCTGAAAATTTTGAAATTTTCAAAAAAAATTTTAATTTTTAAAAAGCGTAAGTTAATTTGCAATTTTTATAAAGAAAGTGTAACATAGTTTGCGCTTTCTGATTTAGAAAAAATAAAAACTTAATTTATATACTCATTATCAAAAGGACTTTTCTTACAACAACATCAAAAACATAGATCTTCGATGCAAAGGCCCTAAAACTTATTTTAACATCAATATCCAAACATTTTTCCTTATATACTTTTCCACTTGCTTTTAATGGAAGGTTTATGCTAATGATAAGCTTTAAGTGAACATGCAGAGATATCAGGAACAACTAAAAATAAGTCATGTTGCATAAATCATGTAACTGAGTTCAATATTACAATAGCTAAAGTTTTATGGAAGATTTTCTGAAAATGAGACTGGGCATTAGAACTGAATTTTCACAAAAATGGAGTAATTTAACATTAGCTTAATATGTGCGAGTTATGAGTTGTTCTATTTACAATGAAACATGTGTACTTTTCTTTAATTAAGCTCCTTAATTTCGTCCATTATATCTCTATTTTTGCATACTATTTCCATAATCACGTCCGTTTATATGTGTGTTTTGTTGTTATTTTGCAACTTTAAAACAAGATACTAATGACCCAAATAAAAAAAGAAACGAGTACTAGTAATAAGGGTAATTTTTCAATAATTTTTGGATAAATACACCTTCACAAAATTATCAAATGTGCATCAAAAGACTGAAGACAACGGTGCTGCCATAATGCACATCCCAACATTTGAAGTTATTATTTACTAATTGATCTCTCTTTGTTTATACTAAAATTTCATATTATCATTTGGTTCTCTTTTTACTATGAATGTGTGGTTCATCAATTTTTTATTTTTTATAACAGAACTTAACTTATAATAAGAAGCTGAAGTTAACAGCAGCATGCATTGCTACCTAATGAACTTATCAATGATGATGCTTTTATATTCACACCTCAACCCAGAACCAAAATTGTTTAACTTGTTCGATTTGACGCATATTTTCTGTAATTATTTGACAATGTTTTGAAAACTTTAGTAACCCTACAAAGTTATACATATAATTTTCCTTTTACATTTTATTTTTGTATTTGTTATGTACATATGCAACAATTATCAATGTTATGTTGTGCTTAATGCGGTTATTGGTTACCCTAAATGATTATTTTGGTTTAATCAAGCAAAGCAAACATTTCATTTTATACTAGTTAAGACAAAAGGAATGCATGAAGCATCGACCATTTAATGATGTAACAAAAGAACCAAAGTCTATAAGCAACTACATAGTAGAAAAGGTTGCTTTATAGGGCTTACGTATTGAACTGTGTTCGGGATTTATCATTAGCACATCATTAAATACATTTTTTTATAGAGAAGGAATAGTTTTTTTTTTGAATGAGGGTAAAAAGAGGGCCCAGCCCAAATACAAAACAGGTATAGGGTAAAAACCCCAATACACCCGATACCAAACATAAACAAAACACAAACCCTAACCGACAATCTCATATCTCAAACACCAGCAAAAGCAAACAAAAGAAAAAAAAATAGGCGACCGATAGTTAACTATCGCCTCCTCCATTCTTCTCTTCATTGCTATCTCCACCACCAAACTTTACACAACTGCTTTCGCCTCTCTCCCAGTACGAGAGGCATTTGTTAAACTTACCTCTCATACCAATAATCTCTTCGTTAGTAAAATTATAATTCTGATGAGGTTGCTTTCTGTTGAAATCAACAGATCTGTTGTCATAGCGACTCAGATCTGTTGATTTATACTTCTGAGAAGCATTGCGCGCTTGATTGGTGTTCTTTTAAGCTCTGTTGGAAATCTTTTCATGGTTGGAGACAGAGTTGACTCTGTTGTCGGCACTAGATGGAGAAAACTCATCAGATAACAAATTGCCCATCCTAAGATGCTTTGGATGAGAAAGAATTTGTTCTAAATGCTTACTACCAGCTTCGAAACTCCATCCATCAGCTAAAATAGCGAAATTGGCTTGATCTTTCATAATTTTCTTAGATTTACCAAGCAAAATCTGATAGTCAGTTTCAATTCTGAACCATAATTGCTCTTTACTGCTGCTAGCTTTGTTATGAACACGTGAATTTCTTTCTCTCCATATGTGATAAACTGCAGTAGTGATATAAATGTGAGTTTGATCTCTTTCGTAAGATTTCCTTTTGAACTTATTGTTCACCAGCTGAATAATATGCTTGAGTTCTAAAATAGTGTTGGTATGAATATCCAGGATAGCTTTAATATGACTCCATATAAACTGAGAGTAACTGCAGCAAAAAAATAGATGATTAGAACTTTCATTATCTAGACTGCATAAGGAACAGAGTGAACTTGAGGTATTACTCCATTTATTTAATCTGTCCCAAGTTGGCAATTTATTATGTAAAGCAAAAAAAGTACAATAAGCCATCTTGGGGTTGTTCACTCTATTCCAAATACAATCATATCGATCAACTTTGGTGACTTTATTTCTAATGGCATTCCAAGTATTTTTGAAAGAGAATTACCCTTTATTATCTGCTTTCCATGTCCAGTAATCAGAGTCTGCATTATTATCAATAATAAACTTACAGATTTCAGAACTGTGAGGAAAAGTAATTGGATGAATATGAGGTTGCCACTGATTGTCAATAATAATAGAAGACACTGTAGCATTAGGGTCCCCAAAAATAACTAAATTACTCCAGCCTATTTTATTGACAAATGAGTCATTATGGAACCAGGGATCAAACCACAAACTAGTTTCATTACCTGATTTAAAATTTCTATCCAAAAGAGACTTACCAATATCTCTGCAGTGTAAAATATGTTTCCAAGTATTAGACTGCTTACTGTTTGGATTAATATTCCAGAAATTACCTTTTCTGAGATATTTAGCCTTCATCCAATTTGCCCATAGAGAATCTGCACTCAAAAATCTCCAAAGCAATTTTAAATGACAAGTAAGACTAAGATCTTTCATGTTTCTAATGCCAAACCCACCTTCATCCTTAGGTTTACAAACCGTATCCCAACTAATTTTGTGGTATTTACCACTCCACAAAAAATTTGCACATCTGTCATCTAGTTTTTTAATAGAAGCAGCTGAGATATGAATAGTTTGTAACCAGTATAGAATAATAGCATAAACAACAGTTTTGACAAGTTCAACTCTTCCTGCAATAGATAAGAGTTTACTAGACCAAGTTTCCATTCTATCTTGAATTTTATCCAATAAGATAGCACAGTCAGAATCCTTTAATTGATTTACAGATAATGGTAAACCCAGATATTTAATAGGGAGATTACCTTCAGAAATATTAAGAACTTCAAGAAAATCATTTTTATAGCTGTTGAATTTACTGAAATATGCTTTACTTTTATCTGTGTTTATTTGCAGACCAACATATTTAGTCAGTTTATCAAAAATACTTTTAATGGAAATAGCATTTTTCCTATTGGCCTTAATAAAGACCATTAAATCATCAGCATAAATGAGGTGAGTAATACAAGGTTGGACCCTATTTATGGGATTAATATTCCCTTTAATAGTTTCTATTTCAATTAAAATAGAAAAGTATTCCATCACCATAGTGAATAAGTAGGGAGACAGGGGGTCACCTTGTCTAATACCCCTATTGCTATTAATAAAACCTACTGGTTTACCTTGTATAAGAATAGAGAAGGTAGGAGTGTCAATACATTTCATAATTAGATCACAGAATTTGCTAGGAAAACCCATGCACTTCATGATATGAAAAATAAATTGCCTATTAACTTTATGATAAGCTTTCTGAAGATCAATCTTTAAACACACATTGTCACCTTTTTTTGTATTAAAATTCCTAACCATCTCGTGGGCTAACATAGAATTTTCAGATATTAGCCTACCAGGAACAAAAGCACTCTGATTTTCAGAGATGATGAAAGGCAAAAAAATGTTTAATTCTGTTGCTTAAAATTGTAGAAATGATTTTGTATATGAAATTGCAGCAAGAAATTGGTCTATAGTCACCAATATTAGATGAATTTTTCTTTTTAGGAACAAGAGTAATAAAAGTGTGATTTATGCTCTTAAGTAATTTACCTTTATCCATAAATTCATTGATGACTTCATAAATTTGATTTTTAATATTAACCCATTGATTTTTATAGAACTTTGTATTAAAACCATCTGGACCTGGACTTTCGTTATCACCTGCTTTGAAAATAATATGTTTTATTTCCTCTATAGAAACATGAGCAAGTAGAATATCTGAAGCATTGTCTTTCAAAATATTTTTACTAATAATATGAGGAAAATCTTTAGCACCAGACTCATTAAAGTAAAGGTTTTCAAAATACTCAATAGCTTCATTAGCAATTTTGGAAAAATCATTTGAAATATTACCAGACAGATCTATGATATTGCCAATATGGTTAATATGCTTTCTGTTGCTCATTTTGGCATAAAAGAATTTTGTACAATTATCCCCAAAAATTAACCAATCAACCTTGGCCTTTTGTTTGGCATTTACTGTATTTTTATAGATTTCAATAGAAAGACTTTTCTGATTATTAAAAAAACTGCTGACAATATTCAGATTGCCTGGATCATTATCCACTTGGCTCTGAAGAATTTTACCCTCCTTTCTAAAAAAATTCAGACTATTATTATTATCACTATTATTTTTATTCCAGATTTTGATATTAGATTTAATATTTTTCAAAAGCATACAAAACTGAAATTGTTTGGTGCCACTACATGAAAAGTTTAAACTATTTTCCATCAAATTATTAAAATTCTCTTCCAGCACCCAACTATTTTTAAATCTAAAAGGGGCAGCTTTCTTATTTAAATTAATATTGTTGGAAAGGTTTATCATAAGAGGGGTATGATCACTAGAATTTTGCTCAAGAGTTGAATATATAAAATCAGAAAAATTATTTGAAAATTCCTTGTTGATTAAAATTCTGTCCAATTTACAATGAATGTTTTTAGCCAAACCAGATTTCCAAGTAAACTTATTACCACTAGTATTAGGTTCCATAAGACCAGTGTTTAAAAGAAAATTATTAACTATATCAAATTTGCTGTGAGGAATTTTTTTACCACCAAATTTCTCAGAAACATGAAACACAGTATTAAAATCTTCCAAAATAATCCAAGGGAAATTATATTTTGAGCTCATAGCAGTCAATTTATGTCATAAGTCATTTCTTTCAGTTTCAAAATTACTGCCATAAATGCTAGTAATTTGAATCAAGAAACCACCAATATTTTTGAATTGACAATCTATGAACTGTTTGTCTTTAATTATATTTAAGTCAGTCCAAATATTAGAATCCCAAATAACAATGATTGTAACTGTAAATAACAATGATTCTACCTTTACAGTTACAATCATTGTTATTTGTATATTTCCAGTTACTAGATAACTTTAAACAGAATCTCTCATAACTTTCATCATTAAGTTTGTTTTCAAGAAGAGCAACAATGGTAGGTTTGTAAATATTGATCATATATAAAATATCAGACTGCTTAGCAGGGGAATTCATACCCTTGACATTCCAGACAAACACAGACATAATAAAAATAATAGGAGAAAATCAGATGGTACCTGATACAGAGGAACTCTTACCTCTTCTCTTATTACCAACACTCTTGGCTTTTAACCTAGTTGACATCTCATCCCATTCTGGATTAATGGAGATGTATTTTTGTTTAAAAACCTTTTTCTCTTGGTTGTCCTTTATTTTACCAGTAGCCTTTGGTTTTGGAATGTGTAACTGAGAAATGTCAAACTGGTCTGCAGCTTCTATCATATCTAATTCATTATTTTCTTTATGTTCTATAACAGGAATCTTAATCAGAGAAATATCGAAAGCTGTGCGAGGCAATGTAGAGTCAGTGAGCTCTTCTATTGCAACCTGCTTCAAGGGAGATACCTTCTTGCGAGGCAATGTTGAGTTGATAACCCTGTTCTCAATATCTGCAGCAAATTCCGAATGAGACTCCATTAATTCTGAAAAATTATCAATTTGACTATTATCTTTATGCAAGCTTTTATGTATATTTGTACCATCAATCTCTGCAGCTAAACATGGCTCTGAAATAGGAGGGGTTTCAGAGCTAAAGACCTTATCATTAATATTCCCCTCCATAACATGCTGATTCATAACCTTTACATCATTATTGGATTCTTTATACTGATGAACTTTCCATACTGTGATCTGATCTTCTTGATCGGTGAGCACCACGGTATTATTTTCTTGATCGGAAATGATATCTTCTTGATTCATCCGGTCATTATCTTTCTGACTTCTTGATTGATTTATAAACTCTTTAATAGAATTTGGCTCTTGCACATCATCTGAGATATCTTCTTGAATGCCTTTTTTTGAATTACTAGTTCTGGGTATCCACTTTTGTATTGGATTGCACTGCTCTATGGTGTGACCAAAACATTTACAGATATTACACTTCGGTGGAATCCATTCATATTCCACTTTCTGTAGGATGTTTTCACCATTATACAAAGTTAAATTGATCTCCTCTGGAAGTTCATCAGTCACAGAAACTTCCACAAGAAGGCGAGCGTAATTCAATCTTGTCTTTAAGGTAGTAGCTGCGTCCATTTTAATGGGTTTTCCTATAATACTGTCCATGATACTAAAAGCTTCTCTATCCCATAGTTTTAGATTGACACATGGTAATCTTATCCAAATGGGCATAGATGTTAACAAATCTCTGTCCATTTTCAGAGAATCAGACCACTTTCTCACTATGATGAGTTTGCCATTATAGAAAAATGGTTCATTCTTTAATACTGAAGTGCAATCTAGAGAGTCTTTGAATTTGACAAGAAAGAATCCGTTCTTTCTTGTAAAAACTTCAAAATCGCCGATCGGCTTCCACACTCTTTGAATATAAGACTTAAAAAACATATAGTATGGTTTGGTGCCCACTACATAAACAAGAATGGAGTTATTCCATGATTCTGTGGCCCTTTTACATACCTCTTCCTTTACCAGACCATACTTTTTGTTGTTAATCTTGATCGGTGCAATATGCTCTAGATTGCATTCTTCATCATCAGGTTCTTGAGGCTGATCAGCAACAATATCAGCTCAGGATTTGCGGCCTTGATCTCTATTCAGTGAGATGGCTATTGGTTTTTTGATTGGTGGCAAGATTTGGTCGTTCTTTGTAGAAGGCAAATCATCTCTTCCTTTCCTGCTGCCTCTATGAAACCCTGATAGCAACTCCTGCGATTTCTTGGCCTCTTTTCTCTTTTGCTGTTTAGATTGGACCAAAGTAAAACCATCATTATCAACATTAGCAACCCCTGATGGCTTTCTGATGTGAGATGACTCAGGTGGTCTGATTAGAGAGCATTGAGAGAGATTAGAGGAAAGATGAGGGAGATGATTTTCCCCATGGCTGAAAGGAAACCCTAGATTTCAAAATTAATAGAAAAAAAAAAGGAATAGTTGGCAACATCATAAGAAAACAACTAGTGTAGGGTTTTATCATTAGCACAATCTTTTTATAAGTTGCATGCTAAAATAAGGTTAGTTAAATGATGGACAAGCTATATGTACAGGACATTAAACTTTCAGTCTACTGCTGGAGTTTTTGGGGAAGGTGTTCGGGTATGTTAAGCAGGATTGAAAGGACCATGTGGAAAAGGTGTACGGGTATCTCAAGCCTGTGCATGTGGATCCTTTGAAAGGGGGATTCAATCATGGTGACGAAGCTTTTAGGGTGGAGGTAGAAGGTTGGATTTATGTAGCTGGTCAAGATTGGACTGAAAAAAATACACCCAATCCAACTACCCAACTTACCCCAGAAAATAAATCGATTGAATTAAAACCATTTAACTATGGAATTTTTGGGTAAGCCCATTTAAACCAATCAATTAATTGGTTTAATGGGTCTGGCCCGCATAGCAAATTAACCCAGCAGAAATTTTAGCCATTACTCTTACGTCTTTGTCAAATTCCAGATCCATCAAAAAAAGTAGGGTTTTAAGTGCAGCTGCATTCTTGTTCTGGAAAATTTAGCGAGGAAATTGAAGTTAAAGAATTGAAAGTTGTATGAAAATGTAGCTGGAACGAGCCGTCGAAGCCACTTGGTTCAATTTTATTTGCTTTTGAAACTCGTCTCCATTGCTAGCAGTATTTAGTGACATGTTACATTTTGTGCTGTGATAAATGCATCATGTTATGGATTTCTTTTTACCCAAAAAAAAGGTATGTTTCTTATTTTATCCAGCATGGACGGTACCATACTACTGAACGACAATATAGAATGGTTCAGAAGATTATTTGGTTTTTTCGAAACAACACGTACGAACGGCGGTAGAAGACCGTTCAACGGTATAAGATTTGAAAAATGTCGAGTTAGGTTCGTAAGTAGAAGACCGTTCGACAATATGAAGTTGTTTGCTGAATGGATAACATGAAAATAATTGGTGGGTATCTTGAAGTGTGTAATCGTATAGTGTCGGGTAAAATGCAGAATGGGTAGAAATAAGCAAATAGCGTAGTGCGTTTAGCACAGCAATATATTTTCAAATAAGTTGGCTTCCTAATTAAGTTGAACTTAGTCCAGGAAGGTACTCGACTTGAAGTATTTCGTCAAAAAAAGAGCCATTCGCAGATAATAGTCATGTATCCTGAACTGTACAGTCATTTTAGCAAGCAACTGTTTTGGATTCTAAATAGTCATACGAAATAACAGAACAACAAGATTTAATTTTGAAGATTTGTTGCTTGCATTTACTGAATACTCACGTCCAAATTCTATTAATTCCGTGGTTTTATACAAGTCCTTGTCCAATTACAGTGGACTATTTAGTTTTACTCAATGCTAGGATTAATCACCATCGGTCTACAGTGGAATGTGTTTTATTTTTTTAATTACATATATAGCTTCTGGAAGAGGTATGGGCATTATCTGATTCCTAGTGAAAGGATTTCTGTCTCTGAGAGTTTTAACATTTCAATCAATTCTGACTTGTTTTATACATCTATCTATATTGATCATATTTACTAGGCTCTTTGCATCATTAGTTAAAGTTAAAGAACTGCATAAAGATGCGTCTTGGATTGAAACATAATGTCTCAAGACCATAACTTCCAATCCAAACGTTGTGAAATGTGGATTTGTTGCCGCTTCATAATAAATAAGTAGCCCACCTTTCAATAGTACATGCACATTATTATTTACCAGCAAATATGCCCAATTTAATAGTGTCAATAATAATGATTATAACATACATGTTCGGATTTCGGTGTACTTTAAAATTGATTAATCATGAAACATTAAATCTGAATAAGTGATCCATATTAATTTGATTGAAAAGAAATCAGAGAAAAATAAATGAATTAACGGAAGTCATACCAGAATCTACAGTTGCTAATTAGAAAAGTAATTTTGGTTTGATTTTCCATATTAACATAAACTTTAGATGTTATATTAGATTTGAATACATAGGCTGCTTTCATGAACTGATGAAGAAAAAGAGTAGATCTAAAACATAAGAGTTGGATTCAATTTTTCAAATTGACATAAAGCCTAAATCTGAATTATTTTCGTAGAAGAGATTAAAAGAATAACATGGCTTGTGTAATTTGAGAAGCATAACCCCTTATTTATATTTTATTTTCTAATTTGACCCTTCAATAAATTAAAGTTACCCCGGTATCGCATTAATACCATGACAATTATATTCTTAAGTCTTTTAACTGTAACTCATAATTTGACCACTTTAGTTTCGTTTTACCCCAAAATAGCACAAAACATTTATTTTACATATATGTTCCACACGTTGGAATTTTCCAACAATCTCTCCTGTGCCATATATGTAATCAATGTTGTCAATTCGGGATTTAAATCGTAAATCATAAAGTTCGAAATTTGAATCGAATCGGGATTTAAATCGTAAATCATAGATTTAAATGTTTTATATGTTAATATTTAAAGTTTATACATATTAGTTAAAAATTCATGTCAACCTTAATAATAAATTACCATGTAATATTATCTTTTTTCAATTTTAATGATTTTATAGCAAATATATAACTTCACACTATAATTCAGACTAACTTCACAAAATATTACCATGCCGTAAAAAGAAATCTTCTTACTGTACAATTTAATTTGTAAAAGACAAAAGCTTACAAAAAAAATTAGTTTGACTTCACAAGTTACAAGATTGACTTTTAACCTAATTTAATTGGCTATTTATGTGGTGAAAAATCGAGAATAATGTATAGCTTGCTATACATAGCTTACTTTATACGAAAGAAAACCCAACTTCATAGTAAAACACATGGACATACCTTACTGTAAAAATACATTACTTTACGCCAAAATATATTACTTTTCCACTAATTTCTTAATCAACCGAAAGAAAAACCTAAATTCAAAAGATAAAAATACAGCGGAAAGATGAGTTGCAGAAAGAAA
The DNA here is from genome assembly GCA_030765085.1 of Allium cepa. Lineage (NCBI taxonomy): Eukaryota > Viridiplantae > Streptophyta > Magnoliopsida > Asparagales > Amaryllidaceae > Allium > Allium cepa. The sequence continues at coordinate 149,977,108 of CM060930.1, forward strand.
AACCCTAATTCTTTCTTACCTTCAGCAACTTGCAAGAAAAACCCTAATTCTTTCTTACCTTCAGCAACTAGCAATGCCAGGTCGGTCTTTTTTTTCCTTGTTGCCTTTCATTTTTCTTCTTCTCTGAGTCTTTTTTTTTATTTTGTTTTCTTGATTTTATTTTTCTGGGTTTCATTGTTAATTTTACTTCCTTATCTTTTAACTTCCTTTCGCTTCGGTTTGGGATACGACCTTTCTAGAGGTTCTGTAAGTATCAATGGATCTCAAAAATTAGGGTTTCAAACGAATAGATCTGAGCGGTCTTTTCAATTTGGTAAAAGATCGTATGATTTTATGAATACACGATTTATTCTCCACGTCAGAACGGAAGGGGTACGATTCGATCCAAATTGCGATTCAGATCGTACGATTTAACGATCTTTGACAACAATGTATGTAATAACATTATAAATGTGTATAACTTTATAAGATTCAAAATTTCATATTTATAACATAAGGTGTGAAAACAATCTCGTCCATTAACTATGCCGAGAAAGGACGAAAGCGGCTTTTGTTACTTTTAGCATAACTAAATCCATCAGTGGTCACATATACCAACACAATCAAATAACATAGATCAACCATGAATGCGTAACATGGAAATTACATGAGATGTGATCTATACATGTCTATTTTCAATTGGTCCTACTTTAGTGAGATCAAAACGTTCATTAATTTGAACAACCTAGAGTGCAAACAAAACTTTATTAGTTTATTTCAGATAAAAAAGAACTTGATATATGTTGTAATTGAAGTATATAGCAATTGAGCAAAATAATCATGAAAGAGTTTGGATGATAACTCTTTTGTAAGCGGAACCGTCATAATGGAGTTTGTCACAACATGCTCTATAAACAATTTATTTTGCACTCTTTCCTTATTGGAAAATAATATGTTGTGTATTGTAATGATATTACTTTAGTGGTCTTTCAATACATTCCATAATTCTGTAACAAAATTTTACAATTATTTTCCATCAATGGATGCCCTATAACTGATAAATACTAGTTCCAAAATAAGGAGGCTATAAGGGTCTGTATGAAAATTTTCCTTATATAGCTTCACCATAAAAAATTATCATTATTACTTGAAGTGGATCTTTTATGCTCTTGGTATCCAGAATATTTGGATCGTAATGTTTTATGGTCTCCAACCAATCCGATTTTTTATTTATGAGCATATAATCTTTTGTTCCTTAAAGATATATCGTAACCATTTTGGTCACTAATGATTGATCCACTTTCAATGTTGGTATACATCAAATAATACACGCAATATTCATATATGTATATGCCTTAGCATGCATTAAAATCCACAATGTAAATGCACAAGGAATCTTTTGCATTTCTTTAGTTTCAAGGATGTTCTTATATTATTATAAGACAAGATTTGTATTTTTTGGAAAAAGAGAATAATTTGGTTCGCAGTTTGCATACCAAATCTTTTTATGCACTTATCTACCTAGCTCTTGTGTGATAATCCAAATATCACCACATGAATAATAATGTGTATTTGAATCCCTAATACAAAAAGAGTAAAACATAAGTGGTTCCTTAAGTTGGTTCATCAGTATCTCCATCGAGAAACACGACTTTAATATCCATCGAATATTCTCAAATTTACAATATCAACAAATCCCAGAGTAATTCTAAAGAGTCTTTCACTAAAACTAGAGAGAAATTTTCTTTAAAAAAAGTATTTTCCTTTTAAGAATAGTCTATTATATAAAAGAGCCTTATACCTTTCCATATTACCTACTTGATCCCTTTTGGTTTTGAATAGTTATTCATAACCAATGTTTTTGTGACTTAAGTTAGGGGAGAATATCTCAAAATGTGACGACCCATAATTTTTAACAATTTAAATTGGAATAATTAATTGATTTTAAATATTTAAAAGTAAAATTTTAACTTGAATTCAAATATTATTATTATTTAGCAATTAAGTTATTGGATTTAATAAACTGAAATTGGGTGAATTATTGAATCTTCAGTTTTAAGCCTGTTAAAAATAATTTGAAGGTTTTTAAAATTTATATCGATAGTACTGAAGATAGTAAAAGTGTTGAAATTGAATTTGGAAGTGTTTTGTTAAGTTTTGAAATTTTATCGTTTAAATTGATATTTAAATAGCCTTCTGAGATATAGTCTCGGATTTCGATGAAACCAGCTCCATTGGATCCGTATATTATATTATTATTGGGTTTCAATTTTTGTAATGTTTGGAGTTGTTGTTTTAGCGTATGATATATATAAACACGCTGAAATTTTATATCGAAAATATAATATAATATATTGTTTGACTAGTCAAATTTCCTTCAGCTGAAATCCTTTTCCACAAACCTTTTCAAAATCACTGTAGCTGTTCCTTCTTCAACACGCCAACATCCCATCTTTTCTAAAAAGCAGAGCTCGACATCTCCTTTTTCAATCAAAAATGGCCGAAAGGATATAAATCTCAAACAAAAAAGGGCCGAGCTCCTCATAAATTAAAATTTCAAAATCAAAATAGATCGCACCCTTCCTCTCCCTCAATTCACGGTTTTATGTCCGGCTTTGGGTAGCGTGCGCGACTCTGGTTGCGACGTGATCGGCTTGCTGTTCGAACCCTAACCTGCCCTTGTATGCGATTCCCTAATATGGCCGCCACCTCACTTATGTTCGCTTCCCTCAATGAGGCGTCGTGCCGCCTGAGTCGATCGCCCAGCCACCAGAAAACACCGCGACATCCCCAATCGCCTCAACCACCAGCGATGCCAAGAACCTCAACATAGATCACGAATAAAGACAGCCGCTGCCGAAATCTTTAAACCCAAATAGGGTTTACGTCTCCTATTGGACGAACGCGAGCTCGCGAACGACTCGGAGGCGAGTCGCATTGTCGACAAGAAGTTCTGTCGATGGTGGGAAGGGTCTCGACCTGGAAGAGAGTAGCAGCGACAATTCGAAGCGGCCGAAGTCGAGTTTCAGGGTGGGTGCGTGCTAGGGTTTGATCACAGTAGGTGATTAATTTTTTTTAGTTAAATAAGTTTAAAACTCTTTGAATTCGATTTGTTCATTATTAATTATCAGGATATATATGTATATAAATCGGTATATTATTTTTCAGTAAAGTATGTTTACTGTTTAGTTTTAAAATGCCAGAGTTTAAATTTATATATATATATATATATATATATATATAAAGGTACAAGAAATTTATATAAGATTTTGGAAGAAAATTATATAGGTGATAAAATTGTACGACTGCCCTATTTAATTTATTTTAGTTACTAATGATTTTTAAAGGGGAATTATTGGTTTAAATTAAATTAAATTATTAGTAAATTAAATTTTATTAATGGTAATAAAATGTGTAGTTTCAAAAGAAAAATAAATATACATATATACGGTTGAAAGTTACTAATTTGCTTTAGAATAAAGTTTTGTGATGACTAGCTTGTTTAATTAACCTATTTAATTATTATAAAATATATTTTTATGGGAAAATATTAGTTTAAGTTAAGGTGGTAGTTAATTAAATTTATTAAAAAATGTAATAGATTGTTTGATTATTTCAAATATTGATAAACCGTATAAATGTTTATTCAATGTCTATAATCATGAAGAATGCATGCCGAGATGGATCGGATTTGGATTGCAAAATCAAAGGTGAGTAATCTCACTCATTTGGATTTTTATTTAAATTTAAATGGTTAAATTTAAAGTTAAATTTAAATAATTGGATGAATGATTGAATTGATTTGATGTGCACTGATGATCTGGTGACTTTGGTTTTGGTTGGTTCTCGAGTTAATTGTTGCTTGACTCGAAGCATTTGGGTTTTAAATTGTTTTAAACTTAAATCATAAATAAGAAAATGTTTTCATTTTAAAGTTAATAAGGGTTTAATGATTTTTGATTCATTAAATTGGTAGGGTAATTAAAATGGATAATTAATTAATTCAATTAATTAATGATTTGGGTTAATTAATTAAGTTTAATTAATTTAGAAGATCATTGGGTGGTTTGATAAGTAATTACTTAATGCAATTAATAAAATATAATTACTTTGTGTAATTAATCAAGAGATTAATTAAGATAATTAATTAAGGAATAATTTATTTATTTAATGAAGTAAATAAAAAGGTAAATAATTACAGGATGAGATAAATCAAGAGTGATTAATATTTGTGGTTTAATTAATGATTAATTATTTAATGTAATTAAATTTGATTAGGATAAATTTAAATGTAAATGGAAAAACATTAATTTATATAATCAATGACGTAATTAAAGATTGATTAATTAAGATTAATATATCAATACTAAGTGATTTATGAGAAACTGATTATTATAAGTAATTAAGGATTAATGTAATCAATATAGTTAATTAATTTGTGAAGTAATTAAAGATTAATTATTGTTTTTGGTTAAGAATTTGTTTAATCTGTGTAATTAATTAAAGATAATTACTTGAATGTAATTGAAGGATAATTAATTCAGGATGATTAATTGAGATGGATAATTAAAGGATGGTTTATTAATTGATTTGAAATTAATTAATGTCAAGTGAAGGAATTTAAGTGATTGAGGTTAGTAATTCAATTAGAATTAATTAAATAAATTTGGAAGCGTTCAAGTTTGCTTATGGATGATTGAAATGTATTGGATGCCTTGAATGAGATTTGAAGAGACCGGGGTCGGGTATTGGAAAATATCCGAAACCACTTCGAATTATTATAGATTGATATATGAAATCAATAAGCTGGAATGAATTGATTTGAGTGAAATGGACTATTTAATCTAAATTTTGATTCTTAGAAAATTGATGTGTGATATAAGTGATGCCTATAACAAATTGTGAATTTGTAAATTGATACGAGTTACCCTGGATTTTATACAAGTTGTATGCTTTGTATTCCATGTTGAATGGGTTTAGTCATGCTGGTTTCCCGCCTGACCCGGGTGTTACTTTGATGTAATGCTCGGGTCAGACTGAGTATTACAGATTTTCAGGTAAGGACGTTCTGGAGCTTGGGAGACGGGTTGTTTGGCAAGAACGTATAGAGTATTTCTGCTATATTATATTGTTGTATATCTGAGACATAATGATTTTGTATATCCAGTGTCTATATATATGTGTAACTCTGATGTATTAAAGATGTAGTCGACAGATATAGTATTCTTTTATAAACTATTATTATTTGATATTATATTTCATCCGCTGCGAATGTGAGATGTTGGTGTTTTTGTTCTTCTTATTCTTCTATCTCCTTCTTCTTTTTCCTAACTATCTGGAATTTCGGGATCGAAAATTCCGGGTCGTAACAGTTGGTATCAGAGCTGAAAGGTTAAGCGAGAACCTTGGCTCTGGTGGGGATTATTCCTTAAATAGAGTTCGTAGTACTCTAGGATGAGTTGAGTGTACACACACATATATATGAGAGCATACTTTTTATTTTCTTATATAAAGGTTTTAAATGATTTTATATAAAAATATATTTTGATATATAAAGCAATATTTCCTTCTAATAAATATTAAGGTGATTGGTTGTTAAATTATTGAATTAAATTAAGAAGTAATATACTACAACCAAATTGAAATCTTGAATTGAATTGAAATTAAGTGGTAATTGAAATACAACCAAATTAAAATTAAATGAAAATAAGTTCGAAATGGATTCAGAATTAAATGGTATAAAGAGATAAGTTGATTGATTTAAAGGATTAAGTCAACATTTAAATTTTTAACTCGAATCTATATAATTCGAGATGGTTTAAATTTGAAATTTGAATTGGATTGAATTCAAATGATTGAAAATGAAGTGGATTCAACTAATATTAGTCCAAATTGATTGGAATAATTTGAAATTATAATTAAAGTTGAACAGGTTTAAAATCAAATGGAATTTGATTTAAATTGGGAAAGAAATCAAGATTAATTCAACTTGAATTGGGGTTAATTCAATTTCAAACCGGAAATTGAAGTTATTCAAATTGGAATTGAGTCAATTTAAAGGAAAGTGGAAATTTAAACTGAATTGATGGAGAAGTGAACAGTTTTGACTCTGGACTATTTTCAATATAAATTGTTTGAATATAAACTTATTTTCCAAGCTATTTAATATATACAACTTTTTTTAAAAAAAAACCAAACTATCTTATACTTGTTTTACAATTATTTTTTGAACTATTTAACAATTTTTCAACTGTTTTATAAACTAATTACTATTTTTTTAAACTATTTTACAAATTAATTATTATTTTACAACTATTTTGCAATTATCTAAAATTTCTGAAACTATTCAACTATTTTCCAACTATTTTACAATTAATTAACTATTTTACAGCTATTTTGCAAACTAATAATTATTTTTCAACTACTTATCTATTTTTAAAATTTTCAAGCTATTTCCTAAATATAAACTGGTCGGAGTTCAAACTATTATTGATTAAATAACCAATTGAGATAAGAATTGAAGTGATAATCCAAATGAGGATTAAGGTAAATGTGAATAAGTGAATAAAATCGAAGTGAGGATGTATAGAAAGGAAACTGATTTGGCTATTAATCAATGAAGTTAAATACGTAGGATGTACGTATATTATTCTATTCGCATAGTGATTTGATCCAGATTCGAGCATAGAATTTCGAGATAGTTTATCGATCCGAGTTGTGATTTTTCACTCGATTTTCGACGGCGAACCTGGATATGGATTGTTGATTGGTTTTGGATATTCTCTATCATAGTTATGGCTATGCAAGGAGAATGACAGTTTCTGATCAAGAAACTAGATTTGAGTCCGTACTAGGAAGTCGGGTGGACGATACTAGTTCGGAAGTGAAATTGTGTGATCGAGTGAGCGATCAGATTGGTATAGCGTACGGACGATATATGTACATCTTACGGATTTGAATGAAATTGATATTGAAAAGAGTAATCAAATTTGAATATTTGATTTTGAATAAACAAAGTTATATATCTTTGTTATATAAGATAAATCTCCCCTTATTGAATCTATTGCCGGAAGGAAAGGATTTTGAAAGTGTTTGAAGTATAAAAGGAATTTTATACAAGTTTGAAATGATCCGAATTTTATTTTATATCTATATATATATATATAATGGATCTTCTGAGGATTTTGGAAATAGGTTTTGGGAACCTTTGGATTTGGAAAGGCTTTTGATTTTTGGGTAAAATCAATATTGGAATTTGGAAAGCCTAGTTTGAGATTATCGATTTTGGGATAATCAATTTTGGTAAAGAAGCTTTGTATGAGATCATGCTAGGTGTATGATTTGAAAGATACTATATGTGTATAGTATAAAGTGTTTTGATAATGGCTCTGGGGAAAAGGCGCTCCCTTGAAATGAACTTCTCAGGAGTGCCACCGGGTGGTACTGCCTTGAGACCTAAGGGGGGGGTTCCAAAGTTGATCATGTGAGGAGTCCGAAACTAGTTCCTGAGGATTATGGGGAGTGTATAGCGAAAGTCAAGGGGTGCTGATGCCTACAGAGGCATTTGGGTTATGCTGTGATGACAGTGTAACTCGATGTCACTGCGATCTACTACAGACCATAGCGAAAGTCGTGTGTGCCGCTGAGAGCAAACAGTCTACGTTTGATTTTATATCGGTAGACTACGACCTATGGTAACATAGCGAAAGTCGTGTGTGTGTTGTTAAGAGCCAACAGTCTGCGTTTGATTTTACATCGGTAGACTGCGACCTATGTAGGAGTGGAGAAGTTTCATTTTGACACCGAAAATCGAGGGCGCTGATGCCTACAGTTACATGGACTTTTGTTGCGATGGAAACGTAACCCTGGAATGTAACTGCGATCTGTTGTGGGTTCCATGGCGTAATTGAGGGGCGCGAAGTACCTACAGTTACATGGACTTTTGCTATGATGGCAACGTAACCTAGGATGTAACTGTGACCATGGATGGGGGTGATGATTTCCAGAGCATTCTCACCAAGATATTTCCTCTATTTTCAAAAACTGTTTTCTATATTTTCAATAAAATTATTTTTCAAGTATTTTTACTGGGTGTTGAAACGGGCTTACCAAGTACTTATAGATTTTCACTCCTATGCCTGATCAACGTATGACCGAATTTCTTTGAGAACAAGGATGGACTGGTTGAGACATCGAGTTATAAGTAGTATTTTTATAAAAAGCTATTTTAATAGTATTATGTGAATTTAAAAGTATTTCTAAAATTTTAAAATAAAAGTAATGGAATTTTGAAAAATGAAAGAAAATCCAAACTGGAATTATAAAAAAAATTGAACTTAGGAAAATTTAATGAAGTGATTTTTGTAATAAAATCGAATATTGATTTAAAAATTGGAAGTAAGCTAATTGGCTAAATAAATTATTTGATAGAGTATATTAATAAAATTTAACCCGGTTAAATAAATGGATTGTAAGTTAATAATGGAGTTTGGAAACGAACTCGAATTATAAATAGAATTCGACTTGGATTTGATGATGAATTAAAATAAGTGGAAATGTTGTAAAAATAAAATGGAATTGAATTATAATAGAAATGGTTTGAGTTGCAAACAAAACCCAGGTAACTAGAAATAAATTGAGAATGACTTTGTATTAATAAAATAAATTCGAAAATGAATTAAGTAGGTGAATTAAAAATCTAAAATTGGGTGAATAAATGGGTTTCTTGAATTAAATAATGAATGGATGAAGTCCGATTGAATAAAAATTAAATCAAAGTTTTAATTGGAATTGGGTTATCAGAATGAACTTAAGTTATGAGGCGTATTAATTTGAAGTCAAATGACTTAAGTCAATAAAAGCTTGGTTTCGAGTAAGAATGGAAGACAATTAAATAAAAGTTTGGGTTAAATTTATTTGGAAAATGCATATTAATATAAGCATCGAATGTTGTCAAGCTCAATGAAATAGCTTTAAAATGAAACCAATGCGGAGATGAAATGAAATGCAAATGTATGGTTGGTGGATAAATTAGAAATGAAATGGAATTAAATACAAAATGAGTTGAAATTAATTTGAAGTAGTTATAAACTAAAATGGATACTCTATTAAGCAAATATCGCCGAATTTACATAAAAAAAAATAGTTATCGTTTGACGTAAATAAAAGTAATTAAAATTCTATAAATTGATAGAGATTAAATAAATTGATTTTAGGATCAATTGAATTGAATATGAGCTTGTTTGGATTAAAAATAAATTGAAGGTAAGAAATTGAGTTGTAAACCATTAAAATTGAACGAATTGACATATGAATTGGTTGGAAGCAATTGAATTAGCTTTAAATCATATAAATCGCTTATGGAAAGCGTTTGGTGCATGTTGCTTATGAAATGCATGTGTTTAGCTATTGAAAGTAAGTGAAATGCTAATAAATTTTCTATATATGACACTTACATATTTAAATTGAGTAAGTACAGGTACCTGAAGGCCGTTTGGCTGGATTTGGTTGCGCTAATTGCTAAAATAATAAGCCACTTGCTTAAAATGATAAATAAAGGTACGCCTATGCAATAAAAATAGGAAATATGAACTTTTTTTTTTCCGACCGTGTGGGTCGATGTATATATATTTATATCTCTTGTCAAATTGCAAAAGCTCCTCCGTACAAAGGAGACTCCGCCAAAAAATTTCGAAAATTTTGGGAGTTAGAAAATTTTTGAAATTTTTTTGTTAGCGACCAAACGATTTCAAATTGAAATAAATTAGAGAATGAAACTAATTTAAAATAATGATATGAACCAGTTATAAATGGAAGACAAAATTCAATATTCAGAATTGAAGAAAAATTGAATTCATATGGAAATGGGAAAACTAATTTGAATAGAAGTAGATATAAAACCTATGTAAGGAAATGTATAAAATGATTTGAAAAGTTACGATTGGATATTATTGCTAAGTAAGATATGCATGTATTATAAAGGAAAAGGAAAATTTGTTTTGATTTCAGAAGATAAATTTGAATTGCTCGACAAAAAGGTATGTATTTAAATATCTGTATGGAATTTGATTGGGTTTTTGATCTAGCCACTTGGCTTTTTGTTTTCTTTTAAAATTTGGAGGCCCGTAGAGGCATTTTGTAGTTGTACCGAGCTAGCCGCGCAAAGGAGACACTGGTAAAAAAATTCGGAAATTTTGAGAGTTAGAAAACTTTTGAGAAAATTTTGATAATTCAAAATTTGATTTTAAATTGAAATTTGAATGATTGAGCAAAAGGTTATTGTTTGAAAACCGTGGGAGAGTTTGGGAAGTTAGTAAGAATGATAAGGGGTCTTTTATAAAAGATAGTTAGTAGGATGTTGAACTGTTGGTTTTGGGGTAAAAGTAAACGGGTATTGGACCATTCTTCCTAACTAGTAATTTCCGGAATGAAATTCTTTGAAGGGGGAGGAATGTGACGACCCAGAATTTTTAACAATTTAAATTGGAATAATTAATTAATTTTAAATATTTAAAAGTTAATTTTTAACTTGAATTCAAATATTATTATTATTTAGCAATTAAGTTATTCGATTTAATAAACTGAAATTGGGTGAATTATTGAATATTCAGTTTTAAGCCTATTAAATATAATTTAATGGTTTGTAAAATTTATATCGATAGTACTGAAGATAGTATAAGTGTTGAAATTGAATTTGGAAGTATTTTTCTAAGTTTTAAAATTTTATCGTTTAAATTGATATTTAAATAGCCTTTCGAGACATAGTCTCAGATTTCGACGAAACCAGCTCCATTGGATCCGTAATATTATATTATTATCCGATTTCAATTTTCGAAATGTTTGGAGTTATTGTTTTAGCGTATGGTATATATAAACGCGCTGAAATTTTATATCGAAAATTTAATATAATATATTGTTTGACTAGTCAAATTTCTTTCAGTTGAAATCGTTTTCCATCTTAACTTTTTCAAAATCACTGTAGTTATTCCTTCTTCAACACGCCAACATCCCATCTTTTCTAAAAAGCAGAGCTCGACATCTCCTTTTTCAATCAAAAATAGCCGAAAGGATATAAATCTCAAACGAAAAAAAGGGCCGAGCTCCTCATAAATTAAAATTTCAAAATAAAAATAGATCGCACCCTTCCTCTCCCTCAATTAACGAATTTGTGTCCAGCTTTGGGTAGCATGAGCGACTCTGGTTGCAACGTGATCGGCTTGCTGTTCGAACCCTAACCTACCCTCGTACGCGATGCCCTAATATGGCCGCCACCTCACTTATGTTCGCTTCTCTCAACGAGGCGCCGCGCCGCCTGAGTCGATCGCCAATAGAAAACGCTGCGACATCCCCCATCGCCTCAACCACCAGCGATGCCAAGAACCTCAACATCGATCACGAATAAATACAGCCGCTGCCGAAATCTTTAAACCCAAATAGGCGTTGTGTCTCCTATTGGCGGAACGCGAGCTCGCGAACGACTCGGAGGCGAGTCGCATTGTCGACAGGAAGTGCTATCGATGGTTGGAAGGGTCTCGACCTGGAAGAGAGTAGCGGCGACAACTCGAAGCGGCCAAAGTCAAGTTTCAGGGTGGGTGCGTGCTAGGGTTTGATCACAGTAGGTAATTAATTTTTATTTTAGTTAAATAAATTTAAAACTCTTTGAATTCGATTTGTTCATTATTAATTATCAGGATATATATATATATATATATATATATATATATATATATGTATATAACTCGGTATACTGTTTTTCACTAAAGTATGTTTACTATTTAGTTTTAAAATGCCAGAGTTTATATATATATATATATATATATATATATATATATATATAAAGGTACAAGAAATTTATATAAGATTTTGGAAGAAAATTATATAAGGGATTTGGTGATAAAAATGTATGACTGCCCTATTTAATTTATTTTAGTTGCAAATGATTTTTAAAGGGGAATTATTGGTTTAAATTAAATTAAATTATTAGTAAATTAAATTTTGTTAATGGTAATAAAATGTGTAGTTTCAAAAGAAAAATAAATATACATATATACGGTTGAAAGTTACTAATTTGCTTTAGAATAAAGTTTTGTGATGACTAGCTTGTTTAATTAACCTATTTAATTATTATAAAATATTTTCTTTATGGGAAAATTATTAGTTTAAGTTAACGTGGTAGTTAATTAAATTTATTAGAAAAAAGTAATAGATTGTTTGATTATTTCAAATATTGATAAACCGTATAAATGTTTTTTCAAGGTCTATAATCATGAAGAAACCAAGCCGAGATGGATTAGATTTGGATTGCAAAATCAAAGGTGAGTTAATCTCAGTCCTTTGGATTTTTATTTAAATTTAAATGGTTAAATTTAAATAATTAATTGAATGATCGAATTGATTTGATGTGCACTGATGATCTAGTGACTTTGGTTTTGGTTGGTTCTCGAGTTAATTGTTGCTTGACTCGAAGCATTTGGGTTTTAAATTGTTTTAAACTTAAATCATAAATAAGAAAATGTTTTCATTTTAAAGTTAGTAAGGGTTTAATGATTTGTGATTCATTAAATTGTTAGGGTAATTAAAATGGATAATTAATTAATTCAATTAATTGATGTTTTGGGTTAATTAATTAAGTTTAATTAATTTAGAATGATCATTGGGTGGTTTAATAAGTAATTAATTAATGTAATTAATAAAATATAATTACTTTGTGTAATTAATGAATAGATTAATTAAGATAATTAATTAAAGAATAATTAATTTATTTAATGAAGTACATAAAAAGGTAGATAATTACAGGAGGAGATAAATCAAAAGTGATTAATATTTGTGGTTTAATTAATGATTAATTATTTAATGTAATTAAATTTGATTAGGATAGATTGAAATGTAAATGGGAAATCATTAATTTATATAATCAATGGCATAATTAAAGATTGATTAATTAAGATTAATAAATTAATACAAGTGATTTATGAGAAATTGATTATTATAAGTAATAAACGATTAATGTAATTAATATAGTTAATTAATTTGTGAATTAATTAAAGATTAATTATTTTTTTTGGTTAAGAATTTATTTAATCTGTGTAATTAATTAAAGATAATTACTTGAATGTAATTGAAGCATAATTAATTCAGGATGATTAATTGAGATGGATAATTAAAGGACGATTTATTAATTGATTTGAAATTAATTAATTTCAAGTGAAGGAACTTAAGTGATTGAGGCTAGTAATTCAATTAGAATTAATTAAATAAATTTGGAAGTGATAAAGTTTGCTTATGGATGATTGAAATGTATTGGATGCCTTGAATGTGACTCGAAGAGACCGGGGTAGGGTATTGGAAAATATCCAAAACCACTTCGAATTTTTATAGATTGATATATGAAATCAATAGGCTGGAATGATTTTATTTAAGTGAAATGGACTATTTAATCTAAATTTTGGTTCTTAGAAAATTGATGTATGATATAAGTGATGCCTATAACAAATTGTGAATTTGTAAATTGATTCGAGTTACCCTGGGTTTTATATAAGTTGTATGCTTTGTATTCCATGTTGAATGGGTTTACTCACGCTGGTTTCCCGCCGGACACGGGTGTTACTTTGATGTAATGCTCGGGTCAGACCGAGTATTACAGATTTTCAAGTAATGACGTTCTGGAGCTTGAGAGACAGGCTAGTTGGCAAGAACATATATTATTGTATATCTGAGACATAATGATTTTGTATATCCAATGTCTATATATATGTGTGTCACTTTGATGTATTAAGGATGCAGTCGACAAATATAGTATTCTTTTGTAAACTGTTATTATTTGATATTATATTTTATCCGCTGCTAATGTGAGATGTTGGTGTTTTTGTTCTTCTTATTCTACTATCTCCTTCTTCTTTTTCCTAACTATCTGGAATTTTCGAGATCGAAAATTCCGGATCGTTACACAAACTTTATTATCCTTGTTGATTTATACTATATATATACATACCTTAAATCCATATTTCAAATTAGTACCTTATATGGATTGATGCAAGTCTACATAATCATCTTCACCAATCCATTATTTATTTTTATGGAGAAATACTACATTAGTATTTCTTTATTTTCAAGTGAATTTTCTTAGTGACCTTGCACTTTGAGGTTGTTGAGTTTTTTTCTTGAAGCAGTAACCTTAACGTGAAGAAAATTTTATTTGACGTTGTCTTATTATGGTTTTTAATTTACTTCTTATTAATGAAAGAAAACAAATCATATACATTATCCGAAAAAGTAACTGTGGTTGAATCAAAGATAATGATTCTCTTTAAAGACATTGACCCGTACTTTATTCCTTCCCCACCCCTACCCAAAACTTGACATTCTCAAAAATTGTAGCATTTCCCATCTTAATTTTTTTTCTTAAGGCAGATATATAATACTTATAGCTTTTAAGTCGCTTAGAAAATCAATAAAGTATTTGCTATCTTTAGTGTCTCAATATAGAATTATTTAGTAAGCTGAAACAAATAATCATATTAATCACCAAATCAAAATTTGTGGCTTCATTATAAAAGGTATTAGAATAAGTAGATAAAAGCCATATTTTAAATGTTAGGAGTTTTAATTCTAACAATGTTCAAAGTTATTCATAAATTAATCTTGTTATCTCTAACGGAATAATAATAACCAAAAAATTTAATATCAAAATTAGAAACTGAAATCTGTCTAAGTGACAATATAACAACAATATCAAACAAATCCAAAACAATGTGCATATCTTCATAAATATGACATGTATGATGTCTAGTAAAAATTCCTTTTATATGTCCATAGATTTCACAAAAGAAACAACTATAAATATATTCTTACGTTTTTTCTTTTGTTTAGGTCCTTATCGACTTCTTTATCCCTACTTATACATTTATTTACTATGTACGATAAATGGATACTTTCTATCTTACCACGCTTCAATCTCTCTTCTTATGCCACAATGTGAAAGGAGCTCAATAAGAGGTCATTTTATTCTTAATAAAATCAATAATAAAATGATTAAACTATGAGTAAAGAGAGTACAAAAAAAATAAGTTGAGTGCCTTTAACTTTTGAAGCAATATTTTTATATAGTACTCATTTATGTTTACGTTACTTTGAATTTATGGAATCAAGCAATATAAAGCATACTTGTTTCTTTTTATTTTGTCAAAACGCTTTTCATTCTTAGTATAAAAAAACTCCTCAAAATTGTTATCCTTACCACATCCTTGAAAGCTTCTGAAATATTTTATTTTATGATCTTTTGACACTTGCTTTTTGCATTATCCCATCTCTGAATGTTCTTCATAACATTATAAGAGCGCATTCAACCCTAATATGGGTGGGTGTGACCTCCTAATTGTAAGAGCTATATCCACAAAGTTAAGACAAACAACATGTTCTCCTAATAATCCTTAAAGTTAGGCTGTGTTTGTTTTTAATAAGTAGTTCTGAATCCATATCTGATTTATGAATCAAAAGTTTCTATGTTTATTTTTTTATCAGTGTTTTGAACAAAACCACCTATTCAGACAGAATAATTTAGAACTTTTTAGTGATTTTTTTTATTCTGAATGCTAAATGTTATTTTTTGTCTTGAATGTTGAATGCAAATAAAGAAGTGATCATTCATAATTTAGCATTCAGCAATCAGCACTCAGACTACAGAGTTCAGCTGTAACGACCCAGAATTTTTATTAATTAAAAATTGAATATTTAATTAATTTTAAATATTAATAAGTGAAATTTATAAGTTGAATAAATTTTATTTCGAATAATTGGATTTAATTGGATAATTAAATCGATAATTTAATATGTTAAATTATGGGAATAATTGAAAATCGAGTTAAATATGATTGAAAATGATTTGTAAAATTTTATTTTATCATATTGAAGTTAGAACGATATTTTAGAACTTTTAAAATCGAATTAAAAGTTAATTTGTGAAAATTGAATATTTTAATATTAAATCGACTAGTGAAAATAGTCAATTTTTGAACAGTCTCAGAATTGGACGAGACCAGTTCCATTGGATCCGTAATAGTTTGTTATTACCGTATTTCAATTTTCGTAGCAATCGGAGCTATCGTTTGATCGTGGCAACTCGAAACGCATCGAATTATTTTTAATATTAATTTGGCGAGCTAAAATAGCCATTTTTCAAACAGTGTCGGATTTCGACGAAACAAGTTTCATCGGATCCGTAATGTGATATTATTGTAAGGTTTCAAATTTCGTGTCAATTGGATTTACCGTTTGTCCGGTACAAATTAAAATGCCTAGAAAATCGTTTAAATCGGTTTAATTTAAATTGAACGTTTATTGCCATAACTCGCACAGATGACCGAATTAGCTTCCGAAACCTGTTCCATTGTGTCCGGAACGCGGGGTTAACCCTAGACAAGCTGGTTACGGTGCGTAAATCGGAGTTTGGAAAACCCGGATGAATAGTGTCGTTCGTTTTCCTATAAATAGACCATCTCCATTCACAAATAAAAAAAAAATTATAAACCCTAAACCTAATGCAGCCGCCACCCCCTCAACCCACGGCTGAAAATCACCCATCTTCTCCTCCAATTATCTTCCAATTCGTAAATATTTAGCCAAAGTCTTCAACTACAATATTGTAGAGGGCAGCGAGATCTTCGTGTTCAACGGTGGAGATCGAGATTGGAGCTACGAATCAACGGGAATTTGTGTTCAAAGGCATGCGTTCGGCCTCGAACTGCGTGCAAACGTGATGACCGAGTTTCATGCGGTCTTGGCCGAGTGTTGCTCGTGTCGTGCTCTTCGAGGTGGAAGCTCCTGATCGAGTTTTAGCGTGGTGTAGGTGGCGCGAGATCTAACCCTAGTTTGTGCAAATGGGTTTGTATGTGCGTGTTTATCTGTAGATGGAAAACGTGAGTGGGGAAGATGGAGCGCATGGGTGTGATGTTGGGGGATGGAAAATTAACGGCAGTGATCAATTGTAGGGTAAAATATTATAAAAAGTTGTAAATTTATTAAGTATAAAATCGTGTAATCTTAGAAAATTCATAACTTTTTCATACGAGGTCAAAAACGCGCGAAACCAGTTGCGTTGGAATCGTATGGACGAGCACTACACTATGGAATTGGATTTAAGTCGTTTGGAGTTAGTGAGAATTTCGGGTAAAATTAAACGTCCATTTAATTTTATTCGAAATAAATCGCTAAAACGAAATTGAAATCAAGGTGAGAACTTCTCACTCAATCGAATCGGTTTCGATTTTATTTTAAATAGTTAAATTTAAAATACTTGAATGCATGTTTGAATGATGATTGATATCTATTGATTGTTAAAACAGACATTATGCGCCGTTAGTAAGCGGATGTTATTTATTAAAAACATATACCACGAATATTTCATAAACAGTGAAATTGGTATTATATATAATATATATATATATATATATATATATATATATTGGCATATGTATATATTGCAGTTGTTGATTTCCCGCATTTTTTAGCGGATGAGACCCTATTGCGCCGTTATTAAGCGGATAATATTTTAAATCCCATATACCGCGATAATTTCGTACTGGAGCGGAATTGGTATTGTGCTAATGTTTGTGGATGCAGGAAAACAGGTTGGAGGGATCCGACTGGATTCCTCAACAGTATTTATTTGATTATGGATATTTTGATATTCGTTGATTATCATATCGATACGATATCGCTGTTGTCGTGATTGGCTATTTGGTATGTAGCATCATTGGACCCATTTTTGGAATTTTAAAATGATTTTTAAAGTGATTTTTGAAAGAAAACGTTTATAAAATATGTTTGGAATTGATTCATTTTAAATAAATAAACGTTATAATTTTAATGTTATAAAAATTATGATTTTTGAGAAATATAGTTAACAGTTGATTTTTGAAAATATGGGGTTAATGATTTTATAAAATAGTTAAATTGGGATTTTTGAATTTATTATAAAAAGTTGAAAATATAGGATTTATAAAATTTAATTATTTTATAAATCAAAATGATGAAATTATAAAGGAGTTTAAAGATGTTTTAAAATAATAGTATAAATTAATTTATATAAGAGATTTATAAATTGATATTTATAAATTAAAATATTTGGAATTATAAAACGAGTTTTATAAGTGTTAGAATGAATTATAAATGAAATTCGAAAATGAATGAAATTTATAGAATTATAAACGGTGAAGTTATAAATGGAATTTTATAAGTAGTAGGTTTATAAAATTTGTAAAGTTATTAAAATAATGGTTTTGGATAAATAAATGAATCTTATAAGTTATAAGATTTATAATTGTGAAGTTTAAAGGAACGATTTTGTAAACAAATAAATTATAAGTATTTGACTTATAATAGAACCTTTAGTTTATAATTGAGTTATAAATCGTATAGGTTAATAAAGGAATTTATAAAAGGAAGTTGTTATAAAATAAATAGAAATGGAATTTATAAACGTTGTTTTATAAATCCGCAAAGGACTTATGTTGATAAGTAAATTGTTATAACTTATTTATGGAGTTATATTCACGTTGTAGACAGTGAATAATCCTTTAAAATGAAATGTATAGAAATGATGAAATTGGTTAACGTAGTATATTCACGTTTTTGAATAGTGAATAATATGTTAAAGAAATTGTTTTGAATGTGATGTTTTAAATAGAATTAAAACGATCTAACAATTGTTTTAAATGCATTAAGATTCGAAACCATAGATTTCAACATTCATTATTGGAATAGAAGTTTTCGAGAGATAGAAGGAAATGGTGGACTATAACACTGTTGTTATAGTAAATGATTTCCGGAAGGAAATGTTTTGTATAGTATTGGGATTTACATATCTATTTTAATTTCGAATCCCTATACTAGTGATTTTGGGTTGTCGTAACGATGTTTTACGTAACATTCGTTTTGGCCCAAATAAATATGTTTAAGAGCATGATTTCCTTAAAGAATGAAATATATACTTAATTTCGATTTAAGTATATTGAATATTTTCCAAAGGTTGAAAATAAATAAAATTTGCGAATTACTTATGAATAAATAAGTATGGAAATGTTTTCCAATATAAAGTGAATATTTTGAGAATTTATCTTTTTGAAGATAAACTGAAAATGAATAATTGAAATCGTATATGCATAGATATTTTGGAATATAAATTCACTCTGGAATTTATAAAAGAAAGTGGAATTTGTTTAAAAATAAATATAGATTTATTTTTGAGGTATTGAAATTATATATCTTGTAAAGATATTTTTGGGAAATAAATAATTTGGAAAATTATTTGGAATCTGGTGATGTGTGCATATCCATTGATAGTTCAATAACCGACTATCAATATTTACCTTTGAAAGGTATTTGTTGTGATTTGCTTGGATTTGAATGCTACACTTATTTTTAAATTATTGCGCTCGTTATTCGGATTACCCATCCCGAATAGTGATACGACGTAATGGATAGCATTGATGACCGGTGTTGAAGACCGGATCTTTTTGAAAGCGAAAGGACAACTCATCGATTGTCTTTGCACCGAGTAGCTACGGTATAGAGACTCCCTATGTGATGGGAAGTCCGGACGTGATTAGAGATTATCCGGATTGCAAGGACTTCTTTGTAAGTGCCTTCGGTTCTGTTCGAGCCCGGAACAGAATTGTATGGACAGTATGTCTGACATTACAAATTGAGATATAAAGCCGATTTCATTCAAATATATTTCTGTTGGTGGCGGAGAATTTATTCTTTTAGCTTAACACCCTTCTCTGAGACGTACGAGCTCAGAGGTTATGTAGTTGAATGTTATCAGCGATATATTCCCAATTTGGTAATGTGACATGCTGAGTGTTGCTGTGAAATGATCATTGTGTTGATCATTTGTGATAGGATCATTTGTTTGATCGTTTATCTTTGTGATCATTTCTATGATCATTTATTGACCCAAAGAACGGCTTTTGTATAAAGTGTGTTTTTGTGGACGAGACTTCGTCGAGCCTCACAAACCGGTAATGGTCGAAACAGGAATTGTGCGGCAAGGTTTTCAGGGATAGCGTCCCTAGGGTATGACCATTCCTTCTGGAAAAGGGTAGTATCATGGTATGGAGCCCAGATACTTACTCATGTTGAAACACTTATTATTATGGTGTGATGTTGGTTAGAGAGCTCTCGTTTAAAGGTCCCAAAGGACCGGGGGTGGCATATCTGAGGGTTTATAATATCCCTTGGGAAAAGGGGTTCCCGGCCTTGTTTGGCAGAGATCCAGTTGGGTTCTCGGGACGTCCTTCCAGAGGCGTTTCCATGTGGCAATGGGAAGTTCCTTGGCCTGACCATTTGTTGGAAAATCCATTCTTCAAATACGAACCTTGTACGGTATTAGTTGTATTACCTGCCATCTACTTATGGTGGCGCCCCACTGTTTGGATGGTAGCTATAGTAGGCATAGTTCGAAATGTCTATGTTGGCTAAGATTTATATTCTACTTTCGAAATGTTTCCTACACTATGCACTAGTAATAATATCAAATGTTTCTTTTAAATGCGTATCAAGCATCTTTGACTATCATAAGGAGAAATCTCCTCCGATTCTGCGTTTGCATTGTGTGTGTGTGCGGGAGGACTTATGGTAGTCTCATTTTTAAAAGCATTGCGAATTGACTTTAAAAATATTCCTCTATTTTGATTTTAAAGATAAATAAACTGTTTTGAGTTCTCACACCAGTCTTGCTTATGCTAGGTGATATGTGATGGGGGGTTCTCGCTTCGCGGTTTGGTGGCGAACGGGAGACTCTTACCCCCACACGTCCTCTTTACGGGGTTGGTTAGGCGAAGCCGTGACATTCGAAAGGGTGGCCGTAAAAGCAAGTTTGGGATATCAGTGTAAGCCACGGTGGGGCTGGGATGGTTGAAAAGCCTACCGGTTGTGACCGCCAATCGTTACATTTGGTATCAGAGCATATGGTTAAGTGACAACCATGGTTCTATTGGGTATTACTCATTAGAGATAGAGTCAGTAGTACTCTAGAATGAGTTTGAGTGTAATAATAGCTATGAGAGCGTATTTGTTAGTGAATATAAAAATTGTTTTATATTGTGATGATTGGTTTGTTGAGTGGTATATGGATTCTGGTTAATACGAGTAATTAACGTTGTTGATAGGGATCTCTAAACATTTGTACAGAACAATTCGACACAATATTGTTTTAAATTTGGGTAAATGAAATAATTTTACCTTGATTATATTTTTATATATAAAGGAATAATTTCTCAAAATTATTAAAGTGTATATAAGTTGATTGTTTGGTTGTTTGAATAATCTAAATAAAAGAATAATTGTATAAGCAAATGAATTATAAGAATTGGATTATAATTAAAGTGATTTACAATTATGAAATAAACTTATATATATAAGAAGTTGAAAAATTGAATGAAAATCAATTTTAATTAAACTAATTGAAAGTAAAGGTGTTAAACCAAATTGAATGAATATAAGCAAAGGAATTTGGTTGTAATAAATAAACATTGGTGTTATATGATTGTTAGTTGATTGTATATGAATTCGTTAAGAGTTAATGAAATTGAAAGCTAAAGTAATTGAAATTCAATTGGATGTTAAGTGAATCTTAAATAGAATTGAATTTGATTGGAAGTGAACCAACTTGAATATGAATTAGTGAATATAAACTAATTGAGAATGAATATTAGTAAAAACATCCACTGTTAACGAATCAAATGTGATTAAAATTGAAAACCATTTCATTGAATATTAATGAGAATATGAATGAATATTTTTTGGTTATGAATGCTAGTTGGTTGATGGTTGAATTTATTGCTTTTACTACATTTGCTATGTTGGCATGTATAGTTATTATGTTGCTATATGTTGTATATCGATACTATTGTCTATATACATGATTCTCATCTATTTGTTGAGTGTTTAGTAGGTGCGGATCGCGTTTGCTTCGCATTTGGAGCTCGCTTTCGTGCTATATTAGTCGTATATGCTTGCTAATAAAATATAAGGTACATATCTCGGATTAAATACCGTACTTTTACATTTTTCCCCTGCGGGATGCCTCATTACTTGATGAGATGTATATTTGTGATATATATACTATCGTTTTTTTTTGGATCGAGCCGCGCAAGGGAGACTATGGCGAATTTTTCCGGAAATTTAAGGTGTTAGAAAAAATTTGAGAAAATTGGAAAGTTTTGAAAACTTTAACTTTGATTTGGAGTTGAAAGTTAAACGATAGTAGTTTTTTTTTTTGAAAAGATAACTAAGTATGATTTGAAAACTTAGTAAAGTATGGTGAGAAGTTTAAAATTTGTTTTGGGAAAGTTAATAGATTATGTAACTTTTCTTACTTGTTAATTTTGAGGACGAAATTCTTTTAAGGGGGGAAGATTGTAACGACCCAGAATTTTTATTAATTAAAAATTGAATATTTAATTAATTTTAAATATTAAGAAGTGAAATTTATAAGTTGAATAAATTTTATTTCGAATAATTGGATTTAATTGGATAATTAAATCGATAATTTAATATGTTAAATTATGGGAATAATTGAAAATCGAGTTAAATATGATTGAAAATGATTTGTAAAATTTTATTTTATCATATTGAAGTTAGAACGATATTTTAGAACTTTTAAAATCGAATTAAAAGTTAATTTGTGAAAATTGAATATTTTAATATTAAATCGACTAGTGAAAATAGTCAATTTTTGAACAGTCTCAGAATTGGACGAGACCAGTTCCATTGGATCCATAATACTTTTTTATTACCGGATTTCAATTTTCGTAGCAATCGGAGCTATCGTTTGATCATGGCAACTCGAAACGCATCGAATTATTTTTAATATTAATTTGGCGAGCTAAAATAGCCATTTTTCAAACAGTGTCGGATTTCGACGAAACCGGTTTCATCGGATCCGTAATGTGATATTATTGTAAGGTTTCAAATTTCGTGTCAATTGGATTTACCGTTTGTCCGGTACAAATTAAAACGCCTAGAAAATCGTTAAATCGGTTTAATTTAAATTGAACGTTTATTGCCATAACTCGCACAGATGACCGAATTAGCTTCCGAAACCTGTTCCATTGTGTCCGAAACGCGGGGTAAACCCTAGAAACGCTGGTTACGGCGCGTAAATCGGAGCTTGGAAAACCCGGATGAATAGTGTCGTTCGTTTTCCTATAAATAGACCATCTCCATTCACAAATAAAAAAAAAATATAAACCCTAAACCTAATGCAGCCGCCACCCCCCTCAACCCACGGCCGAAAATCACCCATCTTCTCCTCCAATTATCTTCCAATCCGTAAATATTTAGCCAAAGTCTTCAACTACAATATTGTAGAGGGCAGCGAGATCTTCGTGTTCAACGGTGGAGATCGAGATTGGAGCTACGAATCAACGGGAATTTGTGTTCAAAGGCATGCGTTCGGCCTCGAACTGCGTGCAAACATGATGACCGAGTTTCATGCTGTCTTGGGCGAGTGTTGCTCGTGTCGTGCTCTTCGAGATGGAAGCTCCTGATCGAGTTTTAGCGTGGTGTAGGTGGCGCGAGATCTAACCCTAGTTTGTGCAAATGGGTTTGTATGTGCGTGTTTATCTGTAGATGGAGAACGTGAGTGGGGAAGATGGAGCGCACGGGTGTGATGTTGGGGGATGGAAAATTAACGGCAGTGATCAATTGTAGGGTAAAATATTATAAAAAGTTGTAAATTTATTAAGTATAAAATCGTGTAATCTTAGAAAATTCATAACTTTTTCATACGAGGTCAAAAACGCGCGAAACCAGTTGCGTTGGAATCGTATGGACGAGCACTACGCTATGTAATTGGATTGGAGTCGTTTGGAGTTAGTGAGAATTTCGGGTAAAATTAAACGTCCGTTTAATTTTATTCGAAATAAATCGCTAAAGCGAAATTGAAATCAAGGTGAGAACTTCTCACTCAATCGAATCGGTTTTGATTTTATTTTAAATAGTTAAATTTAAAATACTTGAATGCATGTTTGAATGATGATTGATATCTATTGATTGTTAAAATAGACATTATGCGCCGTTAGTAAGCGGATGTTATTTATTAAAAACATATACCGCGAATATTTCATAAACAGTGAAATTAGTATTATATATAATAGCAATATATATATATATATATATATATATATATATATATATATTGGCATATGTATATATTGCAGTTGTTGATTTCCAGCATTTTTTAGCGGATGAGACCCTATTGCGCCGTTATTAAGCGGATAATATTTTAAATCCCATATACCGCGATAATTTCGTACTGGAACGAAATTGGTATTGTGCTAATGTTTGTGGATGCAGGAAAACTGGTTGAAGAGATCCAACTGGATTCCTCAACAGTATTTATTTGATTATGGATATTTTGATATTCGTTGATTATCATATCGATACGATATCGTTGTTGTCGTGATTGGCTATTTGGTATGTAGCATCATTGGACCCATTTTTGGATTTTTAAAATGATTTTTAAAGTGATTTTTGAAAGAAAACGTTTATAAAATATGATTGGAATTGATTCATTTTAAATAAATAAACGTTATAATTGTAATGTTATAAAAATTATGATTTTTGAGAAATATAGTTAAAAGTTGATTTTTGAAAATATGGGGTTAATGATTTTATAAAATAGTTAAATTGGGATTTTTGAATTTATTATAAAAAGTTGAAAATATAGGATTTATAAAATTTAATTATTTTATAAATCAAAATGATGAAATTATAAAGGAGTTTAAAGATGTTTTAAAATAATAGTATAAATTGATTTATATAAGAGATTTATAAATTGATATTTATAAATTAAAATATTTGGAATTATAAAACGAGTTTTATAAGTGTTAGAATGAATTATGAATGAAATTCGGAAATGAATGAAATTTATAGAATTATAAACGGTGAAGTTATAAATGGAATTTTATAAGCAGTAGGTTTATAAAATTTGTAAAGTTATTAAAATAATGGTTTTGGATAAATAAATGAATCTTATAAGTTATAAGATTTATAATTGTGAAGTTTAAAGGAACGATTTTGTAAACAAATAAATTATAAGTATTTGACTTATAATAGAACCTTTAGTTTATAATTGAGTTATAAATCGAATAGGTTAACAAAGGAATTTATAAAAGGAAGTTGTTATAAAATAAATAGAAATGGAATTTATAAACGTTGTTTTATAAATCCGCAAACGACTTATGTTGATAAGTAAATTGTTATAACTTATTTATGGAGTTATATTCACGTTGTAGACAGTGAATAATCCTTTAAAATGAAATGTATAGAAATGATGAAATTGGTTAACGTAGTATATTCACGTTTTTGAATAGTGAATAATATGTTAAAGAAATTGTTTTGAATGTGATGTTTTAAATAGAATTAAAACGATCTAACGATTGTTTTAAATGCATTAAGATTCGAAACCATAGATTTCAATATTCATTATTGGAATAGAAGTTTTCGAGAGATAGAAGGAAATTGTGGACTATAACACTGTTGTTATAGTAAATGATTTCCGGAAGGAAATGTTTTGTATAGTATTGGGATTTACATATCTATTTTAATTTCGAATCCCTATACTAGTGATTTTGGGTTGTCGTAACGATGTTTTACGTAACATTCGTTTTGGCCCAAATAAAAATGTTTAAGAGCATGATTTCCGTAAAGAATGAAATATATACTTAATTTCGATTTAAGTATATTGAATATTTTCCAAAGGTTGAAAATAAATAAAATTTGCGAATTACTTATGAATAAATAAGTATGGAAATGTTTTCCAATATAAAGTGAATATTTTGAGAATTTATCTTTTTGAAGATAAATTGAAAATGAATAATTGAAATCGTATATGCATAGATATTTTGGAATATAAATTCACTCTGGAATTTATAAAAGAAAGTGAAATTTGTTTAAAAATAAGTATTGATTTATTTTTGAGGTATTGATATTATATATCTTGTAAAGATATTTTTGGGAAATAAATAATTTGGAAAATTATTTGGAATCTGGTGATGTGTGCATATCCATTGATAGTTCAATAACCGACTATCAATATTTACCTTTGAAAGGTATTTGTTGTGATTTGCTTGGATTTGAATGCTACACTTATTTTTAAATTATTGCGCTCGTTATTCGGATTACCCATCCCGAATAGTGATATGACGTAATGGATAGCATTGATGACCGGTGTTGAAGACCGGATCTTTTTGAAAGCGAAATGACAACTCGTCGATTGTCTTTGCACCGAGTAGCTACGGTATAGAGACTCCCTATGTGATGGGAAGTCCGGACGTGATTAGAGATTATCCGGATTGCAAGGACTTCTTTGTAAGTGCCTTCGGTTCTGTTCGAGCCCGGAACAGACTTGTATGGATAGTATGTCTGACATTACAAATTGAGATATAAAGCCGATTTCATTCAAATATATTTCTGTTGGTGGCGGAGAATTTATTCTTTTAGATTAACACCCTTCTCTGAGACGTACGAGCTCAGAGGTTATGTAGTTGAATGTTATCAGCGATATATTCCCAATTTGGTAATGTGACATGCTGAGTGTTGCTGTGAAATGATCATTGTGTTGATCATTTGTGATAGGATCATTTGTTTGATCGTTTATCTTTGTGATCATTTCTATGATCATTTGTTGACCCAAAGCACGGCTTTTGTATAAAGTGTGTTTTTGTGGACGAGACTTCGTCGAGCCTCACAAACCGGTAATGGTCGAAACAGGAATTGTGTGGCAAGGTTTTCAGGGATAGCGTCCCTAGGGTATGACCATTCCTTCTGGAAAAGGGTAGTATCATGGTATGGAGCCCAGATACTTACTCATGTTGAAACACTTATTATTATGGTGTGATGTTGGTTAGAGAGCTCTCGTTTAAAGGTCCCAAAGGACCGAGGGTGGCATATCTGAGGGTTTATAATATCCCTTGGGAAAAGGGGTTCCCGGCCTTGTTTGGCAGAGATCCAGTTGGGTTCTCGAGACGTCCTTCCAGAGGCGTTTTCATGTGGCAATGGGAAGTTCTTTGGCCTGACCATTTGTTGGAAAATCCATTCTTCAAATACGAGCCTTGTACGGTATTAGTTGTATTACCTGTCATCTACTTATGGTGGCGCCCCACTGTTTGGATGGTAGCTATAGTAGGCATAGTTCGAAATGTCTATGTTGGCTAAGATTTATATTCTACTTTCGAAATGTTTCCTACACTATGCACTAGTAATAATATCAAATGTTTCTTTTAAATGCGTATCAAGCATCTTTGACTATCATAAGGAGAAATCTCCTCCGATTCTGCGTTTGCATTGTGTGTGTGTGTGCGGGAGGCCTTATGGTAGTCTCATTTTTAAAAGCATCGTGAATTGACTTTAAAAATATTCCTCTATTTTGATTTTAAAGATAAATAAACTGTTTTGAGTTCTCACACCAGTCACATGACTGACTCGGAGTTTATTGTTTTCCTTCCTAAACTCTAGGTGCCCACCAATTTTTACACGGGTAGTCAAGAGTTAAGGTTTATCAGGATATTCTGGAATTCAGGAGTTGCTGGAGGCAAGATGGATGGCATGGCGTATTCACTAGTATATAGTATTTTCTTCTTCCGCTGTTTGTTATTGTTATTGTACACTCTGATGATATGATGAAATGAATTGTAATGTAATAACTGTTATAGTTCTTTGTTTAAAGATTATTCATTTATCTATTATATGTTGTTCCGCTGCGAATTGTGAGATTCTGTTATTGTTCTGTTGTTTTCTTTCTGTTCCGTTCTATTTTCTTTTCTCTCTATTTTCTATCTTTTTCTCTCTTCTTCTCTCTCTTTCTTCTTTCTTAAACCCTAACATTTCGGTTTTTCGGCAACGAAAAAATCGATATCGTTACATCAGCAATCGAAAATTAGAATTCAACAATTTAAACAAATGAAGCTTTAGTCCCAAACAAGATGAGAACATTAAATTTGGTAGATACTTTAGTCAAATTAGTTAAAAAATTGAACAAAAATTAAAGTTGGATTGTATATGCTCATATCTAAATATCAGACATAGTAAATTTAAATAACTGGTAAGTCTATTCTCAAGATACCTAGCACAACATTAATATCAAGTCTTTGGATGGTAATATTAACTATAAGTGGTATTCTTGCTATAATGATCAAACACTGACAATAAATTCAAGTCAAATAGCAACCTTTTTCTGGGCCAATTAGTTATTCACTTGTAAAAGCTTATAATTGTCATATATTTATCATCACACGTTTGTAAGTTATTCGGCAAAATATTATCCTTCCTTAGGACTGGCTAACATCCGTATGAATAAATATACAAAAATATCAAACATTTTCATGAATAACTAAAATAAGATAGATCACTTTGGTGACACGTTATTTCAATTATCCCACTTGAAATGTAGCATATTTACAATTAGTTTGCAAAAGGACACCAAAAATATATTGGAATTTATTTTTTAATGTATGTACAATATTTCGAGATTTATAAAACACCCCCGAAAGTACTTTATCTATATGACATTTGAAAATATTAAAATTACAAGTGTGGCACAACATGTTTAGATCATAATTGTTATAATCTTTTACTTAAGTATGTGGTTACATTCATGATATTCTCTAAATAAATATGATACAAGAAACTATAATATATCATAGAATAAATGTCATGGATGAACGTCAGAATTAAATTACACATAAATAAATAACATAGTAAATGTCGTACTAAATGACTTGAATGAATATAGTAGCTATGTTGTATTTCTAAACCATAATATAGCTTTACAGAATGCTACTATATTACTTTATCTTAAGTTTATTATTTGAATACTTAATTAAAGTCAGTAACCATGCATTTTGAAAAAATATGAAAACACTACTCCTTTTATTTTTTATAACCAAAGCATGAAAGCGAAACATGTTTTCAACGAGCATGTGTCAAACATATAAAATGTCCATATCTATAAAACATAAATGCATCAAATAATAAACCATATGTCTTTTCTTATTCCAATACAAACATACTTCATTGTTAAATTAGTTGTAATCAGCGCATTTAGTGCATTTATGATAACAAATTAATTCATTTATTAACGTAAACAACCACATTTAATGCATTAATGATAAAAAAATGCAATTAACCGTTATGTGGTCATGTTAAAATTTATTTCAATAATACAATAAATATATACACTTTAAAGGAGCCGCTTTATTTCTGATAAATCAAAATTTCTGAAATAACTCAAGTACCTTGTATATGTCCAAATTACTTAATCCAAAGTTAAGATAAAATTATCATAGAACCGGATTTATATTTCTTATATAAATGGTTATGAATTTCACACACACATATGGATACCATTAATAAACATGTTGATGCTTTAACGAGCATAAGTTGTTTTCAAAATTTTGCAAAAATTAGATTATTTCTCATAATTTAATGATTTTAAATTTCTAATCATTTATAAATAACATACATATCATTTAGTCTATCTTTCTACCTCAAAAGAGTTTCATAAATCAGTCTTTCAAATTACAATATATAGGACAGAACTGATACTAAATCAAATCCAAAATCATCAAGAAAAAAATCCTTGCTATATAGATCAAACAAATCTGAAATTTAAGTGGAATTTAATGAATTACTCATAATTATAAAAAAATTCCCAATGAAATCAATGATGGGGGGCTCTGATATCACTTATTAGGATTTCAATATACTTTAGGATTGATTAGTTATAAAATCTTAGATATGAATACGTGATCCATATTGATTTGATTGAGAAGAAATCAGATGAAAGTAAATGAATTAATGGAAGTCATACCTGAATCAATAGTTGCTGATTTGAAATGTAAATTTGGTTTGGTTTTCCATATTCACAAGCTTTAGATCTTATATTAAATCTAAATCCATAGTCGATGTTTTCATGAACTGAATAAGGGAAAGAGATAGTTCTAGAAGGTAAGAGTTGGTTTCGATCTTCCAAATTGACATAAACCATAAATCTGAATTATTTCCATAAGGAGAGATTAAAGGAATAACCAGAGCTTGTAGTAATTTGGAGACCATAGCCCCTTATTTGTAATGTCAGCATTTCCTTATTTGGTCCTTCGATAAATTAGAATTGCCTCGGCGTCTACACATTAATAACATGACAATTATATCCTTAAGCCTTTTAACTTTAATTCATAATTTGATCACTTTAGTTAGGCTTTACACCAAAATAGAGCAATGCATTTTTTTTAAATATTTAGCCCATAAGTTGAAATTTTCCAACAGTATAATTCTTGCATTAAATATGATATGGAACTATCAAAAATTAGAAAACATAACATGGTCGTCACTTGATGAAATCGAAAAAACCAATAAAATGATTAAAAAGTGCAGCCAATGAATACAAGTAGTATAATCCAACTGATACATTGTTCCAATTTACATTTGGTGTAGCCAAATAACATGATATATTGTTCATTCAAGAGGATTGGGCTACTTGATAAAAATTATTGATGTATCAATTAATTAGTCTAAGCTATGATGCAAAGGCCCAAAAATCCATACCCTTTGAGTCGACAATAAACCATACTTGTCTAACCCAAAGTGAACAGAAAGTTGGATCATCAAGGGTAAAATAAAGAAAATAGAAGAACATAACAGAATCTCACTGGAATGGAATAACATATAATATTGAACAAATAACTTTACAGCGGAATTTTTTTAAAATACATATATCAGAGTCTAACCTAATTTCAGCTTAAACAGTTATAAACATCTATCCTTACAAATACTGATAA
Organism: Allium cepa; assembly: GCA_030765085.1. Taxonomy (NCBI): domain Eukaryota; kingdom Viridiplantae; phylum Streptophyta; class Magnoliopsida; order Asparagales; family Amaryllidaceae; genus Allium; species Allium cepa. Next base: position 150,007,926 of record CM060930.1, read on the forward strand.
TCATCAATCAATGTAGAATAAGCAAAGCGGATAATAGAATACATCCATATGTTGGTGAATATCTCCAGCTTTCCTCTTGTAACTCCAACCATCTTCAACTAAACATGAAACTACTCGGATCTGACCCGAGTGTTGAAAATACCCGATTCAGGCTTGATAAACCAGCATGAGAAAAACTCAATAATAAATGACAGAGTTATAGATCATCCCTTGAATAAAATCCTTTGAAAAGAAAGAGTATCTAATAAGACCACGTCCACACATAAACACGGACGGGTTTTTACCTTATGATAACTATATCGTTCTTATATATCAAAACATTTAATATTATTTCTAATGACATTTCTTTGGAAACATTTGCAAGTAAACTTATTAATCTTAGCTGAAATTGTTACAATATTAAATTCCAGCATATTAACCACAAATGCGGGTTCTACAAACAAAATGGAAGGCACTTATTGGAGAATGAGTTTCATACAAATGACCAGGCGAAAGGACTATCTTATGGCAGTACATCTCTAGAGGAATGTACCAAGGCCCAATAGATGGTCCTCTACCAACACAACACTGGCCTACCTCTTCCTAGATAGTACCGAATATGTCATCACCCCGGTCGTTACCGACCTTTATACGAGTGCGCTCTAGCATACATCCATATTAATTTACACCGAATGTCATAGCGGGTAGAAATATATCTAGAAAGGGATGATCATACTCTAATGGTTGTGAACGACATGGCCTTGCCGCATTTAACCCTGTTTCGGTCAATTTTCCTGTTGATGAGGCTTGAGGTAACGATTACCTTTACACATAGCACCTCTCTTTCCACTTTGAATGCCACATTGCAATTTCATAGTCACTTGATTGATTTCTACAAACGTGTAACTTCCTAAGCTCAAATGTCTCGAGAAAAGGTGTAAATCTAAGAGAAGGGTCTTCTCCACCACCGACTGATATACATTATATAGAGACCACTCATTGTGATTTAAATTATAAGGTTAGACATTCGTTCATACAAGCTGTCCAGGAACAGGACAAACCGAAGGCACTCTCCTACCACATCATGAGATTGGTAGCGAATAGTCCTTGTGTTTCTGAGATTTTATGTAACAAAGAGACCACTGCTACTATAAGTATTTTGAGAATTTTCCCTAGTCAAATCAACAAGCAGTCCTTTGACACTATTTGTCTCAATATCTTCAACTTTTTATATTTTGCTTCGAATACGTAGATTGGTTTGATGTGGTCTTCAGATAGGAATCACCTAAATCCGACCACGATTCCTTCAAAATCAAATTATCGATAAACATTGAATACAAGTACATAGGGTTTATTAACCCTCTTTTCTATTTAATCTTATCGATTAGTTACAAAAATCCATTTTTAATCTTGGAATAATTCTAAGTAAATTCACTTTCTTGTAGGAAACTATTCCCATTTTTTTACTTAACGTTCGGTCAAGATTCTTCAACTTTTAAGCGGATCAAAAACAATGTTATTTAAGACATCATTTACTGTAAACCCAAAACTCAATCTTAGAAAATGTTATTGAGTAAATTAGATCATGGAAATCATTCAAAATTTTCTCAATATCTATTTCCGTATTCAACAAGTGCTATGGGCGAAATAACAGCAAAATCACCTTTTAAATTCTACGAATAGGACGAGTTCCCTCTTTGGACTTTAATACTAAGTATATATAACAAGATCATTTCTATACAATCCAAGTTGTAATTTATAAATCAAAATCTTCTATACTTGTATAATTTCTAGAAAATACTAATTCTCTATAATGAAAAAAAATTAATATGATCTTTTAGAGCATCCGAGCTTTCCCTTCGATCTGTTCCACCCCTTGTCTAAAAGATAAAGCAAAGGCCAGGTAAGTTCAAGGCACAGTTGCTCCATTACTAACCTCGGTTACACACCTTATTTTATCGTTTAGCTCTCACGGGTGGGATAAATGTACTAGTCGTTTTCGCATACTCAATTATTGGTTAAATCATCTTTAAATTCCTTTATTATTCATTTAAAAACATTTCTAAATGATTTAAGAAAGAATCTCCAAGTTTAGAATCATATTTTCAAAGTTATAGAAAACGGATGCGAAATCTTGCAAAAAGCATTGCAATTGGTGTTTTAAAGCTATATTGACCAAATTGACTTTTCCATCATTTAAAATTCCCTTTTTTAAACTTAAATATCTTTTAAAATATTTTAAAGGATTTTATTCATATTTTTAAAATATTAAAAATATCAACTGCTAATTTTGGTCACTTTACTACAAAAGCGTGATTTTTCTTAAAATTTGTTTCGGACGTATTTCAAAATATATAGGATGAAATCTTGATTTTCTTTCTTCACTTAAAAATTCTGGACATGATAGTCCGGACATTTCTTGTTTCGAAGAAATCCGAGCTATATTTCATTCTGTACATTCATTCAAACTTTCCAGTGTGAAATCGTGAACCACCGTTGCGCTACGTGCCTAGTTTTTTACTTTATTTTCAAAACTTGGTGTAAATTCTCCAATTTGAACTTAATTACTTATAAAAACATTATAAATCATTTTAAACCAATATTTTCACTTATGAAAGTATTTAAAGTATATTTTCACTATTGTCATATTATAATATTTTATATTTTCAAAATTTTAATATTAAATTTTTAAAACCATTTTCTAATCAATTTCATTTCTAATCTTAAGTTAAACTCAATTTTAAATCAAATTCTAAATCAAATTTCAATTTCAATTTTAAATACGATTTCATTTTCAATTTCACTATTCATCTCAATTTTTATTTCAAAATCAATTTTTCTTACAATTTCAAATTCTATTTCAAGTTCAACCAAGCTTCAATTTCATTTTGAATTTCATTTCAATTTCAATTTGAATTCTACTATGCAAGAAGAGGCTTAATAATTCCAACACATACCATATTAATAAAATTGGTCATATTTTACAAAGGGGGTTATTTAATCACAAATGAGCATAATCACTTTCAATATTCATCAATAACATCTCATAGCATAGTGATTATCAATAAGTAAGTATATTATCATAACTTAACTATTCAACCAATGTTTTCAAACATTCATTTCATCCAAATGTCCATATTATCAAATGGTGATAATTAACATAACATAAAAACAGGCTAATAATGATTATTAGAACATAACAAAATAGGATTAAAAAGCGGTGAGAATTTCTCACTTTCATTTCCACTCTATCAAACTTTTCTACGAACTAGCATCTTTGCTTCATTTTAAATTCATTCCTCGCCCTCGGAAAGCCGAACTCTCTTTTCTCTCCTTTTTTTAACTTTTTTTATTTAAATGGCTGTGGGTATATGGAGGGGGTGTAGGCTCGGGTTGGCTTGAGGAGGCGTGTAGGTCACGGGTGGGAGGCTTTCTAGGCAGGTAGGTGGTGGCGAAGGTGGGTACGACATGGGGAAGTAGTGTTTGGTTGTATATGGTGGTTTAGATGGAGGGTGTATGGTGTAGGAAGCAGGTATGGTGATTAGAAGCTCGGGTGAGGTGATGGATGAGAGTGTGGAGGTGAGTGGGGTGCTTGGGGGGCTCGGGTAGGGGGTTTGAGGCTGGGTCGTGGGTTTTGGGAGGTGGGTAGGTGGTTCGCCGAAGGGGTGGAGGTGATTAGGAGGGGGTATGAATTTTAGAGGTGGGGTTTAGGTGGTGTAAGAATGTGGTGATACTTGGTGAAGATGGTGGAAGAGAAATGGAGGAAGAACGTAAGAAAATGATTTGTGAAAAATGAAGTGAATGTTGTAGGCTATTTATACTTGAGCTTTGGATGGAAAACGACTTAAATGCCCTTGGCTACTTTTTGACTTTTTTTAAGCATGATGTTAGGATGTCATTTGTACTTAAGTAATGATGTTTGCATCTTTTTCTTAATTTCTAAACATTTAAATATTGTTTTTCTTAGTTTCCATGCATGAAGAGACATGCATTAAAGATGACAAGATTCTTGGATTTGAAGTAGTAATGATGTTGTACCTAATTATTAATTAGAAAATGCATAAAATCCTTTTTGCTATTTTTCCATATATGATAAGGCTTGAGTACTAATGGTGAGAAGATGTGTTAGGATTTTTTAATTATGATTATGTTTAGAAATCTTATTTAATACGAAAAATAGTCAAATCATGTTACTTTTGAATTATTTGTTTACTTTGAATTTTCAAAGTGAATTTGCATTTACATGAAAATCTAAAGTATGCATAGTTTGTAAAGATGAAATATTCATGTTATAAAGTGTATATGTTCATATAACGTTGCAACGACTTATTACAGTTGAAAACGACATTGTTATTGACAAATTTTACAGTCAAAATTTGACTTTTTTATTTAACTATTCATTGATGTAAACCAACTTAGAAATTGAACTTCCTACAACATTTAATAAATTAAAACAAGTCTATTTAGGTTAAAAATCCATATCATTAGGGTTAATATCAGTTTACTGATTTACGGCGTTGCATTGACAAAATGTGACAAAATTAGCATATTTTTATATAATGACTATAAATATATTTTTCAAACCTATATTATACTTCTATTATCTTTATTAAGTTATTTAAATATAGTTTGACATTTCAAATAAATATCTAAAATAAATTAAATATCTCATTTCCAAAGTAGTAAAAATATGGATCGTTACATTTTCCCTACTTAAAAGAATTTCGTCCTTGAAATTATACTACACTTAAACTCAGTAGTGTTTCCCTAATTGATTAATTTTAAACTTAATCTTTGATATGACATATATAGATCATCCATATGTGGTACCTGATTCGATCTCTTATTCGAATCCACAACTTTTACTTTCGAACTTGTATCGATCCATCGATCCTCTAGTGCGGACTCTGATAAGGCTTATTGATCACAAAACCCTTACTTTCCTTGCATAATTCTCAACTGTGATAGAAATCTTGAGTGCATAAGCATAAACCCTCGTCAATGTTCGCCATTAAGAATTGAGTGATAAATCCTTTCTCGGACTAGTGTAAACACCTCAAAGTTCTGTACTCAAATCTTAGATGAAAATTTGTGTGCCAAATGATCTAACGAATTTATTCATTTTCACCTAATATATTTTCTTTTATATGATCCATTTCATAAATTTTCCTTAAGTTTATAAAAGCCTATAAATCTTGTTTTTTGATTAATCCAAGTTTATTCCAAAACCATTTACTTGCTACTAAATTCATTTTTAAATTATCTCTTACATCATTGCTTAAATATAGAAATAGTTCATAATTTTAAATTTATATTTGGATAATATACCTTTATATCCTAAGGGTATAAATTCCCAAATATCAAACTGTTTTACTTCAATTAGGTTTTTTAAATGTGGAATTTCATTATTATCTCAAATTAATAAGTTCATTATTATCTCAAATTAATAAGTTCATTATTATCTCAAATTATTAACTTATAAGACTTAATCCTTAGTTTTATTTACCTAAGGTCTTAATTTAGCTGGCACTGTATATCTTATCCATATATCGATAAGACAACTTTACTAAGTGCACATTCTTCCTTACTAATTCTATGATTATTTATTTACGTTGGAATTCTTTTTACCTATCACTTTTTCCAATCAAATTTCCTAGCCTTAAATCCATCGAATACCTTACGGTCAAATTGTGAACCTTAATTCACATGGTACTTGTTATTTAAACATTTTCATCCAATAATCCACCTATATTATTCCAAAATTTCCTTTTAAATACTTTTTTCAAAATTATCAACTTTTAATCTTTTCATTAAAATACTCTTTTGTTAGTTTGTGAAATTATAATTACAAAATGATTGCCTTTATATTTACTAATCTTGATTCCAATGATTCCTTAACTCTTTTTATGGAACATCTTGTAGTCAAATCGTGTAATTCTAATCATAAGATGTTCATATTTTACTAATCTATATTCCAAACAATCATTTATTCCCAACTATATAAAAATATTTCTTTTTATATAAAATATAAACCGAGGTAAAATTATTTCATTTACCATCTTTTAAAAATAAAACCATTTTTATAAAATTAACAAATATGCGCTCACATATAATACTCTCAACTCATTTTAGGATGTCACTAACCCTATCTCTAATGAGTTATCGATCCTAGGATTCAACCAGCCATATCTCTGATGAGACCCCTTATCAGGCTTTGGTGTTCTCTCAACCAAAAGTTTGATACCGAATGTGAAGGCCCGAAAATCCATAACCTTTGAGTCGACAATAAACCACACATGCCTAACCCAAAGTAAATAAAAGGTCAGAATATCTAAAGTAAAATAAAGAAAATAGAACAACAGAATAGAATCACTCGAATGGAATGACATATAATATTGAACAAATATCTTTATAGTGGAAAACTTTTAAAATACATATATCAGTCTAACCTAATTTTAGCCTAGACAGTTATAAAATCTATCCTTACAAATGCTGACAATCATCTATCAATGTAGAATAAGCAAAGCGGATAATAGAATACGCCCATACGTAGGTGAATATCTACAACTCTCCTTTGGAAACTCCAACTTTCTTCAACTAAACCTGAAATTACTCCAATCTGACCTGAGTACTGAAAATACCCGGATCAAGCTTGATAAACGAGCATAAGAAAACCTCAATAATAAATGACAGTGTCATATATCAGCCCTTTAATAAATCCGTTGAAAAGAAAGAGTATCTCCTAAGACCACATCCACACATAAACATGGACGAGATTTTACCTTATGATAACAAAATCACTCTTATATATCAAAAATTTGATATTATTTCTAATGACATTTCTTTGGAAACATTTGCAAGTAAACTTATTAATCTTAGCTGAAATTGTTACATTATTAAATTTCAACATACTAACCACAAATGTGGGTTCTATAATCAAAATGGCAGGCATTTATTAGGGAATGGATTTCCATACAACTGACCAGGTGAAGGGACTAACTTCCGACAGTACATCTCTAGAGGAATGTACCAAGGCCCAACAAATGGTCCTCTACCAACACAAGACCGCCCTACCTATAAATAGATAGCACCGAATATGTCATCACCCCAGTCGTTACCGACCTCTATTCGAGCATACTCTTGCATACATCCACATTAATTTAATCCCAAACGTAATAACGGGAAGAAATATATCTAAAAGGGGATGATCATACCATAATGGTTGCGAACCACATAGCCTTGCCGCTCTAACCCTGCTTCGGTCATTTCTCAGTTGATGAGGCTTATATAACAACCCTGTATTTTATGATTATTTAAATTGTATATCTTAATTATTTTAATAGAAATTCATGATTTAAAACTTTATTTTATTTATTAAAATGAATAAATTTTGTTACTTTAAATATAAATTTTGATTTTATGTGAATTATAATTCCAAACATGAATAAATAGAATATTTTCCAGAAATGTGAATTTTGGTCAATATGGTCAAACTTCGAATTTTAATTTAAAATCTGAAATTTTGAAATTTATTTTTATTTTATGAAAATAAATAAAATTTTAAGTACACTGCTTTTCGTTTTGTTGAAATCTGATTAATATTGTGAAAGTTATGCTTTTTAAACCATTGTATGTAAATTGTTTATTTAACAAAATTATTTATTTTAATTTATATAAATTATATATTTGTTTGTCATATTGTGTATATATGTGTAACATGACATGTTATGTATATATTTTATTTTTTAAACATTTTAAAAGTGTAGTTGAAATTTTCCAATGTCAATTGTATTTTGTTTACAATTTTAAATTCTAGTTTCAATTAAATAAGGTATTTTCTTTATTTACTATCTATTTTCCTAAGATATTATTTTATTTTAATTTCCATTTTACTTTGTTCAGCTTTTTATTTTTATTTACTTGATTTTATTTGTTTAAAGTGAATTATAAGAATTAGAAATTCAAAGAGTCAAAACCTTTTCATTTACTTGTGACCTTTCATTGTCTTTGCCTTTTCATTTCTTTCTTTGGCCGTACATTCCCTTTGCTTAGCCGTGTATTTCTCACATCATTCACATAAGAAAACTTTCTCATCTCTTCAAAATGCACGGCATTCCATCACGAGAAATTTTTTTTGTAAGTTTTTAATGGCCTCTTCTTTCTACTTTTTATCTTTATTTTCCATTGATTTTTTGCCTTACTTCTTCTTGTGTTTGCTCGGCCTCTACCACCCTCATCTCCACCAACCACCACCATCACCATCCATGGCAGCAACCACCATCTTCCCTTGTCCAGATCTGGCCGTGCCTTCATGTGAAGCCATCACCGCAAATTTGCAAAAGCACCACCAAAACATTGCCTAGCCGAGCCAAAATTCCAACATCCCCTCCATATCTTGCCTTGGCCGCCACCCCTAGCTCCATCACCATCATGACCATCACCTCTAGCCGTCACTTCACCTCTGACCAGACCTGTAGCTGACCAAGGCCAACCCAAATAATGACTAGGCCGAGCCTAGTTGTGCACAAAACCCTACTATTTTGCGTTGACCCTTTGTCTCCTTCATGTTGTAACCCCTACTACTTCACATCCACCCCTAGCCGTGCTTATGTGATGCCAAACCCGAGCCCTCACCACCATATTTACACAATGGCCAAGTAAAGTGTTGAAGGTGGCCGAGCCTATATTGAGTCATGGTCAAGCAAAGTTTGATGAAAAAGCTTGGTGATGTTCTTTGTTAATTCAAATTTCCACTTTATTTCAATTAATCTTTGTACTGTATATATATTCATATTGCTTTGTTTTATTTGTTGCATACAAGATCATAATCAAGGCTCTCCATTCAATCAATTCTTATCGTGCTTGTCGTGCCTTTGGAATCGTTCTTATGTGTCGTAGTGGCCTCTAGCTTTGATAAAGGTGGGTCCTTCTCACTCTGACATTTTTACTTATGAAATGGTAAATGGATGACAAGTGATTAGTAATTAAAATGTTATGCAAGTTAATGATGATTATATGATATGTTATTTCATGTTATTACCATGTTAACTATGTTAATTATCACCTGACATATGATATATGACAGTATATTGTGACATTGACATGTTAGTATAATTGTTTATACTGTTTATGCATATGTTCACACTGCAAGTTCCCCTGTTAGAATAGAATCATTATGGGTTGAAATGATACATACCCGAAGTGATATTAGAATAGGAAAAAATCATTATGAGCTGAAATGATAGGCTCAGGTGATTTTTATTGTATTTTTATTTGACTTGGGATTGTGGGTTTGAAATGATAGAACTCGGGTTTTTCTTTTTAAATTGCGGATTGAAATGATGTATATCCATATCACTTGACTAGGATAGAAAATTATATATACAGTCCCCATGGTATATTTTTAAATGATTTTTCTTAAGATATGTATTTTTAAAAGTATGAAATTTTGATTTAAAAAAATATATTTTATGGTTTTAAGAATGCTAAATATTAAGTTTTGATTTTGTGAATTTATGTATGTAAATTTGAAGTAAACGTGATCTTTGACTTTAAATTGTATTTTTAAAATGTAAGTCAATAATGGAAATTGAATTTAAAGTTTTGAAATGATATTTGAAGTAAAATGTTAAGTTTTATTAAATCTATAAGTGAAGAAAGTAGTGAATTTTGACTTAACAAATGAATTGAGTTTTTAATTGGATATTTAATTATAAAATTTTGTTGCGATAAATCGTATGTTAAAATTATTTAAATGTGGAATTTTGAAGTCTAGAAATATGATTTATAAGTTTAAAATAACAAAAAATTGGAGTGTTAATGTTTCAGAAGTTATAATAAATATTTAAATTTTATTAATAGCATTTCCAAAAATGTTGTGGTCTTATGACAGCATTTTTAAATGCTGTTGTTTTTGAATTTAACTATATTTGAAATAACTAAATATCTATTATGGCATTTTATAAATGCCGTTTTTCCTAAACTAAACTATTTTGGAAACTATAAGCTACGATAGCACGTTATAAATGCTGTCGTTGCTAAAATTTGACAATGTTTTGAAATATTATAGATTTTAACACTATTTGAGTTATATTTTAAAGTGTTAAATGATTTTACTTTGGGAATGGATTATTTGTGAAATATAAAGAGTTTGAATATATATTTTAATATTTAAATTTGAATCTTTAAGGAATTTAAGTTGAATTTGAATTTAAATAAGGTTTACTGGGTTATGTGTTAAATGGAATGAGATGCGATGAGATAAATGAATTTTGAATAAAATTTTGAAATGTATTTTGTAATGATATTTGAAATAATAAATGAATGACATATTTGATTTTAAAATGATATTTAAATTGAATATTTGAAATTAAGAACGATAATGAATTTATAATGAATTTGAAAAGGAAATGATTTTGAATAACATAATCTTTATTTTGATAAAGAATGTGAATGTGGAATGATATTCGATTTTGATCTATTTGATAAATGAATATTTGAAATTTATATTCGTATGAAAGGATATTTGTTTACTTGTAATTTGAGTTTATCTAAATAATATTGGATTTATGAAATGAATATTTCAGAACTAAGTAATAATGAAGTTAAATTTGGGATATATGAAATTATAAAATTTAGTTTTGAAATGTGGGACACTAAAGCTTTGAAATATATCAAAATTGAATAGTTTATTTTATGGTTCAAATCTATATTTGGAATCGATAAGATTTGAAATGGTTTGTTGGGAAACTGAATTGAATTGAAACTAATGGTTTGAATTGAATTAAATTGGAAATTTAAAAATTTGGGTTTAATTGAATAAATTTGTAAAATGTAAAGAATTAAAGGAATGTTTCAAGATTTCAAATGTATGATTTCGAAATGTTATGATTTTCAAGATGTAATGATTTCAAATATTTGGGTTTCAAAAGAGTTATAATTTTGAAAGTATTATGATTTTTGAAAGGTGACTATATGTTTGAATTGGAAATGATATCGTATTGATTTAATTATAGGTTCGAAATAAAAATGGTTTTGGTTTTGAAGTATAAAATATTTTGAAAGGAATATAGTTTTGTAATGAAATGATTTGATTTTTGACGTATAAACTATTTTGAAGTGACCACGACGTTATAATAACGATTGGTTGTTAAAGAAACCAGGATCGGAAGTTGTCATACTCTCCGCCAATTCCAAAAACCACTTTAACAACTGTGTACGCGGTGGAGTTTCCAGAATGAAGTAGGATGGTGGCGACGTTCTTGAGGTATATTACATGGACCCGACTCCCGTGAGTTGGCTTAAGGTGGCTAAAACATGAGCGATCTCGGGACAAAAGGGGTAGCTCCTCTGGTGGGACACACTTCTTCGATACTATACCCTTACATGTGGTTGATTTGATGGCCATTCTCCGATTTTGATTGGCAGTGTGTTCCGAGGTGGGCGTAGTGGCTGCTACGTTACCGCCAGCCCGTGTGCATAATTGGTATATCTACCCTGGCATTGCCTTGTGTGCCGCGTCACCTACCATAGCGAGCCTTACTACGAGTTTGATTTGTGTCGTACCTATGGAGTATCTTCTCATAGTGATGCAGCACATCCTGATAAGCGACCTAGCGAGTTAGTGCATCATGATAAGCGACCTAGCGAGTTAAGTCGTATGTCGCCTGCCTTAAGTCGTATGTCGCCTGCCTTAAGTCGCCTGCCATGAGTCGCCTACCTTATAAGGTAACGACTCAAGAAATCAAGCCGCATTTCTATAAGTCGTCCAGTTATGTCGCATTGTTCTCTTATGTCGCATGGTGTTGTGCTCGGACTATGGCATTTTCCTTATGTCGCTTAAGTCGTTCCTGAAGCTATGCTAAGTCGTTTAAGTCGTTTCTAAAGCTGTGTTATCTTCTTAGGTCGTATGTGTTGAGTTAAGTCGTATAATGTTAAGTCGTATATGTTAGGTCGTGAGTCGCATGTGTTGATTCGCATGTGTTGAGTCGCATGTGTGTGTACATTGTTGTTAAGTCGTATGATGTTGTAACTCGTATGATGTTAAGTCGTATGTGTTGGGTCGTGAGTCGCATGTGTTGAGTCGCATTTGTGTGTTGTAATTTCCTATAAATAGGGGTGTGTTGTCATTTGTAAAGGGGTTGATTTTTGAAAATAAATTTGTGTGTGAGCTTTGGCCACCACTGTTAGAGGTTGAGCGTGATCTCCTTCTTCTTTCCATCTTCGGGTTATTCATGAGCGAATCAACGAATTTGAAGCCAATTCTCAGTATCACTTACGAGTGATCAACGATCGAATTGTAGATCTTTCAACACGACATCTTTCAAGATCAACGGGTTGGAGATAGCTAGATTCCGGCATCATCACGATCAGCAGAACTGAGCATTTATCGTTCTATCGGTTTATTTGACACGAAATCATCATTTCATGAAGAAGATCCTGGATAGGTTGTGACAGTTTGGTATCTAAACTGTTCGAGCCTAGACAAAGCCGCGTCAATTGGTATCAAAGCCAGATCAGAGACGAAAATGAGTTTTTTTAATGACCATGCCTCCGAGACGTGCTAATCGCTATCATAATGTCGAAGATTTCTATAGAAGACAAGAAGCTGAGCAAATGGAGCAGCATATCAGTGAGAAGTTCAATGAGGGTATTGAAAAATTAGAGAAATTGATGAACGACATGAATCATAATCAAAGGAGAACGTCACCAGTTTCGAACCAGGGTGGAAACAGGGTTTCACCATCGATTTTGGAAGAAAAGGAGGATGTCACCCCAGTCTTATCAAGATAGGAGGGAATCATCAGTTTCAATGATGCGAGACCACCATGGGTACCGAAATGAAGAGAGAAGAACTCCACGTGGGTTCGAAAATGAACCATATCATGATGCTGAAAGACAGGGTAGAAGGGACATGCATGGTCGTAGGGACATAGACGGTCCGGATTGATATCGAAATACATCTGATTTTGAGGAAGATGGTGATAGAGGTAGTATTCGTTATCGAAATCGAGGCCAAGTGCGAAATCAATATCTGGATTCAGAAAATGATCGTAAATGGGAGTCAGGTATGAGGATGGAAATTCCAGAATTCAAAGGTGGTATGCAAGCAGAAGAATTTATTGATTGGTTGTCAAATGTTGAAGAAATTTTGAAATTCAAGGAGGCGCCTGAGAATCGCAGAGTCCAATTAGTTGCTACAAAACTAAGAGGAAGAGCTATGGCTTTGTGGCAACAAACTAAACTAACTCGAGAGAGAATGGGAAAATCAAAAGTTGTCATTTGGGAGAAGATGAGAAAGATGATGAAAGCGACTTTGTTGCCGTACAACTATCAATCTCTTATGTACCAACGTTTGCAGAATTTGAGACAAGGGACGAAGACAGTGAATGACTATGCAGATGAATTCTATCAATTGATTGCAAGGAATGATATTATGGAAACCGAGGAACAGCTAATGGCTAGATATGTTGGAGGGTTACGAATGCAAATTCAAGAAATGGTTAATATATTTAATCCAATGTCTATTGCTGAAGCACATCAGAAAGCTCTAGCTTGGGAGAAACAAGGGAGATGAGGAATTGGTGTGTTTACGGGTTCTAACAACCAGAATAAGGGTGCTAGTAGCAGTGCTAATGTTTCCAAGGCAGTCAATAAACCAATTGTCAATGAAGCCGCTAAAGAAAAGGTCAATAACAATATCAAGTGCTATAATTGGCAGGAGTATGGCCATAAAATAATGAATGTAAAAAGCCAAAGAAGAGAGCATTAATTGCAGAGGAATGTGAGCATGAGGATGTGGAAGCTAAAATTGATTATTCTCAAACATCGAAGTTTGATGAAGATGAAGAAGTTGTGTCGGGAGACGAAGGGTGTAACTTGATGACAAGGAGGTATTTTTTAATGCCAAAGAATGAGAATGATTCTAGTTGGCTGAGAAGCAATATCTTTCAGTCTACATGTACTATCTTGGGAAAGATTTGTCGATTTGTTATTGATGCGGGAAGCTGCGATAACATTATTTCTGAAGAAGCTGTCAAGAAGTTAGGGTTGAAGACTGAAAAACATCCTAGACCTTATAAACTGGCATGGCTAAAGAAAGGTGGAGAAGTGACAGTGGGAAGACGAGCATTTGTTACATTTTCTATTGGGAAGAAGTACAAAGATGATATATGGTGTGATGTTGTCGATATGGATGTGTGTCATCTACTATTGGGAAGACTATGGCAATATGGTAGAGCTGTATAACATAATGGTCGCACCAACAGCTACAGTTTCATGTTCGAAGGTACCCAAGTTACCTTAGTTCCTAAGAAGCATGAACAAAGTGAAAGCAAGTCAGAGAAGAAAGTGGAATCAACTAGTCTATTATCTATAAGAGAATTTGTTAAAGAAGTGGAAAATAGTGCTGAATTGTTTATGTTGATTGGGTATGAAATATGTGAAGATCTTGAAATTCCTACGGAAGTTAGACCGTTGTTAAATGAATTTGAAGATGTCTTTCCTGCGGAATTACCCAAGGAATTACCGCCATTGAGGGATATACAACATCAAATTGATCTAGTGTCAGGTGCTGTATTACCGCATAGGCCGCATTATCGTATGAGTCCAAAAGAGCATGAAGAGTTGAGGAGACAGGTTGAGGAGTTGCTTAAGCAAGGACGTGCTCGAGAGAGTCTCAGTCCTTGTGCTGTACCAGCTCTGTTGATACCGAAGAAAGATGGTTCATGGAGAATGTGTACAGACAGCAGGGAACTCAACAAAATAACTGTCAGATACAGATTTCCTATGCCAAGACTTGATGACCTATTGGATCAACTCAGTGGGTCTGTAATCTTTTCTAAGATCGACCTTAAGAGTGGTTATCATCAGATTCGCATAAGACCAGGTGATGAATGGAAGACAACATTCAAGATTCGGGAAGGATTATATGAATGGCTGGTCATGCCATTTGGTCTATCTAATGCACCAAGCACATTTATGAGGGCGATGAATCAAATTTTCAGACCTTACATCGGGAAGTTTGTTGTGGTCTACTTTGATGATATCTTGATATATAGTGCTAGCATAGAAGGGCACATTCAACACTTTCGAAAGGTGTTAACTATTCTTCATCAAGAACAGTTCTTTGCAGCGACGAAGAAATGCATGTTCATGACGGCAAGTGTTTTATTTCTGGGTTATGTCGTGTCTAAGGAAGGGATACAAGTGGACCAGAGTTAAGTAGCCGCAATCAGAAATTGGCCACAGCCCAAAACTATAATAGAAATCAGAAGTTTCCATGGTTTAACTTCATTTAATCGAAGATTTATACCACACTTTAGTAGTGTAATGGCTCCTATTATTGATTGTATGAAAGGAAAGCAGTTTTCATGGACGAAAGAGGCAGGATCTGCTTTTGAACAAATTAAGGAACTTTTAACCTCAGCACCGATTCTAGTGTTGTCATATTTTCAGTTACTATTTGAGTTACATACAGATGCGTCCAAAGTTGGAATCGGAGGAGTGTTGAGTCAGAAGGGACGTCCAATTGCCTATTTCAGTGAAAAACTTTCTAGAGCAAAAATGAGTTACAGTACTTATGATGTGGAGTTTTATGCTATTGTGCAGGCCATGAAGCATTGGAGACATTACTTGTTCCACAAAGAATTTGTTTTGTATACAGATCATGAAGCATTGAAACATTTACAAGGGCAGAATAAAATAGTAGCTAGGCACGCATCGTAGATAGCTTATTTGCAGCAATTTACATTCGTCATAAAGCACAAGTCTGGAGTAACTAATCGCGTCGCCGATGCCTTGAGTCAGAGGAATAATTTACTAACAACCATGCGAATAGAGGTGATGGGTTTTGACCTACTTTCGGAACTTCTTACTTCGGATTCTTATTTTTCCGAAATCCTAGACAAAGTCAAGCAGGGAAACATGGCCGGGTATATGCTGGTTGAAGGTTTTCTATTCAAAGAAAATCAGTTGTGTATTCCAGATTGCAGTCTATGAATGAAAATCATCAAAGAATTACATGAAGAAGGACACGTGGGCCGCGACCGTACTATGCAGTTGATCTCAAAGTCTTATTTTTGGCCGTCAATGAGGAAAGAGGTTGAAAAGTTCGTTCAGAGGTGCCATATTTATCAAGTTTCAAAGGGGACCGCAACAAATGCAGGTTTATATATGCCGTTGCCTATATCTACTAAACCATGGGTGGATGTTAGTATGGACTTTGTATTGGGCTTGTGGAGGATGCAACATGGCAATGATTCTATCTACGTGGTGGTTGATCGGTTTTCAAAAATGGTACATTTTATCGCATGCAAGAAGACTGCAGATGCAGTTAATGTCGCACAGTTATACTTCAGAGAGATCTATCGTCTTCACAGGTTGCCTGAATCTATTGTATCGGATAGAGACACTTGTTTTCTGAGTCATTTTTGGATGAGTCTATGGATAATGGTCGGGACAAAGATGAAATTTAGCAGTGCTTATCATCCACAGACGGATGGACAGATAGAAGTTGTAAATAGATCCCTAGGTAATCTACTGAGATGCCTCGTGAATGACAATTTGAAGAGTTGGGATTCCAAGCCGTGTCAAGCTAAGTTTGGACACAATCGTGCAGTTAATCATAGCACTGGGTTCAGTCCATTCCAGACCGTTTACTTAACATTCCCTAAGGGGCCATTAGATTTATCTATAATACCACAACACAAAAGGAGTGATCAAACGAGCTAGTGATTTTGTGAATGAATTGCAAGAGCGCCACAAAGTTGTGCAGAAACGATTGCTTAAGACGAATGAGAAATATAAGCAATCCGCGGATATTAAATGACGAAATGTTGAGTTTAAAGAAGGAGATTTTGTATATGCAGTATTGACTAAGGATCGATTTCCTGTTGGTACTTACAACAAACTAGCTGCTAGAAAGATTGGCCCTTTGGAAATCGTAAAAAAGATTAATGAGAATGCTTATCAGTTAAAATTGCTGGATCATATCCATACTGGTGACGTTTTCAACGTCAAACACTTGATTCCATATCATGAGAATAAGTATGTCGAAGAAGAGGAAAGTGTAAATTCGGGGTCGAATTCTTTTGAACCAGGGGAGGATGATGCAGCACATCATGATAAGCGACCTAGCGAGTTAGCGCATCATGATAAGCGACCTAACGAGTTAAGTCGTATGTCGCCTGCCTTAAGTCGTATGTCGCCTGCCTTAAGTCGCCTGCCATGAGTCGCCTACCTTATAAGATAACGACTCAAGAAATCAAGCCGCATTTCTATAAGTCGTCCAGTTATGCCGCATTGTTCTCTTATGTCGCATGGTGTTGTGCTCGGACTATTGCATTTTTCTTATGTTGCTTAAGTCGTTCCTGAAGCTGTGCAAAGTCGTTTAAGTCGTTCATAAAGCTGTGTTATCTTCTTAGGTCGTATGTGTTGAGTTAAGTCGTATGATGTTAAGTCGTATATGTTAGGTCGTGAGTCGCATGTGTTGAGTCGTATATGTTAGGTCGTGAGTCGCATGTGTTGAGTCGCATATGTGTGTACATTGTTGTTAAGTCGTATGATGTTGTAACTCGTGTGATGTTAAGTCGTTTGTGTTGGGTCGTGAGTCGCATGTGTTGAGTCGCATGTGTGTGTTGTAATTTCCTATAAATAGGGGTGTGTTGTCATTTGTAAAGGGGTTGATTTTGGAAAATAAATTTGTGTGTGAGCTTTGGCCACCATCGTTAGAAGTTGAGTGTGATCTTCTTCTTCTTTCCATCTTCAGGTTATTCGTGAGCAAATCAACGAATTTGAAGCCAATTCTCGGTATCACTTACGAGTGATCAACGATCGAATTGTATATCTTTCAACACGGCATCTTGCGAGATCAACGGGTTGGAGATAGCTAGATTCCGACATCATCACGATCAGCGGAACTGAGCATTATCGTTCTATCGGTTTATTTGACATGAAATCATCATTTCGTGAAGAAGATCCTTGATAGGTTGTGACAGTTTGGTATCTATACTGTTCGAGCCTAGTCAAAGCTCCGTCACATAGTCTCCCGTTCAGGCGATATGCAGGTACTGTATAGACTATTGGCACTATTACATGTTAAGGGGAATATTGGTTCACTCTTTAACGCTATTTCAAAGTAAGTTTATTTTACTATTAGACATTATTATAATAGCGAATATTACTACATAGTAAATAGTTTAACGGATCCTTAAATGATGGACGACTCCAAGCATCCTTTAAGTTACTGATGCATTTTGTTAGTGTTCACTTGAGTTGATTTACAGTTCATAAGTATTTATGTCTTGACTCGAGTGTTTTGTGTTTTGCTTTACGCTCGAGTCAGACTGAGTGATTCAGCATTCAAGACTCACGTTCGAAGTTGAAGCTTTTCTTGAAGATCCAGCCATCTATTTTGCTTTTAGTATCCAGCGATTTCAGTGATGTATTCTGATTTGTACCTGATGTATCTTGTTACTCTTCTGTTGTATCTTGTTTAACTCTGATGTATCTTATATATATATATATATATATATATATATATATATATATAGTAGCTTCATGAACTGCTATGTCTTTTACTTCTATTGCATTATTATTTACTTTATGTCTGTGATTATTTATTTACTGTATATTCTAAGATTTGCCAAATTTTATTTACATCGCAGTATTTTGAGTAATTCAAGTCCGACAGGTGCGGATGCGAATGGTTGAAAATATCGGGTTGTTACATGTGGTATCAGTGCTTTGGTTTTAGGCAAACTCAGCATTTATGGTAAGTGTATTTATAGGATCACTTTCATTCGAGTTTGAATCTCTTCCTTTTTTACTTGATTTCTTTGAATTTTGGAACGTTCCCTAGGGCTCCAAAATCCATTGGTGTCCCTCACTGTTCATTTTCTTTTGATTCTGGAGTATCCCATAACTCCGCTTCGAATGTTCTTTATAATGAGTCGGCGGTCTCGCCAATCTCATATTGATTTGTAAAGGGGTGAAACTCTTTTATAATAGCATCGATTCACCAAAGATTTTATATTCTCAGTTTAGATGCTAGTATCTCTTATAATTCCGAACTCTATCTCTTGAGAGCGAATGTAGATTTACCCCAAAAAATCCATATCGATCTTATTCTTTAAGTCACGGTTGACCCAGTTAAGGTTGCCTGCGATTTGTATAAGCTTATCCATCTTCCTTTTCTGATCTCATCTTTGTTTCTAACTTATCTTCAAATCATTCTTGAGGTGTCTTTGTAAATATATATTTAAAATGTTTTTTATATTGTGTTGTTTGAGTTGTTGATGTTGATTTGGGTTTCCGATCGATTCGTCTGATCAACGCTATCGATAGAATTTCCAAAACACTTGAACAGAGAAAACTGACACAACATGTTTTTCAAATATGTTTTTATCAAATTTAGTAATGAAATAAATTTTGTAACTATATTATAAATTTTTTTCTGGAATTTATTGAATTGGTTGTTAAGAAATAATAATTGATTTTATATGTCACTATCTCTTGTTTCACGTATAAATAATTGAACTATAAACATGATTATGAATTTATTTAGAAATTTAAAATGAATTTAAAAAAGAATTTGAGAATTTAATTTCCGATGGTTTCAAACCTTGTGTTTAAAGTTTTAAAGGATATACTATTTAAAGTATTTTCGAATAGAAATTTGGTTCCAAAGAATTTTAAAGTTTAAAATTAGTGCTCTTCTCTTTGACGTTGGAAAATAACTTCGGTGATGACTGCAGCATCATCGACATTCATTTTCGAATTTCGAAGTGAAGAGATCGTTCTGTAGTCTTGCTACAGTTTTGTTTTGGGGAATGTAGTTGATTTGAATTTCTTAAATAAGACAGGATTTATAACATATGCTGATATATGATTTAAATTTGAATGGATATATATATATATATATATATAGTATAAGTGCATTTATTTATCTCTAAATAGTTTGGAATTTACCGAAAATTTAATTCCTAAATTTTATCTTGAAAGATAATTTTTAAGTATAATTTCAAGATTTAATAAATAATCAAGCTTGAAATGATTAAATTAGAAAGTTTTATTTGTATAATACACAATTTCATTCTAATATAGCTTACCTAATTTATACAGAAGTTGATTATGTAATTGATAATATAGAATATAAAAAAGATTTTGATAAATAAAATTTGAGTGGTTATAATAAATATTATGCACTTAAATTTTAGTTATAAAAGATTAACTGAGGTAAATAGAGAAAAAAGGGTAATGGAATAATTTACAATATAAAATGATGTTAAAGGAACTAAGAATAAATTTATAGAAGTTATAATAAGTACAAATATATTTAACATAGGTGATAAAATATATTGAGAGGAATAAATTTAATTATAATTAGGAATGAAGAAGAATTAAATTTATTGAGTACATTATGAGTATATTAAATGATTTTTTTCAAATCCATGATTTTAGAGACTGTTTATTTAAGATAATTGGATGATAAGATAATGAAATTAGAGATGATTAAGATTTATTTAAATTATGTAAAATTAAATTTCAATTTAAGTTGAAATTTTCATGGTTTCAAATTTATTATCTTATTTTGTTTTTCAAACTATATTTTGGTTGTCCTTATTTCCCTTATATTGCTACAGAATGGGGAGGCTATTGCTTATACCAGTCTATTTGGAAACCTTTCTATAATCTTTGGTACTCATTTTTGAATCTAAGCACTGCTTGCCATCCATAGACCGTCGGTCAAGTGGAATGGGTGAATCAGATTCTAGAGGATCTTTTCGTGCTTGTGTTCTTGATTCTGGAGGATCTTGGGAAGATCATCTCCACCTTGTTAAACTTACCTATAACAACAGTTATCAGGTATAATTTTAATCTTCTTGTCATCTTGTCTTAATCATATTTCATTCTATCTTTTTCTGTGTTTTCCCGTACCTTATTCCTTTTCGGGGACGAAAAGTTTTGAGTGCGGAGAATGTAACAACCCTATATTTTATGATTATTTTTATTGTATATTTTAATTATTTCAATTGAAATTGCCGATTTAAAAACTTTATTTTATTTATTAAAATGAACAAATTTTGTTATTTTGAATATAAATTTTGATTTTTATGTGAATTATAATTCCAAACGTGAATAAATAGAATATTTTCCAGAAATGTGAATTTTGGTCAATATGGTCAAACTTTGACTTTTGATTTAAATTTTTTTAAAATTTGAAAATTTGAAAATTATTTTTCTTTTATGAAAATAAATAAAATTTTAAGTATATTGCTTTTCGTTTCGTTGAAATCCGATTAATATTGTGAAAGTTATGCTTTTTAAACCATTGTATGTAAATTGTTTATTTAACAAAATTGTTTACTTGAATTTATACTAGTACATGCCCATGCTTCGCACATGGGCTTTTTGTGTTATTGTATAAGTTGATATTTTCTTTGATGCTGAAAAGCAAGGGCATTTTTGGAATTTCAAAAAGACACAGAGTAAATTAGTTAAGCGAATTTTCTTTATTAGTAGTAGAGATAAATAGTATTTTTTGTTTGTCATCTCTATGTTCTAATTTGTGTATATATGTGTAACATTACGTGTTATATATATATATATATATATTATTTTTTAAACATTTTAAAAGTGTAGTTTAAATTTTCCAATGTCAGTTGTATTTTGTTTACAATTTCAAATTCTAGTTTCAATTAAATAAAGTATTTTCTTTATTTATTTTCTATTTTCCTAAGATATTATTTTATTTTAATTTCAACTTTATTTTGTTCAGCTTTTTATTTTTATTTACTTTATTTTATTTGTTTAAAATGAATTATAAGAATTAGAAATTCAAAGAGTCAAAACCTTTTCATTTACTTGTGACCTTTCATTGTCTTTTCCTTTTCATGTGCTTGCCTTTTCATTTCTTTCTTTGGCCGTGCACTTCCCTACGCTTCGCCATGTATTTCTCACATCATTCATGCAAGAAAACTTTCTCATCTCTTCCAAATGCATGGCATTCCATCATGAGAAAAAAATTCGTTAGTTTTTAGTGGCCTCTTCTTTCTACTTATTCTCTTTATTTTCCATTGATTTTTGCCTTGCTTCTTCTTGTGTTTTCTCGGCCTCTTCTACCCTTATCTCCACCGACCACTACCATCACTATCCACGGCAGCAACCACTATCTTCACCCTTGTCCAGATCTGGCTGTGCCTTCATGTGAAGCCATCACCTCAAATTTGCAAAAGCTCCACCAAAACATTGCCTAGCCGAGCCAAAATTCCAACATCGCCTCCATATTTTGCCTTGGCCGCCATCCCTAGCTCCACCACCATCATGACCATCACCTCTGGCTATCACTTCACCTCTGACAAGACCTGTACCTGACCAAGGTCGAGCCCAAACATGACTAGGCCGAGCCTAGTTGTGCACAAAACCCTACTATTTCGCCTTAACCCTTTGTCTTCTTCATGTTGTAACTCCTACTACTTCACATCCACCTCTAGCCATGCTTATGTGATGCCAAACCCGAGCCCTCACCACCATATTTACATCATGGCTGAGCAAAATATTGAAGGTGGCCGAGCCTATGTTGAGTCATGGTCAAGCAAATTTTGATGAAAAAGCTTGGTGATGTTCTTTGCTAATTCAAATTTCCACTTTGTTTAAATTAATCTTTGTATTGTATATATATTCATATTGCTTTGTTTTAATTGTTGTGTACAAGTTCAATATCAAGGCTCTCCATTCAATCAATTCTAATCGTGCTTGTCGTGCCTTTGGAATCGTTCTTCTGTGTCGTAGTGGTCTCTAGCTTTGATAAAGGTGACTCCTTCTCACTGTGACATTGTTACTTGTGAAATGGTAAATGGATGACAAGTGATTAGTAATTAAAATGTTATGCAAGTTAATGATGATTATATGATATGTTATTTCATGTTATTACAATGTTAACTATGTTAATTATCACCTGACATATGATATATGACAGTATATTGTGACATTGACATGTTAATATAATTGTTTATATTGTTTATGCATACGTACACACTGCAGGTTCCTGTGTTAGAATAGAATCACTATGGGTTGAAATGATTCATACCTGAACGGACATTAGAATAGGGAAAAATCATTATGAGCTGAAATGATAGGCTCAAGTGATTTTTATTATATTTTCATTTGACTTGGGATTGCGGGTTTGAGATGATAGAACCCGGGTTTTTCTTTTTAAATTGCGGATTGAAATGATATATATCCGTATCACTTGACCTAGGAAAGAAAATTATATACAGACCCCGTGGCATATTTTAAATGATTATTCTTAAGATATGTATTTTTAAAAGTATGAAATTTTGATTTAAAATATATATTTTATGGTTTTAAGTAGGCTAAATATTAAGTTTTGATTTTATGAATTTATGTATGTAAATTAGAAGTAAATGTGATTTTTGACTTTAAATTTTATTTTTAAAATGTAAGTAAATAACGGAAAATAAATTTAAAGTTTTGAAATGATATTTGAAGTAAATTGTTATGTTTTATTAAATTTATAAGTTAGGAAAACAGTGAATTTTGACTTAACAAATGAATTGAGTTTTAATTGGATATTTAATTATAAAATTTTGTTGTAATAAATCATATGTTAAAATTATTTAAATGTGGAATTTTGAAGTCTATAAATATGATTTATAAGTTTAAAATAACAAAAAATTGGAGTGTTATTGTTTCTGAAGTTATAATAAAATCTGAAATTTTATTAATAGCATTTTCAAAAATGCTGTGGTCTTATGACAATATTTTTAAGTGCTGTTGTTTTTGAATTTAAATATGTTTGAAATAACTAAATATCTATTACGGCATTTTATAAATGTCGTTGTTCCTGAACTAAACTATTTTGGAAACTATAAGCTACGATAGCACTTTATAAATGCCGTCGTTGCTAAAATTTGACAATGTTTTGAAATATTATAGATTTTAACACTATTTGAGTTATATTTTAAAGTATTAAATGATTTAACTTTTGGAATGGATTATTTGTGAAATATAAAGAGTTTGAATATATAATTTAACATTTATATTTAAATTTTTAAAGAATTTAAATTGAATTTAAATTTAAATAAGGTTTACTGGTTTATGTGTTAAATGAATGAGATGTAATGAGATACATGAATTTTGAATGAAATTTTAAAATGTATTTTGTAATGATATTTGAAATAATAAATTAATGACATATTTGATTTTAAAATGATATTTAAATTGAATATTTGAATTAAAGAATGATAATGAATTTATAATGAATTTGAAAAGGAAATGATTTTTAAATGGTTTTGAATAACATAATCTTTATTTTGATAAAAAATGTGAATTTGCAATGACATTTGATTTTCATCTATTTGATAATGAATATTTGAAGTTTATATTAGTATGAAAGGATATTTGGTTACTTGTAATTTGAGTTTATTTAAATAATATTGGATTTATGAAATGAATATTTCAAAACTAAGTAATAATGAAGTTAAATTTGAGATATATGAAATTATAAAATTTAGTTTTGAAATGCGGGATATTAAAGCTTTGAAATATATTAAAAATCGAATAGTTTTTTTTATGGATCAAATCTATATTTGGAATTGATAAGATCTGAAATGGTTTGTTGGGAAACTAAATTTAACTGATACTGATGGTTTGAATTGAATTAAATTGGAAATTTAAAAATTTGGGTTTAATTGAATAAATTTGTAAAAGGTAAAGAATTAAAGGAATGTTTTATGATTGCAAATGTATGATTTCGAAATGTTATGATTTTCAAAGTGTGATGATTTAAAGTATTTTGGTTTCAAAAGATTTATAACTTTGAAAGTATTATGATTTTGGAAAGGTGAATATATGTTTGAAATGGAAATGATATCGTATTGATTTGAATATAGTTTTGAAATAAAAATAGTTTTGGTTTCGAAATATAAACTATTTTGAAAGGAATATAGTTTTGTAATGAAATGATTTGATTTTTGAAGTATAAACTATTTTGAAATGACCACGGCGTTATAATAACGATTGGTTGTTAAAGAGACCGCGATCGGAAGTTGTCGTACTCTTTGCCAACTCCGAAAACCACTTTAACAACTGTGTACGCGGTGGAGTTTCCAAAATGAAGTAGGATGGTGGCGACGTTCTTGAGGTATAATACGTGGACCCGATTCCCGTGAGTTGGCTTAAGGTGGCTAAAATAGGAGCGATCTCGGGCCAAAAGGGGTAGCTCCTCTGGTCGGACACACTTCTTCGATACTATACTCTTACTTGTGGTTGATTTGATGGCCGTCCTCTGATTTTGATTGGCAGTGTGTTCCGAGGTGGGCGTAGTGGCTGCTACGTTACCGCAAGCCCGTGTGTGTAATTGGTATATCTACCTTGGCATTGCCTTGTGTGCCGTGTCACCTACCATAGCGAGCCTTACTACAAGTTTGATTTGTGTTGTACCTATAGAGTATCTTCTCATAGTCTTCCGATCAGGAGATATGCAGGTATTGTATAGACTATTGGCACTATTACGTGTTAAGGGTAATATTGGGTCACTCCTTATTGCTATTTTAAAGTAAGTTTATTTTACTATTAGACATTATTATGATAGAGAATATTACTACATAGTAAATAGTTTAACGGATCCTTAAAGGATGGGCGATCCCAAGCATCCTTTAAGTTATTGATGCATTTTTGTTACTTTTCACATGAGTTGATTTACAGTTCATAAGTATTTATATGCTGACTCGAGTGTTTTGTGTTTATCTTTACGCTCGAGTCAGACTGAGTGATTCAGCATTCAAGATTCACCTCTGGAGTTAGAGCTTTTCTTGATCCAGCCATCTATTTTGCTTTCAGTGTCCAGTAATTTCATTGATGTATTCTGATTTGTGCCTGATGTATCTTGTTACTCTTCTGTTGTATCTTGTTTAACTCTAATGTATCTTTTATATATATCGTAGCTTCATGAGCTATTATCTCTTTTACTTCCGCTGCAACTTATTTACTCTGTGTCCGTGATCTGTGATTATTTATTTACTGTATATTCTGAGATTTGTCAAATTTTATTTACAATGTGGTATTTTGGGCAATTCAAGTCCGACAGATGCGGATGTGAATGGTTGAAAACATCAGGTCGTTACAGCTTAAGGTAAAATTGACTTTTCACATAGCACATCTCTTTCCACTTTGAATAACACATTGCCATTCCATAGTCACATGACTGGTTTCTATAAATGCATAACTTCCTAAGCTCGAATGTCTCGAGAAAGGGTGTTAAGCTAAGAGAAAGTGTCTTCTCCACTACCGACTGATATACATTATATAGAGACCACTCATTGTGATTTAAAATGCAAGGTCAGACTCTCGTCCATACAAGTTGTCCAGGAACAGGACAAACCGAATGCACTCACTTACCACATCAGGAGATTGGTAGCGAATAGTCTTGGTGTTTCTGAGATTTTTGTAACAAAGAGACCACCGCAACTATAAGTATTTCGGGAGTTATCCTTAATCAAATCAACAAGCATTCATTTGACACTATTCGTCTCAATATCTTCAACTTCTGGTCTTTTACTTCGAATACGTAGATTGGTTTGAAGTGGTCTTTGTATAGGAATCATCCAAATCCGACCTTGGTTCCTTCAATCGATAAATATCGAATATGAGTACATAGGATTTATTAAGCTTCTTTTCTATTTAATCCTTTCGGTTAGTTACAAAAATTCTTTCTTAATCTTAGAGTAATTCTAAGTAAATTCTCTTTCTCCTCGGAAAATATTTCCAATTTTCTTACTTAACATTCGGTCAAAATTCTTCAACTTTAAGTGGGTCAAAAACAATGTTATTTAAGATATCATTTACTGTAAACACAAAAATCAATCTTAGAAAACATTATTGAGCAAATAGGATAGTGGAAATCATTCAAATTTTCTTCAATGTCTATTTCTATATTTGCGACGACCCGACTTTCAACGTCTAGAAAACCGCATCATCTTTAAGAAAGAAAGGGATAGAAAAGAGAAAGATAGAGAAGAAAGAAGAGAAAACACATCAGAATCTCAATAGTGGAACAAAGAAATTATATTAATAACATAAGTATTACATAGTATACAACAACTATCAGAGTTACACAGTACATACATCGCATACTAGACAACTCAAAACACAATACAAATATCAACACAGCGAAACACTATATATATCTATAACGCAGAAGCCTCCTGCTCCATTGCTCCTCCACAATTCGTCAAAGCTAACCCGAATCCCTTGGCTACTCGTAAAAATTTGAGTACCCAAGAGTTTAAGAAAAACAGAAATAAACTCTGGGTCAGACATGGGTCTGGTGTGAGTAACAGGTTAAGGTTGCTTAACATTGAAAAATCTTTGAAACAAAAAGGGTATCACGTAAGACTTCCAACACATAAATATGGAAAAGTTTTTACCTTACGCTAACTAAAACATTTGATAGCAAATCCAGCGATATTATAATAGGTCTAGGGTTTTCAAGTAAATAAGAAATAGCCGAAATTGTTACATGATTAAATTCCAGCTACTACCACAAAAGTGGATAATACAATCAAAACCGATGGCACTTATTGGATTTTGGATTCCATACAATGGCAGGGCTACCGGGGTACCGCCCATCACAGTACGTGGCCTAGATATACGTATCGAGCATTACTCCCTATCACCTGTAACACAAAGCTGGAACCATTCCCTACTTAACAGTTCCGAACAAGACCACCCCGCAGTTGTGATCAGCAACCGCACCACACAACCGAAATAAAGGGGACATCTAGACAGGGGTAAATCTCGTCCTACTTGGGCATGACCCACTTAGCCTTGCTGCACCTCCCATGTTTTAGCCATTCCTGGTTGATGAGGCTTGAGGCTACGATTATATTTATACAATACATCTATCTTAGAATGCTTATCGTCCACCTAACGATGTTCTGAAAGCATTCAATCCATACAAGTTCGTTCCGGTTTCGAACGAAACCAAAAGCATTATCTCGTTACACTCATTTTGGAATCACACTCAGAGTTAACGACGATAGCCCTTGCACTCTGAATCTTCATCTTCACTTGTGATTCATGGCTTATCGTTAATTTGGATCGATGTGGTTTTCGGATATCCAAATATGGGAAACCGATCCCGGTCTCACCGAAATCCAAAGCGTATCTTTTAAGGCCAAGTTGTTTTAGAGTTTAAAATAATTTCAATTCTATTATCTATATACACACAGATAGATAACTCACAAATCACAATAGATAATCAACATTATCATCATAACAGATAATCCATATTATCATCACCAACAGATAATTCATATTATCATCACAATGCAACCAAAGCATCCATAGCACACAGCATTATTTATCTCATAGCTGAGATTTCAAACCATTAAAAGGCAATCAATATTATCCATCCATACATAAGCAATGATTTACTTAATCACACATCTATAATTAATTTAAAATGAATTAAATTAATTACTTCATCTTTAATTAATTAAAAGTGAATGAAATTAATTACTTTTATCATATAAATCTTGCTTACATAACCATTAATTAATTACAAATTAATTAATTAATTATTCTCTAATTATCCATCTTAATTAGTCGCCCTGGATTAATTATCTCTTAATTACATTCAAGTAATTTATCCTTTAATTAAATTCACAATTTAATTATCCCTAAACAATCACAGTAATAAATCTTTAATTACTTCATTAACTAATTAACCATAATTAATTACATCAATCCTTAATTAATTACATTAATTAATTTCTTAATTACTTATCATTGATTAAATAATCTTATTTAGTCAATCCTTAATTACATCATTAATTATATTAATTAATGGTTCCTAATAACAATTTAATTAATTATCCTATTTAAATTAATTACAATAAGTAATTATTCCTAATTAAACCACATTATTAATCACTCTTGATTAATCACATTAAGTAATTATTTACACTTAATTACTCATTCCATAATTTAATTACTCCTTAATTAATTATCTTTAATTAATCCCTTGATTAATTACAAAGTAATTTAATCCAAATTACTTCCATTATTAAATCATCTTCCACTAATTACCTCCAGTAATTATCAATTAATTACTTTACTAAGTAATTATACTTCATTAATTACATTAAGTAATTATTTATCAAATCATCAAATATTTAAAATTAATTAAACTTAATTAATTAATCTAAACTAATCACATTAACCTAATTAATCACATTAAGTAATTAATATCTTAATTACTTCTATTAAGTAATTAAACTTAAATAATTTCACAAATGATTATTATTAATTAATTAATCTAATTAATTATTAAAATTAATCACATTAATTAATTGTTAAATAATCTTAGTTAATGACCTTCATTAACCATTAACAATTCTTTAATTACTTTTCTTAAGTAATTAAACTTACTTTTATCATTATTAATTTCAAATCAATTAATCTTTAAAAATCCATTAATTAACCCTAATTATTTAATTAATTAAGTGTTACTATAACTTAATTAATTCTTAATTACTTGATTAATAAATCTTAAATAATTAATTAAAATCTAAATAAAAATTCTTAATTACAAATTAATTAACCTTAATTAATTAATCTCAATCATTAATTAATTAATTTAAACCTTTAATTACTTATATAATCAATCTTAGATCATTAATTAATTAAATAAGTTAATTATCCACTTTAATTAACTTAATAATTTAATGAATCATAAATCATTAAATTCTAATTTAATTTAAGAAAAACATTTCTTACTTAAACAAAGCTTTTAAAAACAATTTGTTTTCAAATTTACTTTAAATTTCATTTTAAATTTTAGATTTTATAATGAATACAAATTTAACTTAAACAAAATTTAAAAACGATTCAAAAACCTTTTTATCTCACAAGTTGAAGAAATATTCATTTTATAAAAGAAGCTTAAATGAATTTAAAACCAAATTCATTTTTAAATCCAAATCAATTTAAAAATACACTTTAACAAACAAAATTGTATAAATCATTTTAAATTATAAAAATTCCATTTATTTCAAAACTGGAATACACATAAATTTTGATTCCAAATTACTTGGATTCAAAACTTACTTACATTTTAAACTTCCTTTTAAATTTCAAATCATTTAACCTTTTTTTTAAAGTAGTTAAACAATTTAAATTTAAAACTTTATTTTATTTTAAAAACTAAAATTCAAACCCAAATTCCAGATTTTAAAACTTAGATTTAAACTTATTTTAAATCTCTATTTTACAATTTGAACTTTTCAGTTTAATTTCAAACCAAATATACTTTAACACTTAAAAGTTGTTAAAATCAAATTTAAATTTCAAAATTTAAATCATTTCAAAACTAAGGTTCAAATTACTTGAATTCAGATTCGACTCAGGTTTAAAAACTTAGTTTAAAGTTTTGATTTAAAAATTTAAACTTTATTTTTAAATTTTAAAAACAGAACAGGCTTCTGTTTTTGAAACCTGTTACAAAATTATATACTCGAGCCACACATCAATTTGCTTCGAGCAAACCCCACAATGCTTCGAGTCAAACACTCGAATCACCCAAGAATCACTCGAATTGCTACACCTGCTTCAATCCCAAACTCCATCAGCTAACATCATCAGAACGAAATGCACCGTGCACATGCATGGTGACTTTGATCGCCTCCGATCAACATCTACCCTCATCTCACAACGGCAAGCAACTCCTCATCTTACCTCGATCATCAGATCGCTCAAAATCAACTCGAATTTGAATTCGAGTTCAAAATCCAAAACCTGGAACAGGTAGTAACCTCTACATCCAAAACCTGTCAACGCCTCGCCTTTGTAGCTCCGACCACCGTTACCTTTGAAACTCCGACGAAGTCCTCATCAACCGACCAAATTCTAGTACCCAAGGCCTCGTTGCACTCGATCCACTGAGGAAGTCGAACCAAAACAAAAACTCAAACCCATAAAAACTAGGGCTCCACACTCCATTGCTTAATCTGTAACGACCCATATTTTACGTGTTGATAAATCGTAAAATAGTTGCCATTAAGTCGTTAGTATTGCTTAAGTCGTTCTGAGTCTAAGTCGTATGTTAGTTTAGGTCGGCCGAGCAACCCAAGTCATGTGAACGACTTAGAGAAGATAATGGTAGTGGTCGCCGACTTAAGGGATAACGGTTTAAGGGGTAGCGACTTGAGGAAGTTAGGACGTGTTGAGGCTTAAGTCGTGTGATAGTTTAAGTCGGTGGAGCGACCTAAGGAGGATGAGCGACTTAAGGATTGGGACGGCTTAAGGATAGTAGCGGCATAGGTGAGCGACTTAGGAGTTAACGACCTAAGGAGGGTAAGTCGTTCGAGCGACTTAAGGGTGATAGCTTAGGATGTTGAAGTTAGGTCGTAAGCGACTTATGTTAGATCGTGTAATGGTTTAGGTCGTAAGTCGCACATTAGTGTTAAGGCTTGAGTCGTTGGGTCGACTTCATGGTTAGGTCGTAGGTCGTGAGGAGTTTTAGGTCGTTGGGTCGGTAGTGTTGTTAAGTCGTGAGTCGCATGATGGCTTGAGTCGTTAGGTTGTGTCTAAGTTAGGTCGTGTAGAGGCTTGAGTCGGTAGGCCGTGGGGTTGATGAGTCGTAAGTCGTGGGGCCTTGTTAAGTCGTGATCGACTTAAGGGGGGGGGGGGGCGAACGACTTAAGGGTTGGCTTATAAATACACAGCCTTATCTCTCTTTTTGGGATCTGGATTTTGAAGCGACGAAGTGTTGCCATTTTGAGAGCTCGAGTGCTACAATTCTTCACTTCTTATCTCTTCTCTAGTCTAGTGCTTCCTTCCATCCAAGATTAAAGATCAAATCGAAGATCCAAGAGCCAAGATTGAAGATCTACATTCCTCAAAGAGAGACTTCATCGTTTAAAGCGGAATTTTGACGGATCAAGCAAGATCCTTCGCTGTCCAGATCTGGAGTTTGTTGCTTTTGAGGTGTTTAGGTGATTCGGTGAGTGGTGGTTATCTCTCACACGGATCCAAAGGAGTATATTGGATCAGTGGCTTGTTTGTGTGTTAAAGATAGTGATTTCATGCATTTTCCTTACGTCTGCATGTAGATCCATCGTTCATAAAGTTTTGGTATCCACTTTACTACATGTTAACCTATGCTAGTTCATTCATCAAGATATTACTTAGAATTCATGCTTGTTAGATTTGGACTCTTTATTTACGAAATTGCCATTATTGTTATAACTGTTTCTTTGGATCTTGTTTGAATGATTGATTACTTGGATTAATGATTGATCTGATTGATTGTTATAAATTAGTTGATTGATGATTTGATTTGGACAAGTTGGTCGAAGATGATTCAAAAGCTAAGTGGAAAGGCTCTTGAATAGGGAAAGCTGCTCGTGGCATACGAAGCGGATGATAAAGCTCATATGGATAGATTTGATGATGGTGTTGAGATGGGACTTTGCTATGATGCGATGAGGCAAAGCATGATGTTGAGTTGGGACTTTGCTATGATGCGATGAAGCAGAGCGTGATGTGAGATAGCCTTGGTTTAATCCAGACGGGATCATCCCAAGCATGTTGATAACTCGGTGATATGGTTTGAGTTCGTTGATAATGGTTGGCTCAAGAGGCGCTTGAGCTAGTACGAGAATAGTCGTCGAGGAGGATGACTAGAAGGCTGAGATTTCATCGTTATTTAAGGTTCTAGCAGACTCAAAGCAAGAGTACGCTGGGCAGATTCGATAGTCCTAAAAGACTAATAGTTGATGGTCGAGTACTCTGGGCAGATTCGATAGTCCTAGGCACGGGTCACGACGACGTGTGGAGTTCTGTCTAGAACCGGGGTTACCATTAGCCCTTGACGGACGGATGAAAGAATGAGCCGGTCATTCAATTAACGGTGATATCGAAGCAATGATAACAGTGATAGCCAGAGTCATGGATGTTTGGTTGTATCATCATTCGGTCTCAAGAGCGGTGCTTTTTGGGTGCTTATCTGATCTTGGTTTAGGCCTTGGGGGTTTGTACTTGGAAAACATCGACCTTGACTCGAGTGATAATTGCTTTACTTTATTTGTCTGCTTTGCTATGATTGTTTCTGCTTAGTGTGTTTGGGGCTATCACTGTAGAAAGAGGTGGAGTGGGAGGGTTGGATTCCTATTCCTTTTTCCTTTATGCTCTTTTGGCATGTTGTTAGTTAATTTACCACTCACTAAGACTGTTGTCTGACTCAAGGTTTTATGTTCAACTCTTATTACCTTAGGTTGTTTATCCATTTTGGGATGGGCAGACTAGGTAGCAGGTGACAGGTGCAGTTTTTAGTGACCAACGCTGTTGATGACGAAGACGAGCTGGAGGCTTTTGCATATTGTTTTTCCTTACTATATGTACTGGATGTTCCGCTGCTTGTATGATTCTCGGAGTGTTATGTAGTGAGGCTTGATGTATTGACTATTCTGATGTTAGTATCGAATTGTTTTGTAGTGTATTGACGAGATCCTATTTAGTGAAGCTTCACTATATATATTTCTCTATTGTATTTTATCCCTGCGCTGTGAGTAATACGATAGAGTTTATTGTTTTACTTTAACCCTGATGATCGTCCATGGAGGCCTGGCACACTTTTCAGTGCACTATTTCCTTGTTTAGTGCAGAAGTCATGGGCGGTCGTCACATTTGGTATCAGAGCTTTGGTTAATCGATTTTAGCCAATGCTCGCTGACGTAACTACGTATGAGAGATGTAATTGTATTTTGATGGATGATTACTATATATAATATAGTAGCTTAGAAGGATTTGAACCTCTTATGCAGTTGTTTCTCAAGGTGTACTAATCATTCTTTTATAGATATTAAGAATGAGCCGAAGAGGTAGACCAGCTGCTAGGGTAGACCGTGCTGTTGAGGGGGCTGCTGATTATGCTGCTATGTTCGAGGCCATGATGACTTCGATCATGAGAAGGATGCCAGCTCCAGGGACAACGGTAGATGTTGGAGTTCAAGTTCAAACTCCAAAACAAGTGGATTTTGCTAAGTTGTGTAAAGACTATACTGCTCTTGGAGGAAAGGTTTTCTTGGGAACAGAATCAACCATAGAAGTCCAGAGATGGATATATGCTTGTAGAAGGATCTTTGGTGACTTGGGAATCGAGGATGCAACCAAAAGGAAGCTCGCATCAAGACAGCTTCAGGGAAGAGCTTCTGATTGGTGGAACTCTATCACCATTGATACTCCAGAGGAAGAAATTACTTGGGAGCAATTCCAAGTCAGATTTGAAGCTAAGTTCATTTCTACAGCTTAGAAATCTGTTCTGTTCAAGAAATTTGTGGAGCTCAAGCAAGGTGGAAGACCAGTTCTTGAGTATGTTTTGGAGTTTGAAGCCTTGTCCAAGTATGCTCGGTCATATATTGAATCTCCTTATCAGAAGAATGAGAAGTTTGTGACAGGCTTGGACACTTATCTTGGAAGGTAGTTGGTGGATCATTTGGACGATCCATTTGAGAAGCTTGTGGAGAAGGTTCTCAGGCATGAGAATCTGTTTCCTAAGGAAGGAACTGTTGTTGCTATGACCAAGGAAGATTCTAAACCACAGCAAGGTGGGAACAAGAAGAGGAAGCAGCAGCAACAGAAGGGTAAGGATGGCCAGAAGAAGTCGAAGGGTGAAGCGACCTGCTACAACTGTCAGCAGAAGGGCCATTTCTCCAGAGATTGTAAGAATCCAAAGGTGCCGGTGAAGTGCCACAACTGTGACAAGCTGGGGCATATCAGGAAGAATTGTCCAGAACCGAGGAAGGACAAATAGATTACGCAATCCTATGCTTTGGGAGCAGTGCCATCATCTTCAAAAGCCCCTACCACGGAAGAGAAAGGAAAGAGTGTGGTGGTACAAGGTACCCTTTTCATTTGTGGTGTTCCAGTTAGAGTGTTGTTCGATACTGGGGCGTCGCATTCTTTTGTTTGTAATGAACTTGTAGGCCGGTTGGGTTTGGAACCGGATATTGTTGATAGACCATTGGTTGTGACTAATCCAGTTGGGGGTTCGACTTGTTTGTGTATGATATGCCATGGTCTGCTTGTATCGAGTCATGATTGCTCTTTTGTTTGTGATTGTTTTGTTCTGAACTTTGAGGGGTTTGGAATTATTTTGGCATGGACTGGCTTAGGAAGTATGCAGCAATGGTTGATTGTGAAAGGCTGGAGGTGACAGTTGAGAATGTAGAAGGGCGAAAGGTTGTGATACGATGTAAGCATGAGGAAGGCGTCTTCATAAGCTTCATGTATTCGTTGGTTGTTCCACGGGATGGATTGTCATCGGTGCCAATTGTGAATGGATTTGAGGATGTCTTTGATGAGGTCAAAGGGTTACCGCCGCATAGAGAGATCGAGTTTCGCATCGATCTAGTTGAGGGAGCCAGACCTGTTGTGATGCCTCTTAGGCGAATGGCGCCTAGGGAACAGCAAGAGTTGAAGGTGCAAATTGATGACCTTTTACAGAAAGGATTCATTCGGCGTAGTGTGTCCGAATGGGGTGCACCAGTTGTGTTTGCAACCAAAGCGGATGGATCGTTGAGGTTGTGTGTGGATTATCGTGAGCTGAATAAAGTGACTAAGAAGAACAAGTATCCATTGCCGAGAATAGATGACTTGATTGATCAGCTTCACGAAGCTAAGGTGTTTTCTCAGATGGATTTGGCAACGGGATTTCACCAATTAAGAGTGGCAAAGGATAGTGTGCCGAAGACTGCTTTCAGGACACCATCCGGATTCTATGAGTGGCTGGTAATGCCGTTTGGATTGACCAATGCACCAGCATATTTTATAGATCTTATGAATAGAGTGTTCAGGGATCAGTTGAACAAGTTCGTACTTTTGTTCGTAGATGATATTTTGATTTATTCCAGAACCGAAGAAGAGCACAAGACGCACTTGAGTATTGTTTTGGAGACCTTGCGAAAACATCAGCTGAAGGCCAAGTTTTCGAAGTGTCACTTCTGGAAGAGTGAAGTGAGTTTCTTAGGCCATATTATCTCTGGTAATGGAATAGCGGTTGATCCCGCCAAGGTGGCAGTAGTCCAGGATTGGGTTAGACCTAAGAATGCATTTGATGTGAGAAGTTTTCTTGGATTAGTAGGATATTATCGTCGGTCTATCAAAGACTTTTCCAAGATAGCTGCACCATTAACAGGATTGATGAAAAAGAATCAAGCATTCAGATGGGATGCTAAGTGCGAGCAATCTTTCGGAATCCTGAAAGAGCGACTGACAAATGCTCCTGTTTTGACTATTCCAAGTGGAAATGATGAGATGATGGTTTACACCGATGCATGTGGTACTGGACTTGGAGCAGTGCTAATGCAGAAGGATAAAGTTGTTGCATATGCAAGTCGACAACTGAAGCCGCATGAAAGGAATTATCCGACTCATGATTTAGAGTTAGCGGCGGTTGTATTTGCTTTGAAGATGTGGAGACATTACCTATTGGGAGTTCAGTTCGAGTTGTTTACAGATCATAAGTCGTTGAAGTATCTTTTCTCCCAAAAAGATTTGAATCTCCGATAGCAACGATGGTTGGAGTTTTTAGCATCATATGATTTTGGTATAGCCTATACTTCGGGAAAGGGTAACGCAGTGGCAGATGCGTTAAGTCGAAGACATACAGGATTGGAAGCCATGTTTTCAGAATGGAAGAGTTTTGAGTATTTGGCTGGATTTGACTTCAAGCCTAGATGTGAATTGGAACCTGAGATGTTGGCAAACTTATCGATAAGACCTACTCTTGTGGAAAGAATTGGCAAGAGCCAAAAGCGAGACGATAAGCTTGTCAAGATTATCCGTGATTTGGGATCTGGATTAGACCCAGAAAAGGATAAAGGATTCGAAATCGATCGAGAGGGTTGGCTTCGGAAACAAGGACGACTGGTTGTTCCCGATATAGATGAATTGAGAAGTGAAGTTCTGAAGGAAAGTCATCACTCGAAGCTTACAATTCATCCAGGTGGAAATAAGATGTACCGGGATATGAAAAGAACTTATTACTGGGAAGGTATGAAGAAGGATGTTGGAAAATTTATTTCCAAATGCATGAACTGCCAGTTGGTAAAAGCCGAACAGAAGAAGCCAAGTGGATTACTTCAGCCATTAGAAGTTCCTATATGGAAGTGGGAGCAAGTATCGACGGATTTTATCGATGGACTACCTAGAACCAGAGTAGGAAATGAAGGGATTTGGGTCATCGTAGATGGTTTGACTAAGAGTGCAAGATTCATTCATGTTCGATCAACCAGGGTGCATCGAAATTGGCTAAGCTGTATGTTAAGTGGATAGTTTGATTCCATGGTATTCCGAAAAGTATAGTGAGCGATCGAGACCCATTGTTCACTAGTGGATTTTGGAAGAGCTTCCACGAAGTTTTGGGAACCGAGTTGTGTTTGAGTACAGCTTATCATCCCCAAACAGATGGTCAGACCGAGAGAGTCAACCGAGTTTTGGAAGATCTCCTCAGAGCATGTGTTTTGGACTTCGGAGGATCATGGGGAGATCATTTTCATTTGGTGGAATTTTCATATAATAACAGTTACCAGTCAAGCATTGGTATGGCACCGTATGAAGCATTGTATGGAAGACCGTGTAACTCTCCGACATGTTGGTTGGAAACAGGAGAAAAGTTGATACTTGGGCCATAAATGATTCGACAGACTTCTGATTGTATAGAGATCATTCGGCGACGAATGAAGGCAGCCCAAGACCGTCAGAAAAGCTATGCCGATAAGCGTCGTAAGGATTTGGAGTTCGACATAGGTGATATGGTTTTTGTGAAGATTTCTCCCCTAAGGAATATTATTCGATTCGGGAAGAAAGGGAAATTGACTCCGAGATTTGTTGGACCATTCTCGATCATCGAGCGAATTGGAAAGCTCGCCTATAAATTGGAATTACCAGAAAAGATGTCGGATGTGCACAATGTTTTTCATGTATCGTATCTACGGGAGTATGTGCACAACTCGAATACGGTGATTTCTGCTGATAGTTGTGAGGACTTTGAGATTGATCCAATCGTTGAGAGACCTCGTAAACCACTTCGTGTTGTGGAAACTGACACGAAATAGCTTAGGAGGAAGGTAGTCAAGTTGCTCAAGGTACAATGGAGTGATGATGTTAACGACTGTACATGGGAGGGGGAAGAAAGGACGAAGGCAGCTCATCCTGAACTCTTCGAGGTATGGCCCTAAGGTGTCGTGACATCTCATGAATTTGTAACTTGTTCTAGTTTTAGAATTATGCATGCTAGGTTAGTAATTGGATGCATGGGTTGTTGGTTGCTATGGATGGTAGGCATGCGGAATAGTTTATGATTGCTCTTGATTGTTTGGAATTTCGGGAGCGAAATTCCTAAGGGGGAGAGAATGTAACGACCCGTATTTTACGTGTTGATAAATCGTAAAATAGTTGCCATTAAGTCGTTAGTATTGCTTAAGTCGTTCTGAGTCTAAGTCGTATGTTAGTTTAGGTCGGCCGAGCAACCCAAGTCATGGGAACGACTTAGAGAAGTTAGTGGTAGTGGTCGCCGACTTAAGGGATAACGGTTTAAGGGGTAGCGACTTAAGGAAGTTAGGACGTGTTGAGGCTTAAGTCGTGTGATAGTTTAAGTCGGTGGAGCGACCTAAGGAGGATGAGCGTTTTAAGGATTGGGACGGCTTAAGGATAGTAGCGGCATAGGTGAGCGACTTAGGAGTTAACGACTTAAGGAGGGTAAGTCGTTCGAGCGACTTAAGGGTGATAGCTTAGGACGTTGAAGTTGGGTCGTAAGCGACTTATGTTAGGTCGTGTAACGGTTTAGGTCGTAAGTCGCGCATTAGTGTTAAGGCTTGAGTCGTTGGGTCGGCTTCATGGTTAGGTCGTAGGTCGTGGGGAGTTTTAGGTCGTTGGGTCGGCAATGTTGTTAAGTCGTGAGTCGCATGATGGCTTGAGTCGTTAGGTCGTGTCTAAGTTAGGTCGTGTAGAGGCTTGAGTCGGTAGGCCGTGGGGTTGATGAGTCGTAAGCCGTGGGGCCTTGTTAAGTCGTGACCGACTTAAGGGGGGGGAACGACTTAAGGGTTTGGCCTATAAATACACAGTCTTATCTCTCTTTTTGGGATCCGGATTTTGAAGCGAAGAAGTGCTGCCATTTTGAGAGCTCGAGTGCTACACTTCTTCACTTCTTATCTCTTCTCTAATCTAGTGCTTCCTTCCATCCAAGATTGAAGATCAAATCGAAGATCCAAGAGCCAAGATTGAAGATCTACATTCTTCAAGGAGAGACTTCATCGTTTGAAGCGGAATTTTGACGGATCAAGCTAGATCCTTCGCTGTCCGGATTTGGAGTTTGTTGCTTTTGAGGTGTTTACGTGATTCGGTGAGTGGTGGTTATCTCTCACACGGACCCAAAGGAGTATATTGGATCGGTGGCTTGTTTGTGTGTTAAAGATAGTGATTTCATGCGTTTTCCTTAAGTCCGCATGTAGATCCATCGTTCATAAAGTTTCGATATCCACTTTACTACATGTTAACCTATGCTAGTTCATTCATCAAGATATTACTTAGAATTCATGCTTGTTAGATTTGGACTCTTTATTTACGAAATTGCCATTATTATTATAACTGTTTATTTGGATCTTGTTTGAATGATTGATTACTTGGATTAATGATTGATCTGATTGATTGTTATAAATTAGTTGATTGATGATTTGATTTGGACAAGTTGGTCGAAGATGATTCAAAAGCTAAGTGGAAAGGCTCTTGAATAGGGAAAGCTGCTCGTGGCATATGAAGCGGATGATAAAGCTCATATGGATAGATTTGATGATGGTGTTGAGATGGGACTTTGCTATGATGCGATGAGGCAAAACATGATGTTGAGATGAGACTTTGCTATGATGCGATGAAGCAGAGCGTGATGTGAGATAGCCTTGGTTTAATCCAGACGGGATCATCCCAAGCATGTTGATAACTCGGTGATATGGTTCGAGTTCGTTGATAATGGTTGGCTCAAGAGGCGCTTGAGCTAGTACGAGAATAGTCGTCGAGGAGGATGACTAGAAGGCTGAGATTTCATCGTTATTGAAGGTTCTAGCAGACTCAAAGCAAGAGTACGCTGGGCAGATTCGATAGTCCCAAAAGACTAATATTTGTTGGTCGAGTACTCTGGGCAGATTCGATAGTCCTAGGAACGGGTCACGACGACGTGCGGAGTTCTGTCTAGAACCGGGGTTACCATTAGCCCTTGACGGACGGATGAAAGAATGAGCCGGTCATTCAATTAACGGTGATATCGAAGCAATGATAACAGTGATAGCCAGAGTCATGGATGTTTGGTTGTATCATCATTCGGTCTCAAGAGCGGTGCTTTTTGGGTGCTTATCTGATCTTGGTTTAGGCCTTGGGGGTTTGTACTTGGAAAACATCGACCTTGACTCGAGTGATAATTGCTTTACTTTAATTATCTGCTTTGTTATGATTGTTTCTGCTTAGTGTGTTTGGGGCTATCACTATAGAAAGAGGTGGAGTGGGAGGGTTGGATTCCTATTCCTTTTTCCTTTATGCTCTTTTGGCATGTTGTTAGTTAATTTACCGCTCACTAAGACTGTTGTCTGACTCAAGGTTTTATGTTCAACTCTTATTACCTTGGGCTGTTCATCCATTTTGGGATGGGCAGACTAGGCAGCAGGTGACAGGTGCTTTTCTTAGTGACCAACGTTGTTGATGACGAAGACGAGCTGGAGGCTTTTGCATATTTTTTTTCCTTACTATATGTACTGGATGTTCCACTGCTTGTATGATTCTCGAAGTGTTATGTAGTAAGGCTTGATGTATTGACTATTCTAATGTTAGTATCGAATTGTTTTGTAGTGTATTGATGAGATTCTATTTAGTGAAGCTTCACTATATATATTTCTCTATTGTATTTTATCCCTGCGCTGTGAGTAATACGATAGAGTTTATTGTTTTACTTTAACCCTGATGATCGTCCATGGCGGCCTGGCACACTTTTCAGCGCACTATTTCCTTGTTTAGTGCAGGAGTCATGGGCGGTCGTCACACAATCTCTGCTGCCACCATGATCTGACCAACTTTCTTGTATTTTTCCTTTTATCTCCGGTTATCACTGCATAACTCCAGAAAATCCTAACCCTCCAGACCGCATAGATCACCAGAATCTTCCCAATGACCAATTTCTGGTTAAACCAGAAATGCACCTTCCACCTTAATCTAAAAATTAGGATTTTAGTTTTAAAAATCATCATTTTGGATGAGATTTCAGATCCTAAACCTGGAACATTTAATTATGATATTTAAATTTACACTTATCTTTATCTTACTCTGTTGTTTTTGATTCCCAATGAGCTTCTAAATTTATTTTCACTCAAATCAAATTTTAAAATTACTTTATGATGTAATAACCAACTTTGGTTTAAAACTTAAATCTTAACAAAGCCTAGATCAAAAGGGAATCAATTTTGTTTAAATTTTTAGTTTTGAAACTATAAACAATCAATTACAGATAAAACAATCAAGCACACATTCATAAAATCACATATATACAGAAATGCACCAAATATATCCATACTTCACATTCTAATTTCAGAGATGAACATGTAACCATTTCATATATTTAAAATTTAAAAAGTGATGTTACTCACCTTAAACAGAAGACAGAGCACCAATGTTTTGATTTTAAAACAGCTTTTGTTTTTATTTTAAAATCTGAGTTGTTGTGATGCTTTGAAGGCTAAATCAGAACTGCATGCATGCTGTAGCTTGATTTCCAGATTTTGAAGAAATGAACGCAGGCTTTTGTTTGGAAATATGCAGGTTAGCTTCAGATTATCGCATGTGCTTCCTGATTGAATAAAATGCAGACTTGCAAGATATGTTTTTAAAATGCTTTGCATTTCGAAAATGAGTTACAGGGAATGATTTGTATGCTTGAAGATAGTTATGGGGCAAATGGTTTACAGGGATTTGATAAGAGATGTTTGATTTTGGTTTCAGATTTGGTTTTGAAGGAGTCATTACTGATTTTTATCTGAAATAAGGATTTCTTTGAAAATAAGTTTACAGGGAATGACATGCATTTTGATATGGAAGGATTACAGATTTTGAAGGAAAATGGTTTTTGATCCTCAAATTTACTTTTGATTTGAGGATTATTTTCAAGTAATAAGTTTTCAGCTGAAAAATTTGTTTACTATGAAATGAAAATGAGAAAAGAAAAAGGAAAGGAAGAAGGCAAGTGTTTATAGACTAAATTCATGATTTATTAAAAATCAAAGAAAAATAAAAATACAATTTGACACTTGTCTTAAATATTAACACTTGTTAATTTCCTTGTTTGTTCACTTAACACATGTTATTAGAAGCCTTAGGAAAACAACACATCTTCTTTAAGTAATTTAGTAGTTATTTTAAATGTAAATAAAAGCTTTTTAACTTAATTAACTTGTTTATAAAATACTTAGTTATATATATAGCTAATTACAAATCATATTTAATAATCAATAATTTAAAAAAAATGTTAGACAAATCTTATTATTAATCTTATATATACTTTAAGCTAAAATCCTTTTTAAATAATTAAACATTTATTTTATGTATTTAAAATCATCTAGTTATTTATAACATAGCTTTGAAAAGTTATATTAGATTAAATCAAATTTCTAATTACTAGAATGTATATTAGAATTTGAAAACAAGATTTATTTATTAAATTCAAACCAAGCTTTTTTCTAAATATATACCAAGTATTTACATTATAAATAGAAACCAATTTATTAGTTTTTAAAAGATAAAATCAACTAACTAAATATTTAATAAAGTATGATTATTAGATCAATTCAAATTTATTTACAAAATTATCAAATCAATTTTATTTTAAATACAGATTAAATTGATATTGCCAAAAATTCCGGGATATCACATTCCTCTCCCCTTAAAAGAATTTCGTCCTCGAAATTTAAGACAAAGGTAATTTAATAATCTTATTAAAGATTTAATTTTAAATCAAAGCATATATTAATCATATGCTAACAACCAAAGCAACCAATTCATCCAATCAAAACAACTCTAACTATCCAGAAAAATTCTGGATAAAACTTCCTCGAGTTTCCCCGGTATAAATATCGGGATACTCGCTCTAAAGAATCCAGACAACCAAAACTACTAAGCTATAGAGCTCCCACTTATCTAAATCTACAAAACTAAATAGAATATCATACTATAGACGAGTCTGACTCAACGACCAAATCCTCCTAAACTGCTGGTTCCCAAACCAGAGATATATCATACACTTACTCCCTCAGAGATACGTGAAACATACCGAATCCCAGTTATTCAAAATGGCAATTCAATCTTGAAATTCTAGTTGATAAGAAAACTCAATCTCCAGATGCGGACAAACCTTTGACTTCCCTGAAGACATCCAGAAAATCTCTGATAACCCAAGAGAACACTCAACAATCGCAAGTCACTTTTGCGATTAACCCAGCCTAATATCCAAAGAAACTGCTCTCTCTTTACCAATCAGAACAGCTTATGCTGGCCTAGCCAATTCATCGAAGAAATGGATCCACTCTGCTGCTTCTGAACTCCATCTTCAGAAAAACTACTCAACTAGAAAACTTCCTGCCAACACAGAACACTCCGAGCTGCACTGCTAATACCAATGCCAAAGATTTCCTAATCCAAAGCTCTTCAAGAAACTCGAACCTCAAAGAAAACAGAAACACCCTGCTGGACTCAGCCACATAACCGAACAGACACACTACCTTACTTTTGTTCCCAAGAAACATCTTCGAAAACATCCATAATCACTGCATCTCATCACGCAGCTACTACTTCCTGAGGTATCAAGATACCATCACTCACTTCTGCCAAACCGATAGATCCAAACTCTACTCTTCCAACCCAAAGACAGACTCTGAACCTTTAAAAAGGTTTCAGAGATCGATGAAATCCTTACACCAAGCAAAGCTCACTCGAGACGGTATTAGGTATACAGTCTCGACAGATACACTTCCAACCTCATCACTCAAACTCCAACCAATGGTAGTA
Organism: Allium cepa; assembly: GCA_030765085.1. NCBI lineage: Eukaryota > Viridiplantae > Streptophyta > Magnoliopsida > Asparagales > Amaryllidaceae > Allium > Allium cepa. Next base: position 150,052,026 of record CM060930.1, read on the forward strand.
GTCGTGTTAAACACCCAACTACCTTATCTACCTATATAACTTATATTGGAAAACCCGAACAGGTAACCCAACATATAGGTAGAAATAATATATATATATATATATATATATATATATATATATTAAAAATACAAATACGCTCTCTCAAGATAGACATCACCCTAGAGCCTAGGTATTCACTCAACCTAGTGCTCTGATACCAACTGTGACGACCCGACTTTCAACGTCCAGAAAATTGCATCATCTTTAAGAAAGAAAGGGATAGAAAAGAGAAAGATAGAGAAGAAAGAAGAGAAAACACATCAGTATCCCAACAACGGAACGAAGAAATTATATTAATAACATAAGTATTACATAGTATGCAACAACTATTAGAGTTACACAGGATTTACATCACATACTAGACAGTTATAAACACCTGTCTAGTTATTACAACTCAAAACACAATACAGATATCAACACAGCGGAGCACTATACATATATCTATAACGCAGAAGCCTCCTGCTCCATTGCTCCTCCATTATTCATCAAAGCTAACCTGAATCCCTTGGCTACTCGTAAAAATTTGAGTACCCAAGAGTTTAAGAAAAACAGAAATAAACTCCGGGTCAGACATGGGTCTGGTGTGAGTAATAGGTTAAGGTTGCTTAACTTTGAAAAACCTTTGAAACAAAAAGGGTATCACGTAAGACTTCCCACACATAAACATGGAAAAGTTTTTACCTTACGCTAACCAAAATATTTGATAGGAAATCCAATGATATTATAATAGGTCTAGGTTATTCAAGTAAATAAGAAATAGCCGAAATTGTTACATGATTAAATTCCAGCTACTAGCCACAAAACTGGGTAATACAATCAAAACCGATGGCACTTATTGAATTTTGGATTCCATACAATGGCAGGGCTACCGGGGTACCGCTCGTCACAATACGTGGCCTAGATCAACGTATCGAGCATTACTCCCAATCACCTGCAACACAAATCCAGAACCATTCCCAACTTAACAGTTCCGAACAAGACCACCCCATAGTTGTGATCAGCAACCGCACCACACAACCGAAATAAAGGGGACATCTAGACAGGGGTAAATCTCGTCCTACTTGGGCATGACCCACTTAGCCTTGCTGCACCTCCCATGTTTTAGCCATTCCTGGTTGATGAGGCTTGAGGCTACGATTATATTTATACAATACATCTATCTTAGAATGCTTATCGTCCACCTAACGATGTTCTGAAAGCATTCAATCCATACAAGTTCGTTCCAGTTTCGAACGAAACCAAAAGCATTATCTCGTTACACTCATTTTGGAATCACACTCAGAGTTAACGACGATAGCCCTTGCACTCTGAATCTTCATCTTCACTTGTGATTCATGGCCTATTGTTAATTTGGATCGATGTGGTTTTCGGATATCCAAATATGGAAACCCGATCCCGGTCTCACCGAAATCCAAAACGTATCTTTTAAGGCCAATTTGTTTTAGAGTTTAAAATAATTTCAATTCTATTATCTATATACACACAGATAGATAACTCACAAATCACAATAGATAATCAACATTATCATCATAACAGATAATCCATATTATCATCACCAACAGATAATTCATATTATCATCACAATGCAACCAAAGCATCCATAGCACACAACATTATTTATCTCATAGCTGAGATTTCAAACCATTAAAAGGCAATCAATATTATCCATCCATACATAAGCAATGATTTTCTTAATCACATCATCTATAATTAATTTAAAATGAATTAAATTAATTACTTCATCTTTAATTAATTAAAAGTGAATGAAATTAATTACTTTTATCATATAAATCTTGCTTACATAACCATTAATTAATTACAAATCGATTAATTAATTATTATCTAATTATCCATCTTAATTAATCCCCTGGATTAATTATCTTTTAATTACATTCAAGTAATTTATCTTTTAATTAAATTCACAATTTAATTATCCCCAAACAATCACAGTAATAAATATTTAATTACTTCATTAACTAATTAACCATAATTAATTACATCAATCCTTAATTAATTACATTAATTAATTTCTTAATTACTTATCATTGATTAAATAATCTTATTTAGTCAATCCTTAATTACATCATTAATTATATTAATTAATGGTTCCTAATAACATTTTAATTAATTATCCTATTTAAATTAATTACAATAAGTAATTATTCCTAATTAAACCACATTATTAATCACTCTTGATTAATCACATTCAGTAATTATCTACTCTTAATTACTCATTCCATAATTTAATTACTCCTTAATTAATTATCTTTAATTAATCCCTTGATTGATTACAAAGTAATTTAATCCAAATTACTTCCATTATTAAATCATCTTCCACTAATTACCTCCAATAATTATCAATTAATTACTTCACTAAGTAATTATACTTCATTAATTACATTAAGTGATTATTTATCAGATCATCAAGTGTTTAAAATTAATTAAACTTAATTAATTAATCTAAACTAATCACATTAACCCAATTAATTATATTAAGTAATTAATTTCTTAATTACTTCCATTAAGTAATTAAACTTAAACAATTTCACAAACGATTATTATTAATTAATTAATCTAATTAATTATTAAAATTAATCACATTAATTAATTGTTAAATAATCTTAGTTAATGACCTTCATTAACCATTAACAAATCTTTAATTACTTTTCTTAAGTAATTAAACTTACTTTTATCATTATTAATTTCAAATCAATTAATCTTTAATAATCCATTAATTAACCCTAATTATTTAATTAATTAAGTGTTAACTGTAACTTAATTAATTCTTAATTAATTGATTAATAAATCTTTAATCATTATCTAAAATATAATTAATAATTCTTAATTCTTAATTACAAATTAATTAACCTTAATTAATTAATCTCAATCATTAATTAATTAATTTAAACCATTAATTACTTATTTAATCAATCTCAAATCATTAATTAATTAAATAAGTTAATTATCCATTTTAATTAACTTAATAATTTAATGAATCATAAATCATTAAATTCTAATTTAATTTAAGAAAAACATTTCTTACTTAAACAAAGCATTTAAAAATAATTTGTTTTCAAATTTACTTTAAATTTCATTTTAAATTTAAGATTTTATAATGAATACAAATTTAACTTAAACAAAATTTAAAAACGATTCAAAAACCTTTTTATCTCACAAGTTAAATAAATATTCATTTTATAAAAGAAGTTTAAATTAATTTAAAACCATATTCATTTGTAAATTAAAATCAATTTAAAAATACACTTTAACAAACAAAATTGTTTAAATCATTTTAAATTAAAAAAATCCATTTATTTCAAAACTGGAATACACATTAAATTTTGATTCCAAATTACTTGGATTCAAAACTTACTTAAATTTTAAAATTCATTTTAAATTTCAAATCATTTAACCATTTTTTTAAAAAGTAGTTAAACAATTTAAATTTAATACTTTATTTTATTTTAAAAACTGAAATTCAAACCCAAATTCTAGATTTCTAAAACTTAGATTCAAACTTATTTTAAATCTCTATTTTACAATTTGAACTTTTCAGTTTAATTTCAAACCAAATATACTTTAACACTTAAAAGTTGTTAAAACCAAATTTAAATTTCAAAATTTAAATCATGCCAAAACTAAGATTCAAACTACTTGAATTCAGATTCAAATCAGGTTTAAAAACTTAGTTTAAAGTTTTGATTTACAAATTTAAATTTTATTTTTAAATTTTAAAAACAGAATAGGCTTCTGTTTTTAAAACCTATTACAAAATAATATACTCGAGCCACACATCAATTTGCTTCGAGCAAACTCCCAACGCTTCGAGTCAAACACTCGAACCACCAAGAATCACTCGAGTATGCTAAACCTACTTCAATCCCAAACTCCATCAGCTAACATCATCAGAACAAAATGCACGGTGCACATGCACGGTGACTTTGATCGCTTCCGATCAACAACTACCATTATCTCACAACGGCAAGCAACTCCTCATCTAACCTCGATCATCAGATCGCTCAAAATCAACTCGAATTTGAATTCGAGTTCAAAAACCAAAACCTGGAACATGCAGTAACCTCTACATCCAAAACCTGTTAATGCCTCGACTTTGAAGCTCCGACTACCGTTACCTTTGAAACTCCAGCGAAGTCCTCGTCAACCCACCAACTTCCAGTACCCAAGGCCTCGTTGCACTCGATCCACTGAGGAAGTCGAACCAAAACAAAAACTCAAACCCATAAAAACTAGGGCTCCACACTCCATTGATCAATCTCTGTCGTCACCATGATCTGACCAACTTCGTGGTATTTTTCCTTTTATCTCTGGTCATCACTGCATAACTCCAGAAAATCCTAACCCTCCAGACCACATAGATCACCAGAATCTTCCCAATGACCAATTTCTGGTTAAACCAGAAATTCACCTTCCACCTTAATCTAAAAATTAGGATTTTACTTTTACAAATCATCATTTTGGATGAGATTTCCGATCCTAAACCTGGAACATTTAATTATAAAATTTAAATTTACAGTTATCTTTATCTTACTCTGTTGTTTTTGTTTTCCAGTGAGCTTCTAAATTTATTTCCACTTAATTCAAATTTTAAAATTTACTTTATGATGAAATAACCAACTTTGGTTTAAACTTAAATCTTAACAAAGCCTAGATCAAAAGTGATGCAGCTCAGACCAGGGTCGAAGAATTGCAAGCTATCATTTTTCAAGGCTTAAGTCGTTCACGACCTAAGCAAGATGAAGACTTAAGTCGCCCATGACCTAAGGAGGAGGAGGAAAATTTAAGTCGTTTCCGACCTAACTGGAACCCATAAGGTGAAGGCATAAGTCTTCCACGACTTAAGGAGGAAAGTGTAGGTCGCTCCCGACTTAACAGGAAACAAGAAAGGGAAGTTGCATTGAGCTCGCGACCTAACGAGTTTGTGGGTCACGACCTAAAAGAGCCACGACTTATCAACCTACGAGATAAGTACTTCACGAGTTAACAAAACTTTAGGTCGCTCACGACCTAGTTAAGTCGTTTGAAGAGTTATGCCGCATGGAGCTTGAGTCGCGTGAAGTAATAAAGAAGCTATGCTCTTAAGTCGCTAAAGAGTTAAGTCGTGTTATTTTAAGTCGTTGTGTCTTGAGTCCTTGTATTGTACATATGTGAAGGTGAGTCGTTGTATGTTTAGGTTGGGTGTGTTGTATCTTAGGTCTTGTGTTGTAAATTGTTAAATCGTGTCGTTCTTAAGTCGTTATGTCGCTGGGACTTGATTAGTTCGTATGGTTGTAATTGCTTTAAGTCATGGTAACTTGTGTTCTGATAAGTTGTAGGTCGGTATGTAGATAAGTCGGTCGACGGTGTGCTGTGTTGTAAGGGGGTTGAGTCGCTGGATGATAGGTTGCGTACGACCTTACTTAAATCGTGAGCCGTGTACGTTGAGTCGCTGCCGACATATGATGAGTCGTAAGTCGTGAACGACTTAAGGCACCGGTTGTGAAATGCTATAAATAGGGAGTGTGTTGTACATTTTGAGAGGTTGATTGTTGAATAAAAAACTTTTTTTGATTGCTGTGTGCTTTCATCTAAATTGGTAGTTGAGTGTGATCTCCTATCTCCACTTTCGGTTATTCGAGTGCGCTCGAATCAGCGATCGTTGAAGCCAATTCACGGTATCAAGTGCGCTTGATCAACGTTTGAAGAATTGTAGATCTTCTTTCACGGTATCGTGCGCGATCAACGTGTCGAAGATAGCTAGAATTCAGTATCTTTGTGATCAACGAATTTGACATTTCAGTATCTTCAATCCACCGTTTGCTACTTTCATCGATCTATATCGTTTTGTTATTATCCGCTGCGTCATTTTTGGTATCAGAGCCAGACTTAGCCAATCATAGCTAAGCCGAGACTTGGAGCCAAGGAGTTTGAAGTTGAAGTTCATCTTGTTTAAGCTTTGAGCCGTGCATCATCTTGCTTGTTCAAGCCGAGTTTGAAGTGTGAAGTTGAAGTGAGTTGAGCCGAATTAAGTGGAGGTCGTGACTTGTCGTACAAGTTAGAGTTGAAGTTTGAATTGTGAAGTATTTGTATTTGATTCAATCATGCCACCAAGGAGAGCTAATCGTCATTAAAATGTTGAAGCGTTATATAGAAGAGAAGAAGCCGAGCAAATGGAACAACGCATTGATGAGAAATTTGATGAAGGTATTGGGAAGTTAGAGAAATCGATGAATGATTTAAATCAAAGTCAAAGGAGGAGATCGCCAATCTCGAACCACGGAGGAAACCGAGTTTCGCCATCGGTTACGGAAGCGAGAAGGGTATCACAACAATATTTTAGAGAGAGAAGAGAAACATCAATTTCATCAAGAAGAGATCACCATGACTATGGACATGAAGAGAGAAGAACTCCACATGAGTTTGAAGATGAGCCATATCGAGATGAAGAGAGACATAATAGAAGAGACATGCGTGATCGAAGGGATGTTGATGGTCGAGATCGATATAGACATACATTTGACTTTAATGAAGAGGGTGATAGAGCTAGCATTCGTTATCGAGATCGAGACCAAGTACGAAATGTATATCGGGATGTTGAAGATGACCGTCGATGGGAGACGGGTATGAAGATGGAAATTCCAGAGTTCAAGGGAGGAATAGTTGTAGAGGAATTCTTGGATTGGTTGTCAAATGTTGAAGAGATCTTTGATTTCAAGGAGGTTCCGGAGAATCGTAAAGTGAAGTTGGTTGCTACTAGGTTGAGGGGGAGAGCTATGGCGTTGTGGCAGCAAACTAAACTTACGAGAGAGAGAGAATGGGGAAGTCGAAGATTGTTGCTTGGGATAAGATGAAGAAGATGATGAGAACTACATTTTTACCTTACAATTATCAATAACTTATGTATCAGAGGTTGCAGAATCTGAGGCAAGGGACGAAGACTGTTAATGATTATGCTGATGAATTTTATCAACTGATTGCTCGAAATGACATTATGGAGACGGAGGAACAACTGACTGCTAGATTTGTTGGAGGGTTTAGGATGCAGATTCAAGATATGGTGAATATGTTTGATCCTAGATCTGTTGCTGTAGCACACCAGAAAGCGTTGGCTTTGGAGAGGCAGGGAAGACGTGGTGGTGGTGTGTTTACAAGTTCCAATATTCAGAACAAAGGTGCTAGTGGGAGTTCCAATGTTTCGAAAGCTGTCAGTAAACCAGTTGTGAATGAAGTTGCGAAGGCGAAGTTCAACCACATTTTCAAGTGTTACAATTGCCAGGAAGTGGGTCACAAGAGTAATGAATGTCCGAAGCCGAAGAAACAAACTATGATTGCTGAAGTTGAAGGTGAGGATGTTGGGGAAGGTTATCCTAGTCCAGTTGAGGAGGATGAACAGGATATTGCGTCAGGAGATGAAGGATGTAATCTAATGATGAGGAGGTCTTATTTAATACCGAAGCAAGAAGAAGAAGCTAGTTGGTTGAGGAGTAACATCTTTCAGTCAACATGCACTATTCTGGGAAAGGTTTGTAAATTTGTGATTGACGCTGGAAGTTGTGACAATATTATTTCTACCGAAGCTGTGAGAAAGTTGAAGTTGAAAACGGAGAAACATCCGAATCCTTACAAGTTAGCGTGGCTAAGAAAAGGAGGGGAGATGAAGGTGGATAGGCGAGTCCGAGTTCCATTTTCTATTGGAAAGAAGTATAAAGACGAGATTTGGTGTGATGTTGTGAAAATGGATGTTTGTCACTTACTTTTGGGAAGACCATGGAAATATGATCGAGCAGTATAGCATGACGGTCGGACCAATAGCTACAGTTTTATGTTTGAAGGTGTTAAGATCATTTTAGTTCCGAAGAAGAGACAACAAGGAGAAAGCAAATGAGAAGAGATTGAGGAGCTGAAGACTTTGTTGACTTTGAAGGAATTTATTGAAGAAGTAGAGGAAAGTCCAGAGGTATTTTTGTTGATTGGACGTGAAGCTACTAAATCTGTTGAAGTTCCTGAAGAAGTAAAGCCAGTATTGGAAGAATTCAGTGATGTGTTTCCTGAAGAGTTACCAACGGAGCTGCCACCGTTGAGGGATATTCAACATCAGGGGCAGTATTACCACACAGACCACATTACAGGATGAGTCCTAAAGAGCATGAGGAACTGAGAAGGCAGGTGGAGGAGTTGTTAGAACAAGGGCGTGTTCAGTGTTCAGGAGAGCTTGAGTTCTTGTGTCGTGCCAGCCTTATTGGTACCCAAGAAGGATGGAACGTGGAGGATGTGTACCGATAGTCGGGCGCTGAATAAGATCACTGTGAGATACAGATTTCCTATGCCGCGGTTTGATGATTTAATTGACCAGTTGAGTGGAGCTGTTGTGTTTTCGAAGATTGACTTGAAGAGTGGATACCATCATATTCGTATAAGACCGGGTGATGAGTGGAAGACTACTTTTAAAACCAGGGAAGGTTTATACGAATGGTTGGTTATGCCGTTTGGCTTATCAAATGCTCCGATACTTTTATGAGAGTGATGAACCAGATTTTCAGACCATACATTGGAAAGTTTGTGTTAGTTTACTTTGATGATATTTTGATCTACAGTGGGAGTATGGAAAAGCGTCCAGCATTTGCGTGAAGTACTGTTGATTCTACTACAGGAGAAATTTTATGCTGCAACAAAGAAGTGTGTGTTCATGACGCACAGTGTTTTGTTTCTGGGATACGTTCCATCGAAAGAAGGAATTCAAGTGGATGAAAGTAAAGTAGAAGCTGTCAGGAGTTGGCCACAACCCAAGACAATTACTGAAGTGAGAAGTTTTCATGGGTTGGTATCTTTCTATCGAAGGTTCGTTCCACAATTTTAGTAGTGTAATGGCACCTATAACCGATTGCATGAAGGGAAAGAAGTTTGAGTGGTCAGAGGAAGCAGGGGTTGCTTTTGAGAAGATCAAAACACTATTGATGACAACACCAATTCTAGTTTTACCGGATTTTCATTTGTTGTTTGAATTACATACTGATGCATCGAAGGTTGGGGTTGGTGGAGTTTTGAGTCAGAAAGGAAGACCAGTTGCTTATTTCAGTGAGAAGTTGTCTGGAGCTAAGTTGAGATATAGCACTTATGATGTTGAGTTTTATGCAATTGTTCAAGCTGTGAAACACTGGAGACATTATCTATTTCATAAGGAGTTTGTTCTCTATACGGATCATGAAGCTTTAAAGCATTTGCAAGGGCAGAACAAAATTTCAGCTAAGCATGCTTCATGGGTCGCGTATCTACAACAGTTTACTTTTGTTGTTAAGCACAAATCAGGGGTGACGAATCGTGTAGCTGATGCTTTGAGCAGGAGGAATCATTTGTTGACGATAATGAAAGTTGAAGTGACAGGGTTTGAACTATTGCCAAAACTGCTTGAAGAAGATCCTTACTTTATGAAATTTGTTGAGAAAGTCAAGGACGGGAGTACGGATGAATTCGTGTTGGTAGATGGGTTCTTGTTCAAGGGGAATCAATTGTGCGTACCAGAAGGTAGTTTGAGAATCAAGATTATCAAAGATTTACATGAAGAAGGACATTTTGGACGGGATCGCACCCTATAGTTAATTTCACAATCTTATTTTTGGCCATCGATGAGAAAAGAGGTAGAGAGATTTGTGGAGAGATGTCACGTTTGTCAAATTTCGAAAGGGACAACGACAAATGCGGGTTTGTATATTCCCTTACCTATTCCAGCAAAACCATGGGTGGACATTAGCATGGATTTCGTGTTGGGTTTGCCGAGGACTCAAAGGGGAAATGACTCGATATACGTTATGGTAGATCGTTTTTCGAAGATGGTACATTTTATGGCATGTAAGAAGACGGCGGATGCTGTTCATGTCGCACAGTTGTTCTTTAAAGAGATATATAGACTTCATGGTTTACCTGAGTCTATTGTTTCGGATAGAGATACTCGTTTTCTGAGCCATTTTTGGTTGAGTTTGTGGAAGATGGTCGGAACGAAGCTGAATTTTAGTAGCGCTTACCATCCGCAAACAGATGGACAAACGGAGGTTGTGAACAGATCGTTGGGGAATTTATTGAGATGTTTGGTGAAAGATAATCTGAAAAGTTGGGATATGAAGTTATGTCAAGCAGAGTTTGCTCATAATCATGCGGTGAATCGTAGTACAGGTTTCAGTCCATTTCAGATTGTTTATTCAAACTTGCCAAAGAGGCCGTTGGATTTAACGGTAGTGCCACAACCAAAGGGGACTGTTAAACGAGCTACCGATTTTGTTGATGCTTTAAAGGAGTGTCATAGAATTGTTCAGGAACGATTGGAGAAGACAAATGAGAAGTATAAGCGAACTGCAGATTTGAAACGACGAAGTGTTGAATTTAACGAAGGTGATTTGGTTTACGCAGTGTTGACAAAAGATCGTTTTTCGGTGGAACATACAATAAATTGAAGGCGCGGAAAATTGGTCCAGTTGAAATTCTAAAGAAAATCAATGAGAATGCGTATCAATTGAAGTTACCAGAAGATGTTCATACTTCTGATGTTTTCAACGTCAAATATTTAATTCCGTACCATGGAGCTGAACTTGTTGTGGAAGAATTTACAAATTCGAGGACGAATTTTTCTCAACCTAGGGAGGATGATGCAGCTCAGACCAGGGTCGAAGACTTGCAAGCTATCATTTTCCAAGGCTTAAGTCGTTCACGACCTAAGCAAGATGAAGACTTAGGTCGCCCACGACCTAAGGAGGAGGAGGAAAATTTAAGTCGTTTCCGACCTAACTGGAACCCAGAAGGTGAAGGCATAAGTCGTCCACGACTTAAGGAGGAAAGTTTAGGTCGCTCCGACTTAACAGGAAACAAGAAAGGGAAGTTGCATTGAGCTCGCGACCTAACGAGTTTGCGGGTCACGACCTAAAATAGCCACGACTTATCAACCTACGAGATAAGTACTTCACGAGTTAACAAAACTTTAGGTCGCTCACGACCTAGTTAAGTCGTTTGAAGAGTTATGCCGCATGGAGCTTGAGTCGCGTGAAGTAATAAAGAAGCTATGCTCTTAAGTCGTTGAAGAGTTAAGTCGTGTTATTTTAAGTCGTTGTGTCTTGAGTCATTGTATTGTACATATGTGAAGGTGAGTCGTTGTATGTTTAGGTTGGGTGCGTTGTATCTTAGGTCTTGTGTTGTAAATTGTTAAGTCGTGTCGTTCTTAAGACGTTATGTCGCTGGGACTTGATTAGTTCGTGTGGTTGTAATTGCTTTAAGTCGTGGTAACTTGTGTTGTGATAAGTCGTAGGTCGGTATGTAGATAAGTCGGTCGACGGTGTGCTGTGTTGTAAGGGGGTTGAGTCACTGGATGATAGGTCGCGTACGACCTAACTTAAATCGTGAGCCGTGTACGTTGAGTCGCTGCCGACATATGATGAGTCGTAAGTCGTGAACGACTTAAGGCACCGGTTGTGAAATGCTATAAACAGGGAGAGTGTTGTACATTTTGAGAGGTTGATTGTTGAATAAAAAACTTTGTTTGATTGCTGTGTGCTTTCATCTAAATTGGTAGTTGAGTGTGATCTCCTATCTCCACTTTCGGTTATTCGAGTGCGCTTGAATCAACGATCGTTGAAGCCAATTCACGGTATCAAGTGCGCTTCAACGTATGAAGAATTGTAGATCTTCTTTCACGGTATCGTGCGCGATCAACGTGTCGAAGATAGCTAGAATTCGGAATCTTTGTGATCAACTAATTTGGCATTTCAGTATCTTCAATCCACCGTTTGCTACTTTCATCGATCGATATCGTTTTGTTATTATCCGCTGCGTCAAAAAGGGAATCAATTTTGTTTAAATTTTTAGTTTTGAAACTATAAACAACCAATTTACAGATAAAACAGTCAAGCACACATTAATACAATCACATATATACAGAAATGCACCAAATATATCCATACTTCACATTCTAATTTCAGATATGAACATGTAACCATTTCATATATTTAAAATTTAAAAAGTGATGTTACTCACCTTAAACAGAAGACAGAGCATCAATGTTTTGATTTGAAAGCAGTTTTAGTTTTTTATTTTAAAACCTGAGTTGCTGTGATGCTTTGAAGACTAAATTAGAACTGCATGCGTGCTGGTAGCATGATTTCCAGATTTTGAAGATAGTTATGGGGTAAATGGTTTACAGGGATTTGATCAGAGATGTTTGATTTTGGTTTTAGATTTGGTTTTGAGGGAGTGATTATTGATTTTTATCTGAAATGAGGATTTCTTTGAAAATAAGTTTACAGGGAATGACATGCGTTTTGATATGGAAGGATTACATATTTTGAAGGAAAATGGTTTTGATCCTAAAATTTACTTTTGATTTGAGGATTGTTTTAAAGTAATAAGTTTTCAGCTGAAAATTTTCTTTATTATGAAATGAAAATGAGAAAAGAAAAAGGAAAGGAAGAAGGCAAGTGTTTATAAACTAAATTCATGATTTATTAAAAAATCAAAGAAAAATAAAAATACAATTTGACACTTGTCTTAAATATTAACACTTGTTAATTTTCCTTGTTTGTTCAATTAACACATGTTATTAGAAGCCTTAGGTAAACAACACATGTTCTTTAAGTAATTTAGTAGTTATTTTAAATGTAAATAAAGCTTTTTAACTTAATTAATTAGTTTATAAAATACTTAGTTATATATATATAGCTAATTACAAATCATATTTATTAATCAATATTTTTTTTTAAAAATGTTAGACAAATCTCATTATTAATCTTACATATACTTTAAACTAAATTCCTTTTTAAATAATTAAACATTTATTTTATGTATTTAAAATTATATAGTTATTTATAAAATAGCTTTGAAAAGTTGTATTAGATTAAATCAAATTTCCAAATTACTAAAATGTATATTAGAATTTGAAAACAAGATCTATTTATTAAATTCAAACAAAGCTTTTTTCTATTTACAATATATACCAAATATTTACATTATAAATAGAAACCAATTTATTAGATTTTAAAAGATAAAATCAACTAATTAAATATTTATTAAAGTAAGATTATTAGATCAATTCAAATTTATTTACAAAATTATCAAATCAATTTAATTTTAAATACAGATTATTAAATTGATATTGCCAAAAATTCTGGGATATCACAATATTCAACAAGTGCTATGGGCGGAACAACGGTGAAATTACCTTTTAAATTCTATGAATAGGATGAGTTCCCTCTTTAGACTTTAATACCAAGTATAACAAGATCATTTCTATGCAATCCAAGTTATAATTTATAAATCAAAATCTTCTATACGTAACACTAGAAGAAAAGTTGTCTTTTATAACTCCAATATATAATACTTTAGTTTTTAGTGTTATTGTTTATGTTAATTTGTTTTCTTTGGAGTAGGTACGCTTTACAAAGCGATCACCCCAATTATTTTAATAGGCTGTGATTTGCACAAATTAATTTCACCTTCCCTTTTCCTTTTCGTTCCCTTCTTTTTCATCTATAAAATGAGAAAGCTTATTTCTCTTAGAAATCCCCAAATCGCTCCTTCAAACCATATCCTCCTTCATAATCCCACGCCCAATCTTTGGGGAAAGCGAAGAAGGCATTTGCTTTGGGCCTCATCAAAATTTAGGGCACCACTCACCGGCATGCAACATGGCAACACCACCCCGATGTTCTTCTCAACCACATTGCATTCGATAAGGAATCTCGTGACGACTTCGATGGTGTTGAACATGCCCTGGAGCTAGCTGAAAAATTTAGGAAACTCACTTATTACTAACGGAGGATGCATAATTTTGGACGTAGGAGTAAAAGCCCTAACGGTACGACTTTGTTGACTTCAATCGATCAAATTACTAATCATTCTCAATTTTGAAGTTTTATTTCTTCTCGATTATCATATTGATGGCGATCATTCATGCAATTGTTTATGTTAATGAGAATCAATTTTGCGCACTATAGACAGTGCTAATATTATGTTAATTTGTATTGATAAATAGGGTTAAGGAATCGGTTATATTTTATCTTGTTTATATGCCATATTTCTATTGTAAATGTTTAGTATATCAAAGCATTTAAGATTATATTCTGGTTAATGTCACTACCCAATGTTCATAATAATGATACTGCCTTGTTCATATATTGGGACAAATATTTACCACCAATAATTAGGGCCCAAATATTAGTTATGCAATAAATCGCTATTAGTTTAAGTTGCTCTGCAATTTAACAAACTCTTTCTTTTTAATCAAGCTACATAAAAGTAATTGCAACTTCGTGACCAAATAGGAGATGCCCAATTCTCCTGGATTTTTTTTTCTTTTCCTTTTCCATTTTTCCATGCCGATTTTCTATTGGGTTTGATTGAGAACATATATATGGTCCTAATTATTCAATATTTCATCATCCATTACAGATGGGGAAGATCAAACATTAGGGAATCATAGGTAGGAAGAGTCATGTGGCAACAAGGTAAAAGAATTAATGTTTGAGAATGCACTTCATATTATGGCATGGGTTTATTGGTAAAATATTTGTTGGATAGGAAGCCTCTTAGTGCATGATATGCTTAAAAGAATGGCATGACATATGTGGTATGTCTTGATTACTATTCATATTCATTAATATTTCTTTACCTGTTTCTCGAAAGCATACATGCAACTTATAAACTAGAAAATTGTGGCCTTAACCAAACAAATCCATTTTCTTAACTACTAATTTACTTTCTTAACTTTCAAAGTTCACTTCAGCGCTGATTTAAAGTTTCTTATGTCCTTTGATCCTAAAGGGCCTTGTAGGGTATAGGATCTATATACACATGTGGTTCATGCTAGTTTACAGCATGAAATGCATACTACTAATAATACTAGTTCATTGTTTCAAATACAAATTGGTCTTAACTATTAATGCATCTGTAGGGTGAAAATCTTGGTTATTGCAAATCTTAGTGATATTTCTCTTTGACAATTCCTTGTTTGGTTGTTTTATATTTTTTGAATATTTTGCAGGTAATAGTGGATATAATCCTATGGAGCACTCACTCTTGGCAAGGGGTTGGAAAAAGAAGATTACACGAAATTCAATCTGTGCATTTAATGTATAAGATGATGGAAAATACCTTGCAATGTATGTTTCAATTTTTGTTATTTTCATTTAGTTATATCCATTTTATGCATTGCAGTGAAATTAATACTTATCAAGATTTGAAGCTGAAAATCACAGAGAGACACCTTATGATGACATTGTAATCTTACCATCCTCCAACTTGCAAGTGCTGAAATCAATTAAGAAGGCCCATCTTGGCATTGTTGCTGTAGGGTCGTTCTCCTAGGATTCAAGATACTTATCTAATTTTAAACATTGCAATTTATGTTCTAACATCCACTAATGTCCTTTTTAGATTATAATAATTCATGATGTCTTATTTTAGTTCATGTTATTAGGGAACCATAACGTTCTAAATTATTTTGTTTGCTAAAAGTTTATTATTCGTCTTAAAGCTTCAATTGAGTGGAGTCTAAAGTGGTTTACTTCTACCTAGTTTTTTTTGCATTTTTTGATACACCATCTTCAATGCTTGGGTATTGCCAACAAATACCCAATCCGACACTGAAATAAACAATGCATCTGAAAATAAAGCTTAGAGTAGACTTACAATATTAAAGCATATCATGCTGCATTTACATGTATTTTACTATCTTGTCATAAAATATATATGAGAGCTAGGATCCATAGCCCCTTTTATTTAGCATCGATTCGTAGTCCCATGATATCAGTCACAAGTTTCTATTTAAATATTTATTCCGCTTAAAAGTATTTTTCAATAGCGTTCTATGAAACATTTTAACATCCTAAATTTCCTTATTCACATATGTCATACTTTGACTTTTGAATTATTAACAAATTTAACTAATTTAATTGAGTTACTAAGTTGGAAGGGAGACTGGAAGTTCATAGTAAGTATCTAGATAAGGAAATTTTATTAGTTAGTTTTTATGGGTATCCAAGAATGGCTTATAATAGTTTTAAATAAAATACATGTTTTCGGGTTTTTAATTTATTGTACTTACAAAGTAAAAAAAAAAATTCATGAAAAATTGAAACTAGTGGCAAAACGCATAATTTTTCGATGACATTGTAGAAGTTAGCATTCTGATATATTGATACATACTTCTATATGTCGTTGCATATTTTTTGCATCTACATATACACATGCCATATCAATGCAAACATAGATACACACTGTATGTTGTATGTGTTTATGTTTGTAATTCTATGTATATATACATGCGTGAATCGATATGGGTTGGAATAGAGGTGTGTGAGAAGATCTGTTCTTTCAACATAAATTCATTGTTCTATTCCTAATGTATTGATCTCTAATAGTTTATTAATTAGCCAATCTATATAAGCTAGGTGGTAAATAAGAAAAATTAACATGCGGGTCAGCATTGTCATCGTCAACCATCCTTAATACCAGTAATGTAACTGACAGAAAGAGATGCAAATAGCGTCAAATTTATATTATTCTTTTATTTAATTTGACATTAACCGAATGAACTATGGAAAGTTAGGAATATCTTTCAAAGTATCTGTGTTTTCTATGGTAGTTTACATTAGTGGAAAAAATTTAAAATCTATGATAAAGGAAGTGTCAGTAAGTAAAACATAAGTGTCTACAGGGACCCACACCTGTAACAACCCTGTATTTTACGATTATTTTAATTGTATATTTTTATTATTTTAATTGAAATTCTGATTTAAAAGATTTATTTTATTTATTTGAAATTGATAAATTTTGTTATTTTAAAATATAAACTTGGATTTTGATTTGAATTATCATTCCAAAACATGACTAAAAAGAATATTTTCCAAAAAGTGATTTTTGGTCAATATGATCAAACTTTGACTTTTAAATTTAAAATTTGAAAGTTTGAAAATATTAATTTTATCATTTATTATGAAAGTAAATAAAATTTTAAGAACCCTTATTTTTGTTTCGTTGAAATCTAATTTATAATGTGAAAGTTATGACTTTTTAACTATTGTGTGTAATTTGCTGCATTTAACAAAATTGTTTATTTTAAATTTTATGAATAATATGTTATTGGTCTTGTAATGTTCTAATTTATTTTTATATGGGTAAATAACATGTATTGTATATATTTTGGTTTTAAAACATTTTTGAAAGAGTAATTGACATTTTCCAGGGTTAGTTGTTTTTTTTACAATTTCTAATTTTCAGTTTCAATTAATTAAAGAATTTTTTTTATTTTTCTATCTTCTTAAGATCTTATTTTATTCTCATTCCCACTTTATTTTGTTCCTCATTTATTTTATTTATTTGACATTTTATTTGTTTTAAAGTGAAGTAGGAATTTTCTAGAGTTAATGGTAATTTTGTTGTAATTTTCATGTCCTGTTTTCAATTTTTAAACAATTTCTTTAGTTCTTTTTCTATTTTTCTATTTTTCTCCAATTTAATTATTTATTTCATTTTAGAAATGATAAATAAATTATTTTATTTCAAATTTTTTCTTTATAATATTTTTAAATGAAGTGGATATTTTTCCAAGGCTAGTGATGATTTATTTGTAATTTTTGAACACTGTTTTGGATTTTTAAGCAACTTCTTTTATTTTTTCTATTTTCTTTAAATTTAATTATTTATTTTCATATTATTTCACTTGGTTTCGGTTCATTCAAAATTATTTGCCGAATTTTTTTGTTTTATTTGTTTTAAAAGAAATAGGAATTTGAAGAGGCAAAGATTCTTCCTTTTCTTTTGACTTTTCAATTTCTAGAATTTTCAAATTTCAAAACTCTTCATTAATTTTTTGTTTAGCCGTGAAAATTTTGTTTCTTAGCCGTTTATTCATTTACTTTTCATGGAAAAAAATATTACCTTCATTCTTATTCACGGCTTGAGAGAAACTTGGTAATGGCTTCACCTCTTTTATTCTTTTTTTTCTTATTTTTCTAAGTGTTTTGCCTTGTCTTCTTTGCTAGTTTTGCTCAGCCTCTCCTCCATAGCCATGGCCACCACCTCCTACACCTCTTCCCTGCCATCACCACCAGCTACCCCTCTAGTCTGGACTAAGTCCGAGCCCTCCATGGTGATCAAACCCCTCAAAAATGCAACCTAAAGCTTGAAACCATGCCAGTTTGACCCTCCTGGCCTCATCTACTTCAACCACCACCCTAACCACCACCTAGGCTGCCTCCACCACCTCTGACCAGACCACCACACACCTTTTCTCCCACCAACCTGACCCATACGTCTCTGGCCAAGCCCACTTCCCATGGCCGAACCACTTTGATGACCAACAACTCCACTATATTGCATAACCCCTTTACCTTCTCATGTACAAACTCCTCTCCATGTTTATGCGTTAAACTCGATCCATGCTATGTCAATACCCAAGCCAAAACATGTCCAAACCTGACCATATGCAACCCCTAGGCCGTGTATAGCATATGAGAAAGCAAGGAAAAAGATTTGATATTCAAATCTCTTTTCATTTGAAAGTTATTTCATTTCAAAATGGTATTGAATTTTAATTTGTTTTGATTTTTGTTTTGGGCTGTAACACAAGAGTTGTAGCATTGGATCTCGCTCCCCACTCAAAGTCCGTAGTCTTGTCTTTGTGCTTTTGATTCTGTTGTGTCATTGATTTTGTTATCTCCAGCATTTAGAGGTGAGTAAATATCACACAACACTATATACTTATGCAATTGTGAAGCGACAACATTTGAATGTGTAGAATTATAAATGATGCTATACCTGCTTGTGATTATTTATGTATGATGCTAAGTCTGTTAAATTACATGTCATCACATCTAATATTGTTATATATTGTTATCTATTTATTTATATCTATTTATCACACTGCAAAGTTCCCTGTAGTTTAGGTTCACTATGGGTTGAAATGATACATACCCGAACAGACTTTAGAATAGAGAAAAATCATTGTGGGCTGAAATTATAGTCCTGAACGATATTTATTTATTTATTTTAACTTCGGATTGCGGGTTTGAAATGATAGAACCCGGATTTTTCTTTTTAAACTGCGGATTGAAATGATATATATCCGTATCACTTGACCTAGGTTAGAAAACTATATACAGGCCCGTGGTTATTTTATAAAGTGTTTTGGATATTTTTAAGTATTTTAAAATATAAATTTACGAAACTGATTTAATTAGATTTTTGAAATGTTTTAAAATAAGGAAATTATGGTTTTTCTTTGAGTTAAAAATGTAATTAACGAATGGTTAAATTGGACTATTGAAATATAACTTAAGTTTGGAAATTTGGTGTTTTGGTTAAATGATATTTAAGTTATATAAATAAAATGGAAATTTAGTTATATTTGGAAAATGGTAAATATGATAATTTGATTTAATTTTGAATTTAATTGATTTACTAAAGTATTATTGGTTTTTCTATGAATTTAAATGGTTAAATGAATGCTTAAATGTGTAATTTTAAAATACAACTTGACTTGGAAATGGGAAATTTGGTTTAATTAAAGGTTTTAGTTAAATGAAATCAATTGGAAATTTAGTTTAAAATTGTGAAATTGAAATTTAAAAATGTAAGTGTTAATAAATTGCATATGTGAAGGAATGGAAATTATACACTTGAATTTGTTAAGTAAATATATTGAAAATTTTGATTTATTTAGAAGAAATTTATTTTATAAAAATCATACGTTAAAGGTATGTCAATAAACATTTTTGAATGTTAAAATATGATTTTTATAATGTTTAAAGGGTTTAAAATGAAGTTTATTAATTGTTGGAAATGCACTAAAATCTGGAAATCACTTTTAATACCATTCAGAAGTGCTATGGCTTCTAGAAATGAACTAAAAGAGCTATTATAGCATTTCTGAAATGCTGTAGTTGCTGAAGCAAACTAAAGGCTAAAACCTTAACGCGGGTCTATTATAGTATTTCTGTAAATGCTGAAGTGGTTCTGCTGTCCTTGCTGAAATTAATAAAAACCTTTAATTTGAAACCCGAGCTATTAAAGCATTTCTGGAAATGCTGTCTTTGCTGTTTTAAACTAAAAATTCAACTAAAATGAGATTTAACAGCAGTTTTAAATGTTGTCTTTGTTGAATTAAAATGTTTTCAAGTATAACTTATAACAACTTTTCCTAAATGCTGCGAAAGGCTGAAATTTTCAATGTTTATGGTTTTTAACTAAGTAACTGAGCTCAGAATGGTTTGAAACTCTGGGAATTGAATACTAAATTTGAAAGTATAATAACTCTACTTTTAAATGGTGTAAATGAATTTATTTGATGGAATATAAATCATTTTAAAAGGTGATTTGAAAGGATAATAAATGAATGTTATCTTGAATTTAGAAGGTATTCAAAGTTGAATATTTGGATTTGAACTTATATAATGATTTGAAAATGAAGTTCTGAAAGATTTGATATTTTGATATTAAAATGATCTGGAAATGAAGTTTTGAAAGGATATTATATTTATGTATTAAAATGATTTGAAAGGAAGTTTGAAAGGATATGATAATTTAATATATTTTAATGGTTGGAAATGACTTAATATTTATTTTGATAAATATTTGAATTTGAAAGATATGGTATGTTGATATATTGAAATGGTTTGGAAATGATTTAATCTTTATTTTGATAAAGATTTGGATTGAAATGATATTTTATTTTGAAGTATAAAATGTTATTTTAAAGTTATAACCACAGGTTATAATAACGATTGGTTGGCAAAGAGACCGTGATTAGATATGGTGGGCATTCTCTCTGTCGATACCGAAAACCACTTTTACAACCGTGTACGCAATGGAGATTCCAGAACGAAGTGGTATGGTGGTGACGTTCTCGAGGTATGTTACGTGGACCCTACTCCCATGAGTTGGCATAAGGTGGCTAAAACAGGAGCGATCTCGGGCCAAAAGGGGTAGCTCCTCTGGTCGGACACATTTCTTCCACACCATTCTATTGATTTTCTAATTGTTTGGGCGCCCTTCGATTTTGGGAATGTGTTCCGAGGTGGGCGTATGTGGCTGCTGCGTTACCACCAGCCCATGTGCGTAATTGGTATATCTACCCTGGCATTGCCTTGTGTGCCGTGTCACCTACCTTATCGAGCCTTTACTACGAGTTTGGTTTTCTACTGTACCCCATGCGTATCTTCTCGTAGTCTCCCGATCAGGAGATATGCAGATATTGGATGGACTACTGGGACTATTACATGTCTGGGGTAATATGGGTAACCCCGTGATGCTATTTTAAAGTAATTTTATTTTACTATAGACATTATTATAATAGCACAACATTACTACATAGTAAATAGTTTAACGGATCCTTAGAGGATGGGCGGTCCCAAGCATCCTTTAAGTTACTTGTACTTTTACTACAGTTCACTTGAGTTAGTTTACATTGTATAAGTACGTATGTCTTAACTCGAGTGTTTGTATTTTTATTTACGCTCGGATCAGCCTGAGTATTCAAAGATTTGGATTTCCACTTTCTAGAGATTGGAATCGCTGGAGATTATCTACTTGTCTAGTTTTATCTTTTTTCAGTCCGTTGTTCCTTTTCAGCTCTTGTATTAGTAGACTTCTATGTATTGAGACTTCTGTTGTACCCTATTTCTTCTGTTGTATCTTATGTAACTCTGATGTGTTTACATAGTAGCTTCATGAACTACTATGTCTTTTACTTCCGCTGCATTATTATTACTCTGTGTCTGTGATCTATGATTTTTATTTATTGTATATTCTGAGATATGCCAAATTTTATTTACAATGCGGTATTTTAAGAAACTCAAGTCCGATATGTGCGGTTGCGAATGGTTGAAAATACCGAGTGTTACATGTGGTATCAGAGCTTTGGCTTCGAGGCAAAACTTAGAATATAAGGTAAATTTATTTACAGAATCACTTTCGTTCGAGTTTAAATCTTTCCTCTTTGATTCGAATTTCCTTTGAATTTTGGAACGCTTCCTACAGTTCCAAAATCCATTTGTGTCCCTCACTATTTATCTTCTTTTGATTCTGGAGTATCCCATAACTCCGCTTCGAATGATCTTTTAGTGAGTCGGCGGTCTCGCCAATTTCAAATTTGAATTGTAAAGGGGCGAAACACCTTTACAATTAGCATCGATTCACCAGGGATTTATATCTATCCTTGGTTTAGATGCCAATATCTTTTGTTATTCCAAACTCTATCTCTTGACATTAAATGTAGACTTACCCAAGAAAAATCCATATTGATCTTATTCTTTAAGTCATGGTTGATCCGGTTAAGGATGCCCACGATTTCTTTAAGCTTACCCATCTCCCTACTCTGTTATTGAATCATCTTATCTTTTGTTCCCAATCTATTCTTCCAAACATTTTGAATTGTACTTGTAAATCTATGTTTTTTATATATTGTGTTGTTTGAGTTGTTGATGTTGATTTGGGCTTCCGATCGATTCGTCCGATCAACGCTATCGATAGGATTTCTAAAACACTTTGACAGAATAAACTGACACAATATTATTTTTAAACTTTGTTAATGAAATAAATTTTGATATACAAGTAAATTTATGGAACTTAATAAACTGATTTAAATTTATTATTTGAAATGATAATACTTGATTTATCATTTATTGTTCTATAAATGAATTTATAAATAGTTGTTTATTAATTGATTTGGGAACTGAAATGAATTTAAAACAAGAAATTTGAGAATTTAATTTTTGATGGTTTCAAACCTGTTGTTTAATTTTAAAGTATATTATTTAAAGTATTTTCGAATAAGAATATGTTTCCAAAGAATTTTAAAGTTTAAAAATCAGTGCTCTTCTCTTTGTCGTTGGAAAATAATTTCGGTGATGACTGCAGCGTCATCGACATTCATTTTCGAGTTTCGAAGTGAAGAGACCGCTCTGTAGCCTTGCTACAGCTTTGTTGTGGTAAATCAAATTGATTTGAATTTCTAAAATATGACTTGATTTATAATATATATAGATATATGATTTAAATTTGATTTGATAAATTATGTACATTGTAACGAACCGTTTTCCCATACCCTTTGAATCGACAATAAACCACACATGTCCAACTCAAATTGCACGAAAAGGCGGATCATTAAGGGCGATAAAGAAAAGTAGACAGAACAGAATCTCACATGAATGGAATAACATATAATATTGAACAAATATTTTTATAGCGGAAAACTTTTAAATACATATATCAAAGTCTAACCTAAATTCAGCTTGGACAGTTATAAAACCTGCCCTTACAAATGCTGACCAACATCAAACGAAATACACTAAGCAAAGCGGATAAAAGAATATCTCCATACGTCGATGAATATCTCCGGCTCTCCTCTGGAAACTCCAATTGTCTTCGACTATCCTGAAACTACTCGGATCTGACCCGAGTATTGAAAATACCCGGATCAGGCTTGATAAACCAGCGTGAGAAAAACTCAATAATAAATGACAGTGTCATATATCAGCCTTTGAATTAAATCCTTTTGAAATATAGAGTATCTCGTAAGACCACGCCCGCACATAAACACAGACAGGTTTTTACCTTATGGTAACTAAAACAATTTTATTTCAAAACCTTTGATATTATTTCTAATGTCATTCTTTGAAAACATTTGCAAATAAACTTATTAATCTTAGCTGAAATTGTTACATTGATTAAATTCCAGCATAATAGGTTTACAATCAAGTCCGTAGGTTCTTATTGGAGAATGGATTTCCATACAAATGACCAGGCGTGGATCTACCTTCCGAAATGGGTATACCTCTAGATGGATGTCCCGAGAAACCATCACAAAGCTCCTCTACCAACACAAGACCAGCCCACCTCTTAACTAGATGGTACTGAATATGTCATCCCCCGGTTGTTACCGACCTTTAACCGAGCGCTTGTTTTCCATATACCACATTAATTAACATCCCGAACATCATAGCGGGAAGAAATATATCTAGAAGGGGATGATCATACCCTACTTGGGAATGACCCACTTAGCCTTGCCGCATCTAATCCTATTTCGGTCATTTCTGGTTTGATGAGGCTTGAGGTCACAATTACCTTTTCACAAAGCACATATCACATCTTTGAATGCCACATTGCCATTTCCGTTTAACTACTAATTGCCTTCCACAAAAATACAACCCTTGAGCTCGTATGTCTCAAGGAGGGTGTTAAGCTAAGAGAAGTTGCCTTCTCTGCCACCGCTGATGTACTGTAAAACCAATGTATCTAATCGTTAGAAATGCGATGTCAGACAAACGTCCATACAAGTTGTCTAGGAACAGGACAAACCGAAGGCACTTTCCTCGGCCATTATTAGGCGAGAAGCCCTTGCAATCCGCAAAATCTCCATCACGAGGAGACCACTGCTATATATAACTCTATAATGGGTGCAACCCCGAGCAAATCAACAAGCAGTCCTCATGCTATGAAGATCCACGGTCTTCAATAATCATCGTCTTCAACATGTCTTCACGTTCGAACGCATACATTGGTTCGAAGTGGTTTTCGGATAGGAATTAACCAAATCTGACTCCAGTTCCTTCGAAATCCAATCATCGATAAAAAGTGAATATGAGTATATAGGATTTCTTAAGTCTCTTTTCACTTTAGTTCTTTTCGGATGATTTCGAATTCTCTTTCTTTTGACTTGGGATGATTCTATGTAATTCATTCTTTTACTTTGGAAAATATCACAGATTTCCTCACTAGATTCTTGATCCAAACTTCTTAACTTTTAAGCGGGTCAAAAATAATGTTATTTAATACATCGTTTATGATAAACCCTAAGTCAATCTTAACAAACATTTTTAAGTAAATAGGATCGTAGAAATCATTCATTTTGGAGATTACTTAACTTTTGGATAATACCAATCTTCTTTTAATTCAAAAACTTAATACAGAATCTTTTTATTTAAGAGCATCCGGGCTTTCCTTTCGATCTGTTCCACCCCTCTTCTAAGAAAAGAAAACATAGGCCAGGTAATTTCAGGGCACTGGTTGCTTCATTCCTAACCTTAGTTAAACACCTTGTTTTATCTTTCCAGATCTCACAGGCGGGACAAATGAACTAGTCGCTTCCGCATACTCAGATTTTCAACTTTACTTTGGAATTGCTTATAAATATTCCAAATTATCTTTCAAAATGCTTAATTATCCTTTTAAAAACATTCACAATTTCTTTTGGGAAACGTCATTACATTTAAACTCATATTCCAAAAGTTATAGAATTCGCAACATTAAGTGCTACGGAAAGTGCTAAATAAGCTTATTTTGAATTAAACAACTTTTAAACATTCGATAATTCATATTTTCCAATCCCAATCTCTTTTAAATAATTTAAATATATTTATCAAATTTATTCCATATTTTTTCATAATTAAAAACATCCATTTAGACAAATTTCCTGTTAGGTCACTAAACTGGACTAGTGCGATTTTTCTAGAAAATTGATTTGGACTTAATTCAAAATCTACTTATCGAAACTTTGATTTTCTTTCTTAGTTTAGAAGATATGGATATAATAGTCCGAAATTTTCTTATCTCGAAGAATTCCGAGCTATATTCCACTCTATACACTTATCTGAACTTTTCGGCGCGAACTACCATTGCGCGACGCGTCTAGTTTTAACTTATTTTTCAATATTCGAAATAATCAATTCAAATTGGATCTCAACACTTATAAAATCATGAAAAACCATTTTAAATCAATATTTTCACTTTTAAAAGTATTTAAAATGAATTTTCACTATTACTATATTATAATATTATTATATTCACATTATTTTAGTATTAAATTTTAAATTCCAATTTCAATTCAATTTCAATCCTAATCTCAAATTAAACACATTTTGAACTTAGATTTCAAATCTAATTTCAATTTAAACTTCAATTCATTCTCAAACTAAACTTCACTTTTTCAAAATCGATTTCAATTTCAATTTCACCATTCATCTTAATTTCAATTTCTAATTAACTATCCTTTTCAAGTCCGATTCACTTCAAATTTCAAATTCTCTTTCATTTTAACTTTAATTTCACTTCAAATGAAAAGAGACTTATTTTTTCACAATATCTCATATTACTAAAATATGGTCTTTTTAGATAAAGGGATTACTTGATCAAAATGAACATATCCAATATTCATATTTATCACTAACATAACATCCATTCAACCAATCACATGCATATGGTTTCCAATCTAACATTCACTATTAATATCATAACGGGATATATTATCACAATGCACTTAATTTACTAACTATTAAATCATCCATATTAACAATCAACTTGGTATAAACATTCATATGTCATAAGGATGTAAATATGATTTATAACATAATCAAAATGTAAATTCAAAAGCAATGGGAATTTCTCACCATAAGCCAAAGCGATTAACTTCCTACCATCATTCTAATCAACCAACACTTCACTAATTAATTCCTACTCCATTAAACACTAGCAAACAACACCCTCTCCCATCCAATAGCTTGGCCGAGGCTTTAGATGAAGGTTGGCCCAAAATATAGAGAAGAAGCGGTAGAGCTTTGAACTTGAATTCCCAAGATTTAGATCCGAAAAATAGGTCATCTTCTCTCTTATTTTTGACTCTCTTACATACAAAATTTGAAAAATTTATTAACTAAAAAGTTGTTGTAAATTCTTTTCTATTGAATTTGAAACAAAGAATCATTTGAATCCAAGTTGTTTTGAGGGAGATATGTTCAAAATAAAAGAGCTATTCTTGGATTCACAAAAATAAAGCCCGAAAATACACTTCAAAGAATTGAGTTTCAGGTATAGCAAACCTAAAAACTGGAAAAAGTGCTCAACATAAAAGTTGTAGCCACTGAAATTTAAAATGGTTTTAAGAAAAGAATTTATAAATTTGGATCAGTTATGATCAAGTTATGATCAAAACAAAACGGCCTATTTTCTGGCTTAAAAACTGGCCCAGAAAATGCACTTGAAATAAGTGGAATTTTGACATAGTAAATTTTAGAATGAAACAAAGTGATAAACATGAAAGTTGTAGCCACTGGAAAAATAAATGATTTAAAAAAATAATTTTGCATTTTGGTTTTGTATTGAAGAACTTATGGCCGAAAGAAAAAGAGGTAAAATATAGAGAAAAAAGTAGTTTGTTTTGAAGAAAATAAACATTGATTTCTTTTGAAAATTTTGTAAATATTTTGACATTATTTCTTTATAATATTTTTCTATGGCATGGAAGCTATTAGAGAAGAGAGGAAGAATATGAAGAAGCTTGAGAAAAAAAGAAGAAGAAAATGTGAATGAAAGTGAAGAAGGAGGTGGATATTTATAGAAAAAGAAAGAAAGTGGTAATTTACCAAAATAACCTCTTACCAAATTACCAAACTAATCTTACTTCAAGCTAAAGTAATCTCCACTTTTTCAAAACTTAAAATCACCTTTCACATCCTTACTTTATGTCTTAATCCCTTAAGAACTAAGCTAAGTAAAATAATAATTATGTTGGCTTTTGATGTGATATTGATTTGATGTTTACTTTTGACTTTTCTTACTTACTTTTGTTAATTCTTACTTACTTTTCTTAATGACTTCTAGAAGTTTTCTAATCTTGTTTAGTAAAAGTAAACTTGATTAGTTAATTAATTAATACTTACATTATTAGAATATATGTTCCTATATAAGAAAATAAAGGTGCGACGACGTGGCGACAACTTTTAATCGACAAAACATCGTTTTTCGACAAAATGTTTTACGGTCACATTTTGACGTTTTAGTTAAACTATTTAACCAAATTTAAAAGTGAACCTTTTACTTATTTAAATAAATTAAAAAAAGTCTCTTTATATTTTAAAATCATATTTAATTAATATCAAAATCTCTAATTTTACAGTGTATGTAAAACTGACAAAATGCGACAAATTTTTGGTTATTTTTGTAAAACGAATATTAACAAACTTTTAAATATTTTAACATACTTTTATTATCTTTATTAGATGTTTTAAATAAGTTTTATCTTTTTAGACAAATATTAAAATCCATTTATTTAAGCCTTTATTTATTTTTAACAAAACTTAACTTTTGTCAATTTGTTCTAAAATCCAAATTTATACTTTTTAATACATCAGCTATAAGAATAGATAATTATTTATATATATAACATATTTATTTAGGATTTAAACTCCTTTTAAATTTAAATTGAACGAGATCTCTCATTTTCGAAGTAGCGAAATTACGGGTCGTTACATACATACATTTATTTATCTCTAAATGGTTTGAAGAAATCGAAAATTTAATTCTTAAATTTTATTTTAAAGAATAATTTCAATTATAAAAAGAAAATCAAAATTTTGGATGAATATTCAAGCATGAAATGATTTAACTGGAAATTTTTATTTGTGTAATACAATTGCATTCAAATATGACTTACCTTAATTTCAGAATTTAAAAATGTAATTGGATAATATACAATATAAAAAGATTTTATAAATAAAATTTGAGTGGTTATAATAAATGTCATACACTTAAATTTTAGTTATAAAAGGATTAATAGAAGTAAATATAATTAAGGGTAATTGAATAACTTACACTAAAATAATGTTAAAAGAACTAAAAATAAAATAAAGCAGTTATAATAAGTGTAATATTTAATATAAGTGATAAATATATTGAGAGGAATAAATTTAATTTTAATTAGGAATAGAGAAGAATTAAATTTATTAAGTACATTATGATTATAATAAATGATTATTTTTCAAACCCATCATTTTAAAATTGTTTATTTTGGGTAATTGGATGATAAGATAATGAAACTTGAGATAATTAAGATTTATTTAACTCGTGTGAAAAAAATTATTTCTATTTAAGTTGAAATTTCTATGGTTTCAAACTTATTTCCTTGTTTTGTTTTTCGAACTATCTTTTGGTAGTCCATATTATCTATATCTTGCTACAGACTGGTATAGACATCTTTCTATAATCTTTCTGTTTAGAAATCTTTCTATAATCTTTGATAATCTTTGGTACTCATTTTGAATCCACCTTTTTCGTGCTTCTGTTCTTGATTGTGGAGGATCTTGGAAAGATCATCTCCACCTTGTTGAACTTACCCATAACAATAGTTATCAGGTATAATCTCAATCTTCATGTCACCTTGTCTTAACCTTATTTCATTTCTATCTTTTCTGTGCTTTCCCGTACCTCATTCCTTTTCGGGGATAAAAAGTTTTGAGTGGGGGAGAGTGTAACAACTCTGTGTTTTATGATTATTTTAATAGTATATTTTAATTATTTTAATTGAATTTCTGAATTAAAAGCTTTATTTTATTTATTTGAAATGGATAAATTTTGTTATTTTAAAATATAAACTTTGATTTTGATATGAATTATCATTCCAAAACATGACTAAAAAGAATATTTTCCAAAAAGTGAATTTTGGTCAATATGGTCAAACTTTGACATTTAAATTTAAAATTTGAAAGTTTGAAAATTTGAATTTTATCTTTTATTATGAAAGTAAATAAAATTTTAAGTTGAAATCTGATTTATAATGTGAAAGTTATGCCTTTTTAATTATCGTGTGTAATTTGCTGCATTTAACAAAATTGTTTATTTTAAATTTTATAAATAATATTTTATTGGTCTTGTAATATTCTAATTTATGTTTATATGGTAAATAACATGTATTGTATATATTTTGGTTTTAAAACATTTTTGAAAGAGTAATTGACATTTTCCTGGGTCAGTTGTTTTTTTTTACAATTTCTAATTTCCAATTTCAACTAACTAAAGAAATTTTTTATTTATTTTTCAATCTTCTTAAAATCTTATTTTGTTCTCATTCCCACTTTATTTTGTTCCTTATTTATTTTATTTATTTGACATTTTATTTGTTTTAAAGTGAAGTAGGAATTTTTCTAAAGTTAATGGTAATTTTTTTGTAATTTTCATGCCCTGTTTCCAATTTTTAAACAATTTCTTTAGTTCTTTTTCTATTTTTATCCAATTTAATTATTTATTTCATTTTAAAAATGATAAATAAATTATTTTATTTCAAAATTTTTCTTTATAATATTTTTAAAATGAAGTGGATATTTTTCCAAGGCTAGTGATGATTTATTTGTAATTTTTGAACACTGTTTTGGATTTTTAAGCAATTTCTTTTATTCTTTTCTATTTTATTTAAATTTAGTTATTTATTTTCATATTATTTCACTTGTTTTCGGTTTTTTAAAATTAATTGCTGAATTTTTTTGTTTTATTTGTTTTAAAAGAAATAGAAATTTGAAGAAACTTCAAGAAAATGTTATATTAATAGCAAGTAGGGATTGCACAAAAATTTCCCATGCTATAGTTATATATGTTAAGGATAATTAGGGTAAACCATAGCTTATGTTCATGCAATCTTTTACTTAAACGAAAATCTAGCGGTGAAATTTTTGGTTTCCTTCTTTCCCTTCTTATTCCTAAGCCGTCGAACATTCCTTTTACCTTCGCTTCCAAATTCAATAATAGCCTCTATGAGTTCCCTCTCCACTCACACGAACCGTCTTCAATCACGAATCTCTCCTCCGTTTGAAAGCTCGATTTTTCCACCCACACTATTCTTCAAAGCTCACCGTGACATTCATCTACAAAACCGATTCCTTTACGAAGCAAAAATGTGAATCTCAGTGAAGCTAAAGCGCGATTCCTCAAGGCATCTTAAGCATTATTCTGTAGCTCGACCGAAGAGTGATTTCAACTTGCGAACTTGACTTTAGGTATATTTTTCAAGTTCTGTTTTTTTAGTTGTGCATTTAATGATTTAATTAAAGTTTTCTGAATGGTTTTGGAAATCTTTGGTGAAGAGAGTATTATATATAAGTGATGTACATGAAAATGAGTTAGAAAGTTTGCTGTTTATTATTTTTAGGTTTCGATTTTTCTTGGCTTGTGATTAATTTCCTTGTTTGCAAATTAAATAATGTTATTCAGTTGATTACGAACTAGTTTTCTGTTGAAGCAAATTAGTTTTTCACTAGCAGCTGCCTACAAATTAGTTTTCTTTTGAATCTAAAAGAAAACAAGCTGCCTACAAATTGGTTTTTAGATTGTAAGGATTGGGATTGCTGACAATCCAACATCAGTAATGCATTGTTCATTCAGATTTTAGAAGTAATAGTGCTAGTTGTAGGTGGTAGTGTACTTGTCCTAGTCTTGCATACTAATTTATTTATGGATGGGGGAATCCTAAAGACCATAATGAAGTTTTGGGTATGGAACTGTTACTAAACTTCTATATGATTTAAAACTCTGAATTTTTTCAATTTTGTATATTATTACAAAAAATATGTACCATCATAGTATGTATTATGGATGTATTCAATGTTCAATGTAGATGGCATGGAATTAATATTGTTCAATGTTGTTTTCAGTGAAATATGAAGCATGCCTTTAGGAAGGAGCATTATTTTTGTGTGAGCTATTACTAACAATAAAGGTGTATTCCAGCGTTTTTCTGTCCTGCACTTGCCAAAGCTGTCAAGACAATGAAGAAGAGCGAGAAGTTTCTTCTTGCTATAAAGCCACAGTGTAAGTTATTCTACACTTTTGGGTTTTCAACTTCCTATGTATTTGTATCTGAGCTAACACATCTTATCGGCTTTATTGATGAGAGAAATTGCTGCATATCGATCGAGTAATTGGAGCAATGCTGCTGGAAACACTATTGTTGTGAAGTAATCTAAAATATTGCCTGCATTAAAGTAGATAACTCTTGCATTAAAGTAGGTAACTCCATTTGAGCATTGTTCTGCTTTGTTTTTAGAGTAGTCAGTTGGTTTTAGTTGAGGGTGTTGTTCTCCTTAGTTCACTATCGTTTTTCTAGTACGCTTTGTCCTGTGATGTGCATGGTCTTGTTTCTTTGAATGTGCTTGCATATATGCATGGCCTTGGTTTGTATGTAGTGTACTTATGTTTGCTGACTGTTTTCCATGCAAGGTTTTGGTGATAAAGGATTCACAGGACTGACTTGATGCATTCAATGCATGTTTCGACATGTATTATGGTTCTGCATGGACTGTGGATAGAAAATACAATCATTATATATGTTTTTTT
This sequence comes from Allium cepa, assembly GCA_030765085.1. NCBI lineage: Eukaryota > Viridiplantae > Streptophyta > Magnoliopsida > Asparagales > Amaryllidaceae > Allium > Allium cepa. The sequence continues at coordinate 150,084,192 of CM060930.1, forward strand.
CTACTGTGTGTTTGCTGTGCTCAAGTGGCTTGGACTGTGGAGACTGAACCTATGATATGTTTTGTGAATGAATATAGATGTTAACACATGTGCGTTTACATTAAATAATCCCAATTTGGTAAAATCTGAATTATAAGTTTTAACACAGGTGTGTTTACATCAATCATAGATGTTGTCACTATGGTATAAGGTCTAAATGATATTGATGAGGCATAGTTGAATAGCATAAAAATTGGGAAGATTCCTAAATTTTATGCTATTTAGCTCTTGCCTCATCAATATCATAGGTAATCTGAAGATTGTGGACTTTGGTTAAGCGCCTTTACTGGCCTGGATGTGTTGCTTCACCCTACGTTTGGGACTCCGGCTCATGCTGTGATGGCGCAAAGGTAACCTAAATTCTCATCACGCAAAGGTAACTAATAATATTATTTAGTTATTTTCAGCAAATAATTTCCTTTATGTTATATACCTGATTATTTCAGTAAGCAATCCAATTTGGTCTTTGAAGTATTATACTTCATAGAAATTTTTTAATTAATAAATGCTTCAACTTGGGTTTTAAATACAGAAGTAGAAGTAGCATCTATAATTTATAAATGCTTCAACTCCAGTACATTTCTAAAACTTCTTTTGCATATAGAAAGCATAGTAGTGTCACTGAAAAAATTTGCATAGTGATTGGCATCCATATCAACACACGAGTGTCATATCTTGGTCAAATTTACATAAGATAAAGTTATACTTCACTGACTATATATACTTCACTGACTATTTTCAATGTTTACTATGTATTTTTAAATGGTAATGTGCATACAAAAACGTCAATAAACATTATAAAACTGCTTAGACTTATTAGTTATAATCAATTGAAAATCACTTATTTAACATGCATGTATCTGCTCCAACTATATACCCAAAAATGGTACCAATCAGCGGGTTTTCTTGGAATTCATACATTGAAAGCACAAACTCCCTTACTGATAATACATTCACAAAAAATGGATTGACAGAGCAACTAAGCACAACATGGGATCATACAGACTATTTATGGTACTCAACAGAGTATCCTTTTCTCTATGTATATGGTTACATTTATTTTTAAAGCTTATCAGTGTTATCATTAGTAAACTTAATTTCTCTTTATGTTGTATATTATCAACGTTGACATAGCAGAAGACGAGCAGTTTTTAAAATTTATTTACATTTCACAGATCACGCTTCGATGTAAAATTAACTGCATCTTACACTTTTTTTATACATATGTGACTCCCTAATAATGTCTACCTATTTAAACTAACAAATGTAATATTAGAAGTTTTTTATGTGACTTATACACATAATGGTTCAATTATACTCATTGAATTGGAAATCACAATGCAATATGCATTGCAAAGCATAAGAGTAGACTATGGAGACATAGAAACCCCACCTCTCTATGTATATGCAAGCACTTTTACTGATGAAGTTAAAGTCACGGATGTCGTTCATTTTCATTTTCATAAGAACGGGATCAGAAGTTTCTTGTACTTCATTTTCATTTTCAACTCTGATCTTTTCAAAAAAGAGGAATGTTCACCAAGTTGATAAATCTGATACGTTTATTATGATGACGTTGAACAAATTTTATTTATTTATCATGGTATCTTAGACGTTTGTTGATAAGCACATTGTCAAAAATAGAAATTGTTGGTTTAGGTTTAAATATTGATGTTCGAGTAAAGTATGATATAACCAAGGTTGGAGATAAGGCTTTAATACACAATTTTAGAAATTTACAGAAGTTAAACACACAATATTAGTTTCATTTTCCAAAAAAAGAGAGAGAAAAATCCATATTACATTGCATTTATACTACTAGGAAAGTCTAAAAACCAGGAGAATTGATTTGGGTGGTTATTAAAGGGAGAAACAAATTAGATAAGTGGCATGATAGGCTAAGGGGAAAATTCTGAAGACAGGATAATTTGATAAGGAGAAAACGTTAAAGTGGTTATGTTGTTTCTAAAACAATTATTGACCAAGATATCCTTATAATATTTTAGTTTAAATGATATGATGGAAAATGGAAACTTGGCTTACATATGCTAATGCGATATTACTGAATTGAGTTTATGCAGGTTGCAGAAAAGTTGTACAAGAGAGTTTACTGATCAGAAGAGATTACAACTGTCTGCATCACAATTCATAGATCGCTGGGTTGGACTTTCTGCAAAAAATCATGGTAACAATTTGGTTTATAGTGACGATGGTCTGACATTACTATATCTAAAGGACTGGCATTTTGATAAGGTATAATTGAGTATCTTTATCAACAAAATCGCTCGTTGGCCTTTTCCATAATATTTGGGTATTTTATAGTAAGATTTAGTTGTATCTACCACTGATTCCAACCTTCATCCTGCAACATATTTTGTATATCAGAAGATTATGTGAGTGCTTATGCACAATAAAGAAATAAATTAAACTCGTATCAAATCACAATCCATTCCATCGACTTAGGCTAATTTTTTCTTGCATCGTATTAGTTTACTTAAATTTTGTTCATTTCCAGGGGTATCCAGAATGTGGCTTACACAACACCACATTCTTTTGCTAATGATTGGCTAAATCTATATCTTGACAATTATTCTATGTATCAAGTTACCTACATCAATCACAATGCTAATGAAATAAACTGCTCCGACTACCGCTTCGTTTACATGGGAGCTACAGGTAACCATATATAAGCAAACTGGAGAATTATTGCAACACTACTGTAAGTCTGCAGTGTTGTTCTTTATTGAACAAATGATGCTCTGGGTTTACACTATGGTGGAAGGCATGAAAAAATAATTGCAAATGGGGTTGAAAGGGGTTATGGGTGGTCAGGCAGCAGGTCATGATAGGTTTTGGAGGCAGTGTGATTGATGAAGTGTGCAGCAGACAAATTTAAAGTGAAGTAGGTAGAGTTTTACTGCAGTAGATCTTAGGCAGTATGTATGAAGGGTAGTAGGCTTGTATGAAGGGAAGAGGATTATTTGTTGAAGGTGTTGTTTTCAGGTGACTTGAAGAGTCTGAGAGGATGGTGGCAGTATGTTTATGATGAAGAAAGATGTGCACAGTGCATTTTGTGATGAAGAAAGATGTGTACAGTGCTGCATAGAAGTTGTTATGTGTAATGAAGATATGAGCTTGCACTGATAGTTTGAACAGTGGGAAATAATGGAGTTTGAGGTAATGTTGTGGTCTGAGTTAGTGGTTAGAAGTGTGTAAACTTGTTGTATGTATTGTGAAATTTGCAAATATGTAATAGTCATAAAATGACGTATATGCTTAATATTGTGCATGAAATGCTTTTATTCATATATTTTTTTATGCTTAATTGTTAATACTGTGTGAAATACCATATATTACATCCTTTTTATATTAATGCTAGGAAAAAAAATTATCATGGCTATACATATTATAGCGTTATGCTAGTGCAATAAAAATATTCTGCAACGATTAAACAATTTTCATGGAAAGTAAATAATGCCATGAAAGACTAAAGTAAACATTCTATAGCGTTTTTACAGCATTTATAGTTGCTATAATAATCAGCCAATGATATTTCTATAGCATTTATAATTGCTATAATAATCAGGTAATGATATATCTATAGCGTTTACAATTGCTATAGAAAGGTACTTGTATGTGTAACGCCCCACTCGAGACCCACTCTAGTAAAGAGTATTACGGAGTAATACGTCTACTAGAACGGAGAATAGAGTATAATGGAAGCGACCATGTGTAATCAAGCTATAGCTAACTACTGAATACGTCGAATAGGTGGTATTCTTTTCTCAAGTGGTTCGACATATCCAATAGATATTTATAACGAAATTACAATGGCTAAGGAAAATAGGTTCAGAACAAGCATAATACTAAATGATAACATCATCATCACAGAACAGTCACATAACAGTCACAGAACATAGGTACAATATATCGTCAATACAGATCCAAGTATCAGAAAGGTGGGTACAAAGCCACCGCTCACACATGTGAGTCAAAAATATGTACATAAGAGTCTGAAATAACAGAGTAGCTGAATAGTGGACAAATAAAAGAGCTATCTATCAGCATAGCAGATAATGTCCAAGCGAAAGCACAGAAAGCTAAGTCCAGAGACCTAACCTGAAACAACTCGGTCTGACCCGAGCGAAAACACTCGGGTCAGGCTTGCTAAACAATCAGTAATAACTGAGATATATAATAATGCGGTACATAAATAAAATAGTACTTCTCCAAAGAGAAGAGTAATATGGACTACATGAATATAATGACGATCCCTAATCATCAATAAACAGTAAAAATCTCCAAAGTGAATACAAACACCAAAGTGTTAAATAAATAAAATCGCCTCATATCATCGGCGTAGCCAAAGCTATATAAAGTTGCCCATAGGCAACAATCCCAAGAGTGACCAGAGTCAGTAATCAATGCCCAAGCAAAGATCGATGCTCCAAAGAGCAATAGGGATATACTGAAAAGTCAATGAAATCAAACACTGAAAAGCAGTGTCCAGAGACACTATGAATCCACAAGGTAATCGCACTTACATCGTATGGTTCCATAGAACCAACACCGAATGGCGATACTCGAATGGATATAAAATCATCAGATAATACAAATATTGCACTTGCACCGACCAGAGTCGTTGTTGCCAAGTACGGTAGAGTTGTGATCGATCACTCGCACAGATGCGGAACGCGTGAGACGGTGAGATCCTTCCCAGAAGGATAAAAGCCCAGAGGCACACGCCGAAAAACTGCTCCATAGAGCAGGTGTCCAGAGACGGTTGCCCAGAGGCATGGTGACCCAGAGGTCCAGTACTGGCCGCCCAGAGGCTAATGTGTCACAAACTTCTTGGAGAGGAACCCGTAAAGTGTTAACAATGAGTCCCATACCCCACGTTCGCACTAAACGGTTTACTAAACAATAGCATGCTCACACTCCTAACAATAAAAAGTCCACCTCGTATCATCGGTAAACTAGACCCAAAGGTCAAAACGATCAATCGAATAGGTCGGGAATTAACCGGAAAGAAAATACACACGGTTCCATAGGCCGGAGATTTCCTAACCGTTTAAGCACCTTTCCACTTCGCTCGACGTGCTAAAAAGTGAGTGTAGATTTTTATTATAGAAAATAATGGTGCGAAACAGATTTTAATTGATTTTGAAATCACTTTAAAACGGCTTTTGAAAACTCTCCTATTATGGAGTAATTAATTTAATAATTAAAATAATATTATATAATAATTTGGAAAGCCATTTTGGAGTGAAAAATCCTTTTAAAATAGTTCATAAAAACCCGCGTACGAAATCCAGAGACAAATCTCAAAGAAATCGATAAAACCAGAAAATCACTGAAAATATTCTAAGTGTTGGAAAATAGTCTAAAACTAACGCGAACCCAAGTTCGAAAAATTATTTGGACCAGCAAACCGAATTCGAATGGCATGAAAATTGGTAGGAACGTAGTCCGACATTCCTACTTCAGAACGCAAAAGGAATTACTCGATTCCGACTTGAAACGAAGTCGGAGCGACGCTCCAAATTCGGACCCGGAAACAATAAATACACTGTTTCAGGCTGAGATCCGGGCCCCTCTTCGACAGCAATTTCGAAGGGTCAAATTGACTCGGATACTGATTAAACTTTCTAGAGATGGAGTTCGGAACTCCAGCTTTCCAACGAGTCTAAAAACATTGGATTTTGACCACGGATGAGACCGTGGCGATGTCACAAAGTTCAGTCTCAAAACTGCAACCAGAAAAAAAATGCTTTCATTTTCAATTTTTTTTCCCTTCGTGGGCCCCCAGCGCGCATGGGCTGGGGGTACTTGGCTCCCCAGCAGGCGCGGGCTGGGGGATATGGACCCGCCCCAGCCCCTTGTGGGTTGGGGAATGTGGGCCTCCCCAACCCTTGCGGGCTGGGGTCTTGGGCCCCGCCCCAGCCCCTTGCGGGCTGCGAAAAAATGGGACGCCCCAGCCCCTTGCGGGCTGGGGAAAAGGGGCCGCCCCAGCCCACACGGGCTGTGGTCTTGGACCCCGCCCTAGCCTCTTGCGGGCTGGGGAAAAAGGGGCTGCCCCAGCCCCTTGCGGGCTGGGGAAAAGGGGCCGCCCCAGCCCCTTGCGGGCTGGGGTCTTGCGTCCCGCCCCAGCCCGCATGGGCTGGGGACATGTGGCCAGCCCCACTAGGGCTGGCCTGCTCCTGGCTAGCCCAATTGGGCTAGCCTAGTGTGCCTGGGCTGCAGCCTGGGTGTAACCCAGATCCATGTTTTCAGCCTGTTTTCAGGCTGAGCATTTCCAGCCAGCAGTTTTTTGCAGTTTTGATGGTTTTGGGGTGTTTTTTTCAAGTTTTTGGCATCAAATTTTCACCAATATTACAACTAGCAATAATCACTAATCAATAGTAATTACCTCAAAGAAGCAAAGGATCAAGTAGTTTGTGTGCACAATATCAAGCAAGCCAAAATCCTCAACCCCAAAGCAAAAGATCAAGAGACTTCAAGGACCCAAAATCAAAAAATTAAAACAAAGATTACAACAAGATGGTAGAGATAAAATAGGGGTTAAGAAGGATTAGAGAATAGGGGAGATTGCATTACCTTTTTCAAAGATTAAATTAGTTTAGTTATGAAGAGAAGGAGGTGGATCCTCTACCAAAGGGAGGCCATTAGTTATGTTTAGATCTAGGTTTAGGAATTATGAAGAGGAGGGTTAGGGTTTATGAAATGGGTTTAAGATATTATATAGAAGTGGGTAGGCTAATGGGCCATGTTAGGAGGTTTTAAAACCCTTTAGGACTTAGTTTATTTTTCTAAGGTTATCATGTGAACAAAATCCTAAGTAGCAACCTAGTTTTAATTAAAACCATATAATTGTCTCATTTGGCCAATTAAACCTATAATCACATTTAAAAATTCCCCATTTTAAACCCCAAAATATTTTAATTTGCAAATCAAATTGCAAATTTAAATTCCCAAAAATTTGTTTAGCTCCCTTTTTAACTTAAAATCATAATTTTTAATTTATCATTCGGTAATTGCAATCTCAGGGTTGTTACAGTATGTCCTGAATCGTCCATTTAATAGCAATTCAGAAACGCTATAAGTAACGTCATTTATAGCATGTTTTTTATAGTGATTCCAAGGTTGCTATTATAGATCCCTGACATATTACAACTTGTTGATACACAGCGTTTATAAAAACGCCATCGTATCCTTTTACAGCGTTTTTTAAACGCTGTAAAAAGGTATTTTTCTTCTAGTGAGAGGCAAAGACTCTTCCTTTCCTTTTGACCTTTCAATTTCTAGACTTTTCAAATTTCATAAATCTTCATTAATTTTTTGTTTGACCATGACCATTTTGTTTCTTAGCTGTGTATTCATTTACTTTTCACACAAAAAGAAAACATCACCTTCATTCTTATTCACGTCTTGAGAGAAACTTGGTAATGGCTTCACCTCTTTTATTCTTTTTTTTCTTTTTTTCCTAAGTGTTTTGCCTTGTCTTGTTTGCTAGTTTTGCTCAGCCTCTCCTCCGTAGCCATGGCCACCACCTCCTACACCTTTTCCCTGCCATCACCACTAACTACCCCTCTGGTCTTGACCAAGGCCGAGCCCTCCATGGCGATCAAACCCCTCAAAAATGCAGCCTAAAGCTTGAAACCATTCTAGTTTGACCCTCCTTGCCTCATCTACTTCAACCACCACTCTAACCACCACCTAGGCCGCCTCCACCACCTCTGACTAGACCACCACACACCTTTCCTCCCACTGACTTGACCCATACTTCTCTAGCCGAGCCCACTTCCCATGGCCGAACCACTTTGATGACCAAAAACTCCACTATATTGCATAACCCCTTCACCTTCTCATGTATAAACTCCTCCCCATGTTTATGCCTTAAACCCTAGCCATGCTATGTCAATACCCTAGCCAAAACATGTCCAAACCTGACCATATGCAACCCCTAGGCCATGCATAGCTTATGAGAAAGCAAGGCAAAAGATTTGATGTTCAAATCTCTTTTCATTTAAAAGTTATTTCATTTGAAAATGGTATTGAATTTTAATTTTTTTTGATTTTTTTTTGGGTTGTAACACAAGAGTTGTAGCATTGGATTTTGCTCTCCACTCAGAGCCATAGTCTTGTCTTCGTGCTTTTGATTCCGTTATGTCATTGGTTCTGTTATCTCCAGCATTTAGAGATGAGTAAGTCTCACACGACACTATATACTTATGCAATTGTGAAGCGACAACATTTGAATGTGTAGAATTATAAATGATGCTATAACTGCTTGTGATTATTTATGTATGATGTTAAACCTGTTAAATTACATGTCATCTCATCTATTACTGTTATATGTTGTTAACAGTTCATTTATATATGTTTATCACACTGCAAGTTCCCTGTAGATTAGGTCACTATGGGTTGAAATGATACATACCCGAACAGACTTTAGAATACGAAAAAATCATTATGGGCTGAAATGATAGGCATGAACAATTTTTATTTATTTATTTTAACTTGGGATTGTGGGTCTGAAATGATAGAACCTGGATTTTTCCTTTTAAACTGCGGACTGAAATGATATATATCCGTATCACTTGATCTAGGTTAGAAAACTATATACAGGCTCGTGGTTATTTTATAAAGTGTTTTAAGATATTTTTGAGTATTTTAAAATATAAAATATGAAATTTGATTCAAATAGATTTTTGAAATGTTTTAAAATAAGGAAATTATGATTTTTCTATGAGTTAAAGTTTTTACTAATGAATGGTTAAATTGGATTATTGAAATAAAACTTAAGTTTGGAAATTTAGAATTTTGGTTAAAAATGATATTTAAGTTATATAAATAAAATGGAAATTTAATTATATTGGAAAATGGTAAATATGATAATTTGATTTAAATTTGAATTTAGCGATGTAACGACCTGATATTTTCAACCATTCGCATCCGCACATGTCGGACTTGAATTGTTCAAAATACCGCGTTGTAAATAAAATTTGGCAAATCTCAAAATATACAGTAATAATTAATCACAGAATCACAGACACAAAAACAGAATACTCGCAGCGGAATTTAAAAATACTTAGTGGTTCATGAAGCCACTATAAATAGTCTCAACAAATACAAATTACAAAGTCTTCCATCCCAAATATAGTTTAAATCATCGAATAGAAAATCCAAAAATCCCAAAGTCTTGATTTCATAAATAAGATAACGGACAGAAAGAAGCCAGCAACTTGAAAGGATCTACATAAGTCCTAGCTCCGGGATGATGACTGAACTGCAACTCAGGCTGACCCGAGCGTAAAATAAAATATAAACACTCGAGTCAGGACATACAAACTTATATAGTGTAAGCTAAATCAAGTGTACTGTAATATAAAGCAAGTAACTTAAAGGATGCTTGGGACCGCCCATCCTCTAAGGATCCGTTAAACTATTTACTATGCAGTAATACTTCACTATTATAATAGTATCTATTTGTAAAATAAACTTACTTTTAAATAGCGTTAAGGGGTTACCCATATAGCCCTTAACACAGAATATATTCCCATAGTCTATACAGTACCGTAATCTCCCTCGTACTGGGCGTCGTCAGAGGGCACTCCATAGGTATGGTACAAAACCAAAATCGTATAAGGCGCGATAGGGTAGGTGACACGGCACAACTAGGCAATGCCAGGGTAGATATACCAATTACGCTTCCGGACCGATGGAAACGCGCAGCTGCCGCCCACCTCGAACAACATTCCCAAATCAAAGATGCACACCAAAACAATCACAAAAGTAATAGAATGGCATACGAAGAAGTGCGTCCGATCAGAGGTGCTACCTCATTAATCCGTCAATCGCTCCTGTTTTAGCCACCTTATGCCAACTCACGGGAGTCGGGTCCACGTATTTACCTTAAAGGAAACGTCACCACCATCCTACTTCATTCTGGAATCTCCACCGCGTACACGGTTGTTAAAGTGGTTTTCGGTATCGACAGAGAGTATGCCAGATATCCGATCCCGGTCTCTTTAACAACCAAACGTTATTATAACCCGTGGTTACAACTTTAAAAAAAATGGTATTTATACTTTAAAAATCAAAATAAATTTCAAATACATTTCAATATCATAATATCCTTTCAAACATCATTTATTTAAACATCAGTCATTTCATTTAATATAAAATACCATTTAAATCTATTCAATTTATTTAGGAATTAATTGCCTTTCAACTCACATTTAAAAGTTAAATTCTTCCGTTTAAACCATTTAAAGTCAATTCCTTATTCTAATTTATTCATATTATATTCCAAAATTTAAGCTCTTTTTTTTCCAAAGATTATATCCATAAATTTTATTAAAACAATCAAAATTCAGTTTCCGTAGCACTTATAAAATGCTACCTAAAATTATAGGTTAAAACAACCTATTTACAAAAGACAGCATTCAAGTGCTGTAATAGATTATTAACTTAACAATTAAGTTTAAATTCCCAAATATAACTTATTATCAAAATTTTACTTAACTGAAATCTTACTTTTAACAAAAATTCCGAATTTCCCAAAATAAGTTATATTCCAAAATTTTATTTAAACATTTATTTATTTAACATTTTTGCCTTATTCAAAAATTATTACTAACTTTATAAAATCTTTAAATACATTTAAAACAGAATACTATAAACTTCCATTTAAAATAATTTTAAAATATATCAGAAAAATATTATATAAGCCACGGGTCTGCATATAGTTTTCAAGCCTAGGTCGGATTTATATCATTTCAATCCGCAATTTACAAAACCCCGGGTTCTATCATTTCAAACCCGCAATCCCAAGTTAACAAATAAATAATTAAACAATTAAATAAATGAACAAATGATTATCGTTCAGGCCTATCATTTCAGCCTATAACGATCTCAAATTTACAGGGAACTTACAGTGATGGTTTAATCAGTAAATAAGAATTACATAGTATAACTGCAATAATATTACAATAGATAAACAACTGATGAGGTGTCAATTTAAAATGGGGTTTAACATCATACGTTATATCACAGGCAGATAAAATTTAATAAAATTTTTACAAATACACTTGTGATAAATCACGAATATATAGGTATGTTTGTCTGGTGAGAAATACTCACTTGAATGCTACAGAAAAATTTGATTCAAAACGAAAATCCCGAAATAAGAGTATAGAAAGCACGATCAATTCATAGCGGAAGCAACGACTTGATCAAAATCTAGAAGAAAATCCAAATAAAACCAATACGCGACTTTAATTTACGGTTAAAACAAATATTTTGAAACAACTGGAACGAATGGAGTAAAAGAAATTTTGGTTCAACTTTTGCTCGACTGCCTCACCCCACATCCCGACCCCAACTTCATAGGCTTGGCAATACTATTTATTATTATTATTATTATTATTTTCTAACGGCATGGCCAACTTATCTAGTTTGAAAAATATGTGTTTACACAAAACTTGCGTCTCTGCCTAATGCAAACTCTCTCTATTCATAAATACAATACGTCTCTGCCACTTTAATTTCAAAACATGCACACATGCACCTAAACACGCTACTTCATAAACCATATACGTGTACTCTGCACTCCTATTCTCTTTCTCTACCAAATATCAATTTTCTTTTTCAACACGTGAACTAGATTTGCAAAATTATAAACACTATGGAAAAAAAATATGCAGGCAGCACTTATGCATGGCACACGCAACTACTATATCACAAAGTATTCAGATGGCTCCAAATATATTTCCATTTGTTAACTCACATCACTATGACTCACGCATCTGTGATATATGTTTAAAAATGATATTGCACTGCTTCCTAGTTCAACACGCTCAGCCCAAAATTTAAGAAAAACTGAATGCATGCTTCATGTATCTACAATATATGCACGGCCCTGCCTATTCACGAAACTGACATGTATGTGTGCAAATAGGTTTTCTTTGAGGTGAGGGTATGCTCTAGATATTAGTTGATGAAATTTATATTCTCGGTTATGAAACTTAGAGGGACGTGCCGTGGTGGAGAAGTAGCCGAGCAAGGCAAAAGGGAAACAGAGAACAACAAGAAGAAGAAAGGGAAAACTGGAAGAAGAAAAGAAAACGTAAACCATTACCTGATAGAGGCTTCAGCACAAAAGAAGAAGAAGGCTAAACTATGAGATGCAGAGGAAAGTTTTGGACGAGGCTATGTATTTTTAAAGAGGAGTTGCTTTGTATGCAAGGAAGTAAAATATACACGTGAAAAATCAAGGCAAGTTATCTCGGTATGATTTATAATTCCCAGTCTACGCTAATTTGATTGAGATAGCAGTGAATTTCATACTAAATAAAAATGGAAGTGTTAGATTTTTTTTTTGTGGATAAGGCTTGCGTGATTTACTCCCCAGTTTGGTTTGTTAGAATGGATAAGTCTGCGTGAATAAAAAATGAATACAGGGACATGCGCAAGAAATAAATGGTAAGAGGCAAATGCCAAAAATGTTAAAAGAATAAAATTTTATGTCACGCGCAAAGGAAGGCAAATTGATTTTCTCTCAGATGATATATGCGTGATTTACTGCCAGATATATGGAAAATTTGATTTCAACGTTATCTCTTTTTATTCTCTCCCCAATTAATAGTTGCGTGATTTATATAGTCTGAGAGATTTATATACAAAGAATCAGCAAGTATTAATTTGCTTTGGATGCTACTTCAAGGACAGATTTGAATGCATGCGCTGATTTATGTCGCGGAGAGAAAATGGTAAGAATTTAATTTTCTGATTTATTGAATTTTAGAAGGCAAGCAATTATATTTGATTGAGAGGAATGAATGGCAAGTGGAATAAAATTTATTTGTGAAAGTTTTTAAATCAAATCTCTATAAGGAGGCAAATGACAAAGATGTTAATGGAAATAAATTTCACTGATATGTCACGCGCAAGGAAAGCAAGTTTGATTTCTTTCCAGATGATATTTGTGTGAAAGGGAAGCATGATTTTGAAAACAATATTGGTAGTGGGAATCTCCTTAATCAGTGCATGATTTTAGAGAAACGGATAGGCACGAAAATACGTTTTGGTTGGAAATCTCCTAACTGATTTTATTAATCCATATAGATATTGGAATATAATTTTTTTTTAAAATACGCCAAACTGACGCATTACAATACACCCAAAAATTTATACGAAAGTAACATTTTTAATTTATACGTTTATACGTTACTTATACCATTACAATGCGTGCCCTTTTTAAATTCGAAATTATCAGTTTATTAATATGCTATAAATTCTTAACGTTTATTACTAAATTAAAAAGATAAAACTTTGGTTACATCTCTCTGATTCTTATTACCATAAGAAGGCGATTTATTATCCAAATGGACCAAATATTACAAATTTTTAAAGCAAGTATATAATCCAATTTTTTTTTTATTATTAAAATTCCCATAGAGTTATCCTTAAACAAAGTGAAACTTTCATTTATTATTTAGCATTTTGGAAATGATTTGATCAAATTAAAATATATATGAATTGGGAAGTAAATTTTACTGGAAAGAGAAAAATAACGTAAGAGATATGAGTAAAGAGAAAAACGCATATGAAATAGGCAAGCAGATAGGAGAATAGATACTGCGCATGACTGAGATTTAGGAGAAAATTGTGTTTTGAAAAATGCAAGAAATAAATTTTGTTGAATGGAAAAAAAAACCATGGAAATCAAAATTTTAAAGTAATGCGTTGAATTTAGAGGCAACATATTTGATTTGAACGCTAGAATATTCCTTCCCTCTAAAAACACATGCCACTGATAAATTTACTCATTTACACTAAGGTCATATTTTTAAGAATGTGTACCATAGCCATAATATTTTGTGCCCAAAATATACCGAAATAACGGATTAAAATTCTATACGTTTTCTTATATATATATATATATATATATATATATATATATATATATATATATACGGTATTTATTCCCTAAATTTACGCGTCCTTTTTAACGCGTAATTACCCAGTTCATTTATACACTAAAAAAAAATTTGAAATTCTGACCGTGCTGAGACTCGAACTCGTGACCTGTCATGAATAGCCCAGATGTCTTAACCACCTAAGCTATTAATGTTTTCTTAATTAAAACTTGATTTTGCTAGAAATTAAGTTATTTACCATCTTCGACAAAAACCTAAATTTCCAAATTAAAGTTAATTCTTAACCATGTCAAATTTTCAGAGATCTTATTATTTAATTAAAAATTTGGTCAATTGTTTTTATTTTTATTTTTAATCACTTTAAAATTTAGATTTTTATAAAATAAACCCCAAAGTTTTTAAAATACAAGTGAAAAATACTTGTTAAAAATTTGGGCTGTTACACTCTCCCCCACTCAGAACTTTTCGTCCTCGAAAAGGAAGAAGGTAGGGGAATAGAAACAACCTGAAAGAAAACCAAATTGAAACTTAAATTAGAATCATTAATATAAACAATAAAAATTCAATTTTAAATTAATCATTGATTTCATCTATTTATACTTAAAATTTTAACATTTATTTATTTACATATTTACTTGTATAATATCCCTACGCTTAAAAAAAATCATTCATTTTTTTTTATCCAAATTTTACACAAGGTATTATAACATTCTAATTTAAAATGTTTAATTTTAATCCAAATTTGAAATGGTAATTTAACTTAATTGTTAAAGTAAATTAACCATTTCCCAAAATAAACTAAATTCCCCATTTAGTTTCTTCTTTATTCCAAACTATAATTAAATTTATTTCTCTCAATATATTTTTCTCATCTATGTCAAATATGTTTACACTTATTACAACTGTTTAAATTTATTCTTAGTTCCTTAACATCATTTTATATTAAAAATTATTCCATTACCCTTTAATTTTATTTTCCTCTGTTAATCTTTTTATAACTAGAGTTTAAGTATATAACATTTATTATAAGCACTCAAATTTTATTTATAAATCTTTTTATATTGTATATTATCCAATTACATTGTTAACTTCTGAAAATCAAGGTAAGTTATATTGAAATGAAATTGAGTATTATACAAATAAAACTTTCAAATTCAATTATCTCGAGTTGGAATTATTTATTCAAAATTTTGATTTTTTTTTATTGAAATTATTCCTCAAGATAAAATTTAAGAATTAAAACCCAAATAAATATATGTACATAATATGTCAAATAAAATTTAAATCATATATATCTATATATTATAAATCAAGTCATATTTAGAGATTCAAATCAATTAAATTTTCAAGGTAACACTGTAGCAAGACTACAGAATGGTCTTTTCACTTCGAAACTCGAAAATGAATGTCGATAATGTTGCTGTCATTACCGAAATTATTTCCTAGCGACAAAGAGAAGAGCACTGATTTTTCAACCTTTAAAATTCTTTGGAAACAAATTTATATTCGAAAATAATTAAATAATAATATATCCTTTTAAGACTTTAAACACAAGGTTTGAAACTATCAGAAATTAAATTCTTAAATTCTTGTTTTAAATCCATTTCTGTTTCCAAATAAATTTATAACCATGTTTTATAGTTCAATTATTTATATAAGACAAAACCAATGGTTTACAAAACCATAAATAAAATCAAACACTATTATCTCTTGACAACTAGTTAAATTAATTATAAAATTCTGAAAATTATACTTATATATAATATTAGATTTTTCCCAAATATAGGAATAATTTTTTCAAAACAAGGATAGAGATTCAAATTTGATGGATTTAAATCAAAGAGAATTTTGATTTAAAGATAAATTAGAATCAGAAGATCCGATGATTACATAACATAACAAGGAACTAGATAAGTTTATATAAATCGTAGGCAACCTTAGCCTGGTCAACCGTGACTTAAAGAGTCAGATCGAATGTAGATTTACCATTCGATCCGAAGAGATAGAGTTCGGAATAACCAAAGATACTAGCATCTAAACCGAGGTTAAATATAAATCTTTGGTGAATCAATGCTAATTGTAAAGGAGTTTCACCCCTTTATTAGAATATTGGCGAGACCGCCAATTCACTATAAAGATCATTCGAAGTGGAGTTATGGGATACTCCAGAATCGAAAGAAAATGAATAGTGAGGGACACGAATGAACCTCGGAACCACAAGGAACGTTCCAAATTCAAAGGAAATCGAATCAAAAGGAAGAGATTCAAGCTCGAATGAAAGTGATTCTGTAAATCAAATTTACCATACATTCTAAGTTTTGCCTAGAGCCAAAGCACTGATACCAAATGTAACGACCCGATATTTTCAACCATTCGCATCCGCACATGTCGGATTTGAATTGTTCAAAATACCGCGTTGTAAATAAAATTTGGCAAATCTCAAAATATACAGTAATAATTAATCACAGAATCACAGACACAAAAACAAAATACTCGCAGCGGAATTTAAAAATACTTAGTGGTTCATGAAGCCACTATAAATAGTCTCAACAAATACAAATTACAAAGTCTTCCATCCCAAATATAGTTTAAATCATCAAATAAAAAATCCAAAAATCCCAAAGTCTTGATTTCATAAATAAGATAACGGACAGAAAGAAGCCAGCAACTTGAAAGGACCTACATAAGTCCTAGCTCCGGGATGATGACTGAACTGCAACTCAGGCTGACCCGAGCGTAAAATAAAACATAAACACTCGAGTTAGGACATACATACTTATATAGTGTAAGCTAATTCAAGTGTATTGTAATACAAAGCAAGTAACTTAAAGGATGCTTGGGACCGCCCATCCTCTAAGGATCCGTTAAACTATTTACTATGTAGTAATACTTCGCTATTATAATAGTGTCTATTTGTAAAATAAACTTACTTTTAAATAGCGTTAAGGGGTTACCCATATAGCCCTTAACACAGAATATATTCCCATAGTCTATACAGTACCGTAATCTTCCCCGTACTGGGCGTCGTCAGAGGGCACTCCATAGGTATGGTACAAAACCAAAATCGTATAAGGCGCGATAGGGTAGGTGACACGGCACAACTAGGCAATGCCAGGATAGATATACCAATTACGCTTCCGGACGGATGGAAACGCGCAGCGCGCAGCTGCCGCCCACCTCGAACAACACTCCCAAATCAAAGGTGCGCACCAAAACAATCACAAAAGTAATAGAATGGCATACGAAGAAGTGCGTCTGATCAGAGGTGCTGCCTCATTAATCCGTCAATCGCTCCTGTTTTAGCCACCTTATGCCAACTCACGGGAGTCGGGTCCACGTATTTACCTTAAAGGAAACATCACCACCATCCTACTTCATTCTGGAATCTCCACCACGTACACGGTTGTTAAAGTGGTTTTCGGTATCGACAGAGAGTATGCCAGATATCCGATCCCGGTCTCTTTAACAACCAAACGTTATTATAACCCGTGGTTACAACTTTAAAAAAAATGGTATTTATACTTTAAAAATCAAAATAAATTTCAAATACATTTCAATATCATAATATCCTTTCAAACATCATTTAATTAAATATCAGTCATTTCATTTAATATAAAATACCATTTAAATCTATTCAATTTATTTAGGAATTAATTGCCTGTCAACTCACATTTAAAAGTTAAATTCTTCCGTTTAAACCATTTAAAGTCAATTCCTTATTCTTATTTATTCATATTATATTCCAAAATTTAAGCTCTTTTTTTTTCCAAAGATTATTTCCATAAATTTTATTAAAGCAATCAAAATTCAGTTTCCGTAGCACTTATAAAATGCTACCTAAAGTTATAGGTTAAAACAGTCTATTTACAAAAGACAGCATTCAAGTGCTGTAATAGATTATTAACTTAACAATTAAGTTTAAATTCCCAAATATAACTTATTATCAAAATTTTACTTAACTGAAATCTTACTTTTGACAAAAATTCCGAATTTCCCAAAATAAGTTATATTCCAAAATTTTATTTAAACATTTATTTATTTAACATTTTTGCCTTGTTCAAAAATTATTACAAACTTTATAAAATCTTTAAATACATTTAAAACATAATATTATAAACTTCCATTTAAAATAATTTTAAAATATTTCAGAAAAATATTATATAAGCCACGGGTCTGTATATAGTTTTCTAGCCTAGGTCAAGTGATACGGATTTATATCATTTCAATCCGCAATTTACAAAACCCCGGGTTCTATCATTTCAAACCCGCAATCCCAAGTTAACAAATAAATAATTAAACAATTAAATAAATGAACAAATGATTATCGTTCAGGCCTATTATTTCAGCCTATAACAATCTCAAATTTACAGGGAACTTATAGTGATGATTTAATCAGTAAATAAGAATTACATAGTATAACTGCAATAATATTATAATAGATAAACAACTGATGAGGTGTCAATTTAAAATGGGGTTTAACATCATACGTTATATCACACGAAGATAAAATTTAATAAAAAATTTACAAATACACTTGTGATAAATCACGAATATATAGGTATGTTTGTCTGGTGAGAAATACTCACCTGAATGCTGCAGAAAAATTTGATTCAAAACGAAAATCCTGAAATAAGAGTATAGAAAGCACGATCAATTCATAGCGGAAGCAACGACTTGATCAAAATCTAGAAGAAAATCCAAATAAAACCCATACGCGACTTCAATTTACGGTTAAAGCAAATATTTTGAAACAACTGGAACGAATGGAGTAAAAGAAATTTTGGTTCAACTTTTGCTCGACTGCCTCACCCCACATCCCGACCCCAACTTCATAGGCTTGGCAATACTATTTATTATTATTATTATTTATATTTTTTTTTCTAACGGCATGTCCAACTTATCTAGTTTGAAAAATATGTATTTACACAAAACTTGCGTCTCTGCCTAATGCAAACTCTCTCTATTCATAAATACAATACGTCTCTGCCACTTTAATTTCAAAACATGCACACATGCACCTAAACACGCTACTTCATAAACCATATACGTGTACTCTGCACTCCTATTCTCTTTCTCTACCAAATATCAATTTTCTTTTTCAACACGTGAACTAGATTTGCAAAATTATAAACACTATGGAAAAAAAATATGCAGGCAGCACTTATGCATGGCACACGAAACTACTATATCACAAAGTATTCAGATGGCTCCAAATATATTCCCATTTGCTAACTCACATCACTATGACTCACGCATCTATGATATATGTTTAAAAATGATATTGCACTGCTTCCTAGTTCAACACGCTCAGCCCAAAATTTAAGAAAAACTGAGTGCATGCTTCATGTATCTATAATATATGCACGACCCTGCCTATTCACGAAACTGACATGTATGTGTGCAAATATGTTTTGTTTGAGGTGAGGGTATGCTCTTGATATTAGTTGATGAAATTTATATTCTCGGTTATGAAACTTAGAGGGACGTGCCGTGGTGGAGAAGTAGCCGAGCAAGGCAAAAGGAAAACAGAGAACAACAAGAAGAAGAAAGGGAAAAACTGAAAGAAGAAAAGAAAAAGTAAAACCATTACCTGATAGAGGCTTCAGCACAAAAGAAGAAGAAGGCTAAACTATGAGATGCAGAGGAAAGTTTTGGACGAGGCTATGTATTTATAAAGAGGAGTTGCTTTGTATGCAAGGAAGTAAAATATACACGTGAAAAATCAAGGCAAGTTATCTCGGTAAGATTTATGATTCCCAGTCTACGCAAATTTGATTGAGATAGCAGTGAATTTCGTACTAAATAAGAAGTGTTGATTTTTTTTCTTGTGGATAAGGCTTGCGTGATTTACTTCCCAGTTTGGTTTGTTAGAATGGATAAGTCTACGTGAATAAATAATGAATTCAGGGACATGCGCAAGAAATAAATGGTAAGAGGCAAATGCCAAAAATGTTTAAAGAATAAAATTTTATGTCACGCGCAAAGGAAGGCAAATTGATTTTCTCTCAGATGATATATGCGTGATTTACTGCCAGATATATGGAAAATTTGATTTCAACGTTATCTCTTTTTATTCTCTCCCCAATTAATAGTTGCGTGATTTATATAGTCTGAGAGATTTATATACAAAGAATCAGCAAGTATTAATTTGCTTTGGATGCTACTTCAAGGACAGATTTGAATGCATGCGTTGATTTATGTCACGGAGAGAAAATGGTAAAAATTTAATTTTCTGATTGATTGAATTTTAGATGGCAAGCAATTATATTTGATTGAGAGGAATGAATGGCAAGTGGAATAAAATTTATTTGTGAAAGTTTTTAAATCAAATCTCTATAAGGAGGCAAATGACAAAGATGTTAATGGAAATAAATTTCACTGATATGTCACGCACAAGGAAAGCAAGTTTGATTTCTTTCCAGATGATATTTGTGTGAAAGGGAAGCACGATTTTGAAAACAATATTGGTAGTGGGAATCTCCTTAATCAGTGCATGATTTTAGAGAAACGGATAGGCACGAAATCAATACGTTTTGGTTGGAAATCTCCTAACTGATTTTATTAATCCATATAGATATTGGAATATAATTTTTTTTTAAAATACGCCAAACTGACGCATTACAATACACCCAAAAATTTATACGAAAGTAACATTTTTAATTTATACGTTTATACGTTACTTATACCATTACAATGCGTGCCCTTTTTAAATTCGAAATTATCAGTTTATTAATATGCTATAAATTCTTAACATTTATTACTAAATTAAAAAGATAAAACTTTGGTTACATCTCTCTCTGATTCTTATTACCATAAAAAGGCGATTTATTATCCAAATGGACCAAATATTACAAATTTTTAAAGCAAGTATATAATCCAAATTTTTTTTTATTAAAATTCCCATTTAGAGTTATCCTTAAACAAAGTGAAACTTTCATTTATTATTTAGCATTTTGGAAATGATTTGATCAAATTAAAATATATATAAATTGGGAAGTAAATTTTACTGGAAAGAGAAAAATAACGTAAGAGATATGAGTAAAGAGAAAAATGCATATGAAATAGGCAAGCAGATAGGAGAATGAATACTGCGCATGACTGAGATTTAGGAGAAAATTGTGTTTTGAAAAATGCAAGATATAAATTTTGTTGAATGGAAAAAAAACTATGGAAATCAAATTTTTAAAGTAATGCGTTGAATTTAGAGGCAACATATTTGATTTGAACGCTAGAATATTCCTTCCCTCTAAAAACACATGCCACTGATAAATTTACTCATTTACACTAAGGTCATATTTTTAAGAATGTGTACCATAGCCATAATATTTTGTGCCCAAAATATACCGAAATAACGGATTAAAATTCTATACGTTTTCTTATATATATACGATATTTATTCCCTAAATTTACGCGCCCTTTTTAACGCGTAATTACCCAGTTCATTTATACACTAAAAAAAATTCGAAATTCTGACCGTGTTGAGACTCGAGCTCGTGACCTATCATGAATAGCCCAGATGTCTTAACCACCTAAGCTATTAATGTTTTCTTAATTAAAACTTGATTTTGCTTGAAATTAAGTTATTTACCATCTTCGACAAAAACCCAAATTTCCAAATTAAAGTTAATTCTTAACCATGTCAAAATTTCAGAGATCTTATTATTTAATTAAAAATTTGGTCAATTGTTTTTATTTTTATTTTTAATCACTTTAGAATTTAGATTTTTATATAATAAACCCCAAAGTTTTTAAAATACAAGTGAAAAATACTTGTCAAAAATTTGGGCTGTTACAAGTGATTTATTAAAGTATTATTGATTTTTCTATGAATTTAAATGGTTAAATAAATGAATGCTTAGATGTATAATTTTAAAATACAACTTGACTTGGAAATGTGAAATTTGGTTTAATTAAAGGTTTAGTTAAATGAAATCAATTGAAAACTTAGTTTAAAATTTTGAAATGGAAATTTAAAAATGTAAGTGTTAATAAATTGCATATGTGAAGGAATGGAAATTATACACGTAAATTTGCTAAGTAAATTTGTTGAAAATTTTGATTTATTTATTAGAAATTTATTTTATAGAAATCATATGTTAAAGGTATGTAAATAAACATTTTTGAATGTTAAAATATGATTTTTACAATGTTTAAAGGGTTTAAAATGAAGTTTATTAATTGCTGGAAATACACTAAAATCTGGAAATCACTTTTAATAGCATTCAGAAGTGCTATGGTTTCTGGAAATGAACTAAAAGAGCTATTATAGCATTTCTGAAATGCTGTAGTTGCTGAAGTAAACCAAAAGGCTAAAAACTTAACTCAGGTCTATTATAGCATTTCTGTAAATGCTGTAGTGGTTCTGCTGTCTTTGCTGAAATTAATAAAAACATTTAATTTGAAACCTGAGCTGTTACAACATTTTCGGAAATGCTGTCTTTGCTGTTTTAAACTAAAAATTCAACTAAAATGAGATTTAACAGCAGTTTTAAATGCTGTCTTTGCTGAATTAAAATATTTTCAAGTATAACTTATAACAGTTTTAAATGTTGTCTATAGCTCTCTAGTCGGACACATTTCTTCCACACCATTCTATTGCTTTTCTGATTATTTAGGCGTCCCTCCGATTTTAGGAATGTGTTCCGAGGTGGGCGTATGTGGCTGCTGCGTTACCACCAGCCCGTGTGTGTAATTGGCATATCTACCCTAGCATTGCCTTGTGTACCGTGTCACCTAACCTATCGAGCCTTTACTACGAGTTTGGTATTCTCCCGTAGCCCATGCGTATCTTTTCTTAGTCTCCCGATAAGAAGATATGCAGATATTGGATGGACTACTGGGGCTATTACGTGTCTGGGGCTATATGGGTAACCCCGTGATGCTATTTTAAAGTAAGTTTATTTTACTATAGACATTATTATAGTAGCGCAATATTACTACATAGTAAATAGTTTAACGGATCCTTAGAGGATGGGCGGTCTCAAGCATCCTTTAAGTTATTTGTACTTTTACTACAGTTCACTTTAGTTGGTTTACACTGTATAAGTATGTATGTCTTGACTCGAGTGTTTGTATTTTTATTTACGCTCGGTCCAGCCTGAGTATTCACAGATTCAGATTTCCACTTTGTGGAGATTGGAATCGCTGGAGATTATCTACTTGTCTAGTTTTATCCTTTTTCAATTTGTTGTTCCTTTTCAGCTCTTATATTAGCAGACTTCTACGTATTGGGACTTCTGCTGTACCCTATTTCTTCTGTTGTATCTTATGTAACTCTGATATATTTACATAGTAGCTTCATGAACTACTATTTCTTTTACTTCCGATGTATTATTATTACTCTGTGTCTGTGATCTGTGATTTTTATTTATTGTATATTCTGAGATTTGCCAAATTTTATTTACAACGCGGTATTTTGAGCTACTCAAGTCCGACATGTGCGGATGCAAATGTTTGAAAATACCGGGTGTTACAACATCTTATTCAAATTTGAAACATTCAACTAATACATTATGGATAAATAGCAATAGGCCAACTTATAAATATCAATCATTCATATATAACTATAACATGTATTTAACCAAAGTATGCATGCTTTCATAGATACTAATTAATATAGCAGCTGCAGTAAAGGAGGTTGTAGTTGAAAACTTACTTAATCTGTTAAAATAGTAAATAAAACCTAAAATATGCTAGCTAAACAGACGTCCCAAACTCAAGCTTCAAAGTATTTATATATATAATAATAATAACAACAACAACAATAACAATATTAAGAATTTATAAAAATTAACTAAATTTATAATAATATAGTATAAAATATTAAGCAACTTAACTTCATATAATTATAATAATTAACTAGATTACATCATATATCCCAAAACAATAAATTAGAATCAGATTTTTGATAAGGAAATACACAAAATAAAGAAACGGAAACTGAAAGTCTAAAATAATTTTATAAAATATTAATCAAACTAAGTTTAATAAAAATTAACTAAATTTATATAATAATACTAATAAATTAACTAGATTGGGTGTTCATTAGATATCAAATTTTATTTACTTTACTAATATTTGTTTGCGTCGAATGATAAACAATGAACAATAATTACCAGGTTCATATATAATAATAATAATCCAAATTAGCTATGTATATAATAATAATAGTAATAAGTTAACTATAAGTTTTACAAAAATTAACTGAGTTTATAATAACAATAATAATTTAACTATTGTTTATGATAAATCACTATGTTGTTAATAATAATAATTTAATTAAAGTTTATGAAAACTAACGAAGTCGATAATAGTAATATTACTAATATTGACAATAACAACAAAAATCATAAAGCAATATTAACAACTAATAAACTAAGTTTATAAAAATTAACTATCTTTCATAACAATTAACTAAGTTTATAATAATAATAATAATACAATACTAATAAATTATAAAATGAACTAAGTTTCATAAAAAATAACTAAGCTTAGAATAACAACAACAATAATGGTAATGATAATGTATTAACCAATTTAACTAAATTTATACATAATAATAATAAAGTAACTAAGTTTATAGAAACCAACATCATTAATTAAGGTAGAACCTAATTACTGTTTTCTATATGTCAGTTCTTCAGTACAAGTTAAGGAAGTAGGACGAAGATGGATACTACGAAAATATTGAAAACTCATAGGTTCCTGCTTTCCATGGTATTGTCAAACATGAAAACTTCTTTTGGTTGTTCCAGTTAACCACTTGAGCAACATAGCTCTTACTTTGAGTCTCTATTTATGTAATTCGTTCGATATGGATCAATCTATAATGGTTTTATATGTTTATATAATCTATTTCTATGGAAATTAGGCAAGATGTAATAACAATTAAATTTAGAGTATGTACACGCAACTGGCTTGTGAAGAGAAGCTTGATTTTTGCATTTACAGTTAAGGCAACAAAAGTTTCTTGATGTTAATTGGTAGTTTAATGTAGTAGAGAACTTCAGAGTAATACATGTTGCTTGATTATCACCATGGACCATTTGAGTACATTGTGCATTGCTATTCCTTGGCATCTTTTCCAGCTACATATACATGTTTAAATAACTTAAATTGATTATCACACCATTCCAACATGATAATAGAGACAACGTCAAATTTGATATCACATCAAGGTTTACTTGTCATTTGACACGTAATGTTGAATGATGACGGCAATCATGAAATGACGATCAGGTAACTAGCTAAATGCATTAGGTATTTATTAGTGCCGTCAAACTAGAGATGACACATAATATTTTCGCATGATGTTTTTTCAATACTGATTATATTGCTGATTTTGTTTTAAGTAATGATAGCAAATCTTGAATGTACTATGGTGGATATAGCAATTCTTAAAACATTTTGTATTATGCATGATGGGAAAGTCCTACACCTATTTATCTGTAGATAAAGGTAAGTGATAATTATTATTATTTACTATTAGACTAGTGTAACGACCCGAAAATTTTAGTAGTTTTGTTAATTAACTGAATTTTTGTGAAATTTTGAATAATAAAAATTTGAAATAAAAATTTGATATTTGGAATACGTCCATTTTAACATAGTAACTGGTAAATTTTCATCTGATAATATTGGAGATTATTTTCTTATGTAATTTTATTTCAATTCAAATTAGTTAATATTTTTGGTGATGATAAAATGTTTTTCAAACTTGAATATTTGTGTACAGAAAATTAAATCATCTTCTAAGCGAGACGTTATATTTCATTTCACAAATTTTGACTTTTATTGCTCCGTTTATCTTATTTTTGGTAAATTATTAGTATTTTTCGGTATCGATTATTGACTTTTGATCGGATGATCGTACCACTGATATCCGCGTACCATTTCGATCGTCTTGCCATGCTGATCTCTGCGCTATATTCAATTCTATCTTCTGAAGTCCAGAACGTAGTGAAATCCGCAGAAAAAAGGGCTTTGCATCGGTACCGGATTTTAAAATCTTTTGGTTTCTTGACCATTCATTTTTACGCTGTGTATACCTATAGCCATTAGACTTTTTATATCCCAAATTTATTATCCAACCTTTGCTGTTCTATTTGTATCGTTTCAATAGAAATTTTGTTCGGTTGCTCCTTGGTTCGTTCAATTATATAATCTATTTTGACTTCTTCTTCCTTTATGTTCAGTTCAATTTCTATAAAAAAAAATCGCATTGCCTGGAACATAAACCATGCCTCTTATCTTGTTCAACCCACCATGTCACCATGAGGCAAACCTGTTCCATGCTCTTCCTCCTTTAATCTCCCACCTACTATTCGGCCTCCACCCTCACAAGTAATCAGCACCACCCGTGCACCGCCTTCACTCTCTTCTTTCCATTCTCGTAGCCTCTGTCGTCCTCTTCGACAATGTAGCCGCCCTTAGCCGAGCATTGCCCGTTGTTTTCCCAATGAAGCACTATGTCTTCCTATCGGCCAGCAACCACCCGTCGAAACTCACACCTGGCTACCCTCCATGCATGCGTTCAACTCGAACCCACTCCTACCATGGCCGTGCTTCTCTAATGATAGTTTAAGGTGTGTATATATATAGTGTGTGTATATATCTGTGTGTGTTTTTATAAGTCTATTTTACATATAAAGTACATTTCTATTATATAGTTATAGTTAAAGTATTATTTTATGTTCATATAGTTATAATATGTTCATATATTGGTTATGCAGTGGGTTTATATAGGCGTTATATTATATTCTCTATAATTCTATTATATATATAGGTATTTGTTTATACTAGCCTGCTTTGCCATTTTTTCTTTTTCTTTTCGAATATAAAAGATTCCAAGTGTATGAGTTATATATATAATTTGTTTGTATATTTTATTTCATTTTTTTAGGTTATATTATCTATATGTTGATATATATATATATATATATATATATATCTTTGAGCATATGTGAGTATATATGTATGTTGTATAGCTACATCATGGATTGTTTTAAAATTTCTACCATGTGTCTGCATATACATGTTTAAAAGTATGTGTATTATATGAGTTGTTATATATATATATTTAGAAATTTCATTTATATATGTTATACAAGAAGTATGTTAAATGGTTACTTAAACTATACTGTGTTGAAACGGTCTTTAATAATATATATATTATATGATCTCGCACCATATGTTATATATGTGCTTTGCAACTACTTCCGAATGTTAGGTAATAAGTATTGATATATATTTATGTGTAGTTCCTGTTACATGTTTATTACATATATATTATAGAAGCTTGTGGTGTTTATAAATATATAAGTTGTTCTGTATACAGTATATGAAGTTATACAACCTTAATATAAGCTTAGTATTAAGTATAAGTATTTTATGTTGTTGTAACTATATATATGTTTGTTTGTAAAAACTTGGTTATAATCTTCTATTATATATTAGTAGTTTCATATATAGAAATTGTTTGAGGTTTTATGCATATAGTATAAATGTTCGAATTGTTTGTAGAATGATGTTGATTTTGTAAATACTGTTTTTCCTGTTAGTTTATAACGTATAGTATATATAACTTATATATATATATATTCCTCTTCTCTGTTATGTGTACTCGAGTTTGTTTATATAGACTATAGGCTAAGTTAGTCTATATATAGTTTGTATAAGTATGTATGTTTATATTAGGCTGTATTGTGTGTATGATTTGTAGTACAAATTTTAAAATATGGTAATATTGATATATATATGTGTGTGTGTGTGTGTGTGTGTGTGTTAAACGGTTTATACTATAAAGCTATGACATGATATATTGTTTAAAAATTTAAGATTGATATAAAAATGTATATGTATTTTAAAATTGAATATTTGGTTTAAGGGAAATTATAATATAATTATAATTTTTTTAGTCTATATCAAACAGATTCTGATTTATTTCATCAACTCCTTATTTATCAGCTTCATTCATCGAATTTGTGCCAATATTGCTTTGCTTTGGAATTCGTGATTGGATTCGTAACTCATCCCATTCTTGTTCATTTCTAGCCTCAAAAGGTGGGCAATCACTCACAATTAATGTTCTTATATTTATTTAATTTAATTTCAGTTGAAATGACAATTGAAATATGCTATTCTTAGTTATTTACACTGCTATGTTATCTATATCGGTTCACCTGTGACATCTGACACCATTATCTATTATTTATATTGATGATATATGCATGTTATATTATTATCATATTTGTTATCACTCTGCAAGTTCCTATTAGTCTAGAATTCACTATGTGTTGAAATGATACATACCAGAACAATCTGTAGAATTGGAGAAAATCGTTATGGGTTATAATGATAGACCCAAGCGATTTTCATTGAACTGAATTTGGTTTTGCGGGTTGAAATGATATACACCCGTATATATTTAAATTGTGGATTGAAATGATAAATATTCGTATCAGTTGACCACAGGATAGAAAATTATATACAGACACCATAGTCTATATATAAAATATTTTGAATTGATTTCTATGGTTTGAGGTTCGACTGGTGCGGTGATATGCCTCCCAAATGAGAGGTTTGAGGTTCGTGTCCCATCTGGGAAGTATGGGAGGAGATACGCCTTTCACATGTGAGGTTTGAGGTTCATTTCCGCGTCTTGCACCAGGTCAACTGAAAGGTCTGGCTAGCTTGGAATAGCGGTTGTGGCGGATTAGCCGTCTATTCCCTAGGTTTAATGTTCAGGAATCGCATGTCGGTAATGACTGAACAGGTTTTCCTTGTTCCAAAAAAAATTCTATGGTTTTGGAAAGAAATATATGGTTTTATATAAGTATTGATTTCAGATATTATATAAATGTTATTTTATATAGTTAAATTCTTGATTTTAAGCTATTTATAATAAAAAATTAATATAAAATAAGTTAATAATAAAGTTTGACTTTATTAAATATAAGATGGCTAAGTATTTATTTAACTATATATATTTATATAGAATTTATAATGATCTTTAATAAATTAAGGCTGGAAAGATAGATTTGAAATTGGTTTGAAATTATATTTAATTAAGAATTATATTTAACTAAAATCGTTTGGAACTTATTGAACTTGATATTTTAAAGGATATGGTTTTATAACTTGACTTTGGTTAAGGTAATTTAAATGAATATTTCAAGTTTGATTTAAGTGAAGGAAATATTTAGTTCAGATTAATCGAGATTTATTTAAGTGATATTGGATTTATTAAGTGGATATTTCAAAACTAAATAATAATGAAGTTAAATTTATAAATTATCAAATTTAGTTTCGACATGTTTGAATATTTAAAGCTTTGGAAATATTGAAATTGAAGTGGTTATTTGAGGTTAAAAATCTGTATTTGAAATCGATATAATTTGAAATAGTTTATTGAGAAATTGAAATAAATCGAAGTTGATAATTGAGGATTTGATTAAACTTGAATTTTTGAATTTGAGTTGATTTGGAATTGATTTGTGAAATTTAAGGAAACTAGTTTGTTATGTAAAGTATTTTTAAATTATATTTAAAACTATTTTATATTTTACTTTATAAATTATTTTATTGTAAACTATTTTATTATAAACCATTTTAAATATAAACTATTTTATTACAAACTATTTTAATATACTAATTATTTTAATATATAAAAACTATTTTAACTTAAACTTTTTTATTTTTTAAACTATTTTATTATATATACTATTATTAATATTTAAACTGTTTAAGTGGTGGAAGTTATGTTTTCAAAGTTATGAATTTCAAAATATTATGTTTCGAAAGTGTTATAATTTCAAAGTGTTTTGGTTTCGAAAGTGTTATAATTTTGAAAATGCTATGATTCTGGAAATGATATCGTATTTGATTTTAAAAATGGAAATGATATCGTATTTGATTTTGAAATGGAAATGATATCTTATTGATATGGGTTTGAAATGGCAATGATATTTTGGTTTTGAAGTATAAACTATTTTGAAATGACCGCAGTGTTATAATAACGTTTGGTTGTTAAAGAGACCGGGATATGAAGTTGTTAAACTCTCTGCCAACTCCGAAAACCACTTTAACAACTGTGTATGCGGTGGAGATTCTAGAATGAAGTAGGATGGTGGCGATGTCCTATAGAGATATATAAGTGGACCTGACTCCCGTGAGTTGGCATAAGGTGGCTAAAAATAGGAGCAATTCTCGGGCCATGAGGTAGCTCCTCTGATCGGACACACTCCTTCGATACTATATTCTGACTTCGTGATTGCTTTGGTGGCCACTTTTGATTTTTGATTTTTAGGAGTGTGGCTCGAGGTGGGTGGTAGTGGCTGCTATGCGTTACCACTAGCTCGGATGCGTAATTGGTATATCTACCCTGGCATTGCCTTGTTATGCCGTGTCACCAGCCCTAGCGTGCTTTACTACGAGTTTGATTTGTGTCTTACCTATGGAATATTTATGGTACCCCCCCTGATCTGGAGGTACGATGATACTATATAGACTATTGACACTATAAAATGCGTTAAGGGGGATATGGGTAACGGCTTAACGCTATTTTTAAATATATTATACTTTACTTTAGACATTATTATAATAGCATAAATTACTACATAGTAGATAGTTTAACGTATCCTCAAAAGGATGGTTATCCCAAACATCCTTTGAGTGACTTGAATTTCAGTTGATATTTCACTTGAGTTGGATTTATTGATATAAGAATGTTAATCCTGACTCGAGTGTTTTGTGTTTTGCTTTACGCTCGGGTCAGACTGAGTGGTACAACTTTTGAGACTCACCTTTGGAGTTGGAGCTTCGTTTGGCGATCCAGCTACATTTTTTCGGCTTACAGTTATTCAGTTGATTCCAGTGATGTATTCTGATCTTTTATTCGACTATTGTATTTGAAACTTCTATTGTATCTTATTTAACTCTGATATATATATATATATAGTAGCTTCATGAACTACTATTCATTTTGTTTCCATTGCATATTGTATATTACTCTATGTTTGTGATTCTGTGATTTATTTATCTACTGTATATGCTGACTTTTGCCAAATATAAATTAACAATCTGGTATTTTGAGCAATTCAAATTTGATATGTGTGGATGCGATTGGTTGAAAATATCAGGCTATTACATTTGATACCAGAGCTTTGGTTTTAGGTAAAACTCAACATATGTAGTAGATTTAATTACTGAATCACTTTCGTTCGAGCTTGAAATTTTTCCTCTTTGATTCATTTCTTTGAATTTTGGAATGTTCCCTTCGGTTCCAAAATCCATCCTTATCTCTCCCTATTCGTGTTTCTTGATTTAGGAGTATCCAATAACTCCACTTCGAATGATCTCTATAATAACTCAGCGGTCTCGCCAATCTTCAAATGATTTGCAAAGGGGTGAAACTCCTTTACAATAGGCATTTATTTACCAGAGATTTCTGTATCCTTGGTTTACGATGCTATCTATCTCCTGCAATGCCTAAATTCTATCTTTTGCGATCGAATGTCGATTTGCCTCAGAATTCTGCATCAATCTTATTCTTGAAGTCATGGTCGACCCGGTTAAGGTTGCCCGCGATTTATATAAACTTATCCATCTTTCTATTTTGTTATTTAATCATCTTATCTTTGTTTCAACCTATCTTCGAATCAAAATTCTCTTTGATTTGAGTCCATCAAATTTGAATCTCTATCCATTCTTTGAAATCCATTCTTGTATCGTTGAGTGAGGAAGTGTATTTGTAAATTAATATTAAAAATGTTATATATATATACATATATTGTGTTGTTTGAGTTGTTGATGTTGATTTGGGTTTTGATCGATTCGTCTGATCAACGCTGTCGATAGGATTTTCAAAACACTTGAGCAGAGCAAACTGACACAATTTTATTTTCAAATTTGGTAAATAAGATAATTTTGTATAATTATATTATATATATGAGTATATTTTTCTGAAAGATCAATTTTAAATGAATTTGTTGTCAGAAATGATAATATTTGATTTTCGTTTATTGTTTTGTAAACCATTGATTATTGCATAATATAAATAAATGAATTTATAAAACTTGGTTATAATTTGATTTGGCATTTGAAATGAATTTAAATCAAGAATTTGATAATTTAATTTCCGGTGATTTCAAAATTTGATTTTAAAAGTTTTAAAATGTATATTATTTGAGGTATTTTTGAATATATATTGTTTTCAAAGAATTTCAACGCTTTAAATCAATACTTTTCCCTATTGTCACTAGAAAATAATTTCAGTGATGGCGGCCTCATCATCGACATTCATTTCGAGTATCAGAGTGGAGAGACAATTATGTAGCTTTGCTACACTTTTGTTTTGAAAAATAAATTGATTTGAATTTTCAAAGTATGATTTGATTTATATATATAGGTATATTATTTTAAATTTAATTTGATTTGATATATATAGTATACACATAACTATCTCTAAATGCTTTGAAGTGAATCAGAAATTTAATTCTTAATTTTATGATTTAAGGATGATTTTAAAATAAAGCCAAAATTTTGAATACAGA
The DNA here is from genome assembly GCA_030765085.1 of Allium cepa. Taxonomy (NCBI): domain Eukaryota; kingdom Viridiplantae; phylum Streptophyta; class Magnoliopsida; order Asparagales; family Amaryllidaceae; genus Allium; species Allium cepa. The sequence continues at coordinate 150,116,725 of CM060930.1, forward strand.
TTTAAACTTAAAATAAAATGAATAAGGAAATTTTACTTGTATAATACTCAATTGCATTCTAAAATATAAATTACCTAAATTACTCAGAAGTTAACATCGTAATTGAATAATTTACAATGTGAAATGATATTAAAGGAATTTATAGATAATTTGAATGGTTATAATGAATTTCATTCTACTTAATATATGTGATAAGATATATTAAGTGGAATAAATTCGATAATAATTCGGAATAGGAAAGAATTAAATTTGTTGAATAAAATATGATTGTAACAAATGACTATTCAAATTTTTTATTTTTGAAATTGTTAATTGAGAATAAAATTGAATACTAAGATAATGAATAAATAAGATAAATAAAATAAAAATTTTGTTTGAAAGAAATTTTGTAACAAACATTAAAAAAGTTAAATTAACTGAATGAAATACATTCAATTTAAAATCAATTATTAAGTATTAATTAATTTAAATTGAATTTATATGGTTTTAAATTAATTATTTTATTTTTTTTACAAATCTATTTTTCTTTCTGGTTGTTTCTATTCTTCAACCTTGTTCCTTTTCGGGGACAAAAATTTTTGAGAGGGGGAGAGTGTAATGATCCAAAATTTTTGGTAGTTTTATTTAATTAACTAAATTTTTGTGAAATTTTGAATAATAAAATTTCGAAATAAAAGCTTGATATTTGGAATACGTCCATTTTAACAAAGCAACCGGTAAATTTTCATCTGATAATATTGAAGTTATTTTCTTGTGTAATTTCATTGCAATTCAAATCAGTTAATATTTGATGATGATAATTTTTTTTTCAAACCTGAATATTTTTGTACAAAAAATTAGCAAATCATCTTCTGAGTGAGATGTCATATTTCGTTTCTCCAAATTTTGGCTGTTATTGCTCCGTTTATCTTATTTTTGGCAAATTATCAGTATTTTTCGGTACCTATTATCGACTTTTGATCGAATGATCGTACCACTTATATCTATGTTTTATTTTGATCATCTCATCGTGCTGATCTCTGCTGTATATTCTATTCTGTCTTTTTAAGTCCAGAACGCAGCGGAATCCGTGGAAAAATAACGGCTTCGCATCGGTACCAGATTTTAAAATTTATTATCCAACCTTCACTATTCTATTCGTATTGTTTCAATAGAAATTTTTTTCAGTTGCTCCTTGGTTCATTCAATTATATCTATAATCTATTTTGAGTTCTTCTTCCATTATGTTCAGTTCAATATATATATATATATATATATATATATATATATATATATAATTCGCATTACCTGGAACATAAACCATGCCTCTTACCTTGTTCAACCCACCATGTCACCATGAGGCAAACCCGTTCCATGCTCTTCCTCCTTGAATCGCCCACTACTGTTCGGCCTCCACCCTCACAACCAATCAGCACCTCTCGTGCACGGCCTTTACTCGCTTCTTTCCATTCTCGTAGCCTCTGCCATCCTCTCCGACAACGTAGCCACCTATAGCCGAGCATTGCCGGCTGTTTTCCTAATGAAGCGCCATGTCTTCCTATCGGCCAGCAACCACCCGCCGAAACTCGCCACCCGGCTACCCTCCATGCCTGCGTTCAACTCGAACCCACTCTTGCCGTGGTCATGCTTCTCTAATAATAGTTTAAAATATATATATTTATGTTTTAATAAGTCTATTTTACATATAAAGTAAATTCTATGTATATAGTTATAGTTACAGTATTAGTTTATGTTCATATAGTTATAATATGTTCATATATTGGTTATGCAATGGGTTTATATGGGCGTTATATTATATTCTCGATTCTATTATATATGTAGGTGTTTTTTCATACTAGCCTGCTTTGCCCTTTTTTCTTTTTCTTTTCGAATATAAAAGCTTCCAAGTGTATGAGTTTATATATATAATTCGTTTGTATATTTTATTTTATTTAGGTTATATTGTCTATATGTTTATATATATACACATATATATCTTTGAGCATATGTGAGTATATATGTCTGTTATATAGCTGCATCACGGGTTGTTTTAAAATTTCTACCATGTGTCTGCATATACATGTTTAAAGTATGTGTATCATATGAATTGTTATATATATTTTCATAAATTTCATTTATATATGTTATACAAGAAGTATGTTAAATTGTTACTTAAACTATACTGTTTTGAAACAGTCTTTAATATATATATTATATGATCTCGCACCATATGTTATATATGTGCTTTGCAACAGCTTTCGAATGTTGGGTAATAAGTATTAATATATATATTTATGTGTAGTTCATGTTACATGTTTATTGGAATATATATTATAGAAGCTTTTGTTGTTTATACATATATAAGTTGTTCTATATATAACATATGAAGTTATATAACCTTAGTGTAAGCTTAGTATTAAGTATAAGTATTTTATGCTTTTGTAACTATATATGTGTTTGTTTGTAAAAATTTAGTTATAATCTTCTATTAGATATTAATAGTTTCATATATAGAAATAGTTTGAGGTTTTATGCTTATAGTATAAATATTTGAACTATTTGTATAAGAATGTTGATTTATAAATATTGTTTTTTTTCTGTTAGTTTATAACGTATAGTATATATAAGTTATACATATTTTCTTCTTCTCTGTTATGTAAACTCGATTTCTGTTTATAAAGACTATAAGTTAAGTTTGTAACGACCTAGAATTTCTGTCATTTGAAATTCGTATATTTAATTAATTTTAAATGTTTAAAAGTAATTTTTTTAAAGATAAATAACTCATATTTCGAATATCTAGATTTACTTGGATAATTAAACCAATAATTTAATATTTGAAATTACAGAAATAATTGAAAATTGGGTTTAATGTGATTACATTTGAATTGTAAAGTTGTATTAAATCATATTGGATTTAGGATGATGTTATAGAACTTTTAAAATCGAATTAAAAGTCAAACTGTAGAAATTGAATATTTTAATATTTAATTTACGAGTAAAAATAGTCATTTTTCAAAAAGTCTTGGATTTTGATGAAACTAGTTTCATCAGATCCGTAATGTTAAATTATTGTAAGGTTTCAAATTTCGTGTCAATCGGATTTACGGTTTGTCCGGGGCAAGCTAAAACGCACTGAAAATGGTTTAAGTGAATTTTAAATTTAATATAGTCGATTTGAAAACCTATCTTTCAAATATGAACGAATTGGCTCCCGATATATATTCCATTGCGTTCGTAATAGAGGTAAAACATTATAAATGCCTGGCGGCACGCTTCGTTTGGAGTTCGGGAAAAATTCGGGTGAATAGTGCGTGAATATTTTCTATAAAAGGCCTCCATATTTCATTTTTTACACCAAAACCCTAATCCTAGAAGCTTCAGCCGCCACTATTTTCATCAATGGCCGAAATGTTCACTTCTTCTCTCCTTAATCTCTTCTAATCCACGCATCAATTCAAGAAACTCTCAACTACAAACTTGTAGTGAATCGTATGTGCTACAAATCCATACAGATATGATTATCCAATTTGCAGCGAGGAGGGAGAAAAGGGGCCGTGAATGCCTCGCGTTCAAGCACGAAAATCTGAGCAAGGGGACGACCGAGCTCAATGATACTCAAGGCGGTGGAGGAGCAAGGTGAGGCGCATCGATCAATGCTCTCTGATCGTCGTCTCAATCATCATTGGAGGTCGCGAAAATAAAGGATGGTGGCGGCATATGGGTTTAACGTGCTTGCGTTTTTCATGATAGGGAGAAGAAGCAAGGAAGCATGGCCCAGATTTTTTTCAGAAGCAATGAACGGTAGTGTTTGAATCTAGGTTTATTAGAGATAAAAATTGTAAATTTATATAAGTATTAAGTCGTTTAAACTTTAAAATGCAATAGCTTTTTCATACGAGGTCTGTTTCGCACGAAACAACTTGCGTCGGATTCGTATTGACGAGCACTACGCGATGGAGTGGATTGGGATTGATTGGAGTTAGTGATAATTTTGGGTAAAATTAAATGCGCATTTGATTTTATTCGAAATAAAACACTGCAACTGTTATTTGGAATAAGGTGAGAACTTCTCACTCAATCGAATCTATTTCGATTTAAATTTTAAATAGTTAAATTTAAAATTGCTTGATTGTATGCTTGGATGATAAATTGCTATTCGTTGTATTGGAAATAGACCATATACGCCGTATATTAAGCGGAGGTTATTATATTAAACACATATACCGCGATATTCCACCTTGAAGTGGAATTGGTATTGTATACGTACTTGGAGTTGATTTCCCTCATTATATAGCAAATGAGACCTTATTACGCCGCATAATAGCGCATAATATTTTATATAAACCCATGTACCGTTCCGTCTTGAAACGGGATTGGTATTGTGCTAACATCTATGGACGTAGGGAAGCAGGTTAGAGGGATCGAACCGGATTCCTCAAATAATTGAATTTGTTTAAATGTTGCGTGTTGATTTATTTATAATCTCTGTGTGATTATCTTTGTGATTCAAATCGTTGAAGGCTAAAATTTAGCGAATATAATTTTGGCATCGTTAGATAGCGGAACTAAATAAAAATTTGATTGTTGAAAATTCAGGTTGAAAGTTTATATTAAATTTTTTGAAGTTTTGAGAAATATAGTTGAAAGGTGATTTTTGGAAATATGAAGTTGATTATTTTATAAAATAATTTAAATGGTGAGTTTTGAATTTATTATAAAAACTTTATATGTAAGATTTAAAAAAAAACTGGATTTTTATAAATCAAAGTGATGGAATTATAAAGGAGTTTTAAAGACGTTTTAAAATGATGTTGTAAATGGATTTTATAAAAGAATAGAATCTACGATTTGTGAAGTTACAAAATGAATGAATTTGTAAATAGAGAATTATAAGTAATTTTCTTATAATTTGGATTTTGGCATGTAAATGGGATATGGATAGAATTTGTTAATAAAAAGTGATTTTATAAGTTGAATTTGTTATACAATATAAATGGAATTTATAAACATTGTTTTATAAATCCAAAATCAACTTATTTTGATAAGTTAATTATTACAGCTTATTATAGGTGATATATCCAAGATTTTGGACAGTCAATAATCCTTTAAAATAAAATGTGCAGAAACGTTGAATTTGGTTAACGAAGTATATTCACGATTTTGGACAGTGAATAATATATTAAATAAAAATTTTGGGGAAGTAATATTTTAAATAGAATTTAAACGATTTGAAGGTGTTTCAAAATGTATTAAGTATCGAAACGATAGATTTCAGCATTCATTGTTGAAATAGACGGTTTCGAGAAATAAAAGGGAATGGTGGACTATAACACTGTTGTTATATTAAATGATTTTAGAAAGGAAATGTTTTATATAGTATTGGGATTTATATATCTATCTTAATTTCGAATCCCTATATTAGTGATTTTGGGTTGTCATAACGATGTTTTACGCAACATCGTTTTGACTCAAATGAATGTGTTGAAAAGAATGTGTTCCTTAAAGAATAAAAATATATACTTAATTGTGATTTAAGTATATTGAATATTTTTTGAATGTTGAAAATAAATAGATTTGTGAATTATTTACTATTAAATAAGTATGGAAATGTTTTCCAATATGAAGTGAAATGTTTTGAGATTATATCTTTTAATGATAAATTGAAAGTGAATATTTGAAATCGATTTGAAGATCGTATATCAGTGGATATTTTGGAAATGTGAATTCACATGGAATGCATAAAGAAAACGGGAAATTTGTTTAAAAATGAACATTGATTTACTTTTGAAGCGTAGAAGTAAATTTACGGATTTGGAACGTAAATTTAAAGTAAATCGGCAAGGATTTATTTAATTGGTTTAAATGAACCATTTTGAGATGAAAGTGTATTCTCCCTGGAACGCCGAATAAATTTTTTGAATAACTTTGAAATATATATATATATATATATATATATATAATTCTAGAATTGGTTTTGAAAAGGATACTTCGGAGAAATTAGCTTCTTAAATTATTTTAAATCCTTTAAGTAAAGATTTGTTAAGTTGATGTAGAAAAATTTATTTCTAAGATTTAATCAATAATTGTTTTAGAAAATAGTTATTTAAATAGTTATACTCTATCTACTAATTTTATTTTGAAAATTAGTTTGGACTTAAGTTATATGTAATATTTGTATAATAATTTTTATAACTAATATTTTAAGTAAAGTGTTTAAAGGAAAATAGTTTATTTCAAAGTGTTTTTCCGATATATTTTGGATAAGTGTTATAAATTATTTTAAAATATTCGAACTCGGCAGATTTCCAGTGAAAATGAATAAATATTTGGAAGTGTTTCCGCGTAAGGAAAATGTTTTGAAACTTGTTTTCAAAAGTTGTAAAGGTGAAAAGTGATTTGAAATTTGTTATCAAATGGTTGAAGTGTGGAAAAATTTATCTTGTAAAGATATTTTTGGAAAATAAATAATTTAGGAAATCATTTGGAATCTGGTGATGTTGTGCATATCTATTGATAGTTAAATAACCGACTATCAATATTTACCTTCAAATGGGTATTTGTTGTGATTTTCTTGAATTTGAATGCTACCCTTATTTTAAAAATAAGCGCTCCTTATTCGGTTTAGCTGGGAGAGCACCTTTGGGTCATGAATCCTATTCCGAATAGTGATACGTCGTAATGGGTAGCATCTGAAGACCGGTGTTGAAGACCGGATATTTTCGGAAACGGAAGGATTACCGTCGAATGTCTCTACATCGGCCGATCTCCGTTAAAGAGATTTTATCAGCCTTTGTGATGGGAATTCCAGACGTGATTAGTAAATATCCGGATTGCAAGGGCTTCTTTGGAAGTGCCTTCGGTTCCGTTCGATCCCGGAACGGACTTGTATGGATATGTGTCTGACGTTACAAATTTGAGATGTAAAGCTGGCTTCTTTCAAATACATTTCTATTGGTGGCGGAGAATTCATTCTCTTAGCTTAACACCCTTCTCTGAGACGTACGAGCTCAGAGGTTATGTAGTTGATGGTTACTAGTGATACATTCCCAATTTGGTAATGTGCCATACGAAGTGCTGCTGATCATTTGTTGATCAAAGCCTAGCTTTTGTATAAAGCATAGCTTTGTGGACGAGACTTCGTCGGACCTCACACCCCGAAACGGTCAAAACAGGAAAGATGCAGCAAGGTTATAACGAGTAGCGTCCCTTAGGGTATGTGCATTTCCTTCTGGATTGAAGTGGCATCATGGTATGGAGCCCAGATACTTAACTTATGTGAATATCGTAGATATATATGACTTTGTGATTGTTGTTGGTTGAGAATCCTCGGATAAAGGTTGTTTACAACCGGGGGATGGCATACTCGTGTCAGTAGTTACCTACTTTTGCAGAGGTAACCCGGCCTTGTGTTGGCAGAGATCCAGTTAGGTTCTCGGGGCGTCTTTCCAAAGGCGTTACCATATGGAAATAGGAAGTTCCTTAGCCTGACCATTTGTCGGAAAATCCAAAGAAACAATACGAGCCCTGTACGGTTTTAGTTGTATAACCTGCCATTAAATGTGGCGGTAACCTGCTATCGAACATGGTAGCTATAGTAGGCATACGATAATGGTCGTATGTTGGCTAAGATTTATATTATACTTTCGAAATGTTTTCCTGCACTTTGCAATTATAGTAATAGTATCAAAGAATTTTATCTGCATATCAAGCATGTTTAAGTATCATAAGGAGAAATCTCCTCCGATTCTGCATTTGCATTGTATGTGTGTGCGGGAGGCCTTATGGTAGTTTCATTTTCCAAAAGCATTGCGGATCTATTTTAAAATATTTCTTTGTTTGTTTTAAAGATATAACTGTTTTAAGTTCTCACACCAGTCCCATGACTGGCCTGGAGTTTATTGTTCCCTTCCTCAACTCTGGGTGCCCATCATTTTCCACACGGGCAGCCTAGAGTCAGGTTATCAGGTCATTCTGAAATTTAGGAGTTGTTGTAGAGATCTGGAGGCAAGCTGGATGGCGTGGCGTATCAACTACTATATAGTATTTCTTTTCCGTTGTTTGTTGTTGTAAACTCTGATAATGTAATCTAATGTGATGTAATGTAATAACTGATATAGTTCTTTGATTTAAAGATTATTCATTTACCTATTATATGTTGTTCCGCTGCGATTGTGAGATTCTGATATTGTGGTGTTGCTTCTTCTTTCTTTCTTCTTCTACCTCTTCTTCTTTAACCCCTAGCGTTTCGGTTTTTCGGCATTCGATTGTTCGGCAGTTGGTAAAGTGGACGTATTAATGTCAATTTTCGGAAATCAAAGAATCGGGTCTTTACAAAGTGGTATCAGAGCATTAGTTAAGCGATAACCTTGGCTCTGTTGGGTGTTACTCATTAGAGATAGAGTCAGCAGTACTCTAGAATGAGTGTGAGTGTAATAATAGATATGAACGCGTATTTGTTAGTGAATATAAAAATTGTTTTATATTGTGTTGATTGGTTTGTTGAGTGGTATATGGATTCTGGTCAATACGAGTAATTAACGTTATTGATAAGAATCTCTAAACACTTGTGCAGAACAAATTCGACACGATATCGTTTTAAAATAGGGTAAATGAAATAATTTTACCTAAATTATTTTCGTATATAAAAGAGAAAAAATTTCTATGCATTATTATAATATATGATTGCTTGGTTGCTAAAAAGTGATGATATTACATTATTATCATTAATGTTGAAAAAGAAATTGAAATCGTAACTCCAAAGTTAAGAAATAAATTCACATAAAAATAGAATTGGAGAATATAAATTGTAAATGTGATTTGTAATTTGAAGTAAAATTCCATAGGAATATTTGGAAATGTATTGAAAGGGTTTGCAATTTGGAAAAGATTAAATTCCTTTTTGAGTTTGAAAATGGTTTTCAAGGGTTTGGAAAAATGTTTTTGGAGGGATAAAAGCTCTAAACTCTCTTCGGTGATGACTGCAGCATCATCGGTGTTCATTTTCGGGTTTCCAAAAGAGGGATTGCTGCCAAGTTGTTTTAAATGGAAGTTATTTGGAAAATTTGGGTTTGGGTTTTGAAATTTAAAGGATAATTTGAATTGGTTTCAAAAATGGTTTTGAAATGTTGGAAAGACTCTGGAATCTGATAAAAATAGTTATAGAATAAAATTTATTGAGTTGAAAATAAATTTGGGGTAGAAACAAATGAATTGAAATTGAGTTTGAATTATGGAAATAAATTTAAGAATGAATGAATTTACAATTGCGAGTAAATGAAATTCGAAACTAAATGTTGAAATTCATCTTGAAATTGCAAATAAATTGAAAATTTGTCAAGTTGGATCAAATGAAGCTAAGTATTAAAATAAAATTAGTAAGTAAAACTAATTGAAGAAATGACAAATTTATATGTGTTGAAATGAATTGAATTCAACATTTATAAATAAAGGGTAAATTAAATTCATATGGAATTTGAAATCCAGTTTAAATATAAGTGGTTATAAACTGAAATAGTGAATTGAATTGTGTTTGGGGATGAACAAAAGAATAAAAACTGAAATTGAAAACTGAATATCAAAAATCAATTTGAATTGTGCAAGATGAAATGAGTTAGAACTTGTAATGAATTAGTAAAAGAAACTAATTTAAAATAGCAAGATGAATCAGTTGTGAATGAAAAATAATTGATAAAATTCAATGTTCAGAAGGTAAATTGAATCCAAATAGAATTGAAATTGTAAATTGATTTGAAATGAAATTGATAATGTGAGATTGAATGAAAATGGATATTATGGTTAGCAAGATATACAGGTAGATTAAAGGAAATTGGGATTTTGATTTCGAAGATATAAAAATTGAATTGCTCGACAAAAGGTATGTATTTGAATTTCAGTATGAAATTTGGTGATTTTCTTGTCCAGCCACTTGGCTTTTTCTTTTCTTTTTGAAATCTGGGGGCCATGGTGCCATTTTTGTAGTTGTACCGAGCTAGCCGCACAAAGGAGACGCTGGCGAACTTTTTCAAAAATTTAAGGTGTTAGAATATTTTTGAGAAAATTAGAAATTTTTGAAAACTATAACTTTGATTTTGGAGTGAAAAGTTAAACGATATAGTTGGTTTTGAAAAGATAACTAAGTATGATTTGAAACTTAGTAAAGTTATCATAAGAAGTTTAACTATGGATTTTGAAAAAGTTAAAATGTTTAAATGAATTTGAAATTTAATTTGAACAAATGGTTTTGAAAAGTTAATGAATTTCAACACTTTTTCTTACTTCGCAATTTCGAGGACGAAATTCTTTTAAGGGGGGAGTTTGTAACGACCCAGAATTTCTGTTATTTGAAATTCGTATATTTAATTAATTTTACATGTTTAAAAGTAAATTTTTTTAAAGATGAATAACTCATATTTCGATTATCAAGATTTAATTGGATAATTAAACCGATAATTTAATATTTGAAATTACAGAAATAATTGGAAATTGGGTTTAATGTGATTATATTTGATTTGTAAAGTTGAATTAAATCATATTGGAGTTAGAATGATGTTATAGAACTTTTAAAATCGAATCAAAAGTCTAACTGTAGAAATTGAATATTTTAATATTTAATTGACGAGTAAAAATAGTCATTTTTCAAACAGTCTCGCATTTAGACGAAACTAGTTTCATCAGATCCGTAATGTTAAATTATTGTAAGATTTCAAATTTCGTGTCAATCGGATTTACGGTTTGTCCGGGGCAAGCTAAAACGCACTGAAATCGGTTTTAAGTGAATTTTTAATTTAAAATAGTCGATTTGAAAACCTATCTTTCAAATATGATCGAATTAGCTCCCGATATATATTCCATTGTGTTTCGAATAGGTGTAAAACATTATAAACGTCTGGCGGCACGCTTCGTTTGATGTTCGAAAAAAATTCGGTTGAATAATGCGCGAATATTTTCTATAAAAGGCCTCCATATTTCATTTTTTACACCAAAACCCTAACCCTAGAAGCTTCAGCCGCCACTATTTTCATCAATGGCCGAAATGTTCACTTCTTCTCTCCTTAATCTCTTCTAATCCACGCATCAATTCAAGAAACTCTCAACTACAAATTTGTAGAGAATCATGAGTGCTACTAACCATATGGATATGATTAACCAATTCGCAGCGAGGAGGGAGAAAAGAGGCCGTGAATGCCTCACGTTCAAGCACGAAAATCTGAGCAAGGGGAGGACCGATCTCAATGATACTCAAGGTAGTGGAGGAGCAAGGTGAGGCGTATCGATCGACGCTCTCTGATCCTCTCTCGATCATCATTGAAGGTCGCGAAAATAAAGGACGGTGGCGGCATATGGGTTTAACGTGCTCGCGTTTTTCACGATAGGGAGAAGAAGCAAGAAGGCACGACCCAGATTTTTTCCAGAAGCAATGAACATTAGTGTTTGAATCTAGGTTTAATTAGAGATAAAAATTGTAAATTTATGTAAGTACTAAATCATTTAAACTTTAAAATGCAATAACTTTTTCATACGAGGTATGTTTCGCACGAAACAATTTGCGTCGGGTTTGTATTGACGAGCGCTATGCGATGGAGCTGGATTGGGATTGAATGGAGCTAGTGATAACTTGGATAAAATTAAACGCGCGTTTAATTTTATTCGAAATAAAACACTAAAACTGTTATTTGAAACAATGTGAGAACTTCTCACTCAATCGAATCTGTTTCGATTTAAATTTTAAATAGTTAGATTTAAAATTGCTTGATTATATGCTTGGATGATAAATTGCTATTCTTTGTATTGGAAATAGACCCTGTACGCCGTATATTAAGCGGAGGTTATTATATTAAACACATATACCATGATATTCCACCTTGAAGTGGAATTGGTATTATATATGTACTTGGAGTTGATTTCTCGCATTATATAGCAGATGAGACCCTATTGCGCCGCATAATAGTGGATAATATTTTCTATAAACCCACGTACTGTGATATTCCGTCTTGAAATGGGATTGGTATTGTGCTAACATCTGTGGATGCAGGGAAACAGGTTGGAGGGATCCAACTGGATTCCTCAAATAATTGAATTTGTTTCAATGTTGCGTGTTGATTTATTTATGATCTCTATGTGATTATCTTTGTGATTGAAATCGTTGAAGGCTAAAATTTAGCCGAATATAATTTTGGTATCGTTAGATACCGGAAATAAATAAAAATTTGATTTTTGAAAATTCGGGTTGAAAGTTTATATTAAAATACTTGATGTTTTGAGAAATATAGTTAAAAGGTGATTTTTGGAAATACGAAGTTGATTATAAAATAATTTAAATGGTGATTTTTGAATTTATTATAAAAGCTTTATATATAAGATTTAAAAAAAACTGGATTTTTATAAATCAAAGCGATGGAATTATAAAGGAGTTTTAAAGAATGTTTTAAATTGATGTTATAAATGGATTTTATAAAATAATAGAATATACGATTTGTGAAGTTATAAAATGAATGAATTTGTAAATAGAGAATTATAAGTAATTTGCTTATAATTTGGATTTTGGCGTGTAAATGGGATATGGATAGAATTTGTTAATAAAGTGATTTTATAAGTTAAAGTTGTTATAAAATATAAATGGAATTTATAAACATTGTTTTATAAATCCAAAATCGACTTATTTTGATAAGTTAATTATTACAGCTTATTATAGGTGATATATCCAAGATTTCGGACATTGGATAATCCTTTAAAATAAAATGTGCAGAAACGTTGAATTTGGTTAACGAAGTATATTCACGATTTTGGACAGTGAATAATATATTAAATAATTTTTTTGGGGAAGTAATATTTTAAATAGAATTTAAACGATTTGAAGGTGTTTCAAAATGTAATAAATATCGAAATGATAGATTTCAACATTCATTGTTGAAATAGACGGTGTCGAGAAATAAAAGGGAATAGTGGACTATAACACTGTTGTTATAGTAAATGATTTTCGAAAGGAAATGTTTTATATAGTATTGGGATTTATATATCTATCTTAATTTCGAATTCCTGTACTAGTGATTTTGGGTTGTCGTAACGATGTTTTATGCAACATTCGTTTTGACTCAAATGAATGTGTTTAAAAGAATGTTTTCCTTAAAGAATAAAAATATATACTTAATTGTGATTTAAGTATTTTGAATATTTTCAGAATGTTGAAAATAAATAGATTTGTGAATTACTTATTATTAAATAAGTATGGAAATGTTTTCCAATATGAAGTGAAATGTTTTGAGATTATATCTTCTAATGATAAATTGAAAGTGAATATTTGAAATCGATTTGAAGATCGTATATCAGTGGATATTTTGTAAATGTGAATTCACATGGAATGTATAAAGAAAACGGAAATTTGTTTAAAAATGAACATTGATTTATTTTTGAAGCGTAGAAGTAAATTTATGGATTTGGAACGTAAATTTAAAGTAAATCGGCAAGGATTTATTTAATTAGTTTAAATGAACCATTTTGAAATGAAAGTGTATTCTCCTTGGAAAGCCGAATAAAATTTCTATATAACTTTGAAATATATATATATATATATATATATATATATATATATATATATATATAAAATTCTAGAATTGGTTTTGAAAAGGATACTTTGGAGAAATTAACTTCTTAAATTATTTTAAATCCTTTAAGTAAAGATTTGTTAAGTTGATATAGAAAAGATTTATTTCTAAGATTTAATCAATAATTGTTTTAGAAAGTAGTTATTTAAATAGTTATATTCTATCTACTAATTTTATTTTGAAAATTAGTTTGGACTTAAGTTATATGTAATATTGGTATAATAATTTTTATAACTAATATTTTAAGTAAAGTGTTTAAAGGAAAATAGTTTATTTCAAAGTGTTTTCCCGATATATTTGGGATAAGTGTTATAAATTATTTTAAAATATTTGAACTCGGCAGATTTCCAGTGAAAATGAATAGATATTTGGAAGTGTTTCTGCGTAAGGAAAATGATTTGAAATTTGTTTTCAAAAGTTGTAAAGGTGAAAAGTGATTTGAAATTTGTTTTCAAATGGTTGAAGTGTGGAAAAATTTATCTTGTAAAGATATTTTTGGAAAATAAATAATTTGGGAAATTATTTAGAATCTGGTGATGTTGTGCATATCTATTGATAGTTAAATAACCGACTATCAATATTTACCTTTAAATGGGTATTTGTTGTGATTTTCTTGAATTTGAATGCTATCCTTATTTTAAAAATAAGCGCTCATTATTCGGTTTTGCCGGGAGAGGACCTTTGGGTCATGAATCTCGTTCCGAATAGTGATACGTTGTAGTGGATAGCATTTGAAGACCGGTGTTGAAGACCGGATATTTTCGAAAACGGAAGGATTACCGTCGAATGTCTCTGCATCGGCTGATCTCCGATATAGAGATTTTATCACCCTTTGTGATGGGAATTCCGGACGTGATTAGTGAACATCCGGATTGCAAAGGCTTCTTTGGAAGTGTCTTCGGTCCTGTTTGATCTCGGAAAGGACTTGTATGGATGTGTGTCTAACGTTACAAATTTGAGATGTAAAGCTGGTTTCTTTCAAATACATTTCTGTTGGTGGTTCTCTTAGCTTAACACCCTTCTCTGAGACGTACGAGCTCAGAGGTTATGTAGTTGATGGTTACTAATGATACATTCCCAATTTGGTAATGTGGCATACGAAGTGCTGCTGATCATTTGTTGATCAAAGCATAGCTTTTGTATAAAGCTTAGCTTTGTGGACGAGACTTCGTCGGACCTCACACACCGAAATGGTCAAAACAGGAAAGATGCAGCAAGGTTATAGGGAGTAGCGCCCCTTAGGTTATGTGCATTTCCTTCTGGAAAGAAGTGGTATCATGGTATGGAGCCCAGATACTTAAGTTATATGGATATCGCAGATATATATGACTATGTGATTGTGTTGGTTGAGGATCCTCGGATAAAGGTGGTTTACAACCGGGGGATGGCATACTCGTGTTAGTAGTTACCTACTTTTGCAGAGGTAACCCGGCCTTGTGTTAGCAAAGATCCGGTTAGGTTCTCGGGGTGTCTCTCCAGAGGTGTACCCATGTGGCAATAGGAAGTTCTTTAGCCTGACTATTTGTTGGAAAATCTAAAGAAACAATACGAGAACTATACGGTTTTAGTTGTATAACCTGCCATGGAATGTGGCGGTAACCTACTATTGAACATGGTAGCTATAGTAGGCATACGATAATGGTCGTATGTTGGCTAAGATTTATATTATACTTTCGAAATGTTTTCCTGCACTTTGCACTTATAGTAATAATATCAAAGAAATTTTTCTGTGTATCAAGCATGTTTAACTATCATAAAGAGAAATCTCCTCCGATTCTACGCTTGCATTGTATGTGTGTGCGGGAGGCCTTATGGTAGTTTCTTTTTCCAAAACCATTGCAGATCTATTTTAAAATATTTCTTTGTTTGGTTTAAAGATATAACTGTTTTAAGTTCTCAAACCAGTCCCATGACTAACTTGGAGTTTATTGTTCCCTTCCTAAACTATGGGTGCCCATCATTTTCCACACGGGCAGCCTAGAGTCAGGTTATCAGGTCATTCTAGAATTCAGGAGTTGCTGTGGAGATCTGGAGGCAAGCTGGATGGCGTGGCGTATCAACTAGTATATAGTAGTTCTTTTCCGCTGTTTGTTGTTGTAAACTCTGATAATGTAATGTAATGTGATGTAATGTAATAACTGATATAGTTCTTTGATTTAAAGATTATTCATTTATCTATTATATGTTGTTCCGCTGCGATTGTGAGATTCTGATATTGTTCTGTTGCTTCTTCTTTCTTTCTTCTTCTACCTCTTCTTCTTTAACCCTTATCGTTTTGGTTTTCCGGCATTCGATTGTTCGGCATTTGATATAGTGGACGTATTAATGTCGATTTTCGGAAGTCGAAGAATCGGGTCTTTACAAAATTGGTCCATATATAGTTTGTATAAGTACATATATTTATATTAGGCTGTATTGTGTGTATGATTTGTAGTACAAATTTTAAAATTTTGTAATATTGATATATGTGTGTGTGTGTGTGTTAAACAGTTTATACTATAAAGCTAAGTTATGGTATATTGTTTAAAATTTTTAAATTGATATAAAAATGTATATGTATTTTAAATTTGAATATTTTGTTTAAGGAAAATTATAATATAATATATATTTTGTTTCAGTCTATATCCAACAGATTCTGATTTATTTCATCAACTCCTTATTTATCTGCTCCGTTCATCGAATTCGTGCTAATCTTGCTTTGCTTTGGAATTCATGATTGGATTCGTAACTCATCTCATTCTCATTCATTGCTAGCCTCAAAAGGTGATAAATCACTCACGATTATGTTCTTATATTTATTAATTTTAATTTCAATTGAAACGACAATTGAAATATGCCGCTGATAGTTATTCACACTGCTATATTATCTACACCAGTTCACCTGTGACGTCTGACACCATTATCTGTTATTTATGTTGATGATATGTGCCTGTTATATCATTATTATATCTGTTATCACTCTGCAAGTTCCCTGTTAATATAGAATTCACTATGGGTTGAAATGATACATACCCGAGCAATCTATAGAATAGGAGAAAATCATTATGGGTTGAAATGATAGACCCAAGCAATTTTCATTGAACTGAATTTGGGATTGCGGGTTGAAATGATATATACCCGTATATATTTAAATTGCGGACTGAAATGATAAATATCCGTATCATTTGACCGTAGGATAGAAAATAATATACAGACACCGTGGTCTATATATAAAATATTTTGAATTGATTTTTATGGTTTTGGAAAGAAATATATGGTTTTATAAAAAATATTGATTTTGGATATTATATAAATGTTATTTTATATATAGTTAAATTCTTGATTTTAAGCTATGTATAAATTTGTTTTAATATAAAATAAGTTAATAATAAAGTTTTATTTTATTAAATATAAGATGGTTAAGTATTTATTTAAATATATATTAATATAGAATTTATAATGATTTTCAATAAATTAAGGCTGGGAAGATAGATTTGAAATTGGTTTGAAATTGTATTTAATTAAGATTATATTTAATTAAAATCAATTTGGAACTTATTGAATGTGAGATTTTAAAGGATATGGTTTTATAACTTGACTTCGGTCAAGGTGATTTAAATGAATATTTCAAGTTTGATTTAAGTGAAGGAAATATTTAGTTTAGATTATTCGAGATTTATTTAAGTGATATTGGATTTATTAAGTGGATATTTCAAAACTAAATAATACTGAAGTTAATTTAGAAATTATCAAATTTAGTTTTGAAATGTTTGAACATTTAAAGATTTGGAAATATTGAAATTGAAATGGTTATTTGAGGTTAAAAGTCTATATTTGAAGTCGATATAATTTGAAATAGTTTATTGAGAAACTGAAATAAATCGAAATTGATTATTGGAGATTTGATTAAACTTGAATTTTTAATTTGAGTTGAATTGGAATTGATTTGTAAAATTTGAGGAAGCTATTTTATTATATGAAGTAATTTTAAATTATATTTAGAACTATTTTATATTTTACTTTATAAATTATTTTATTGTAAACTATTTTATTATAAACCATTTTAAATATAAATTATTTTAATATACTAATTATTTTAATGTATAAAAACTATTTTAACTTAAACTATTTTATTTTATAAACCATTTTATTATATATACTATTATTGATATTTAAACTGTTTAAGTGGTGGAAGTTATGTTTTCATAGTTATGAATTTCAAAGTATTACGTTTCGAAAGTGTTATAATTTCAAAGCGTTTTGCTTTCGAAAATGTCATAACATTGAAAATGCTATGATTCTGGACATGATATTGTATTTGGTTTTGAAATGGAAATGATATAGTATTTGGTTTTGAAATGGAAATGATATCGTATTGATATGGGTTAGAAATGGCAATGATATTTTGGTTTTGAAGTATAAACTATTTTGAAATGACCGCGGTGTTATAATAACGTTTGATTGTTAAAGAGATCGAGATCTTTTTGAATATGCGCTTATATGTTTTTGTTTGATGATTATAAACATATATATTCATTTAAATGTATTTTGTAATGTACTATTTTGTTTTTCATAGATTAAATAAATATTTGTTGAATAAAATAAATTACACAGAATTTGAATTCAAACAAAAATTTTATTCAAACAAATATTTATTACAGTTTTGAATAGTAAAAATAAGCTCTCACTATACATATACAATTTTGTTTACAATTCAGTTTACAATTCATATTTACAGTTGACCTCACTACATATCACTCACACTCGTAGTTTATCTTCAACTTCATTCCAGTTAGAATCCAGCATCTGAGAAATCTGCAAAAATATTCACTAACGCAGTAAAATTGAAAAAGAAATATTTTTGCTATATAAAATGAAATATGATTTTTGAAAATATGATTTGCCTCAGTTATTTGGGTTGTTCGTCATCATTTACATTTGAATTCATCATACACGAACAATGTGACATGCACAGTGTATCACTATACATGCCACAAGGCCGTGCATATCGATATACACTTGATAATGCTATAGGGACAGGTGAGCACAGGTCAAACCCAAATGAAAAGTCGGGTTCAACTCATGTGCAATATATTTAAAATCTCGACACGAGCATAAGGTCAAAACCGAGTTTTGAAACTGGATTCAACTCAAGTGAAATTTCAAAAATCAACATGAATGGATGCAAAGACCAGTAATGCAACAGTGATATGCACAAATGCATTCAAAGTACAAACCAGTTGCAACATGGTGAACAAGACACAGTGCAGAGCACATGCAAACTGAAACAAGTTCAAATACAACAATGTGTAGCAGAAATTACAAGGAACCAAATAACTCAGCATTGACGTGGATGTACAAAGCTCAAGTTCAATCCCAAAGCAACCAGCAATGCATGCAAGTGCCAACCAGAATGAAGACCACAAGTAAATGAGACAGCAGTGATGCAGTCAACAACTACACAAGCACTTAAACAAAGATGGCCAGAGCCAAAGTTCACAAGTGCAGACCAAATGAAGTGACACTGCAGTTTTTTAACAAGAAAAACAGTGACATACTGCAACAACCAAAGCCAAGACCACAAGTAAATCAACACAGCAACTCAAAGACAACAAGTGTACAACAACTCCAAGCAGTGACAAAAGTGCAGACAGATTTGGAGAAATGACACAGCAAAAATGGAATCAACATGAATATCACAAGTATGAACAGTGCATGCAAGTGCAGACCAACCAGAAATTCAAGGCAACAGAGACCAAGACATGAACAACTCAAAGCAACAGTCAACAGACACACTATGATGAAAAAAAGGGAGTGGACAGTACAAGTTGCAACATGAATGTCACAAGATGTACACAGTTCAACATGACTGAAAGAAGTCGAATGTAACCATACACTTGCAACAGAAGTACACCAGTGACACAGTGATGCAATGCAAGTTCATATGGACAGCAAGCTACATGAAACAAACAGCAAGACAAGTGCATGACAATGGTGAGCAACACAAGTGCATGACAACCAGAGTGCGACTACAAAGAACAATCATGCCAAAAGTATGGTTACAGCATCAAGGCGGTCAAGGCTAAAATCAATCAAGTGACCGACAACAAACATCAGCAAGTTCATATAACAAAAGTGTAGTATAATGATGAAACTCAGAAATAAACATGTTCGAAGTCGAAGAATTTAATGCAGACGCAAACAAAATTCATGTTTAATAAGTCACGTGCCGAAGTCCAGTTGAAATAGAGTTGATGCCAGAGAAACCGGATTCAAAAATCAAAAACGTATCTTTGAAAAAGTCACAAACCAAAAAGAGGAAAGTTTTTTATGCCGTATCGATCAAATAGAACGTTTTATAATCAAAGCCGTGCGCATCAAGTTAGGAAAGTATGAATTAGGAAAGTGCAGAATTCTTATAAATACATCACCCAAATCATCATCGGCAAGTGTGGAGAAAACATATCGAATCAAAATATAAACCCACAATCATCATCGGCAAGATAATCACGACATCGAGTTCGAATATGAGAAATCATAAAAGCAAAAATAGGAAATAACATACCAGAATTTGCAAATCAGATTCGATCGTTTCGAAGCAACCAAGCCCTAATTTCACAAAACGATCAACAGAGGAGCACCTGCGAACGAGAGCAAGAGCAACACAAATCAGAAAATTGATCATTAGAGAAGCCGCGAGCAAGAGCGAGAGCAACACAAAGCAAAGAATCGAATTTGAAGAAAAATCCCTAATTTAAGTAGAAAGAGGATCGGCCATTATTTTCTTCACAAGGCAAAAGAAGAGGAACGGGCAAAAGAATGGGCTGGCCTTGTTTTACAAAAGGGATTTAGTTTATTAGGGTTTATTTTAAAGGGGGTTTTAGTTTTAATTTGTTTTTATGTTTGTTTTAAATTTCCTTTTCGAATCAAGTCTTGGTAAATCACCACCTAGGTTGTAGGTAGTGTCGGATTATCTAGTTAGAATTAGTTCAGTGAGCAGGGTGTGCGAGTTTGAAAAACTCTATAGGTGGGAGCAAGGGTTTGCGAGTTTGCAAAACTCTATAGGCGGGAGCAGGGGTTGCGAGTCTATTAGAGTGTTTGTAAGTGCGAGCAGGGTTTGCGAGTCTGTTAGAGTGTTTGTAAGCGGGAGACTGTTTAATTCTAATAGAAATCTGGGAATGCAGCAGTAAGCAGGGGTTGCCGAAGCTGGGTAAATTTTGTGTGTGATTTACTTTTCAGCATATTTATTTCTGCAGTTTGTTTCTGTGTTTAAATCGGGAAAATTTGCTATAACCTTATTCACCCCCCCTCTAGGGTTAATCTAGATCCTACAAGTGGTATCAGAGCACGGTATTTCTCTTTAACTCTAGAGTCATGAATTCATCAAATAATGCTTTTTCTGAGGGACAATCTATTGTTAGGCCACCCATGTTTAACGGGAATGATTATGCTTATTGGAAAGTTAGGATGGGTATTTATCTTAGTTCTGTTGATTATGATGTTTGGGATATTATTGAAACTGGCTATAAATCTCCCACTATAACTGTTGGTGATACTGAGATTCCTAAACCTAAGGATAGGTGGGATGCTAACGATAAGAAATTAAAAACTACAAATGCTAAAGCCATGAATGCTTTGATCTGTGCTCTTGATAAGAATGAATTTAATAGAATTTCTCATTGTATAACTGCACAGGAAATTTGGCATACCTTGGAGGTGACACATGAAGGAACTTCTCAAGTCAAGGAGTCTCGTCTAGCCTTATTCAGCAATGAATACGAGAACTTTGTGATGGACAAAGGAGAGAGCATAAAGGACATGTTTGGACACTTTTCAACTTTGGTGTACAACGCTACAGCGCTTGGGAAGGTATTCACTGAGGTAGAGCTTCTGAGGAAGGTGCTACGAGTTTTACCAATGAACTTTGAGGCAAAAGTCACGGCAATACAAGAATCGAAAGATCTGAGTAAACTAAGCATGAAGGAGTTGATTGGCAACTTGATGACATATGAGCTTGAGCTAAAAGCAAAAGAGGAACGCAACAACTCCGAACCAAAGAAGAAGACGATTGCCTTAAAGAGCAAAGAAGAGAGCGATGAAGAAGAAGAAGATCCAATTGAAGAGCTTGCAATGGTTGTCAATAATCTTAGAAAATGGTCAAGATTCAAGCCACGCAAGAAGAAAACAAATGGTAATAGGTCAAAAGATTCTGACAATTCCGATAATGAATCGACGTGCTTTAACTGCAACAAGCCTGACCACTTCAAACAACAATGCCCACTTCTCAAAAACAACAAAGGAAAGAAAAAGAAGAAGAAGGCCTTTGCAGCGACTTGGGATGATGAAGAAGGAGAGGAAGTTTCGAATAGTAGCTCAGAGGAGGCTAACTTGTCTCTTGTGGCAAAATC
Organism: Allium cepa; assembly: GCA_030765085.1. Lineage (NCBI taxonomy): Eukaryota > Viridiplantae > Streptophyta > Magnoliopsida > Asparagales > Amaryllidaceae > Allium > Allium cepa. The sequence goes on from CM060930.1 coordinate 150,138,695, forward strand.
AGATTCAGAAGCAAGCTCAGAGGAATCTAGTGAGGGAGGTGACTATTCTTATAATGAACTTGTTGTTATGTGTCTTGATCTTACTAAAGAAGTTGATACTCTTGAATCTAAAATTGAGAAACTGAAATCTGATAGGAGAGTACTTGCTCATGAAAATTTTAGGTTAAAAACTGAACTTGAAAATATTCAAAACCTAGAGTGTAAAAAATGTAAAATTTTAGATTCAGAATTGTCAAGACTTAAGAATAGCACTGAGAATCTTGAAAAAGAAAACTTGAGTCTTAAGGAAATCATTGACACTAGGAAAAAGGATTTTATAAATAGATGCACCTCACTTGTAACTGAAAACACAACACTAAAAACCAAAGTCCAAAATCTTGAGAAAACTTTGAACAATTTTTCAAGAGGAGAAAAACCATTCAACATGTTATTGGGAAATCAAATTTTTGCTAACAACAGAAAAGGACTAGGTTTTGGGAAAACACAAGTTGATGGTAATAGTGTCTTTGATGGATGTGAAATAATTGGACATCGTGTTGAAAATTATAGTCATAGGAACAAGAACACAAAATTTATACAAGTTTGGGTTCCTAAGAATTCTACAAACAAATTTCATGTCTATTGAAACAAGAATGAAAGGACAAAACAAGTTTGGGTTCCAAAGGGATTATTTATTCACAATGCTTCAACCACTAACAATCATGGACCTATAAAAACAAATAGGTCACAAAAATCTTTCAACGTGTAGGTATGGTGGCAGGCTAAGGAACAATAACAGTGTTCTCTGGGTTTTGGCTGTTCAAGAAACACAACGGGCAACAAAGAAAAGTTCCTTAGCCTAGTACAAAGGTGACAGGATCACAATGGGCAATCACGAAAAATTATCGTAAAGGTAAAACAGGTGAAGGTATATTTATTTGATCGATATATTGAATGTGATAATCTGCACCGTATTCTGAATTAAATCAGCCAATAATGTGAGATGATGATTTTTTTCTGACTTGTTCAATATAGTTGGCCAATTATATTTATGCCAAATACACTATTCTTTGAATTACTTCAAACATATATGTTTCGATTAAACATAGTGTTTTGTTGGATGATAATATTTTTTTTCTCGGCTAAATCTATATTCACGGTTTTCTGATTATTTACATGGCTTCAATGCAAATTCAAAGAATGTCATTTAAATTATTGTTAAAATTGAGTTTTTATGCACACTTCATGGTCCGGTCTATCAAATCTAATTAGTGATGTTTTTGAGTGAAAAAGAAATTCAGATGCAGATTACACTGGTAATCTAGTTGATAGAAAAATTACTAGTTGAACGTGATTTTTGAGACATTTAGTAACTGCATCGTTTTTCAAAGAAAATATCTGCATATTTTTCATTTCAAATAAATTTTCAAATAGCAGAAAATTCTCTCACATAACCCCCTCGAGAAAATCATTTTTGACCATATTTTCAGATTAGTCATTTTTATTTGATTTTAAATGACAAATTTTGACTAATCCGACTTCCTACTAATTATCAAAAAGATAAGTAGTGATTGAAAAAAGTGATAAGTGTTGATATTTAACATACATTACTCAAGAGAGTATATTTGCAAATTTTCTATAGGAATTCAAACAAGAGTTATAAAACTTTTTGTTGGGTAAAGATTTCATGGCCATTTCTATATCTATCATATTTCTATCGACCATTGTTTATCAAAACTTAAATATAGTTTGTCGATATGTGGTACTATAATCAGGGATCATTTGTTTTTCATTTCATATTTTTTTTGTAAAAATAAATAAATATCCAAAGTATTCACTCTCATTTAAAAGTCCTCACGGTTATGCATGGGTGAATTACTTGGATTTCTGATTATGTGCTTCTATGCTCATTTAAAAGTCCTTACGGTTATGCATGTATGGAACGCATATCAAAATTAATTGATAAAATAGACAAGTTGATTCTAATCCCATTTAAAAGTCCTCACGGTCATGCGTGGTTAGAAGATACTTGATTTCATTTTTTAAAATTAAATTGGAATACTACTAATCTCATTTAAAAGTCCTAACGGTTATGCATGATTAGTAGATATTCAAATTCCTGATATAAATGTACCACAAGTGGATACAACTATATGATTTTATATGAGAACATCATTTCCATCATTCTAAAAGTGGAATATGCTCCTAACAAGGGTAGTTATGATTTTTGTTTGATTTTTATTGAAGTTTAATATTTATATTTAATTTGAGTTTAATGTTGGATTAATATTGATCAATTTATTTCTATTTTTCTCTAACACTATTATTCTTTTGATGATAACAAAAGGGGGAGAGAAAAGTTAAGATTTTGTCAAATAGAATCAAGCAAAGGTCAAATAATTTTCCATTTGCATCTAGGCTTATTTATATATTTCTATGCATATATGTAGGGGGAGCATCATTAGAAAGGAAGCATTTAACTAGGGGGAGCAATTAGAGTATATCATTGATCAAATACATTTAACGTAGTCAAAATCTTAAATATATGTTTGTTATCATCAAAAGGGGAAGATTGTTGAATATGTGCTTATATGTTTTTGTTTGATGATAATAAACATATATATTCATTTAAATGTATTTGGTAATGTACTATTTTGTTTTTCATAGATTAAATAAATATTTGTTGAATAAAATAAATTACACAGAATTTGAATTCAAACAAACAATTTATTCAAATAAATATTTATTACAATTTTGAATAGTACAAATCAAGCTCTCACTATACATATACAATTTTGTTTACAATTCAGTTTACATTTCATATTTACAGTTGACCTCACTACATATCACTCACACTCGTAGTTTATCTTCAACTTCATTCCAGTTAGAATCCAGCATCTGAGAAATCTGCAAAAATATTCACTAACGCAGTAAAATTGAAAAAGAAATATTTTTGTAATATAAAATGAAATATGATTTTTGAAAATATGATTTGCCTCAGTTATTTGGGTTGTTCGTCATCATTTACATTTGAATTCATCATACACGAACAATGTGACATGCACAGTGTATCACTGTACATGCCACAAGGCCTTGCACATCGATATACACTTGATAATGCTACAGGGACAGTTGAGCACAGGTCAAACCCAAATGAAAAGTCGGGTTCAACTCACGTGCAATATATTTAAAATCTCGACTCGAGCACAAGGTCAAACCCGAGTTTTTAAACTTGATTCAACTCAAGTGAAATTTCAAAAATCAACATGAATGGATGCAAAGACCAGTAATGCAACAGTGATATGCACAGATGCTTTCAAAGTACAAACCAGTTGCAACATGGTGAACAAGACACAGTGCAGAGCACATGCAAACTGAAACAAGTTCAAATACAACAATGTGTAGCAAAAATTACAAGGAACCAAATAACTCAGCATTGAAGTGGATGTACAAAGCTCAAGTTCAATCCCAAAGAAACCAGCAATGCATGCAAGTGCCAACCAGAATGAAGAGCACAAGTAAATGAGACAGCAGTGATGCAGTCAACAACTACACAAGCACTTAAAGAAAGATGGCCAGAGCCAAAGTTCACAAGTGCAGACCAAATGCAGTGACACAGCAGTTTTTTAACAAGAAAAACAGTGACATACTGCAACAACCAAAGCCAAGACCACAAGTAAATCAACACAGCAACTCAAAGACCACAAGTGTACAACAACTCCAAGCAGTGACAAAAGTGCAGACAGATTTGGAGAAATGACACAGCAAAAATGGAATCAACATGAATATCACAAGTATGAATAGTGCATGCAAGTGCAGACCAACTAGAAATTCAAGGCAACAGAGACCAAGCAATGAACAACTCAAAGCAACAGTCAACAGACACACTATGAAGGAAAAAAAGGCAGTGGACAGTACAAGTTGCAACATGAATGTCACAAGATGTACACAGTTCAACATGACTGAAAGAAGTCGAATGTAACCATACACTTGCAACAGAAGTACACCAGTGACACAGTGATGCAATGCAAGTTCATATGGACAGCAAGCTACATGAAACAAACAGCAAGACAAGTGCATGACAATGGTGAGCAACACAAGTGCATGACAACCAGAGTGCGACTACAAAGAACAATCATGCCAAAAGTATGGTTACAGCATCAAGGCGGTCAAGGCTAAAAACAATCAAGTGACCGACAACAAACATCAGCAAGTTCATATAACAAAAGTGCAGTATAATGATGAAACTCAGAAATAAACATGTTCGAAGTCGAAGAATTTAATGCAGACGCAAACAAAATTCATGTTTAATAAGTCAAGTGCCGAAGTCCAGTTGAAATAGAGTTGATGCCAGAGAAACCGGATTCAAAAATCAAAAACGTACCTTTGAAAAAGTCACAAACCAAAAAGAGGAAAGTTTTTTCTGCCGTATCGATCAAATCGAACGTTTCATAATTAAAGCCGTGCGCATCAAGTCAGGAAAGCATGAATTAGGAAAGTGCAGAATTCATATAAATACATCACCCAAATCATCATCGGCAAGTGTGGAGAAAACAAATCGAATCAAAATATAAACCCACAATCATCATCGGCAAGATAACCACGACATCGATTTCGAATACGAGAAATCATAAAAGCACAAATAGGAAATAACATACCAGAATTTACAAATCATATTCGATCGTTTCGAAGCAACCAAGCCCTAATTTCACAAAACGATCAACGGAGGGGCAGCTGCGAACGAGAGCAAGAGCAACACAAATCAGAGAATTGATCATCAGAGAAGCCGCGAGCAAGAGCGAGAGCAACACAAAGCAAAGAATCGAATTTGAAGAAAAAACCCTAATTTCAGTAGAAAGAGGATCGGCCATTATTTTCTTCACAAGAAAAAAGTAGAGGAACGGGCAAAAGAATGGGCCGGCCTTGTTTTACAAAAGGGATTTAGTTTATTATGGTTTATTTTAAAGGGGGTTTTAGTCTTAATTTGTTTTTAAGTTTGTTTTAAATTTGCTTTTCGAATCAAGTCTTGGTAAATCACCACCTAGGTTGTAGGTAATGTCAGATTGTCTAGTTAGAATTAGTTCAGTGAGCAGGGTGTGCGAGTTTGCAAAACTCTATAGGCGGGAGCAAGTGTTTGCGAGTGTGCAAAACTCTATAGGCGGGAGCAGGGGTTGCGAGTCTATTAGAGTGTTTGTAAGTGGGAGTAGGGTTTGCGAGTCTGTTAGAGTGTTTGTAAGGGGGAGACTGTTTAATTCTAATAGAAATCTGGGAATGCAGCAGTAGGCAGGGGTTGCCGAAGCTGGGTAAATTTTGTGTGTGATTTACTTTTCAGCATATTTATTTCTGTAGTTTGTTTCTGTGTTTAAATCGAGAAAATTTGCTATAACCCTATTCACCCTCCCTCTAGGGTTAATCTAGATCCTACAGATCTGAAGTTGTCAAACTCTCTGCCAACTACGAAAACCACTTTAATAACTGTGTACACGGTGGAGATTCCATAATGAAGTAGGAGGGTGGCGACGTCCTAATAAGGTATATACGTGAACCCGACTCCTTTGAGTTGGCGACGTCCTATTAAGGTATATACGTGGACTCCTCTAATCAGACACACTCCTTCGATAATATATTCTGATTTTGTGATTGATTTGGTGGCCACTTTTGATTTTTGATTTTTGGGAGTGTGGCTCGAGGTGGGCGGTAGTGGCTCCTATGTGTTACCACCAGCCCGGATGCGTAATTGGTATATCTACCCTGGCATTTCCTTGTTGTGTCGTGTCACCTATCATCGCATGCTTTACTACGACTTTGATTTGTGTCGTACCTATGGAGTATTTATGGTAGCCTCCCAATCTGGAAGTACGATGGTACTGTATAGACCATTGGCACTATAAAATGCGTTAAGGGGAATATGGGTAACACCTTAACTCTATTTTTAAATATATTATACTTTACTTAAGACATTATTATAATAGCGTATATTACTACATAGTAGATAGTTTAACGTATCTTTAAAGGATGGTTATCCCAAACATGCTTTTAGTGACTTGAATTTCAGTTGATATTTCACTTCAGTTGGATTTATTGATATAAGAATGTTAATCCTGACTCGAGTGTTTTGTGTTTTGCTTTATGATCGGGTCAGACTGAGTGATACAACTTTTGAGACTCACCTTTGGAGTTGGAGCTTCGTTTAGAAATCCAGCTACATCTTTTCAGCTTGCAATTATTCGATTGATTCCAATGATGTATTCTGATCTTGTATTCGACTATTGTATTTGAAACTTCTATTGTATCTTATTTAACTTTGATATATATATATATATATATATATATATATATATAGTAGCTTCATGAACTACTATTCATTTTGTTTTCCCTGCGTATTGTATATTACTCATTGTGATTTATTTATTTACTGTATATGTTGAGTTTTGCCAAATATAAATTAACAATCTGGTATGTTGAGCAATTCAAATTCGACATGTGTGTATGCGAATGGTTGAAAATATCAGGCTGTTACAGCTAGAGTACCTGATAGGTACTTCTATAGTAATATTGATGGGAGCGTGCAATTGAGCTTAGATGGCAATATCGCTGCTTGTTTGGATGTTCTGCAAATAACTCGTGCCACTATCGTTATGGTAATAATCTGAATTTTTTGAAGGTCTTCTCTGACAGTATTTCATGCTGATTTTATGATATAAGCACTGTACAATATAGGATCTGACTTGTGTAGTTTATTTCACTATCCTTGCATTATTTTTTTGCTCATTGGATCCACAACATATCTAGTATTTCATTTGATCATAAGCCAATGTACATGACTAAGCAATGTGGTAACCCATATTTTTTTACTTGTTTATACTGATGGTAATTTATCCATTTTATTTAAGGTAGGAAAATTTCATTCAGCATTCATACAATGCTATTTGCTGTATTATGTGAACATCCTATAATGGGAGACTATATTCTTTCTCAAAATTTGAACTATATGTATATGTCTTCTACAGTAATGTTATCTATTAAATATAAGTAATATTATTCGGTAGAGGTTCTTGCATATGAACCTTTTATCTTTGTGTGTTTAAATGCATAACACGATTAAACCACTGCTATATCAAACTGAGTATATGTTTGATGCTAGTTGACAGATCTTCATGTATGATTAACATCCGAGCTTGACTTCTAAACTAGAGTGAAGAATAGATTTCATATTGGTATTTATTTGTCGTGTTTAAAGGCTGAAGGAGGTAGCGTTAGAGTTGCGAATGATATGGCAACATCAATGGTGCAGAAATTTTAGGATTCTGCTCTTGCTTTAGAGCCACTTAACTAGGAATGTGACACTCGACGGTTCCTATTAAATTTATAATTATATTACAATTATTTAAGTTATTTTCAATGCACGGTTTAGCGTGTGAAGTACACCTAGCTAAACATAGAAACTTTTTGGGGGTGTACTTGAAACCAAATGCTTTCCATGGATACACTTTGAAGTGCACCTAGCCATCTTTATCTATGCTAAATCCACTTGCATATGAATTTCACATTAGCTAAGGTTTTTTATCAAAAAAATAGAAAACTATTGCTGCAATATATGCACAGCGTGAGAAAAATTAAAAGTAAGGGTCATGCTGCTTGTAAGGCAGCAGAAGGCAGCAACTACAGGGTAATAGCAGCTCCTTAAAAAATCGCCGACTTGACTTCAGTTTTAATTTCATAAGCTAGGCCTATATGTATTGTAAATACTTGTAAGAGTAATTGACCGTACACATGAAAACAATTGAAATATGAGTCTATACATTTTCAATCCACATTTTTTTGAATTACATTTGTATATTTGGGCAAAATGGGTAATATCATAGTTGTTGCAAAGAGTTTTAAAGCTTCATTTTGCCTATTGATTCATTTAAATCATTGAACAGGTGTATGTGTAATGTTGTGTGTGCTTGTGCAAGTTTGGGTGTGTGCATATTTGGTGCAAGTGTGTATGTGCACTTGTATTATTAAGGAAAAGCAAATGTGGGATGTTGTAATGCAACATTCAACAAGACATTATCTTCATCCATCCAAGAAAATTTTGATTTTTAAAATATTTATGTAAATCTTCATCCATCTAATAATAGAAAATACTACCAATAACCTATAATTTTCATCGTGGTTTTATATAAATATTTTCAATTTGTTTTGAATTTTTAGGAAGTACTACCAATGACCGAAAACATGCATGAAGAATGGTTTTGAGAAGTTCAAGTTCTTAGTGATGCATTTGGTACTTGTAGATGTTAACTTTGAAATATGTTGTCTTTTGTTATCATGAATATGTACCGAATTTGGTAACTCGTATATTGAACTTATTTCTTGTTAATTGATACTTTTTTTGTTATCATGAATATGCGTTACATTTGCTGATTATTGTATTTTTTCGTTCATACATTGTTCAAATTATTATCCATTTAAAGAAGATTCATTTTGGTTGTTATTATTAAAATGTAATAGTGGGGTGCATCAAATATATAGTAAAATAAAGCACAGCTCCTAAAAAGCGTTAGAACTACATGACATAAGTGCTATAAAAAGATAACACAATATATGAGGTTACTTTCAAATGAAAATAGCAAATAGGCGTTATTGTATCCACACATTTTATAGCGGTATATACATGATGTAAATGGATGTAGAATATACTATAAACATGTTAATATATAGCGCGAAATAGGCGCTATAGAATAACTATTTTATAGTGGTTTTTTTTGTTGTAAATGTGAATTTTTTTTATAACATGTCGATATACAGCGTTTATCAAACCACTATAGTTGTATTTAATAGCGGCTATATGCTGCTATAAAAGACTATTTTTCTTGTAGTGTAACTTGCTTAATTTCTGGAAAATACTAATTCTCTTTTATTATGGAAAAACTTAATATGATCTTTTAGAGCATCCAGACTTTCCCTTCGATTTGTTCCGCTCCTCTTCTAAGTAACGGTCAAGTAAGTTCAGGACACGCTCCATTCCTAACCTTGGTTACACACCTTGTTTTATCGTTTAGCTCTCATAGGCGGGACAAATGTACTAGTCATTTCTGCATACTCAATTATTGATTAAATCATCTTAAAGTTTCTTTATTATTCTTTTAAAAACATTTCTAAATGATTCGGGAAAGAATTGCCAAGTTTAGAATCATATTTTCAAAGTTATAGAAAACTGCTACAATAGCGTTGCAATTGATGTTTTAAAGCTATGTCGACCAAATTGACTTTTCTATCATTTAAATTCCATTTTTCCAACTTAAATCACTTTGAAAATATTTTGAACGATTTTTAGAGATTTTTCCAAATTTAAAAATATTAAAAATATCAAGTTCTAACTTTGGTTACTTTCCCGCAAAAGCGCGATTTTTACGAAAATTTGTTTTGGACATATTTCAAATATACAAGATGAAATCTTGATTTTCTTTCTTCACTTAAAAACAATGGATATAATAGTCCGTATATTTCTTATTTTGAAGAAATGCAAGCTATATTTCATTCTGTACATCCATTTAAACTTTCCGGCGTGAAATCACAAATTGCCGTTGCGGAACGAGCCTAGTTTTAACTTGATTTTCAAAAGCTAAAATAAATTCTTCAGATTGAACTTAATTGCTTATATAAACATTATAACTCATTTTTAATCAATATTTTCACTTATAAAAGTATTTACAGTATATTTTCACTATTCTCATATTATAATATTATTATATTTCTAATATTTGTAAATTAAATTTTTTAAAACCAATTTCTATTCTATTTCAATTTCAATCTTAAATTAAACTCAATTTCAAATTCAATTCCAAATCCATTTTCAATTTCAATTTCATTATTTATCTCAATTTTTATTTCAAAATCAATTTCGCTTATAATTTCAAATTCGATTACAAATCCAATTTCGATGTCGATTTCAAATTCAAACATACTTCAATTTATATTTTGATTTCATTTTTAATTTCCAATTGGATTCCAATATTCAAAAAGTGGCTTAATAATTCCAGCACATATCATATTAATAAAATTGGTTATATTTAACAAAGGGGATTACAAATCACAAATGAGCATAATCACTTTCAATATTCATCAATAACATAACATACATTCTCATAGCATAGTGATTATAAATAAGTAAGTATATGTTCATAACTTAACTATTCAACCAACATATTCAAACATTCATTTCAGCCAAACGTCCATATTATCAAACGTTGATAATTAAGATAACATATAAACGTGATAATCATGATTATTATATCATAACAAAACATGATTTAAAAAGCAGTGAGAATTTCTCACCATCGTTTCCACTCCGTCAAACTTTTCTACGGACTACTGTGTTCCTTCTTTTTTAATTCAGTCCTCGCTTTTGGAATGTTGGACTCTCTTTTCTCTCCTTTTGTTTCTTTTCTTTTTCTATTTAAATGGTCGTGGGTATATGGAGGGGGTGTAGGCTTGGGGAGGCTTGTAGGTCACGGATGGGAGGTTTCTAGGCGGGTAGGTGGTGGGGAAGGTGGGTACGTCTTGGGAAAGGAGTGTTAGGGTGTATAAGGTGGTTTATATGGAGGGTGTGGGGGTATAGGAGGTGGGTATGGTGATTAGGAGCTCAGAGGAGGTGATGGTCGAGAGTGTGGAGGAGAGTGGGGTGGTTAGGAGGCTCGTGTAAGGGTGTTTAAGGCTTGGCCATGGCTTTAGGGAGGTAGGTAGGTGGTAGGCCGAGGGGTGGAGGTGATAGGAGGGGGTGCGGCTTGTAGAGGTGGGGTTTGGGTGGTGTAAGGATGTGGTGATGCTTGATGAAGATGGTGGAAGAGAAATGGAGGAAGAAATTAAGGTAATGAAGAAAATGATTTATGAAAAATGAAGTGAATGTTCTAGGCTATTTATACTTGAGCTTTGGATGGAAAACGACTTAAATGCCCTTGGCTACTTTTTTGACTTTATTTAAGCATGATGTGAAGTGCATTAATGGTGGAAAGGATGTTAAGATGTGATTTGTACTTAAGTAATGATGTTTGCCTCTTTTTCTTAATCTCTAAATGTTTAAATATTATTTGGCTTAGTTTCCATGCATAAAGAGACTTGCATTGATGATGATAAGATTCTTGGATTTGAAGTAGTAATGATGTTGTACCTTTTTATTAATTAGAAAATGCATAAAATCCTTTTTGTTCTTTTTCCATATATGATAAGACTTGAGTATTAATGGTTAGAAGATATGTAAGGATTTTTTAGTAATGATTATGTTTAGAAATCTTATTTAATATCATACTTTTGAATTATTTGTTTACTTTTACTTTTCAAAGTGAATAAGCATTTACATGAAAATGTAAAGTGTGCATATTTTGTAGAGATGAAATATACATGTTATAAAGTGCATTTGTTCATACAACGTTGCGACGACTTGTTTTAGTTGAAAACAACATTGTTATTGAAAAATTTTATAGTCAAAATTTAACTTTTTTGTTTAACTATTCATTGATGTAAACCAACATAGAAATTTAACTTCCTAATAAAATTAAAACAAATATGTTTAGGTTAAAAATCCATATCATCAGAATTAATATCAATTTATTAAGTTACGGTGTTGCGTTGGCAAAATGTGACAAAATTAGAATATTTTTGTAAAACGATTATAAATATATTTTTCAAACCTATATTATACTTATATTATCTTTATTAAGTGATTTCGATATAGTTAGACTTTTCAAATAAATATTTAAAAGAAATTAAATATCTCATTTTCAAAATAGTAAAATTACGGGTCGTTACACTTCAAACATAAAAGAAGGTAATTTGAAAGGAAATACTTATCCAAAAAGGTAAACTAATTTTTTTCTCCTTTGCGTTGAAAATTCCATGTTCCACCACACCTTGATGAAGTGGTTGCATCTAAATAACTAGAATAAGCTCAATTGGGCCACGTAATATTGGCCAAGGTCTGTCTATTAGTTCAATCGACTGTTTTTAATCTTTGACTATGCTATACAAGTTTTACTTAACACAAAGTCATTTATATTTCTCCAGAATTAGGTACAAACCATAAAGAAGAAACTTCATACACCATTTGATAATATTTAAATGACTGTTTTAATTGATTTAGTAAAATACTGTATTTGATAATGGTGGAGGCTGGTTTTCTTATGTTCATATGGAGGCGCAATAGTAGCCATTATTTGAACAAGGTTGTTTTCTCTTTGTTGTTGTTCAATAATTTGTTTTTATAACATGGCCGGTATCTTTTACGTAGCTACATATATTTCCAAGTTTTCAAGGATGTCTACTATGGTTAAAGTTCATTTAAAGTTCATTCGTAATATCTTATTTAGTCGTACTACATTGATGACCTTATGTTGGTGGTTGAGGTGCTATTAATGTTAAGATACCACTTCTATTTTTACTATCATCAATCCAGCAATGGTTGGATAATACGCTATTACAAGTGCTTATGATCATTGGAGATAGGATTTTTATGCATCGTTGAATTCAATGTAACAACGTTTATAAATGTAACAAACTACGAAATTTCCGATGGGCATATGAAATTTATTATTTTGCTACGATTTCGTAACGGGTATAACTATTATAATTTACGTGGGAAAAATTCCATAAGCATCATGTTGATATTCTATTTCTATTACAAAAGAGATTTATAATAAATATAACCGTCACAAAATCCAAATTTTGGTGCGATGCTAATTTCTCGGTATCAAGTTACATTAGAAAATTGACGTCATATATGCGTCACTAAATAAATTGACGTCGAAAAAGTACTCTTAGAGGCAATTTTATAATTTTTTATATATATTTAATTTAGTGGCTATTCTTCTTCATAATAAAGATATTTGATGTCTAATATATATTATGTTATATAGTGATATAATTAATTAAGTAATTTAAAGTATATTAATTAGAAAACCCTTTAAATTTTTTATGTGGTGGTAGTTACTAATAGTGAGAAAATTACCACATTGTACAATAACATAAAGTTTTAAATATAACTATTCATGATGTTTCAAGAAAGTATATCGATACATCCATTGAGACAAGAGTATGTAGTGTTTTTCAAATCTTGGACAGTGTATTACTAATGGTTATTGGGGCATCATGGGCTTGCGTACCGATGTTTATTGATAATTGCGAGTGTTTCCTGTTGGTTGATAACAACTATGTCAAAGAGGAAACTTCGAGTGACGATATTACAAAGTTTTCTCAACTTAAGAATCAAAAGATTTCTATGTTTTCCCTTAGGGTTCAAAACATAAAGTCTAATGGGAGTCTTGTTAGAAAAATGAAATAATAAAATTTAACATTTTTAGTATTATAAGAATTAGGTACAAACATAAAGTCTAATTGGTTGGATATTCTTTGTAATTTAAATTGAAAATTTTCTTTTGTGCAAAACAACTACTAATTAAAACCATTTTACAAAGCTATTTTCTTTTAATTTTCTTATGCAAACTTGTTTATTCTATTTTATATACAAAACTATTTTACAAACTCTTTTTTTTACAAACTATTTTATTTACATACTATTTTATTAACAAACTATTTTTCAAACTTTTTACATACAAACTATTTTACAAACTATTATATATATACAAAAACTATTCTAAATCAATTTATAAAGGAATGATGTTCAATCTTATATGGCTCTTCGTACAGCGAAATTGATTTGGGAAAATTTGATTCTTATATAAGATGGACTTTATATAAGTGTATGGTTATTTGGAAGACTATTGATTTTGGAGGGTATTCGATTTGAAGAGTTAAATCTTATATACAACGGAATTTATATAAGAATGATTTGATATATTTTAGACTATTGACTTTGGGAAGTACTCTATCTGAAAATGAAATCTTATATATAATGGAATCTATATTATTGTGATAGTTGAAGTTATAAGTTCGAAAGAGTACTATATATGGTATGTTATTATTATGAAGTAAAAGGAATGGGGAAGTACCCTCCACGAAAAAGTGTCATATAATATGCTTTGACCCAGATAGATTTGGGGAATCCAGAAATGGATTCTAACCATAAACCCTAATATACTTGGGTAATTTCAGAAATGAATTCAAACCGATATGATTGCCCGGACTTAAACTCATGAGTTCCTCAATTTTTTTTCAAGGTAGATGGTTCTTTAGTTTACCCAATGGTGGCACTTTCGATCGAGGGATCTGTTGTTTATGGATCTTCCAGGAAGGAAGTGCATCTATTGCGTAAATCGTTGAATTAGCAGTTATCAATGCAACAGGGGTCGATGGTCCCTTGCTTACGAAATGACTATGATATTTTTCTGGAATCCAAAAGGTGGAAGGATCTTCTGGAATGTTTCGTGTCCACCGCGTAAACATTGGATCAGCAGCGGGCCACTGCTATTGTAACATCATCATTTGATATCAGATTTTGTGTGGTACTTATCATACCCGTTTTTAAGTATTTTAACTAGGTGTTGAAACAGATCTACTAAGCACTTGGAGATTTCTAGTCTTACGCATGATCAACGTATGACCAGAGTCTGCAAGAAAGAGGATAAACCTGTTAAAAATCGAGTTATAAAAGTATTTTGATAAAGTGTTATATAAAAGATATTTTGGTCATTTTTTCCATTTCTAAATACTTTAAAATGTTTAAAATATTGTTTATTTATGTGCAACATGGTTTAGTAGTAAATTATTAGTGTTGTAAATTTTGTGAGAAGTTATTAATTAAAAAACATATTTACAGTTAATAATTATTTATTTATTAATGATGTTTAAAAGTATTTTGAGATTTAAAACTAATAAAATTTATAATAATGGATTTAAGGTTTTCAATAACTTCTTTTTAAATATAAGTAATGATGTAAATAACTGTTTTCACATAGTTTACATATATTTATAAATATGTTATTTAAAAAAAATTATGTGGTATTTATACATGAAGCAAGAAATTTTACAGATGAATTTTTGTAGTAAAGTATTAAAGATTTGCAATTGAAGTTTTCAAATGAATATTTGAAGTAAAATTTATATAATTTTCTTTTAATCAATAATTTAAAAATATTATATAAATGAAAAAAATGATTTGCGAAGTTTTATTTATAGTAACATACTTGACCATTAAATTTGAATCTCTATTTTGGAAGTATGGTTTCAAATATTAACCTAATTTCAAGCACGAACAATAAATTTATAAGTTTATTCACTATTTGAATTTTTGTATTAAACCATAATAAATGTTTTTCCATGATTTGAATATTCATTTTAAACAAGTGTGTAAAATTAATTATGAAGATATGAAATTTTATATTTTGATTCGGATATTTAATGTAAGATTTGAGTATACTACTAGTTTCAGTTTAATAATTTAGTATTACACTTATTTCGATGACCCGGAATTTTGGGCAATATCAATTTAATAATATTTATTAATAATTAAATTGAATTGATAATTTTCCTTTATAATTTTAATTCAATTTGGTAAATTAAATCTTTTTAAAGACTAACAGATATTTAATCTGGTAATATTTATTTATATCTTTTCTAACAATTTAAAATTTGTCAGATTTATCTTTCAAAGCTAATAAAAGTATACTCTGTTTATATTGTATATTTTGGTATATATATTGTGAATAGAAAGTTTTTAATTTAATAAAAGATGTATTTTCAAATTGTAATATATATTGATGTATATGTTATGATTTAAAGTTGTTTTGAAAGTTAATATAATAATTCTCAAACTAATGTCAAAAATATTTTCTATTTAAAATATATATGTATATTTGTATATATTGAAGTTTGGTTTGAATTTAATTAAAGTGTTTGAAATTTTAATATATATATATAAATTGTAATTTGGAAGGTTTAATTGAATATAATATTTTTCAAAGGTATTTGGAATTTTAATTTATATTTCTTAAACAATCAAGATAATTATTTTGGATTCAAGAATATATATGTGTATAAGATTTTATTTGAATATAATTTGTTCTTTTAAAAGTAATTTATATATATATATTAAGGTATGCATTTATTAATTAGAAAAATTTAATTTAAAAAGCATTTAAAACCATTTTTATAATTTAATTAAAATGCTTAGGACATGTGTAAATACATTAACACATGTTAGGAACATGTGTAGGGCAATTAATTGATATTAAGGACAAATGTAAGTTTTCTTAACAAGTGTCAATGTTTTAATTTATTTTCTTTTATATTTTAAATAAATCATAACTAAATTTATAAAACATACATTTCCTCCTTTCTCATTCTTTTTCTCATCTGTAACAAAAAGAATTTCAAGCTAATTCACCAACAAAATTTCCAAATCCAGTAAACAAATTTTACAAAATCAAAAGCTAAAGCCAAGATTCACCTCTGTTTAAAATTTAAATCTCCTCAAGTAAAAGCCTGTAAAAAGTTTATCAAGCAAGAAAACCTGGAAAGCAAATTCAACTCTGAAATCAAACACTGATTCAAATGCAACCTATAAGAATTTTAAATGTAAACAGCAAAGTTTATCAAGCTTCAACCTGCATCAATCAAAGTTTTTTAGGCATGCAAGTTTCCAGATCAGCAACATCAAATAGTTCCAGTATTTATATCAAAAGCATTTTTTTTCCAAGGTCATATTTATAGCCTCTGTTCTCTGCATATTGAGGTGAGTAAACATTAAACTTAAAAACAGCTTTTATCTGTGACTTTGCTTAAATGTTGTGATGGATTTTTGTAGAAACATGGCTTGCATATGTTTATGAATATGTATGCATGTATGAGTATATGATGTGTCTGTATATAAACTGTTTGAATGTCTCTGTTGCATCATAGTTTTAAATCCCACCAAAATAAATTTAAATACACTTTATACATTCAGTTTTAGTTCTTGATCTCTAAATAGAAAATGATTATGATTGTGTAATATAAATATTAAAAATAGTTTTAAGAACTTTTATTGGGTAAATTTTTTAGAATATATAAATTTACAAAGATAGCTTAAAGTGGTCAGAAATCAATCATCATAATTTCTGAATTTGGTTATATAAATAGAACATATTGTGAAACAATGAATTTTAATGTGAAAATCATAATTTTTAATATAGTAATTGGGAAGATAATCGAGTTTGTTCAAAATTGGGATGATCGTCGAATTCCGGTGATCGTCGATGATTGGAGGGTCAGAGTTTGGGCTGGAGGTCGTCTGAGACATGGAGGTCTCAGAAATAATACTGGAAGTATTTTTCATTGGTCGAGGTGAGCTGGATTTGGCGAACTAGGGTTTAACGTCCTGGTATTTGTCGTTGACTTTCAGGGGGGTTTTCGACATCATGACTTGATCGGAGTCGATCGCGTGGCTTGTTGGAGGAGCTGGAGGTCGAAACGAAGGTGCGGTGTGGATGGTGAGGCTTCTCGAGGTCTGAGGCGTCGGAACAGTGAAGATTTCTGGCCATGGTGGTTTCAGTTTTTGGTCGAGAGTGCTTCGTTTCGATTCGTATGGATTTTGTCAGATCTGGGTTCTCATGTGGGTTAGCACGGGTTCGTATGGTTTGTTGACGGTTGTCACAACGATCATTGATCATCGATCATCGAAGTGATGGTGTATATGCACCGCGTGCACGTTGTTCTGGGGACGATGGAGTTTGGGGAAGACGAGTTCGACTCGGGTTGTTCTCGTGTATTTTTGGGGTGCGACTCGGAGCAAGTAGTGCGGATTGTATTCTCGAGTTTGACTTGAGCTTTTAGCGGAATTTACTCGGGTTTGGCCGAATGAACTTCTGTTTCAAATTTAAAGCAAAATTGTGTAAAAGAAAATTTGTTACAAATTTAAAAGCTAGTTCTTTCTAAGTAAATGTTAATCGAACTTTTAAGAGTGATTAATTGAATATATTTTTCAAATTTAAAATGTTTAAGATAGTTGATTTATAAGGCAATTAACTAAATTAATTTTGAGTTTTAATTCAAAGGTGTTTTCAATTTAAAATATTAGATCATGATTAAGAAAACTCAAATGAGTTTGAAATATGAATGTTTTATGTTAAAGTTATATCCAAAGAAATTATAAAGGAATGTTTTAATTGATTTTAAATTTTATTTAAATGAATAAGTTTAAAGGATATGAAATTAAGTTTTCAAAGATGAATATTTTTTTAATTTAATTAAACATGTTTAAAAAGGATTTTCAATGAGTTTAAGTGTATTAAAAATTAGGGGTTTAAATTGTTTTGTTTAAAAGTTAAATTTTATTCAAACTTAGAATTATTTCTAAATTGTTTAAATGACGTTTAATGATAGAAATTAATATGTAATTTAAATGAATAGTCTATCTTTAAAGGTTGAATTTAATTAAGGATAATAAATAAATAAATTAAATTAAAGCTTAATTACTATTTGTAATTAAGGATAATTACTTAATGAAGTAATTAGTGGATGGTTAATGAATTAATGAGGAAGTAAGTGATTTACTAATTGGATAATTAATTAATGTAATTATTTTAGGTAAATTAATTAGTCTAATTAATTTAAGATAATCACTTAACAATTAATTTAGTATAATTACTTGTGAAGTAATTAATGGATAATCACTGAATGTAATTAAGAAAAGAGAAATTACTTATGGAAGCAATTGAGTTGAAGTGATTAAGAGTTAATCACTTTATGTTATTAATTAAAGGATTAATATTAATTGATTTGAAAGTTAATTAATTAAAGAGTAATTAATTAATTAAAGGATTAAGGTTAATTAATGATGTGATAATTACTTGTTAAGGTAATTAATTTAGAGAGTAATTAACTAATGAAAGTAACTAGAGGATAATTACTTAATGGAAGTAATTAAGGGTTAATTACTTAGTTAATTTGGTTAATTAATTAATGTGATTAATTAATTAATTAATGTGATTAATTTAAGATTAATTATTAAATTTAATTAATTAAAACATGATTAATTTATTAAGTATTATTAATTAATTAATTAATAATTACTTAATGAAGTAATTAAAGATTAATTAATTAATGTAATTAATCAAAGGATTAATATAATTAATTAAGGAGTTAATTAATCAGGTAAGTAATTACAGGGTGGTTAATTACTGTTTAAGATTAATTATGACAAATTAATTAAGTTGGTTAATTAAAGATTAATTATTTAATTAATTAAAAGGTTAATTAATTAATAAAGTAATTAGAGGATCATTAATTAATATAATTAATGGAATTAATCAAGGTGATTAATGAAAATAACTAGTTAAAGTATGATCAATTAATTATAATTAATTGAGGATCAAGTGAAATTAATTAATTAATAAATTAATGGAAGCAAATCGAGGATCATTAATTAATGTAATTAATGATAGTAATTAAGGTTAATTACCGTATATGGTTAAGGATAATTAATTTGTGAAATTAATTAAAGATTAATTACTTAATGTAATTAAAGGTTAATTAATCAAGGAGGATTAATTAAGGTAGATCATTAAGAGATGATTAATTAATTAATTGGTAATTAATCAATGATAAGTAAGCAGGATTGAAGTAATCCAAGTGATTAAAGGTTAGTAATTAATTTAATTAAAGGTTACTTAAGTTAATTAAGAGAGAATCAAACAGCTTATGGATGATGGATTGATATTGGATGATTGAATAATATTAGATAATTTGGATATGATATCTCTGATATGTGATATGTGATACGTGATATGTGATATGTGCTGCTTCATGATGTGAGATGTTTGGTTGATTTAGATAATATGGATTATCTATATGTGATATTGTGAATCATCTATCTGTATATGTTATTCTGAATATAAGTTAAAACCCCTAAACAACTTGGACATTAAAATGGAATTTTGGATTCGGTGAGACCGGGATCGGGTTTCCATATTTGGATATCCGAAAACCACATCAATCCAAATTAAATGTTAGGTTGTGAATCCAAGTGAAGACTCGAGGTGTAAGAACTATTCATCGTTAAAAACTTTGAGTGTGATTCCAATATGAGTTAATGGGAATAGTACTTTCAGATTCGAGATGGTGATTCAGAGTACAAGGGTTATGGCCGTTAACTCTGAGGGTGATTCCAAAATGCGTGTAACGAGATAGTGCCTTCGGTTTCGCTCTAACCCGGAATGAACTTGTATGGATCGAATGCTTTCAGAACATCGTCAGGTGGACGATGAGCATTCTAAGATAGATGTTCTATAAAGGTAATCGCAGCCTCAAGCCTCATCAACTGGGAATGGCTAAAACAGGGGAGGTGCAACAAGGTTAAGTGAGTAGCACCCAAGTAGGACGAGATTTACCCCTGTCTAGAGGTCCCTTTTTATTTCGGCTTAGTGTGTGGTTGGTCGCGCCAACCACGGGGTGGTCTTGTTCGGGACTATCCAGTAAGGGATGGTTCCGGCCCTGTGTTGCAGGGGATTTAGGGTGGATCCTCGGTACGGTGATATAGGCCCCGTACAGTGACGGGCGGTACTCCAGTAGCTCTACCGTTGATGGAAAACCATTCTTTCTACGTGCCCTTACGGTTTTGATTGTCTTACCCACTTTTGTGGCTAGTAGCTGGAATTTAATCATGTAATAATTTCTGCTATTTCTTATTTACTTGAAAACCCTAGACACTATTATAATATCACTGGATTTCTTATCAAATGTTTTGGTTGACGTAAGGCAAAAACTTTTCCATGTTTATGTGTGGGAAGTCTTACGTGATACCTTTCTTTCAAAGGATTTTTAAAGTTAAGCAACATTAAACCGTTTACTCACACCAGACCCATGTCTGACCCAAGTGTTTATTTTTTGTTTTATTAAACTCTTGGGTACTCATATTATGTATGAGTAGTAGAGGGATTCAGGATAGTTTTGACGAATTCTGGAGGAGATTTGGAGCAGGAGGCTTCAGCGTGTAGAGATATAGTGGTTGCGCCATGCTAGTGATTGTGTTTGTATCTCTGTGATATCTTGAGTTGTATAATTAGACAGAAGTTTACAACTGTCTAATATGAGTTGTATAGGTTGTGTAACTCTGATGTATATGATACTATGTAATATTTATGTGATATATTATATTTCATTCGTTCCGCTGTGGGAATCTATTGTTGTTGAGTTTCTTCTTTTCTATCTTTTCTTCTTCTATCCCTTTCTTTCTTAATTCATGATGCGTCTTTCTGGTATATGACAGACGGGTTGTGACAGTTGGTATCTGAGCGCTAGGTTAAGTGAATACTTAGGCTTTGGAGTGATTTCTATCTTTCTTGAGAGAGCGTACATGTGTGTGTGTATATATATGTATATGTATATATTTATATATCTACCTGATTTGTTGGGTTACCTATCCGGGTTTTCCAACATAAGTTCTAGAGCTAGATGGGGCAGTGGTGTGTGTAACACGACTACCACTAATGGAAGAGGTCCATATGTTTGAGGCTGGAAGTGTATTTGTCGAGACTGTAGACCTAATACTGTCGCGAGTGAGCTTTGCATCATGGAGTAAGGATCTCTCTGATCTCCGAAGGAAATCTTTTTAAAAAGATTCGGAGCCCATCTTTGAAGTGTAAGTTTGTTGTGCTCGGGTGAGCGGATTTTCGGGAGTTCGGATCTATCGGAGGTGTAGAGGCAAGTGGTGGTATCTTGGCAGCTGCGTGGTGAGATGTTGCACTTATGGATGTTCCCTAAGGTGATGTCTTCGGATATCAGGTAAGGGAGTTTTATCTGTTTTGGAGGTTGAGACTAAGGTCTGTAAGTTACTTCACTTCGGCATGGTCTCATTGTCACCCCTTAAGGAGAGCGAGATGTTGATACTTGGTTTGGAGTTCAAGTTTCTTGAGAGGTTGTTTACCCATTTCAAGGACTCTTGTTTGCAGTTAGTTGATGGCTTTTGCGGTTCGAGCAGCCTATGGATAAAGATGTCTTTGGTTAGCCGTGGTAGCAGTGTAGCTCGGAGTGTTTGGTGTGCCGACAAGAAGGTCTCTTGACCTAGCAGTGTCCTAGAGGTGGAGCTTGGAAGCAGCAGTGTGGTCCGTTCTTCCGATAATTCAGAAACTTTTGTGATTCTTTTATCAGCACTCCAGGCAGATGGTGAAGACTTTCTGGAAGGGTTAACCTTGTTTGGAAAAGCTTAAGGCTATTCTAATTGGTAAAGAGAGAACAGTTTCTTTAGAATCCAAACTAGGTAGGATCGCAAAAGTGACTTGCGACTAGTTAGGAGATCATCTTGGGTAATATTTTGTTTGAGATTGAGACTTCTCATGAGGAAATAAGAGTTATTGAAGTGGTCAGAGATTCTTCGGATATCATTGAGGAAGTCAGAAGTTTGTCTGCATCTAAAGTTTGAGTTCCGTAACGACTTTGTTCTAGAAGCGATATCGGTGGTTAGCCTGGTAGTAGGATGGTTCTTAGAGAGAGAAAAGTTGGTGTAGTAGCTCATAAATTTTTGGAAAATGGATTGGTCAGATCTAGTTTTCAAGTTTGGATTCTGCTATAAGGTTGTGTGACCGAGTCAGATGGGTCACTAAGATTTTGTGAATTTGATGAATCATGTTTCGGGGATATATTGGATAAGTTTGTGCTCGTGTTCATCAAAAGCATTCTCATCTATTCCAGAATCAGAGTTGTGCAGCGGAAGCGAGGTAGGAGCTGTGCGAGGAAGGAAGCAAGTTCAGTCTGCTATTACTTGAGAAGTAGAGCTTATGTTTTGGATATCGGCGGATCTTGGAAGAGCTTTTTGTTTAGTCGGATCCAGAAATTGGTTTGTTCTTGGTCTAGTTTGTTTAGAGAAGAATCCGCATAGGTTGACCTGATCAGGATGAGGTAGACCAGGATTGTCTGTTGAGTTATGCAGATATGAGACAAGGAGTTGGAGTTCAGAATTGGAGGTTGGAAATTGTTTAAGTTTTCTCTGATTAAAGAGCTATAAGATTTGGTAAGATTGGAAGGCTAGCTCCGAGGTATTTTGGGATTTCTTATATGTGTTCTTGATAGGATAAGTTCTTTTGTCTATAGGATTTTTTCCAGTTTGGATGACCGGGATTCATTGTATTTCACGTATCTCTGAGGGAGTACGTGTATGATCTATCTCTGGTTGTGGATTCAGCAGTTCAGAAGGATTTGAAAGTTGAGCTAGACTTGGATATGATATGATATCTTGTTCAGATTATTAGGTCCAGAGGAGAGGAAGCTCTGGATTATAGTGGTGTAGTTAGTTTAGCTTCTATAGAACGAGTCTCCCAGTAATTTATACTTGGGAAACTCTAGATAGTGTTAGTAAGATCTATCCTGATTTATGTTAGGATAATTAGTTAGTTTGTTTATTTGATTGGTTGCTATGGTTGTTAGTAACTGGATGATAGGTATGTTTTGCTGTTTGAAATTGAAATCTTTGCTGGGTTATTAAATTATCTTTGCTTTTAAATTTCGCGGATGAAATTCTTTTAAAGGGGGAGGAATGTAATAACCTGGAATTTTGGGCAATATCAATTTAATAATCTTTATTAATAATTAATTTGAATTGATAATTTTCCTTTATAATTTAATTTAATTTTTTAAATTAAATCTTTTTAAAGACTAATAGATATTTAATCTGGAAATATTTATTTCTATCTTTTCTAACAATTTAAAATTTGTAAGATTTATCTTTTAAAACTAATAAAAATATACTCTATTTATAATGTATATTTTGTTATATATATTGTGAATAGAAAGTTTTTAATTTAATAAAAGATGCATTTTCAAATTGTAATATATATTTATGTATATGTTATGATTTGATGTTGTTTTGAAAGTTAATATAATAATTTTCAAACTAATGTCAAAAATATTTTCTATTTAAAATATATATGTATATTTGTATATATTTAAGTTTGTTTGAATTTAAATAAAATGTTTCAAATTTTAATATACGTATAAATTGTAATTTGGAAGATTTGATTGAATATAATATTTTTCAAAGGTATTTGGAATTTTAATATATATTTCTTAAACAATTAAGATAATTATTTTGGATTTTAGAATATATGTATAAGATTTTATTTGAATATAATTTGTTCTTTAAAATTAATTTATATATACATATTAAGATATGCATTTATTAATTAGAAAATTTTAATTTAAAAATATTTTAAAACCATTTTTATAATTTAATTAAAATGCTTAGGACATGTGTAAATACATTAACACATGTTAGGAACATGTGTAGGGTAATTAGTTGATATTAAGGACAAATGTAAGTTTGCTTAACAAGTGTCAATGTTTTAATTTATTTTCTTTTATATTATAAATAAATCATAACTAAATTTATAAAACATACATTTCCTCCTTTCTCATTCTTTTTCTCAGCTGTAACAAAAAGAATTTTAAGCTAATTCACCAACAAAATTTCCAAATCCAGTAAACATGTTTTTCAAAATCAAAAGCTAAAACCAAGATTCAACTCTGTTTAAAATTTAAATCCCCTCAAGTAAAAGCCTGTAATAAGTTTATCAAGCAAGAAAACCTGGAAAGCAAATTCAACTCTGAAATCAAACACTGATTCAAATGCAACCTGCAAGAATTTTAAATGCAAATAGCAAAGTTTATCGAGCTTCAACCAGCATCAATCAAAGTTTTTTAGGCATGCAAGTTTCCAGATCAGCAACATCAAATAGTTCCAGTATTTAGATCAAAAGCATTTTTTTCCAGGGTCAGATTTATAGCCTCTATTCTCTGCATATTGAGGTGAGTAAACATTAAAATTAAAAACAGTTTTTATATGTAACTTTGCTTAAATGTTGTGATGGATTTTTGTAGAAACATGGCTTACATATGTTTATGAATATGTATGCATATATGAGTATATGATGTGTCTTTATATACACTGTTTGAATGTCTCTGTTGCATCACAGGTTTAAATCCCACCAAAATAAATTTAAATACACTTTATACATTCAGTTTTAGTTCTTGATCTCTAAATAGAAAATGATTATGATTGTGTAATATAAATTTTAAAAATAGTTTTTTGAACTTTTATTGGGTAAATTTTTTAGAATATATAAATTTACAGAGATAAATTAAAGTGGTCAGAAATCAATCATCATAATTTATGAATTTTGTTATATAAATAGAATCATATTGTGAAACAATGAATTTTAATGTGAAAATCATAATTTTTAATATAGTAATTGGGAAGATAATCGGGTTTGTTCAAAATTGGGTTAATCGCCGATTTCTGGTGATCGACGATGATTGGAGGCTGAGTGTTTGGGCTGGAGGTGGTCTGAGGCATGGAGGTCTGAGAAAAAATACTAGAAGTATCAGAAAAAATACTGGAAGTATTTTTCATTGGTCGAGGCGAGCTGGATTTCGCGAACTAGGGTTTAACACCCTGGTATTTGTCATTGACTTTCAGGGGGTTTTTCGACATCATGACTTGATCGGAGTTGATCGTATGCTGGAGGAGCTGGAGGTCGAGATGAAGGTGCGGTGTGGATGGAGAGGCTTCTCGAGGTCTGAGGCGTCAGAATAGTGAAGATTTTTGGCCATGGTGGTTTCAGTTTTTGGTCGAGAGTGCTTTGTTTCGATTCGTATGGATTTTGTCAGATCTAGGTTCTCGTGTGGGTTAGCATGGGTTCGTGTGTTTGTTGAGGGTTGTCGCAACGATCATTGACGATTGAAGTAATGGTGTACATGCACCGCGTGCATGTTGTTCTGGGGACGATGGAGTTTGGGGAAGACGAGTATGGCTCGGGTCGTTCTTGTGTATTTTTGGGGTGCGACTTGGAGCAGGTAGTGTGGATTGTATTCTCGATTTTGATTTGAGTTTTTAGTGGAATTTACTCGTGTTTGGCCGAGATGAACTTCTGTTCCAAATTTAAAGCTAAATTGTGTAAAAGAAAATTTGTTACAAATTTAAAAGCTAGTTCTCTCTAAATAGATGTTAATTGAACTTTTAAGTGTGATTAATTGAATATATTTTTCAAATTTAAAATGTTTAAGATAGTTGATTTTAAAGGCAATTAGCTTAATTCATTTTGAAATTTAATTCAATGGTGTTTTCAATTTAAAATATTAGATCATGATTAAGAAAATTCAAATGAGTTTGAAATATGACTGTTTTAAGTTAAAGTTATATCCAAAGAAATTATAAAGGAATGTTTTAATTGATTTTAAATTTTCTTTAAATGAATAAGTGTAAAGGATATGAAATTAAGTTTTCAAAGATGAATATTTGTTTAATTTAATTAAACATGTTTAAAAAGGATTTTCAAAGATTTTAAGTATATTAAAAAATAGGGGTTTGAATTATTTTGTTTAAAAGTAAAATTTTATTCAAATTTATAATTATTTCTAAATGGTTTAAATGAAATTTAATGATAGAAATTAATATGTAATTTAAATGAAAAGTCTATCTTTAAAGGTTGAATTTAATTAAGGATAATTAATACATAAATTAAAACTTAATTATTATTTGTAATTATGGATAATTACTTAATGAAGTAATTAGTGGATGGTTAATGAATTAATTACGAAGTAAGTGATTTATTAATTGGATAATTAATTAATGTAATTAATTTTAGGTTAACTAATTAGTTTAATTAATTTAAGATAATCACTTAATAATTGATTGAGCATAATTACTTAATGAAGTAATTAATGGATAATTACTGAATGTAATTAAGAAAACAGAAATTAGGTATGGAAGTAATTGAGTGGAAGTGATTAAGAGTTAATCACTTGATATTATTAAATTAATGATTAATTAATATAATTGATTTAAAAGTTAATTAATTAAAGAGTAATTAATTAATTAAAGGATTAAGGTTAATTAATGGTGTAATTAATTACTTGTTAAGGTGATTAATTTAGAGAGTAATTAACTAATGAAAGTAATTAGAGGATAATTACTTAATGGAAGTAATTAAGGGTTAATTACTTAGATAATTTGGTTAATTAATTAATATGATTAATTAATTAATGAATGTGATTGACTTAAGATTAATTAAAAATGTAATTAATTAAAATGTGATTAATTAGTGAAGTAATTTATTAAGGATTATTAATTAATTAATTAATTAATAGTTACTTAATGAAGTAATTAAGGATTAATTAATCAATTTAATTAATCAAAGGATTAATATAATTAATTAAGGATCTAATTAATCAGGTAAGTAATTACAATGTGGTTAATTACTGTTTAAGATTAATTAAGACAAATTAATGAAGGTGGTTAATTAAAGATTAATTATTTAATTAATTAAAAGGTTAATTAATTAATGAAGTAATTAGAGGATCATTAATTAATATAATTAATGGAATTTATCAAGGTTGATTAATGAAAGTAATTAGTTAAAGTATGATTAATTAATTGTAATCAACTATGGATCAAGTGTAGTTAATTAATTAATTAATGGAAGCAAATGGAGGATCATTAATTAATGTAATTAATGATAGTAATTATGGTTAATTACTGTATATGGTTAAGGATAATTAATTTGTGTAATTAATTAATGATTAATTACTTAATGTAATTAAATATTAATTAATCAAGGAGGATTAATTAAGGTAGATCATTAAGAGATGATTAATTAATTAATTGGTAATTAATTATTAATAAGTAAGTAGGATTGAAGTAATCCAAGTGATTAAAGGTTAGTAATTAATTTAATTAAAGGTTAATTAAGTTAATTAAGAGAGAATCAAACCTGCTTATGGATGATGGATTGATATTGGATGATTGAATGATATTGGATGATTTGGATTTGATATCTCTAATATGTGATATGTGTTGCTTTATGATGTGAGATATTTGGTTCATTTAGATAATATAGATTATATATATGTGATATTGTGAATCATATATTTGTATATGTTATTCTGAATATAATTTTAAACCCTTAAACAACTTGGACATTAAAATGACGTTTTGGATTCGGTGAGACCGGGATCGGGTTTCCATATTTGGATATCCGAAAACCACACCGATCCAAATTAAACATTAGGTCGTGAATCCAAGTGAAGATCATAGTGAAGACTCGAGGTGTAAGAATTATTCATCGTTAAAAACTCTGAGGGTTTTTCCAAGATGAGTTAACGGGGATAGTACTTTCAGATTCGAGATGGTGATTCAGAGTGCAAGGGTTGTGGTCGTTAACTCTTAGGGTGATTCCAAAATGAGTGTAATGAGATAGTGCCTTCGGTTTCGTTCGAACCTGGAACAAACTTGTACGGATCGAATGCTTTCAGAACATCATCAGGTGGACGATGAGCATTCTAAGATAGAGGTGTTCTATAAAGGTAATCATAGCCTCAAGCCTCATCAACCGGGAATGGCTAAAATAGGGGAGGTGCAGCATGGTTAAGTGGGTAGCACCCAAGTAGGACGAGATTTACCCCAGTCTAGAGGTCCCTTTTTATTTCGGCTTAGTGTGTGGTTGGTCGCGCCAACCATGGGGAAGTCTTGTTCGGGACTATCCAGTAAGGGATGGTTCCGGCCTTGTGTTGTAGGGGATTTAGGGTGGATCCTCGTTACGGTGATCTAGGCCCTGTACTGTGACGGGCGCTACCCCAGTAGCCCTTCCATTGATGGAAACCCATTCTTCCTACGTGCCCTTACAGTTTTGATTGTATTACCCACTTTTGTGGCTAGTAGCTGGAATTTAATCATGTAATACTTTCAGCTATTTCTTATTTACTTGAAAACCCTAGACACTATTATAATATCACTGGATTTCTTATCAAATGTTTTGGTTGACGTAAGGCAAAAACTTTTCCATGTTTATGTGTGGGAAGTCTTACGTGATACCTTTCTTTCAAAGGATTTTTAAAGTTAAGAAACATTAAACCGTTTACTCACACCAGACCCATGTCTGACCCAAGTGTTTATTTTTTGTTTTATTAAACTCTTGGGTACTCATCTTATGTATAAGTAGTCGAGGGATTCAGGATAGTTTTGACGAATTCTGAAGGAGATTTGGAGCAGGAGGCTTCAGCGTGTAGAGATATAGTGGTTCCGCCGTGCTAGTGATTGTGTTTGTATCTCTGTGATATCTTGAGTTGTATAATTAGACAGAAGTTTATAACTGTCTAACATGAGTTGTATAGGTTGTGTAACTCTGATGTATATGATACTATGTAATATTTATGTGATATATTATATTTCATTTGTTCCGCTGTGAGAATCTATTGTTGTTGAGTTTCTTCTTCTATCCCTTTCTTTCTTAATTCACGCTGCGTCTTTCTGGTAGATAACAAACGGGTTATGACACTTATTTTAAAATAAGGAGTCTAATAAATTATCGGATTTAAGAAACTTTATTGAAAAAAAGGATTATCCTAATGTTATGATATAAAATTCTAACACTGTTTAAGCTTTTTGGAAAATTCTTGCGTAATGCTATGAAGATGTTTTAAATATATCTCATATTCTTACTAAGTGAATGCGGTTAAATGTTTTAATTGAATTTTTAGATATATTGAAATATTTCTTTTCTCTTCAAGGGCAAATACCAAAAACTTGTGTAACATTCAATTACATTTCTAAAATATATATATATAGCTTACCAGAAATGTTTATTTGAAATTTTAATAGAATATGTAATGGAATATTATACAAATAAACTTAAGTAATGGAAGTGTTCAATGAAATAATTTTTAAATATGAATTCCGATGTATAAGAAATGTTATGAATGTAAGTTAACATTTGTGAAATAATTTATGTGAGTACATGAAAAGACATTGTATGAATGAAAAAGAAGGAAAAAAAGGTAAATAATGATGTGAAAAGAAACCAATTAAATAAACTCAAATGATGTGTGGAAATTCTTGGCTCTTTTGATTTATGAGATGTTTAGACAGGATACTTCTATTTATTTAAGGTTGTATGGGCAGTCTATTGAGTAATTACCAAAGGCTGTTGAGCGGAGGATACACTTGATAGTTTATTCATCACCCTTGTTCGATTAAAAGTTTCTGAACTAAACAAACCATTTTTGGTTGCTATGAATGTATGATGGATTATGTGGTTGCATATAATGGTTGTATTGTTTGTTTGTACATTTTTATAGTGATTTGCTTTTGTTGCAAATTGAGCAACTTAAATATTTCTCTTTTTGCATAATTTTTAACCTATTTTTGGATTATATAAGTGAGATACATGTTTATGGATGAAATAGCTGCTACTTTTGGTTTCATAAATAAGCGTTGTTTGCCCGACAAATAGGTACGTTTACGGATTACGGTTTTTTAGCAATATTATATTATTTTCCCATGATTAGGATATTTTATTTTCAAATATGATATATATATGGCTATTATTGATATTATTACTATTTTCCGGACCTCTCCGTACAAAGGAGACTCTGCCGAAATTTCCATGAATTTTAGACTTAGAAATTTTTTGTGAAAATGAAAATATTTTTTCAAACTTCAGTAAACTTTAATATGAAGATTTGATTGTTTATTAATTAGTATATTTTATTTAAATACTTAATTATGTAACTTAATTGTTTATAAATTGAATACTTTGAATAAAATATGTTAATTCCTAAATTCGTCCTTTTCCCTTTTCGAGGATGAAAAGTATTGAGTTGGGGAGAGTGTAACGACCTGTATTTTTGGGTAATTAAAATATTAAATTTAATAAGAATTTGAAATATTAATATTGTAAGAAAATAAAATTTATGATTTGTAATGATAAATTAATTAGAATGTAATATAGTAATGTTGATTTAATGTAATGGATAACCATTTTAATCCAATTTCAATCAGTGGATATAATTGTAAGGTCATTTGGTCATAATTGTAAATAATGAAATAAATCAAATGATGCATTTAATGAAGAGATTATATGTAATTGATTGGAATAGGTTAATTGTAACGCCCCGAAAATTTTTGACTTTCGAAAATTCAACATCGACACTCACTTTATCGACTGCCGAGAAATCGAAGCCCGGAAACACGGAATGTTATGGGTTTTAAAAAAGAAGAAAGAAAGAAGAAGAGAAGAAGGTAGAAGATGGAGAGAAGAAAGAATAGAAAATTAGAAAATAGAAGAAAAAGAGAATAGAAATTTTATACTTTAAACAAAGAACATAGAACAGAACAGAACAACATCAGAATCTCACAATTCGCAGCGGAACAACATATAATAATAAATGAATAATCTTTAAACAAAGAACTATATCAGTTATTACATTTTATACTTTACATCATATCATCATCAGAGTGTACAATAACAAACAATGCAGCGGAAAAAGAAATACTATATAAACTAGTAATACGCCATGCCATCCATCTTGCCTCCAGCAACTCCAGAATATCCAGAATATCCTGATAAACCTTAACTCTTGACTGCCCGTGTGAAAATTGGTGGGTACCCAGAGTTTAGGAAGGAAAACAATAAACTCCAAGTCAGTCATGTGACTGGTGCGAGAACTAAAAACAGTTTATTTTTCTTTAAAAATCAAAATAGAGAGATATTTTTATTTCAATTCGCAATGCTTTTAAAAATGAGACTACCATAAGGCCTCCCGCACACACACACATGCAAACGCAGAATCGGAGGAGATTTCTCCTTATGATAGTCAAAGATGCTTGATACGCATTAAAAAAGAACATTTGATATTATTACTAGTGCATAGTGTAGAGAAAAATTCATTTCGGAAGTAGAATATAAATCTTAGCCAACATACGACCATTATCGTATGCCTACTATAGCTACCATCCAAACAGTGTTGCGACACCATAAGTGAATGATAGGTTCTACAACTAAAACCGTACAAGTTTCGTATTGTTTCTTTGGATTTCCAACAAATGGTCAGGCCAAGGAACTTCCCATTGACACATGAGAATGCCTCTGGAAAGACATCCCCAAGAACCAAACCGGAACTCTGCCAACACAAGGCCGGGTTACCCCTAACTGGGTAACTACTGACACGAGCACGCCATTCCCCGATCGTAAACGACCTTTCTCACGGGATCCCGAAAACCAACAACCACAAATTAATAAATTCGTAGTAACCACATAGGTTAAATATCTGGGCTCCATACCATGATACAACCTCTATCCAGAAGGAAATGTACATACCCTAAAGGGTGATACCCCTCATAACCTTGCTGCATCTTTCCTGTTTTGACCATTTCCGGGGTGTGAGGCTCGACGAAGTCACGTCCACAAAAACATACTTTATACAAAAGCCATGCTTTGGGTCAACAAATGATCAACACAATGATCACTAAGATAGACGATCAAATAAATGATCCTATCACAATAATCAACACAATGATCATTTACAGCAACACTCAGCATGTCACATTACCAAATTGGGAATATATCGCCGATAACTTCAACTATATAACCTCTGAGCTCGTACGTCTCAGAGAAGGGTGTTAAGCTAAGAGAATAAATTCTCCGCCACCACAGAAATATATTTGAAAGAAATCGGCTTTACATCTCAACTTGTAATGTCAGACACACAATCCATACAAGTCTGTTTCGGGCTCGAACAAAACCGAAGGCACTTACAAAGAAGTCCTTGCAATCCGAATAATCTCTAATCACGTTCGGATTTCCCATCACATATGGAGATCTCAATACCAGGGATCAGCCGGTGCAGAGACAATCAACAAGAAACCCTTTCGTTTTCGAAAATATCCGGTCTTCAACACCGATCTTCGAATGCAATTCATAACGACGTATCACATATTCGGAATGGGTTATACGACCCCAAGGTCCTTTCCCGGTTAACCCGAATAGTGAGCGCTTATTTTAAAAAAACAAGTGTGGCATTCAATTTCAAACAAATCACAACAAATACCTATTTAAAGGTAAATATTGATAGTCGGTTATTGAACTATCAATAGATATGCCAACATCACCAGATTCCAAATAATTTCCCAAATTATTTATTTTCCAAAAATATCTTTATAAGATATACATTCTCCATTCTTTAAAAATAAATTAATATTTATTTTTAAACTCATTTTCCAATTTCATTTATAAATCCTATATTGAATTTACATTCCAAAATATTTATGAATATACGATTTCCATTCGTTTTCAAATATTCATTTTCAATTTATCTTCAAAAAGATAAATTCCAAATATTCACTTAATATTGGAAAAGCATTTCTATACTTATTAAAAATAAGTAATTCACAGATCGTTTTATTTTCTATATTGAGAAAATATTTAATATACCCAAATCGAAATTAAGTATATATTTCATTCTTTTAAGGAAATCATTCACTTAATCATATTTATTTGGGTCAAAACGAATGTCGCGTAAAACATCGTTACGACAACCCAAAATCACTAGTATAGGGATTCGAAATTAAAATAGATATATAAATCCCAATACTATATAAAAACATTTCCTTTCGGAAATCATTTAATATAACAACAGTGTTATAGTCCACCATTTCCTTTTATTTCTCGAAAGCATCTATTTCAACAATAAATGTTGAAATCTATGGTTTCGAATCTTAATACAGTTTAAAACATCTTTAGATCGTTTTTAATTCTATTTAAAACATCCCATCTTAAATAATTTCTTTAACATAATATTCACTATTCAAAAACGTGAATACACTTGTTAATAAATTTCATCACTTCTATTCATTTTATTTTAAAGAATTATTCACTGTCTAAAACATGAATATAATTCCATAAATAAATTACAACAATTCCTTATCAAAATAAGTCGTTGCGGATTTATAAAACAACGTTTATAAATTCTATTTCTATTTATTTTTATAACAACTTCCTTTTATAAATTTCCTTTATAAATCTATTCAATTTCATATCTCAATGATATATTAAAATTTCATATTATAAGTCAAATACTTATAATTTATTTATTTATAAAAATCATTCCTTCAAACTTCCCAAATCTATAAATCTTATAACTTCTAAGATTCATTTATTTATCCACATCTATTTCCTAAATAACTTTATAAATTTTATTTATAAAATTCTATTTAGAACTTCACCGTTATAATTCTATAAGTTTCATTCATTAGTGAAATTCATTCACAATTCTTTCTAATACTTATAAAAGCTCGTTTTATAATTCCAATATTTTTAATTTATAAATATCAATTTATAAATCTTTTAATATAAAACAATTTATATTATTACTTTAAACATCTTTAAACTCTTTCATAATTTTCATCATTCTGATTTATAAAATAAAAATTTTATAAATCCTATTTTAAACTTCTTATAAAAAATTCAGAATTCCCATTTCAAACTATTTTATAAAATCACTAATCCCATATTTTCAAAAATCAACTTTTAACTGTATTTCTCAAAAATCATAATTTTCATAATATTAAAATTATAACGTTTATTTGTTTAAGATGAATCAATTCCAATATTTTATAAACGTATATTTCCAAGAATCACTTTAGAAATCAAAAATCGTTATTTTTAAACTTCAAATTTGGATCCGATGATGCAACACATCAATAGCCAATCACAACTTTCAAACATCATATATCATCCATGATAACAATCAAATATCCCAATATATGAAATCTAATAAATGTTTGTGAGGAATCCAGTTGGATCCCTCCAACCTGTTTCCCTGCATCCACAGACATTAGCACAATACCATTCCGTTTCAAGACGGAATATCGCGGTATATGGGATTTTATAAATATATATCCGCTTACTAACGGCGCAATAGGGTCTCATCCGCTAAAAGAAAATGCGGGAAATCAATCAACTGCAATATATACATATGCCAATATATATATATTGCTATATATAATATAATACCAATTCCACTTCAAGATGGAATACAACGGTATATGTGTGTAATAAATAACCTCCGCTTACTAACGGCGTATAGGGTCTATTCACATCCAATAACTATATATAACAATCATCATTCAATCATTCAATCAACACAGTCAAAGCAAATTTTTAAATCTATCTATTTAAAATTTAAATAAACAATAAAATTCCTTTCGAGTGAGAAGTTCTCACCTTTTATTCCTGTTTGCCATCCACTTCCAATTCAACTTGTTTTCTTCATTTACACCTTGTATAACAATTTTATACAATTTATTAATATTCGAACCAATCGAATAAATTAAATTTTCATTTGACAAATTTTAATTCATCGGTGATTTCATTTTTAATAGTTAAAGTTACTCATAGTTTCGTTTTTAAACCAGTTTCTTTTAATAAAATTTGTTAAATTAAAAATTTACTCTAAAACTAAATTTTCTGCTAATATACCTACTTACTTCTTTTTAAATTAAAATAGATATTTCTTAACTTAAATTAGTACTTTAAATTTTAAAACTAAATTCTCTTAAAAATCAAATTTCTGTTAAATAAATTTATTTAACTAAACATTTTATTTTCAAACTAACTTTCCCCTTTTTTTTTTATAAATTGTTTTAACTAAAATAATTTATACATTTCAAAAATCTAATTTTTAACAACTTCTTATTTTTATTTTCTTTTCAACTGTTCAACATTTTTAAAATTCGTATGCGCATATATTTTGATTCTGTTTTAGCTGTATATTAAGTTACTGTAAAAATATACTTTAACTTGATAATTTAAATTTAACAATTTGTTTTTTTTTTAACTCAAATTTAAATTTTTAAACGAAAACTTTCTTCTGTAAATTCCATCACTGGGTTATACACAAATCGTTCAGCAATTATGTATATTATGAATTAGGTTTAAAAATTCGAGAGTACCTCCACTGATCACGTTCGAATCGAACGAGCCCCAAGTCGCCTTCTTCGAATTGCGTGACGCCGCCTCGAGCTCAAACCATCGCCACCATCACGCGCGCACACGCGATTTGCCGTGCCACTGCAGAACGTCGCCTCGATCCCTCCACGCGCGAGTCGCCCTAGCCGCCGCACTCCGAAGCTCCAACCTGCAGCCCCAAGCGCGCGCGTACGCGAGCTCACCGCCGCCACCGCCCTACGCGAGTCGCTGCCGCGCGCCGTCGCCTTCCCCCTTGCCATACTCGACTTCCCACAAATCGCGACTTCGATTTGTCGCTTCGGCCTTCATTTTTTTTTTATAAATCTGAGAAGAGAAAGAGTGGGCTTCGGCCGTTGTTTCGATTTGGGGAAGAGAAGATGAAATAGGAGAGGGAGGTCGCGATTATAAAGAAGGAATGAGAAGCTCTGCCTATTTTCTTCTATCAGCCATTTTTTATCTCGTTCTGTGAATTGATTTTTGAAGCAGAGGGAGTGGGTTATTTAAAATGGGAAGAACATGGGTTGCACGATTTCTATCGTGATTTCAATGGCGTGATTTTAGGCGTGAGGAAAGGAGAACGTGCTGATGTTTGACTCAATTTAAATTTAAATTTAAATTGAATTCAACTTAAATTCCAATGCGTTTACTCACCGTGTGCTCACATATTAACTCCGAAAAATACAAAATTTGAAATCCGGCAATAATTCAATATTACGGACCCAATGGAACTGGTTTCGTCGAATTCCGAGACTGTGCCTCGGACTGCTATTTTTAAATATCGATTCGAACGATTAAATTTCAAAACTGAACAAAGCAGTTTCAAATTAAATTTTGAAGCTTCGATTATCTTCAGTATTTCCAATATGAATTTTACAAGCCTTTGAAATATTTTAATTGGCTTAAAATTGAAGATTCAAATTTTTATTCAACTTCAATAGATTAAATTCTATAA
Source organism: Allium cepa (assembly GCA_030765085.1). Classification (NCBI taxonomy): domain Eukaryota; kingdom Viridiplantae; phylum Streptophyta; class Magnoliopsida; order Asparagales; family Amaryllidaceae; genus Allium; species Allium cepa. The sequence goes on from CM060930.1 coordinate 150,175,334, forward strand.
TTTAATCGTCAAATTCAAAGTTATATTGAAAATTCAATTCAAACCATCATTTAAATATTTAAAATTAATTAAATATTTCTAAATTAAATTATTCAAAATTCTGGGTCGTTACAATCTTTCCCCCTTAAAAGAATTTCGTCCCAAAATTACAAGTTAAGAAGAATGCCCTTATCCCGTCTATTATTTTTCACAATCCAAATAGTTTTATCAACTTACCAACCTAAATCTTTTTACTAGAGATTCATTTTCATTTCAACTAACTTTCCAACTCCAATTATAGGTTTCAAACAATATTGTTTTTCTAACCATTCAAATTTAAATTCAAATTCAAATTTCAAACTTTCAAAATTTCTCAAATTTTTTCTAACACCCTAAATTTTCGAAAAATTTCGTCAGCGTCTCCTTTGCGCGGCTAGCTCGGTACGACTACAAAATGGCACCACGGCCCCTCAGAATCAAAAAGAAAAGAGAAAAGCCAAGTGGCTAGAGAAGAAAGTCATCAAATTTCATACTGAAATTCAAATACGTACCTTTTTGTCGAGCAATTCAATTTTAACTTTGAAGTCAAAATCTCAATTCCTTTATACACCTGTATAATCTGCTAGTAGTAGTAGCATACAAATCCAAATACAATATTCAAACCAATTTGCCAATTCTATTGCAAAATTTCGATATATGTTTCTTATATATTTTAATTTCACTATTGAAGTTACATATTCATTTCATTCAATTTTACTCTTCAATTCAATTCACAATTTCATTTGAATTCAATTCTCAATTCTAAATATTGAATTCTATCGATTTACTTTCATTTGCTAATTCATTTTAATATTCAATTCATTCCATTTGAAATTATTTCACAAATGAATAAATTATCAAGTTAATTTTCTTGAATCCAATCCATCTTATTTTATTCCATATACTAGTGATAATAATTCTATATTATCACTTCTAACAATCATGCAACCATATACTATAATAATTCATAGAAAACCATTTCTTTTCTATACAAAAATAGTTTTGGGCAAAATTACTTTATTTACCTGATTCAAAAAACAATTTTATATTCACTAACAAATACGCGCTCATATCTATTATTACACTCAAACTCATTCTAGAGTACTGCTGACTCTATCTCTAACGAGTAATACCCAGCAGAACCATGGTTGTCGCTTAACCATAAGCTCCGATACCAAATGTAACGCCCCGGAAATTTTCGACTTTCGAAAATTCAACATCGACACTCACTTTATCGACTGCCGAGAAATCGAAGGCCGGAAACACGGAATGTTATGGGTTTTAAAAAAGAAGAAAGAAAGAAGAAGAGAAGAAGGTAGAAGATGGAGAGAAGAAAGAATAGAAAATTAGAAAATAGAAGAAAAAGAGAATAGAAATTTTATACTTTAAACAAAGAACATAGAACAGAACAGAACAACATCAGAATCTCACAATTCGCAGCGAAACAACATATAATAATAAATGAATAATCTTTAAACAAAGAACTATATCAGTTATTACATTTTATACTTTACATCATATCATCATCAGAGTGTACAACAACAAACAATGCAGCGGAAAAAGAAATACTATATAAACTAGTAATACGCCATGCCATCCATCTTGCCTCCAGCAACTCCAGAATATCCAGAATATCCTGATAAACCTTAACTCTTGACTGCCCGTGTGAAAATTGGTGGGCACCCAGAGTTTAGGAAGGAAAACAATAAACTCCAAGTCAGTCATGTGACTGGTGCGAGAACAAAAAACAGTTTATTTTTCTTTAAAAATCAAAATAGAGAGATATTTTTATTTCAATTCGCAATGCTTTTAAAAATGAGACTACCATAAGGCCTCCCGCACACACACACATGCAAACGCAGAATCGGAGGAGATTTCTCCTTATGATAGTCAAAGATGCTTGATACGCATTAAAAAAGAACATTTGATATTATTACTAGTGCATAGTGTAGAGAAAAATTCATTTCGGAAGTAGAATATAAATCTTAGCCAACATACGACCATTATCGTATGCCTACTATAGCTACCATCCAAACAATGTTGCGACACCATAAGTGAATGATAGGTTCTACAACTAAAACCGTACAAGTTTCGTATTGTTTCTTTGGATTTCCAACAAATGGTCAGGCCAAGGAACTTCCCATTGCCATATGAGAATGCCTCTGGAAAGACATCCCCGAGAACCAAACCGGAACTCTGCCAACACAAGGCTGGGTTACCCCTAACTGGGTAACTACTGACACGAGCACGCCATTCCCCGATCGTAAACGACCTTTCTCACGGGATCCCGAAAACCAACAACCACAAAGTAATAAATTCGTAGTAACCACATAGGTTAAATATCTGGGCTCCATACCATGATACAACCTCTATCCAGAAGGAAATGTACATACCCTAAAGGGTGCTACCCCTCATAACCTTGCTGCATCTTTCCTGTTTTGACCATTTCCGGGGTGTGAGGCTCGACGAAGTCACGTCCACAAAAACATACTTTATACAAAAGCCATGCTTTGGATCAACAAATGATCAACACAATGATCACTTAGATAGACGATCAAATAAATGATCCTATCACAATAATCAACACAATGATCATTTACAGCAACACTCAGCATGTCACATTACCAAATTGGGAATATATCGCTGATAACTTCAACTATATAACCTCTGAGCTCGTACGTCTCAGAGAAGGGTGTTAAGCTAAGAGAATAAATTCTCCGCCACCACAGAAATATATTTGAAAGAAATCGGCTTTACATCTCAACTTGTAATGTCAGACACACAATCCATACAAGTCTGTTTCGGGCTCGAACAAAACCGAAGGCACTTACAAAGAAGTCCTTGCAATCCGAATAATCTCTAATCACGTTCGGATTTCCCATCACATATGGAGATCTCAATACCAGGGATCAGCCGGTGCAGAGACAATCAACAAGAAACCCTTTCGTTTTCGAAAATATCCGGTCTTCAACACCGATCTTCGAATGCAATTCATAACGACGTATCACATATTCGGAATGGGTTATACGACCCCAAGGTCCTTTCCCGGTTAACCCGAATAGTGAGCGCTTATTTTAAAAAAACAAGTGTGGCATTCAATTTCAAACAAATCACAACAAATACCTATTTAAAGGTAAATATTGATAGTCGGTTATTGAACTATCAATAGATATGCCGACATCACCAGATTCCAAATAATTTCCCAAATTATTTATTTTCCAAAAATATCTTTATAAGATATACATTCTCCATTCTTTCAAAATAAATTAATATTTATTTTTAAACTCATTTTCCAATTTCATTTATAAATCCTATATTGAATTTACATTCCAAAATATTTATGAATATACGATTTCCATTCGTTTTCAAATATTCATTTTCAATTTATCTTCAAAAAGATAAATTCCAAATATTCACTTAATATTGGAAAAGCATTTCTATACTTATTAAAAATAAGTAATTCACAGATCTTTTTATTTTCTATACTGAGAAAATATTTAATATACCCAAATCGAAATTAAGTATATATTTCATTCTTTTAAGGAAATCATTCACTTAATCATATTTATTTGGGTCAAAACGAATGTTGCGTAAAACATCGTTACGACAACCCAAAATCACTAGTATAGGGATTCGAAATTAAAATAGATATATAAATCCCAATACTATACAAAAACATTTCCTTTCGGAAATCATTTAATATAACAACAGTGTTATAGTCCACCATTTCCTTTTATTTCTCGAAAGCATCTATTTCAACAATAAATGTTGAAATCTATGGTTTCGAATCTCAATACAGTTTAAAACATCTTTAGATCATTTTTAATTCTATTTAAAACATCCCATCTAAAATAATTTCTTTAACATAATATTCACTATTCAAAAACGTGAATACACTTGTTAATAAATTTCATCACTTCTATTCATTTTATTTTAAAGAATTATTCACTGTCTAAAACATGAATATAATTCCATAAATAAATTACAACAATTCCTTATCAAAATAAGTCGTTGCGGATTTATAAAACAACGTTTATAAATTCTATTTCTATTTATTTTTATAACAACTTCCTTTTATAAATTTCCTTTATAAATCTATTCAATTTCATATCTCAATGATATATTAAAATTTCATATTATAAGTCAAATACTTATAATTTATTTATTTATAAAAATCATTCCTTCAAACTTCCCAAATCTATAAATCTTATAACTTCTAAGATTCATTTATTTATCCACATCTATTTCCTAAATAACTTTATAAATTTTATTTATAAAATTCTATTTAGAACTTCACCGTTATAATTCTATAAGTTTCATTCATTAGTGAAATTCATTCACAATTCTTTCTAATACTTATAAAAGCTCGTTTTATAATTCCAATATTTTTAATTTATAAATATCAATTTATAAATCTTTTAATATAAAACAATTTATATTATTACTTTAAACATCTTTAAACTCTTTCATAATTTTCATCATTCTGATTTATAAAATAAAAATTTTATAAATCCTATTTTAAACTTCTTATAAAAAATTCAGAATTCCCATTTCAAACTATTTTATAAAATCACTAATCCTATATTTTCAAAAATCAACTTTTAACTGTATTTCTCAAAAATCATAATTTTCATAATATTAAAATTATAACGTTTATTTGTTTAAGATGAATCAATTCCAATATTTTATAAACGTATATTTCCAAGAATCACTTTAGAAATCAAAAATCGTTATTTTTAAACTCCAAATTTGGATCCGATGATGCAACACATCAATAGCCAATCACAACTTTCAAACATCATATATCATCCATGATAACAATCAAATATCCCAATATATGAAATCAAATAAATATTTGTGAGGAATCCAGTTGGATCCCTCCAACCTGTTTCCCTGCATCCACAGACATTAGCACAATACCATTCCGTTTCAAGACGGAATATCGCGGTATATGGGATTTTATAAATATATATCCGCTTACTAACGGCACAATAGGGTCTCATCCGCTAAAAGAAAATGCGGGAAATCAATCAACTGCAATATATACATATGCCAATATATATATATTGCTATATATAATATAATACCAATTCCACTTCAAGATGGAATATCGCGGTATATGTGTGTAATAAATAACCTCCGCTTACTAACGGCGTATAGGGTCTATTCACATCCAATAACTATATATAACAATCATCATTCAATCATTCAATCAACACAGTCAAGCAAATTTTTAAATCTATCTATTTAAAATTTAAATAAACAATAAAATTCCTTTTGAGTGAGAAGTTCTCACCTTTTATTCCTGTTTGCCATCCACTTCCAATTCAACTTGTTTTCTTCATTTACACCTTGTATAACAATTTTATACAATTTATTAATATTCGAACCAATCGAATAAATTAAATTTTCATTTGACAAATTTTAATTCATCGGTGATTTCATTTTTAATAGTTAAAGTTACTCATAGTTTCGTTTTTAAACCAGTTTCTTTTAATAAAATTTGTTAAATTAAAAATTTACTCTAAAACTAAATTTTCTGCTAATATACCTACTTACTTCTTTTTAAATTAAAATAGATATTTCTTAACTTAAATTAGTACTTTAAATTTTAAAACTAAATTCTCTTAAAAATCAAATTTCTATTAAATAAATTTATTTAACTAAACATTTTATTTTCAAACTAACTTTACCCTTTTTTTTTATAAATTGTTTTAACTAAAATAATTTATACATTTCAAAAATCTAATTTTTAACAACTTCTTATTTTTATTTTCTTTTCAACTGTTCAACATTTTCAAAATTCGTATGCGCATATATTTTGATTCTGTTTTAGCTGTATATTAAGTTACTGTAAAAATATACTTTAACTTGATAATTTAAATTTAACAATTTGGTTTTTTTTTGTTTTTTTTTAACTCAAATTTAAATTTTTAAACCAAAACTTTCTTCTGTAAATTCCATCACTGGGTTATACACAAATCGTTCAGCAATTATGTATATTAAGAATTAGGTTTAAAAATTCGAGAGTACCTCCACTGATCACGTTCGAATCGAACGAGCCCCAAGTCGCCTTCTTCGAATTACGTGACGCCGCCTCGAGCTCAAACCATCGCCACCATCGCGCGCGCACACGCGATTTGCCATGCCACTGCAGAACGTCGCCTCGATCCCTCCATGCGCGAGTCGCCCTAGCCGCCGCACTCCGAAGCTCCAACCTGCAGCCCCAAGCGCGCGCGTACGCGAGCTCACCGCCGCCACCACCCTACGCGAGTCGCTGCCGCGCGCCGTCACCTTCCCCCTTGCCATACTCGACTTCCCACAAATCGCGACTTCGATTTGTCGCTTCGGCCTTCATTTTTTTTTTATAAATCTGAGAAGAGAAAGAGTGGGCTTCGGCCGTTGTTTCGATTTGGGGAAGAGAAGATGAAATAGGAGAGGGAGGTCGCGATTATAAAGAAGGAATGAGAAGCTCTACCTATTTTCTTCTATCAACCATTTTTTATCTCGTTCTGTGAATTGATTTTTGAAGCAGAGGGAGTGGGTTATTTAAAATGGGAAGAACATGGGTTGCACGATTTCTATCGTGATTTCAGTGGCGTGATTTTAGGCGTGAGGAAAGGAGAACGTGCTGATGTTTGACTCAATTTAAATTTAAATTTAAATTGAATTCAACTTAAATTCCAATGCGTTTACTCACCGTGTGCTCACATATTAACTCCGAAAAATATGAAATTTGAAATCCGGCAATAATTCAATATTACGGACCCAATGGAACTGGTTTCGTCGAATTCCGAGACTGTGCCTCGGACGGCTATTTTTAAATATCGATTCGAACGATTAAATTTCAAAACTGAACAAAGCAGTTTCAAATTAAATTCTGAAGCTTCGATTATCTTCAGTATTTCCAATATGAATTTTACAAGCCTTTGAAATATTTTAATTGGCTTAAAATTGAAGATTCAAATTTTTATTCAACTTCAATAGATTAAATTCTATAATTTAATCGTCAAATTCAAAGTTATATTGAAAATTCAATTCAAACCATCATTTAAATATTTAAAATTAATTAAATATTTCTAAATTAAATTATTCAAAATTCTGGGTCGTTTCATTAATATGAATATAAAATAATTTTGTTATAACCATTGGTTGTAAATGATAAGACAATGGATATGAACTATTATTATAAACGATGGTTAAAATTATCTTCTCATTAATTCTTCTGTTTGAATATTAAATGGATATTTAATGGAATTAAGGCAATTGAATGTTGAAATTTCATGATGTTAATTGAAATTGAATATAATCAGTGATGTGTAAGTAGTCATAACATTTGTTGTAGATAATAAACTTATAAATATGATTAAATTACTCAAAGGTAACAATTGTTCGTTTATCATCTCATTATTTGATGTGTCTGGAATAAATTTGAAAATCAATCAAAATTTATGTAATTAAGTAATATGGTGAAAAATGTTAATGGTAAAATAATGAATGTAATAAAATGTAAACTTATGTTAATATAATTCATAGGGTATTGTTGATTGAATAATATGGATGATAACATATGTTTGAATGTAATTGGATGAGAATTGGATGCGTAGTTCATGGCATTTAACCTTTTAAATATGATAAGGGGAAATAAATTATTATTGAGTTAATATATTTTGCATTTTTTAATTAAAATAAAGTGTAACGATCCATAACTTTTAATAACTTTAAAATGACAGTATTTTGAATTTAAATAAAATTAAATATATTTTTTTTGAATTTGTGATGTTGAGTGTTTTATTTGACCAAATTTAGTAGAATAAATTTTGTGTGAAATTTTTAATTTTGGTCAACCTTAGTCAAAGATTGACTTTTGGTCCAAAAATTTAAATTTAATTTTGAATTTTAAAATTTTATTCTTTTTGTATGATACAAGACTAAATTCTAACCTTTCCTCCACTTTTAGTTTCATCAAAATGAAATTTCTATTGCTCTAAAAATATAAATTACCGTGAAAAATTAACATGAATTGGTAGTGTTTAGTTATGTTGTATTTGACTAAGGCATATTGGGTTTGTTTGGTCTAATGGGCCCTGGTTCACCAAAAGACTCTAGTCAGTCATGTGACCACTCCTTTGCCTACGACCTTATATTTCTTACCTGATAACATCTACGTACATAATTTTTCCCTTGAGAAACTTTCTTTGCACACATCTTCTTTCTCCTAAAAATTTACGGAGAACTCTAGATCTAAATCTCTAAAAACCTCACAAATCAAAACTCCTTTCCTCCTCTCCTTCAACCCTTCCTCCTCCCCTATTGTCGTCGCCCTCTCCACCATCTCCAAGGCCATCTCCTTCTACCTTCCCTCTCATCTTCTTTCTCCTTTTTTTCCTTCTTTTCCCCTTCCCCATTTTCCTTATTTCTTCCCCTTATTTCCATGGCTTCTATATTCCATTAAACTACTCCAAAAAAAAAACAAAATTTGAAACCATGTACAATTTCAATGGCAACAACTTGTTGCTGTACCCTTCTTCCCATTCTGAATATTTTTTTTATCAAATACTCCATTTTTCAAGTCTTTTCTCGGGTCCAGTTTTGGCAGAAAATACCCCATATTGTATCAATCATATCACCTTAAGGAATGAACCAAATTATGTGATTCTTTTTTCAAACCATTTATTTTTCCAGTGGCTTCTACTTTCTTCTAGATCAGTTCTTCAAATTCCTTAATTTTCTATGCCAAAAACTCAAATCATTTTGAAGTATTTTTAAGCTCAGATTTTTAACTAAGAAAACACCTCTATTTGTTTTGAACATAACTTCCTCCAAATAGAAGCTTTTTGAGTGATTCTTTTTCTAAAAGGGGATAGAAAATAATTTGTAACAACTTTATAGTTAGTCACTTTTATAGATTCGGTAATATTTCTGTCCAAATATTTACTTAAAGATGACCTAGTTGCAGGTTTGTCCGTATTTGGATCTTGGGTTGGTTGGAAGTTGGAAGTAGTTGTAACTTTTTATTGATTCGTGTTCGTGTCTATGCTTTGTTGGATTTGCTTTGCATTTGGATCTTTGCTAGGTATCTCCATATTGCTCCATTTTTATCATCGCCTTTGTAGCCACAAAAGGTGAGCAAACACTCACAACTACCAGATTTTCTTAAGTTAGTTAAATTGATATTATGATATGATTAAAATTGATTGGTTGATGTTTAGTATATTTTAAATTGTCATTCCAATTAAATCTGACTTGTACTGAATTTAATTTCCATTTAATTTAATATTGAAATTTAAATTGCTCGTAAAATACCTGTTAACAATAACTAGTAAATTGTTCGTAGTTATTGGCTGATTTCAATGATGATTATGTCGTATGTTCAATTATTGATATTTGGGTGATTGGTTGACATTTTGGACGAGTGGATGTTATTTATGTCTATATCTCTGTTATCCCTATGGTTTGAAATGATACATAACCGAACGATCTTATATAGATTAGGGGAAATTATTGTGGGTTGAAATGATAAACCCGAGCGGTTTTCATTGATTTGGAAATGTTAATTTTTAATACTGGTTGAAATGAAATATACTCGTATAATTTCTTAATTTGGATTTTATTTATTATTTAATTAAGTGTTTAAGTTAATTCAAACTTCGAATTTGTTTTAATTAGATGATTAAGATTGATATTTCGGATTATTGAAACTCTTAAAATAATTATATTCACGTTGCACACTTGATAGGAGATGAAAATCCCCTAATATCTATGAAACCATAGCACTTATATTTCAATGTTACTTATTTTGATTTGATTTACATAAGATCTTTTTGTTCTGACTCGAATATTCTGTCTTTTCATTACGCTTAGGTCAATTTGAGCTTTTTTAGTGTATTGAAGACTGTTTTCTGGAGGACGAAGATGAAGATTCGGTATATTATTGCTTTTTATTATTCCACTGCATTTTGTGTTACGCTGCATTTTTTTTTTATTTCTGATGTATGTATAACTTTGATTTGAATTGTAAAAGTTTAATAAAATGTCAATTTAAAGCAGCTTCATGAACTATTTATTTGATTATTATATTTCATCGTTCCACTCTGAAATTCTGTGTTTTATTTTACTTTTTTTCTTATTTACTCCATTAACAATGCTCCCTTTTGAAGGGTTTGAGTCTAATATATTGTTTTGTTGTCGATTCGAACCATCCAAAAAGGTGTTGCATTCGTAGTGATTTTCATATATAACACTTCAAAAATCGAAGCTAGTACAGAGAAGTTACAAGCATTGGATGAATTGGAAATAGAATAAAAATTTAAAAATAAAAAGTAACAAAAACTCCTATTGATTGGTCTACTCTGGAGGGGTGATTATCAACTGGTAGTGGCCGACCTACATGGCTTGAGTGTTCGACTGCATGCCATGAAAAATCGAGATTTGCCTGACTTGTTCGAACGGTGGTGATTGGTTCCTTCGTTTCTAAGTTTTGACGAGCATTCCTAATAACCCAAAATATTCTCTACATTAAATCCAATGGCCTAAAATATTTGCCAACCCCTATAAATTCAAGCTTAATCAAACCCCAAAATTCATATACAGTTTACTATATCGAAACTATGCCCAAGTCTAACCACTCCTCCAAACCTAAGAATGCATCAAAATCAAATTAAAATTAAACTAGAAGAACACAACTAATTGGATCCATACGGAGCAAGCAAAGCAAGCGTATAGAGGGGCGATTCTCAAGCAGAGCAAATAGGAAGAGCATAGAGTGAGAATAAATTTAATTGGGCGATTATTACAGTTAAATTTGATTATTTCTAATTGATTTAGGTTGTCAGTAATTTAAAATAGAATCGTAAATCTTATTTCTACAATCCAGAGATCAAAACTTTTAAACCAGAAATCTAGGTTAGAGATTATTAAAGTAACTATAAATTGATAACGTGAAAATCCTTATTTTAGTTGAAACTCTAAAATTGATCAACTATATAACCTGTCAAGTATATGATTCTTAAATCATTGGAAATTGGGTAAATTGTGAAATAAATGGATCGCCGTAATGTTAAGAGTAAAATACTATAAGTATTAATATTGAATAATAATCAAAACGCTAATCAGAATTGACGAACCCTGAATTTTTGACCATGACCAGTCGACCCTCATTCCGAAAGAGTCGATAAATCCTAAATCTAGGTTAGGGATAGCGGTCGACTGCTTATTAACTGAAATGCATGAACTGAACCTCTGTTTAAGGCCTAAGTTAATAATAAAAATTTATATGATTGCTTATTGTTGTATGGTCTATTTTGGACTAAATGATTAGAGACAGTAGGGAAACTAGTTCCCTATGAGAGAATGCTAGGTCATTGTGGTGTTAGGTAAATGTTGTTTACCCAATTGGAGGTTAAGTAATCTATTAGGGACGATGCATTTTCGCAAATGATACTCACAAGAGGTTCCATTATGGACGGGCAGCATTGACAAGGATGCCCGATGGAGTGTGGTCCGGCATAATGAGAATCCTAATACACATGATTTCTAACATGACGTGATATAGTTCAAATGGAGGATCTCGGAGAATGCAATAAGAGGCCAATACTACAATCAAGAGGTGGAAGCGGATGCAAACGATGAGAAACACTGACTAGTTGGCATTTCGGGTTCTTCCTCTGTAGGTGTAGTGAGAAATGAATAATCGTAGTTAGGAAAAAATAGGTTCTCCAGTAGCGTAGTAGCGGTGACGGTAGTGGGAATTTATTTCCACAATAGCCTAGTGGTGGTGTTTTCATATTTAGTAGCATTGTTGCGGCATTTCCATGTTTTAGTAGCATTGTGGTGGCGTTTCCACGTTTTAGTAGCTTGGCGGCGATTTTCATATTAAGTAGCTCTAGGAATGGTGGCCTAATGTTAGTTGTGGGGTTCGATCCATAGTTCGATCCTTAAAATAGCCTACACAAATGGTAGTGTAGGTATGTATTAGACAAGAACCCTTAGGTAACAGACCTTAGGAATTCACGAACATTTATAGTATAGCCTATGTCATATAGAATAGAATTAGAGTTAACTGCACATGATCATCACATATTAAATTTATACTCATTCACTAGAATTTTGTCTAACTCACCCCCTTCTTTCCATTTTCACCACCTTACGATGACACGTTAGCACATGATTGGACATAATATGTGGAGAAAGGAGCTTCATGCTGGAGTTCTCATATTCTTTGTTGTCCATCATGTAATTATTTACTGTATTTAAAGTCTATAGAACATGTATTGTATTTTGAAACAGTGTATAGGGCAAATAAAGTTTTTGGAGGCTTTTTTTCTTAAATGTCTATTTTTCAGTATTATATTTTAATTCCTTCCATAGTGAGATATGAAAGTGTAGAATGCCTTAGAGTTTACCTTTACTATATGCTCTATAATGTTTTAATAAACCAACGTCTCATATTTCTTGGCATGATGCGAGTTTGAAAGTGATATTAGGCTTAAGATTGGTGTGTTTTGAAGTGCGAGTTATGGCAACAATGATCTTAATGTATTCTACCTTATATATTACCAAGCATATGCATATCATTGCCTATTATACTAGATTTATTTAATGTTTAATTTAGTGTATTTATGGTTCATCTTTTATTGTACTATGTTATTGTAAACGGAAAAGACAATTTTTTCTCTTATTATATGCATATTTTGGTTTCAATGAAAGTATGTAAAAAACATTTTTTTTATTTAAATAACTTTGAAATGAATATATATGTATCATATTAATTGTTATAAGAATTTTTTAGTATTTTAAATAATCTGATTATAATTTAAATTTAGTTAATAGTAAAATGTTTTTAGAAATTGATTAAAGAATGGCCAAATTTTTTAACTTAAAATAAGTGTATTTTGTATGTTGTATGTTTATTTGTTAGACTAAGTAAAATTTAATGTAAAATTTTTATTTTTCAAAGATTAGAAAACCAAAAATCTTTCAGCCAAATTAATTTTTCAGTAATAATGTATAGTTATACATACATACATATATCAAAACTTATATATATATAAATGTTTTTAAAACTTATTTTCAGTCATATTTTATATATATATATATATATATTATAGAAATTAGCATGTCACACTATATTTATTTTGAAACTTTGAATTTGTGTTTCAAATCTAAGTTTGAATTGTATTTCATATCTATATTTGAATTTGAATTATTTTCTAGGCCAAACTAGATATTTGAATTTGAAATTAAAAAATTAAAGATTGATTCAAATTTATAATTTAAATACATATATAATTTATGTGTACTATATATATACACATATAAAACTAGGATGTCCAGCCTTCCTTATTTAGCACCATCATGTAGCCTTCTATTTTCAGCCACATGTTCTCATTTAAATAATAATTTTTTCTCTTTCTTCTTACACCATATTATTATTTACATAGGAACTTGTAGCTGAAATTTGGGGGCCACATGATAGTGCTAAATAAGGGAGATTGCGGATCCTAGCTCATATATATAATATATATATATATATATATATATTTATATATATAGATTATTTATATATATATATACATACATATATATATAGACACACACATACATATGTATGTATATGTATGTATGTACATATATTCTATCTTGAAACATTTTAATCAAGCAATGCATATTATATGTGTTAGAGCAAAGTATTTATATGTATTGGATATAAATCGTAATATCTAATAACTACAAACTTAACTATGTACACCATGTGACATGTTACATATGCACGTTTTTATACACGAGCGTATATTTTGCTCATAAACTATATAAATTATATTTTACTAAATTCATCTATTAAATAAATCTAAAAATCAAATAGTATATTATTTTATTTAAATTAATTCGATTGGATCTAATTTTACCTTCAAACTTCATAGGCCCAACAGATTCAAAATAGAGAATTTTTTTTTGAAATCTACCCTATTTACCCATTGAGACCCATCCCACTTTTTTAGACGTCTTTAAGGCATCATAAAAATGGCAAAATAACTACATCACTAAATTTTTTGTAAAGCTGTAGCAATGCATGTCTTACATTAGGAAAGCGGCGTCGCAATGGCGTCGCCAAATATCTTGACATCACTAAGGTGTCACAAAATTGGCATTGCAATGGTGTCTTTAATTTTTAGCGATTCCTTTGCAATTCATATTCTGTATCAGAAAATAAGCATCACAATGATGTCGCTAAATATAAGTGACGCTAGCTTTGCATCAGAAAAGTTGCATCACAATAGGGTCGCTAAAAATTAGCGATAGCATTGCAATACCAATTTTGTAACGTCTTAGTGACGCCAAACTAATTAGTGACGTTTATTTTTCGTCGAAGCTTTGGGCGTGGTATGACATCGCCAAACCATTTAGTGATGCCATAGCGACACTAAAAGCATGTCATAAAATCATAGATTTGTGATAGTGAAATAGAATGCACTCCATTCACTTTGGCACTTCCATTATTTATAACCCATTCGCCTATATTTTGTACCCCATGGTCGAGCTTCTCATTTAGCTATTCCAAATACAAACAACTTAGATCCAGGTGGTTATACGCTAAAGGTTGCAATATCGGTAGAGATCTAGGAGATTATTTAGATCGAGATGTGTCAACAAGGCTACATCTTCATCAAGTATTATTTATTTTATGATTTATTTTATATGGATTGCCATATGTTCTATATCACCATTTATATATATTAATATCATCTTATTATTATTTAATATTAAATTTAACTATTTAATATTTAACGAACTGTTTTAATTCAATATTAGTTTCAACCATGATAAATTTTATAATGTTTAAAAATATTTTCAGGGCATACAATACAATTTAATTAAATTATTTATCAACTAGAATTGTTTAAATAATCTAGTATATTAGTTTCAAATATAAAATTAATATGTATATATTACTTTAAACAAAATTTATTCCTGACCTTTTGTTTAAAAAGAAAATAAATAAATTTTTGGCCGAAAAGATTCAATATATATTTTATATAGTAATAAAATATGTTAATTTAAATTTATATATATATATATTAAATAAATTTTTACTCTCGACCATATTCATTTGTTTAAAAACATTTTAGACCGTAAGATGTTTTGAATATATATATTTTTAAATAATAATAATATATATATTAAATATGATTTATTATAAAATGTTAATTTCAAATTAATTAGTTAAATATATATAAGTTCAGTTATATATATAATTTTAATATATATACATATGTATAGGTGTCAACGCTAAAATTTGAACGCCAACACCCCGGTGTATGAAGTGAGATCGTGAAAGCACCACCCGATAACTCGGGAAAAGATTATAAGCAGATAATAGTGAAAAAACAGTAAACAATAGCAATTTTATAGTGATTCGGCTTAAGAGATAGCCTACGTCCACTTTGAATATCTTTATTGACGATTTGATTAGAAGTCAATGCAGTTACACTTTGATTACAACACACTTTGATTTTCAAGTGACTTTGAACAAGTAGCCTAAACTTCAATGTCGATCCAAATCTTTGAACACATGTTTGACATGTTTGATTTCTTCGTGAAGTTTCTTGAAGGTGTTGAAGTAGTTTAGAATGCAGCAAAGTAACGGCGCTTGAAATGAATCAGCCAAAAAAAGTCCCTTGAATGTTGGAGGTGGCCATGTATTTATAGGCAAATTTCTGGGCTGGAATTGTTAAGTCATGAGTCGTGACCGACTCAGAATGAACCGTGACCGACTCACATACCACGAGTCAGCAAGCAGTGGCATAGATGAAATGGCATTGAGCTTGTTCCTCGTATGCTTAGGTCGCCAGCGACTTATGATAGGTCGTTAATCACCTTGAGTCGTTGGAAACCCTGAGTCGGTCTACCCCATAAACCACTAACTAGTTAAACCACTCTGCTCTTCTAAGGCATTAACTCGTTGAGTCGTTGGTCCACTGAGTCGTTACGAACCTTGAGTAGATGAGTCGGTCCAGTCCTTGAGTAGATGAGTCGGTTCAGTCCTTGAGTCGTCTCGTATGAGCCGTGAACTTCATTGAGTCGGTAACTCAATGAGTCGGCCTGTATCATGAACCGCTAACCTCCATGAGTCGTTCCATTCCTCTTAGTTGCCTTGAGCCTTAGCTCGTCAGCCAATTGAGTCGCTACCAGTTGAGTCGGTCCTTTCCTTAAGTTGCTGAAGCCCCTTGAGTCGTAAATCCAATGAGTCGTTAAAGACCTTAAGTGGATGAGTCGGCCCAAGTTTCATCTCGTTGGCAGAACAGGGTTAACATTTTCCCCTCGAAGTACACGCCTAAGTCGTAGGTCATGTGCTTCGACTTATCTTAACTCGTGTGCCGACTCAAACTCTACTGCCCAACGTTATAAAAACCTGAGTCGTTCACCTTTTCTTCTCATTCCCTAACCTTTAAACCGTGTCTGCCATTAACGCACATTCAAGCTTTCAAAAGCGATTTCAACCAGATTCTCCATCGATCATCCCTATCATCATATTGCGTAAGCGATCTCGCTCTCCTTATGATTTTCGATTATCCCTGGCTTATGCGCCCCATCTCCATCTTCGATTTGCCCCTTTGAGCCCTGCGAATTTGGTTGCTTTGGTCATCAATGGACTTAGGGTTATCTGTTCTGATGGTTTACGATTCGAGGCGGTTTAGCGGTGCGATAGAGCTAGGATTGTTGATTGAGAGCTTATTGGGTTAATGGGTTAAAAGTTGGAAGATTAACGGGTTAGGAGTTAGGAGTGAAATGGTTTATGGGTTAGAAGGTAACCTGGTTAGGAGTCAGGTGATTAGTTGGTCAGATTGATTCGAATACTGCTTTAGGTACGACTCGGTCATTTTTGTATGATCCAACAACCATGATCCGACCCAACATGCTCCACGGCCTAAGCCTTGAGTCGTGGCCGAGACACGACTTACGACTCACGACTTACGACTTACGACTTACAGCCTAAGCCTTGAGTTGAACCAGAGCTTCTCCCTTTTTATACGACTTATGACTTAGGGCACTGCCGATTCAAAATTTTTGAGCCGTTGACGAGTTAGGACTTGCGTGAATTCTGCTCGAACTTTGAACCATTGCATAAACTTTGAACTGTCGAATTTTATTGCATTCATTCACAGGTTATTTTGACTTGCAGGCTAATAATCTGTTCAATACAACATTCACAGAAAATTGGGACGAATATACTGTCATCGACTGCCCATATCAAATGACAGATTAGTTAATAACAGATAATTAACTTAAACAAATCGTGTGAACGAAGTGCTATCGATTTCAAGTAGAATATTAAAGCAACACTGAAATAGTCAATTGAAACTGACCAGCCTGCACTAATATTATTCTTGAACTTTAAATTAACAAGTTCTGAAATTACTATAGTCGATCAATCGTCAACCAGTTTAATTCCAGTTATATTTACTTGTTATTTTCATTAGTTCTGCACAACACTTCACACTTTTAGGAAACGTGCACCTTCGCATTTGAACATCCAGTTGCTTGTGTAGAATGACATCTCAACAAGAAGAACCGATGGGCCAGGCTGAAGAAGTCTTCCCAGTAGCCAACCTGTTGGATAACCCTCCGGAGAGAACTCCCACAACTCTGAATCAGCGGGTGTTTAACCAATTGCTCATCCAGTTTGGCATTGCCGAAGCTGATGCCTTACTGCCGGGGCCAAATGATACTGCAGATAGGCCTCCTTCTGGCTTTATTGCTGTCAACCGCCAAATGTGCTTGAGCGGTGCCATACCACCTTTCAATGACTTCCTTCAGCAATTCCTGCTTCGATTATCTATCTCTCCATTCCAATTGCACCCCAATGGTCATGCCATTCTGATGGGGTTATGTGTGCTATTTAGTAGAGTTCTGGGCCGATTACCGAGCTTTGAGGAAATCTGCTACTTCTGCTCATTCACAAAAATTAAAGATCATCCCTCTATCGTAGTTATAAGGAGTGCTCGAAACCGCAAGCTCATCACCGATCTTCCTGAAAGCGTTCATGGATTTCTAAATCAGTATTTCTTTGTTCGCTGCCCTCCAGGGTTTTATGCCATCTGGAGAGTAGGAAGTAAGATTTTCCTGTTTTTATTTCTCCATACTTGGGCTTTTCGAAATCTGAGTTGCTAAATGCTAACTTGGCTTCTTCTTCTTTTATCTGTTTTAGCACTTCCTCCTCCCTCTAGAGATCCGTGCTATAAACAAATTTTTGAGAGATTGAACGCCGTGGCGGCAGAAGAGAGGAGTATAAAGTTTTTGTTAAATGATGGATTTTTACATCAATATGGGCTTCTTCATTCCTCTCGCTTTACTCAGCTTCGTGAAGTCCCAACTGCAAATCCTGATTCTCCGACGGAAACTCCTGATGCCTCGGTCTCTACTAAAGAGCACATGCAGGGAGGAACCTCTATAGAAACTCCACTAGTGAAGTGTTCAATTCCGAAGGACGTTGCGGGGCCGTCCGACAAGTCCGCA
This sequence comes from Allium cepa, assembly GCA_030765085.1. Classification (NCBI taxonomy): domain Eukaryota; kingdom Viridiplantae; phylum Streptophyta; class Magnoliopsida; order Asparagales; family Amaryllidaceae; genus Allium; species Allium cepa. The sequence goes on from CM060930.1 coordinate 150,193,868, forward strand.
CTTGCCCCGGTTATCGAAGAGGAAGAAACTCCACGATCTTCCGGAAGATTTGCTACGAAGGAGTTGAGAAAGCCAGTCCCAAAAAACATGATGGCGATGATGTTTTCGAGGGGTTGAGCGATTTAATTGTGACTTCTCAAGAACTTTTTAGGGATGATGTTTCCAAAACTGTCTCTTCTGTAATTGAGGCGACATCTTCTCTACAACAAATGTCAACCCCTTCTACTCAAGTTATCACTACCTCTACTCCACAGAGTGGTCTGTAACTTGATGCATGTAGCTTACACGTTACACAACACTTAGGATTTTTCAGCACTTCTACGCATTCATCTTCTTATACTTTAAAGATTTCTAAAGCTTGTTATTTTTATTCCAGATTCTCCAATGGGGCGCAGCAGTTCATATTATGATGATTTCCAGCGCTACGGGAGGCGTAGCCAATATGATTATAGGCGTCACCTCCCCTCTTACAGGGAATCAGATGAAGAGAGGGCCATCAGGAAAGCAGATGAGGGACGAGCATATGAAGAACGTCACCGAAGAGAACAAGAAAGAAATGACCCTCCCCACAGAGATGATGATACCCAAAAAAGAAAGACTCACGATGAGAGAGGTAAAGGTCACATGGAAGATTCTTCTAGCAAGCGGGCTAAACTTACTGAAGAAACAATGCCGACAGTTTCTCAAAATGTTCCTGCTCAATCTCCTGCCCCTGTTCGTTCCGACATTCAAACAATCATCAACCGGCCCGCATACCAAGTTGGGCAAGGTCCTCCCACTCTTCAAAGTCGATTCCCTCAGTGGTGCCTAAGAGGGGTTCGATTTGATCTCGACTTGGTTCCTCTCGACAAATCGGCTATGCTGCGAAATCTTGATTCTGTCAGGACCGATATCTAAAGAATGTCGAACTGGCAAAAACTTGTCGACGAGCTTCAGAGGGTTAACCGAGCCAATCTCGAGGCCATGCTCACAATGGAGAACGATAAGGCTGAGTGGCAGAAGACTCTCGAACAGCATGACGCCAAAATGAGAAGTATTGCTTCCTATAATGAAAAGCTGGAAGCGGAAGTAGAAAAGCTTAAGGAAGAATTAGCTACTTCGTCTACTCTCTATTCTCAAAAGGAGAGCATGCTTCGGCAACAAGTACGAGATGCGCATTCCAGTCAAAGGGCAGTCGAAGATAAGCTTACACACCAGGAGAAGGTCATAGAAGAATATCGCGCTGAAACTTTACAGCTGCGAGAACAGACCGGCTCTCAAAGCCTGGAGATAGAGATGTTAAAAGCTCGACTTGCTATGGCCGAAAAGGAGCGTGACGAGGCTGTTACTGGTAAACTCGCGGCCGAAGAGGCCCATCAAGCAACCAAAGCTGACATTAGCTCCACATTATTTGATTTTTATCTGCACAGCATTTTGGGGCGTGGCAGCCTTGCCTTTCTAGGCCCTAAGTATGAAATTACACTAGCTGAAGTTTGGGAGGCAGCACTCGATATGCTAGGTGGTAAAGGTGCTGGCTACGCTGAAACAGCTCTTGAAGAGCATTATCTCGATGATGATGCCCGCGCCGCCCTTGCCAAGGGAAAAGAGCAACTCGCCAGAGTACGGGCCGGAATGGCGGAAGGGGAACGTTCTGAAAAAGAAATACCACCTACCACTTCTGAACGTCCTTTAGTTTCTTCCGAAGTTGACATTACGGGTTCCAGTGCTCATTCGCTGCCTCCTACAAGAACCGGGGTAATTACCCCTACTGATGATGAGGCTTTGGAGGATATCGGGGCTCAAAATTATGAGATTGAACTAACGAAGCAAACATCTTCAGGTAATTTTGACATTGGTCCGATTCATGTGGATTGCTTGCTTGCTCCTCAAAAGTTTGATGAGCTTCTCGATTACTTCTTGAATCTCGACGAACCCATATCTCCCTTCTTTCGGGGAGATACTAATATTTTTAATTTCTCTTCTTCTGCAGTTGAAACACCAAGTGTTGTGCAGACTTCACTTCCTCCAGTTATCCCTCCTCCGTCTCTTCAGGTGACTCCTCCTTCTGCTTCACAGCCCGGATCACAAGAGGAGCAGATTGAGGCTCTTCATGGCTTGGATGACCCTATCGCTTCGCAAGAGCAGAAAGACGAGGGACTTGAAGGAGGCGAGATCTCTCCGGAGCGGACTCCTTCTGATGACGTAGTTTTGTCCGCTCTTGTTACTCCAGGGAGTGAGTCTTCTTCGAAGAGAAGAAAGAAGCACGGAACATCGAAGAGGAGGGGGAAGAAAATCATTGCTACCGAAGAAGAACCGGAAGTTGCACCGGTTGCGCCTCCCTCTCTTTCTTCCCTTATGCCTATAGATAGACCTGAAAAGCTAATCATTCGGCCGGGCAAAGGGTCCAAAGGTGGTAAGAAGAAGTGAAGAGTCGGGCTTCGGGCTTTTTGATTCCTTTTTTGTGTAATGGTCGGGTGTTGTGCAGGCACCGGCCCCTGCTTTTTCATTTTGAAACCTGTATCTGCAATTGAATAAAATGATCCTTTGTTTGTACAGATTCTTGTTTGAATTTGAGAATGCATTTATTATTCATTTTTGCACAAGTTTATTTATATGATATTGCGGTGAGCTTGTGGTATGTTGTTTGAGGATACTTTACCGATGTAGCTATACCATTTTGTATGTAACTATACCATGTTGCCCCCATACCATAAGCTTGCTGCAATATTGTATACTTTGAGGGGACTTGCACTCTTATTTTCTGAAGAATAATTACTTCATTCTTGAAGAAATTTTTCGTAGAGTACAACTTCCTTCATATAAGTTTTTACGCTTTGTCCTTCGAAGAAATCACTTTTTTCTTTTGCTTAAGTACGCATTTTGCCAAGTGAATTCTTGTATGGTAAAGCAGGCCTCTGAAGAGTACTTTAACTTTCTTCCCCTCCTTTTTTTTTTTTTGAGGAAGGTTATTTTCTAGAATAGGTAGATCACTCTTCCTTTGAAAGTTAAAGTATGCTCTTGATGAGGATTTTTTTTTTTAAAAAATAATAGAAATTTGTACCTCTGAGGAGGGATTTTTCACGTTTCAACACTTGGAAGTTTTATTTCAATCTTGGTGAAACGTGTACCTCCAAAGAATTGTGCCTTCGAAGAAAGCCTTTTCACGTTTCAACACTTGGAAGTTTTATTTCAATCTCGGTGAAACGTGGACTTCCAGAAAGGTCTTTATTTTGTTTGCATTTCAACTCTGGTGAAGTGAAATTCCGAAGAGCGGTCGTAACACTTCAACTCCTGGTGAAATGGGCCTCCGAAGAGGGCTTTTATTTTGTTTGCATTTCAACTCTGGTGAAGTGAAATTCCGAAGAGCGGTCGTAACACTTCAACTCCTGGTGAAATGGGCCTCCGAAGAGGGCTTTTATTTTGTTTGCATTTCAACTCTGGTGAAGTGAAATTCCGAAGAGCGGTTGTTACACTTCAACTCCTGGTGAAATGTGCCTCAGAGAGGGTTTTTATTTTGTTTGCATTTCAACTCTGGTGAAGTGAAATTCCGAAGAGCGGTTGTTACACTTCAACTCCTGGTGAAATGTGCCTCGGAGAGGGTTTTCATCGCCTGGAAGTTACTCTCTCATGGTTGGAGGGTCATGACTCCTCCAATCTTTTTTTGTTGAGTAGAGAACTTTCTTTTTTGTGGCGTATGACCCATTAGAGGTCTTTATCCTCCGAAGAGTTGTGCCTCCGAAGAGGACTTGTGCTGCCGATGATGGCTTTGGTTGTTCCCTTGTCCACTTGCTTATGCCTTTTTAGCGATCCTCTTTTTTTTTTTTAAGTAACTTGTTTAATCCAAGGAAGTGTACTTCATTGTTAGGAAAGTTCGTGAGAACGAGCACCAGCTTCCTAATTGGATGTTTGTTTGTTCAAACGATCTCAATTTATTAGCAAAGGCCCGTTTCTGTCGAAATCATAGGCCGTTCAATTGAAGTACTTCCTATCTAGGATTTGAATTCGGAGCTTTTGTGACTTGAAATTTGGCGAGAATCACTTGGTCTTATTATGTGCAAGTTTCACTTCCATTGTCTGCAAAAATTTAAATCGACATTTCAGCAATACATTCTATGTACTTTTTATATCGAAAATAAAGCAAACATGTAATAATAATAAGGAACACAAAATTTATAGTGGTTCGGCCAGGAAATTGGGCCTACATCCACTTTATATTTTTTCATTATTTACTTGCATCAGTTTTACAATTGCCTTCAATTACAAGAATCATGCATTCATAATTCTTTTTACAATATTTCAACAAAATTTTCAAGTAAAGTATGGACGCAAATGATTGCTGTTCCATGCCCTTGGAATTTGATCTCCTTCAACAGTAGTGAGTTTGAATGTGCCGTCAAGAAGCTTCTGACCTATGACATATGGTCCTTCCCAATTTGGCCCAAACACACCTGTCGCTGTCATAATTCTCTTCAGGACTAGGTCTCCAATCTCAAAGCTGCGTTGGCGAACTTTGGAATTGAAATGTCTGGCTATCCTTTGCTGATGAGCTGCAATTCTAAGATTAGCCTCATCTCTTTTTTCATCAAGGAGATCTAGCGCTTCAAGCTGTAGCTTTTCGTTTTCTGCTTGATTGAAATGGATTCTTCTATGTGAAGGGACCTCTATTTCTACCGGAATCATTGCCTCTGAACCGTATGCTAATGAAAACGGGGTGTGCCCAGTCGCAGTTTTGTGAGTGGTTCTGTATGCCCATAGTGCCAGTGGTAGCTTATCGACCCAACCACCTTTTGCTCTTTCAAGTTGCTTTTTGATGGTTGACTTAATAATTTTATTCACGGCTTCCACTTGCCCGTTTGCCTGCGGATGAGCCACTGCTGAGAAGCTTTTTCGGATTTTGAATCGCTTGCAAAAATCTTGGAATTCTTCACTTTCAAACTGAGTACCATTGTCTGTAATTATTTTTTGAGGCACACCGTATCTGCAAATGATGCTTTTAGTCACAAAACTTATCATCTTCTTTGAGGTGATAGTAGCCAGTGGTTCAGCTTCTGCCCACTTAGTAAAATAATCTACAGCAACAATGTCATATTTAATTCCAGATTTGGCAGTTGGTAACGGTCCTACAAGGTCTATCCCCCATATTGCAAACGGCCATGGACTGTCCATCTGTGTGAGTTCAGTGGAAGGAGCTCTAGGAATTTTGGCGAATCTTTGGCATCTATCACATTTTCGGGAATACTCTTCTGCATCTCGATTGATTTCTGGCCAAAAATATCCGTATCGGAGAATTTTCTTTGCTAATGTTTGGCCACCTGAATGATCACCACATTCTCCTCCATGCACCTCCGCTAGGATTGCTTTGGACTCTTCCCTGGATACACATCGAAGTAATGGCATTGAGAATCCCCGTCTGTATAATCGGCCATCCTGGATTATATATCGAGAGGCTTTTCTCAGTAGCTTTTGTCGTTCTTTTGAGTTCCCTGGTAAAGATCCATTGAGCAGATATTCGGTTATCGGAGTCATCCATGATTCTTGCTCTTGAGACATGCTCATGATCCAATCAATTTCCATCTCATCAATGCTAGGAGTCGACAGGACCTCCATTGGAGTTAATCCCAGAAATTGAGCTTCGCCTGTGCTAGAATACTTTGCGAGAGAATCTGCTTTCATGTTTTCTTCTCGAGGAATGTGACTTATCATGTAATGATCGAAATCACCCAGGAGTTCCCAAGCCTTTGACAAGTAGGCGGGCAGATTCGCCCCTTTTGCTTGGAATTCCTTTTTGATTTGGCATACAATAAGCTGAGAATCACTGAATATCTGTAACGCTCGGATGTTTAATTCTTTAGCAATCCTTAAGCTAGCAATAAGGGCTTCATATTCTGCTTCATTGTTTGTTGAAGGAAATTCCAATCTTAGTGCATAGCATAATGATCGGCCTTCAGGGGTCTCAAGTACAACTCCGGCTCCAGAACAGTAGTCGTTTCTCGCACCATCGACATATAATTTCCATTAGATCGGGGAATCGTTGACCGTTTCCTCCTCACTATTACCCTTATCTGTGAATTCTGCGATGAAATCCGCTAAAGCTTGTCCATTGATTGCTTTTCGGGGATGATAAGTGAGTCATACTGACTGAGTTCAATATTCCACTTTAGAAGACGACCCGAAGTTTCAGGGCGAAATAGGACTTGCTTTAAAGGTTGATCAGTGAGGACTCTGATAGGATGAGCTTGAAAATATTGCCTCAACTTCCTAGATGCAATTAGTAGGCAATAGGCGAGTTTTTCCAACTTAGAGTAATTCATCTCTGCCCCAGTGAGTCTTTTGCTGATATAGTAAACTGGATGTTGTATCCTTTTGTCTTCTCGTATCAGCGCTGCACTTAAAGCATGAGATGATACTGCCAAGTATATAAGAAGATCCTCGCCATCGCCAGGCCTAGAAAGTATTGGAGGCGTTTCTATATGGCGAATCAATTCATCAAAAGCTTTTTGGCATTCGGGAGTCCAATCAAAGTTTTTCTTTCCTTTCTTTAGGGCGTCAAAGAATGGGATGCATTTATCTGTGGCTTTGGAAATGAACCGACTCAAGGCGGCAACTTTTCCATTGATACTTTGCAATTCCTTCTTTGTTCTAGGAGCTTTGACTTCTTTCAATGCAGTAATTTGAGCTGGACTGGCCTCAATGCCCCTAGCGCTCACGATGAAACCTAAAAACTTGCCGGATTCCACTCCAAATGAACATTTTAAAGGATTGAGCTTCATTCTGTATTTCCGGAGGACTGTGAACATGTCTGCTAAGTGTTCTATGTGATCCACTGCTTTCTTAGACTTTACTAACATGTCATCGACGTAGACTTCCATAGTCTTGCCCAGTTGCGGTTTGAACATAGCATTAACGAGTCTTTGGTATGTTGCCCCTGCATTCTTCAACCCGAAGGGCATAACTTTGTAGCAGTAAAGACCAGTGTCGGTGATAAAGCTCATATCCTCCTGATCTGGCTCATGCATCATGATCTGGTTATATCCGGAGTAAGCATCCATAAAAGATAACAATTCGTGTCCCGCTGTTCCGTCTACCAGTTGGTCGATTCTGGGTAATGGGAAGCAGTCTTTGGGGCAGGCCTTGTTTAGATCTGAAAAATCGATGCATACTCTCCATTTTCCGTTGGCTTTCTTAACCAGCACTGGATTTGAAACCCAATTCGGATAGGTAGATTCTTTGATAAAATTATTCTCCATGAGCCCATCATCTTCTTCTTTTAATGCCGCTGACCTTTCTGGACCTTGAGTTCTCCTTTTCTGTTTCACATGTGTAAATTTTGGATCAATATTTAGAGCATGCACTGCAACTTCTGGGGATATTCCGCACATATCGGCATGAGTCCAAGCAAAAACATCCAGATTTGCCTTTAAAAAAGATATTAAGATATTCTGAATTGACACATTAAGTTGTGAACCCACATTCAACACCTTGTTTGGGTCCTTTGGGTCAACAGGTATTGGTATTGTCGTTTCCACTGGTACCACTCTATTTTCCCCTGCACTGACTTTTCTAGGGTCCAATTCTTTCCTTGCTCCGCTGTGCTCGCCAGTGCAGGGTCCGCCCTGTAATTGCTACAAGGCTGGTTCTTTGATGCGGACTGGGGCTGCCGCATTCTTTCCCATTTCTCTTTTTCTGGTTTCTCGTAGCTCTGTCAGATAACACTCTCGCCCAGCATTCTGATCCCCTTTTATAACTCCCACTCCATTGTCTGTAGGGAATTTAATAGTGAGGCACCACGGGGCAAGAACAGCCTTGAACGCTGCCAGAGTTGGATGACCAAGGAAAGCATTGTAAGCAGAAAATTCGTCGACAATCACAAAAGTTTGCTTGCGGACCACTTTTCTCTCTCCTTCTCCAAGTTCCACAAACAAATCAATGGTTCCTACCGGCTGTTTTGGCTCCCCAGTGAAGCCAGCGATTTTCTGCGATGAGGCTTGCACATCAGCCATAGGGATCTTCATTTGGTCGAATGTTTTCTTGAAGAGGATATTGCAGGATGCGCCACAATCAATGAGAACTCTTCTGACAATAGCTGGCCCGATACCAGCCGAGATGACTAAGGGATCCAAGGTAGGAGCTTCAATACCTGCGGAATCCCTAGCTTTGAATACAATATCATCATCAAGAGTTCTTTGTTGCTTCAAGGGCGTAGCACCTTCCAAAACGAATACATCTTCCTCGGTCGGTACATACTTTAAAGCTCGGGCATACCTTTCCATCTCACCCCAGCTTCTGCCCGCTGGGTGAGGTCCTCCTGTAATGACATTGATAATGGGCCTTCCAGATTCATGCCCTGCAGCCTTCTCAATCGTCCTAGGCTGATGAGTAGGAGCCTGTTGCCCCTGGCTAGATGAAGCAGGATTGTTGCTATTCTTTTTCACAAATTGCTGCAGTTTGTTTTCCCTTAGCAACTCTTCAATCAGATTTTTCAACTGGCGGCATTCGTCGGTTTCGTGACCGGGTTGATTATGGAAGCGGCAGAACTTCCCACTCTGTATAGCCTTTTTCCCGGTCCTTAGAGGAGGAGGTTTAGGAAAGTCAATAGAATCTTTAGTGGCAAGGTAGATACGCTCCGGCGTATCTGATAAAGGAGTATATTCTGATGGCTTGAAGGATCGGGGCTTCTTCAGATTACTCTGCTTCTTCCCATTGTTATTTTCCCTTTTTTGCCCTACAGATTCATTCTTGCGTGGAACAACAGTGTTATCTTCGGCTTTTTCCAACACTGCCTTTACCGGTACGGGACGGCTTTCTAAGCGTATGAATTCATCTTCTTTTTTATAGAACTTTTCAAGGGAATTTGGTTCCTTCATGTTTAGCCATTTCCCAAACTCGCTCGACTTGTCAATACCCTTCATCAGATAAGTCAATATCATTCGCGGTTCTGCATTGTCCACCTCAGCTAGCGCTATATTAAAGCGGTTTAAGAAAGATCTGATAGTCTCCCCTGGATTCTGCTCCAAACTTGACAGTGACATGATATCCTTGGCTTTTGAGGCGTATAGTCTGAACTGCTCCTTGAACTTCCGGGTTAAGTCAGAAAACTGATCGATAGATCGGACTGGAAGTTTGGTGAACCAAAGCAGAGCTACACCTTCGAGATACACAGGAAAATATTGGCACTTTATTTGATCAGAGGCTCTGGCACCTGTCATGTGCCAATCATACTTGTATAAGAATTCGTTCGGATCACTTGTCCCCCTGTAAGCTGGAATGGTTGGAGGGACAAACTTCCTTGGGAATTCAGCCTTTAAGATTTTCTCAGTAAACGGAGTTTTACTTGGGGCGAAACCCCATTCTTTCTCGTCTTCAACCCTCTGCATACTCTCTTTCATGATTTGTCGGACCATTCCAGAAAGATACTCCTCATCATGTCGAGTTCTAGATCCACCAACCTCAGGAAGTGTTTGTTCAAAGGGGCTAGCAGCCCTTTCAGGAGCATTCCTCTCTTCAGCCTCATGAATGTTGCAAGCAAAATTCCTTTCATTACCTACCGGTTGACGGTTTGCCCCAAGTAAATCGTTCAACCTATTCAGAATTAGGGCATTCTGGGCATTCTGAGCCTCGAATTGTGCATTTTGGGCATTTATCTGTTGGTTCAGCCCTAAGATTGCAGCATCCAGCTCTGCCTTTGTAACTCCGACAGCTGGAGTGGCTTGATTCGATATAGGGGAAGCGGAGGTTACCTCTTGAATATTCCCAGATCTGACAGATCTACTTTTCCTTCCAGGAGCCATAATCTCGGATAGACTTCTGGTTTTCAAGGAAATTCTATCCACAAACCTCTGTGAAGCAATGATGATAACTCGCCTGAGTTCGACCTTCTCAGTGAAAGCACCAAAAATGTTAACGCTAAAATTTGAACGCTAACACCCCGGTGTATGAAGTGAGATCGTGAAAGCACCACCCGATAACTCGGGAACAGATTATAAGCAGATAATAGTGAAAAAACAGTAAACAACAGCAATTTTATAGTGATTCGGCTTAAGAGATAGCCTACGTCCACTTTGAATATCTTTATTGACGATTTGATTACAAGTCAATGCAGTTACACTTTGATTACAACACACTTTGATTTTCAAGTGACTTTGAACAAGTAGCCTAAACTTCAATGTCGATCCAAATCTTTGAACACATGTTTGACATGTTTGATTTCTTCGTGAAGTTTCTTGAAGGTGTTGAAGTAGTTTAGAATGCAGCAGAGTAACGGCGCTTGAAATGAATCAGCCAAAAAAAGTCCCTTGAATGTTGGAGGTGGCCATGTATTTATAGGCAAATTTCTGGGCTGGAATTGTTAAGTCATGAGTCGTGACCGACTCAGAATGAACCGTGACCGACTCACATACCACGAGTCAGCAAGCAGTGGCATAGATGAAATGGCATTGAGCTTGTTCCTCGTATGCTTAGGTCGCCAGCGACTTATGATAGGTCGTTAGTCACCTTGAGTCATTGGAAACCCTGAGTCGGTCTACTCCATAAACCACTAACTAGTTAAAACACTTTGCTCTTCTAAGGCATTAACTCGTTGAGTCGTTGGTCCACTGAGTCGTTACGAACCTTGAGTAGATGAGTCGGTCCAGTCCTTGAGTAGATGAGTCGGTTCAGTCCTTGAGTCGTCTCGTATGAGCCGTGAACTTCGTTGAGTCGGTAACTCAATGAGTCGGCCTGTATCATGAACCGCTAACCTCCATGAGTCGTTCCATTCCTCTAAGTTGCCTTGAGCCTTAGCTCGTCAGCCAATTGAGTCGCTACCAGTTGAGTCGGTCCTTTCCTTAAGTTGCTGAAGCCCCTTGAGTCGTAAATCCAATGAGTCGTTAAAGACCTTAAGTGGATGAGTCGGCCCAAGTTTCATCTCGTTGGCAGAACAGGGTTAACAATAGGTGTATATATACAAAATTAAGAGTTGGTCAATTCATAAGATTTTATATTTTTGTTTCCTTTGACTGAGATCTAAGATTTAAATTTGAATATATTTTACCTAGTCAAAACTAAGATATTTTTATTTCTATTGTGAATCTGAAAATCTTGACTTTGTTAAATCATATAAGATATTTTACAAAGTCAAATTTATTATTTTGTTAAATGTATAAATTTTCAACATATAAAATAGGTATTGATACTAATATTAAATAATTAAAAAAGAGCATTATTGTATAATGCTTAGTATATACACAGTAAATAGCAATCGCAATATCTACACATGTATATATTAAATAGTGTGTATATTTGTTATGTCGTATATCCCTATGTATGTATATATTAGATATATTCATAATTATGCACCGAGTATATTTAATTAATAAATATTAACTAATTGAAAAATAAAATAGCTAATATAAGATATGGTTTTATTAAATAACCAGATTGGATCTAATGTTAACAAATAAATCTCATATGACCACTAGTATCCGATCAAGAATTTTTTTGAATTTACCTATTTCACCCCTACCAACCGAGCCGGTTCCAATAAGATCTGCCTATATTATAGTGATGACAAGCTAATAAAGTAAACGTTATCCTCTGTAACATTTTTAACTGTCAAAGGAGAGCAAATATGGAAGTAGAACAACGTGGTCTTGATCCCAAAAGCATACATTGGCAGCCTTTCTCTAAGTATGACCAACAGATCCCTTGAGTTAGACCGGGATGCGTAATGTTGTCACGCCGTCCAAACTAGCTAAAACCCTTTCTCCTTTCCTTTTATTTTGTACTTGGATATACACTGTATATGTATATATCTTTTGTAGGTCTGCAGATAAAGGCATGAAAATTGAAATGGAATGAGTTTGCTGCCTTTCTTTACGAGTTATATCGAGTTTTATATACACTTGTGAAGTTATTGCAGATTGTCCAACATGTTAATAATTCTTGATATAACATGGATATAGTTGAACATTCATTTCTAATGTTGGTTATTATATGTAGTGATGCATGTCTAAATCTTTATTGCTTAATTCCACTGTAAGATAGATCTAAATGTAACTACATAACTGCTTTAATTTTTTCACCTAATGACCCATTATTTCTAATGTAACGACCCAATTTTTTGACTTTCGAAAGTCGACATCAATATGTCCGCTGTATCAAATGCCGAATAGTAGAATGCCGAAAAACCAAATCGTTAGGATTAAAGAAGAAGAAGATAGAAGAAAAAACATAAACAATATCAGAATCTCACATTCGCAGTGGAACAATATATAATAGATAAATGAATAATCTTTAAACAAAAGAACTATATCAATTTATACATTGCATTGTCAGAGTCATATACAACAACAAAACAGGACACTAGGCATTTTTGATAACTTAAATTTGCAACAAACCAAACGCATCAGATAATACATGCTATAAGTGATATTTCTCATCATTTACCTTGTCTCCTGATCTCCACAGCATACTTTCCCGACTTCACTCCAGAATAACTGATAACCTGACTCTAGGCTACCCGTGTGGAAAATCATGGGCACCCAGAGTTTAGAAAGGGAACAATAAACTCCAGATCAGTCATGGGACTGGTGTGAGATCTTAAAATAGTTATTTGCACAAAAGAAAAGGAAAAGAAATCCGTTCATGCTTTTGGAAAATGAAACTACCATAAGGCATCCCGCCACATACACAATGCAATCGCACAATTAGAGGAGATTTCTCCTTATAATAGTCAAACATGCTTGATACGCAAAATCTTTCTGATATAGTATATAGTGTGGAAAATATTTTGAAAGTATAATATAAATCTTAGCCAGCATACGTACCATTATAATACTCCTACTATAGCTACCATGTTAATTGGCAGGTTCTACAACTAAAACCGTACAAGGCTCGTATTGGGTGATTGGATTTCCAACAAATGGCCAAGGCTAAGGAACTTCCTCCACTAAATGGGTATGCCTTTAGAGGGACACCCCGAGAACTTAACCAGCTCTCTGCCAACACAAGGCTGGGTCACCTCTGTAACTAGGAAAACTGTCACGAGTATGCCACACCCCGGTCTAGACCGACCTTTTCCGAGGCGCCTCAACAACCAACAACCACATAAGTAAATAGTCTGGGATCCATACCAGAATACCACTTTTTATCCACACAAGTTAAATACCTGGTCTTCATACCAGATACCACTTTTTAGCCAGAAGGTAATGCACATACCCTGAGGGGTGCGACCCCCATAACCTTGTTGCATCTTTTCCTCTTTCAACCATTTTCGGAGTGTGAGATCTGACGAAGTCTCATCCACAAAGCTACGCTTTTCGCAAAAGCCATGCTTCGATCAACAAATGATCAACACTTAGCACGCCACATTACCAAATTGGGAATATATCACTAGTAACCATCAACTACATAACCTCTGACTCATACGTCTCAGAGAAAGGTGTTAAGCTAAGAGAATAAATTCTCCACCACCAACAGAAATGTATTTGATAGAAACCAGCTTTATATCTCAAAGTGTAATGTCAGACATACATCCATACAAGTCCGTTTCGAGTTTGAACGGAACTGAAGGAACTTCCTCCAAGCATGGAAAGAAGCTCTTGCAAATCCGGATATTCGCTAATCATGTCCGGACTTCCCATCACACAGGGTGATATAAATCTCTATACCAGATCAACTCAGTGTAGAGACATTCGAAAGGTAACCCTTTCGCTTTCGAAAATATCCGGTCTTCAACACCATCTTCAAATGCAATCCAGTTCGTCGTATCATTTATTCGGAATGGGCTTTATGACATAAAGTCCTCTCTCGGCTTAACCGAATAATGAGCGCTTATTTTAATAATAAGTGGTTACATTCAGATTTCAAGTAAATCATAACAAATTTCCACTTTGATCTTTTAAACAAAAGATCCATCACTAAGATTCGATGTGGTTTTCGGATAACTATTTGGAATCCGACCCCCGGTCGCATCGAAATTCAAATGCCGTTTAAAGGCCAATATTGATAGTCGGTTATTTAACTGTCAATCAATATTCGCAACAATCACCAAATTTAAATAATTTTCCCCAATTTACTTATTTTAAAATATCTTCGCAAGGTATATTTTTACACTTCAACCTTTTGAAAATAAATTCCAAGTCACTTCCCTTACGCGGAATAAATTTCCAAATATTGTTTATTTCCACTGAAAAATTTGTCAAGTAAGAAAACTTTAGAAAAAAAATTAAAATCACTTATCCAAAAATATATACTTGATTTAAAATAAAAACTATTTTTAAACACTTTATTTAATATTAGTTACAAAATATTATACTAATATCACATATAAAAACTTAAGCCCAAAATAATTTTTTTTAAAATAGAATTATTTGACAGAGTGTAATTATTTAAATAACCATTTTCTAAATCGAATATCAATTAAATCTTTAAAATAATCACTTCTATAATTAACTTAATAAATATTTATTTAAAACAATTTAAGAAAATAATTTCTCCAAAAACATTCTGTTTAAAACCAACTTTAGAACTTTTAATTTATATTTAAAAGCTACTTTGAAAACATATTCGGCTCTCCAGAGAAAATACACCCTTCATTCTAAAATGGTTCATTTAAATCAATTTATAAATCCTTCTTGATTTATCTCAAATTTACATCCCAAATTCATAAATTTTCTTTCCACCCTTTTTAAAAATAAACCAATGTTTATTTTTAAAACGAATTTCCCTTTCCTTTATAAATTTCCACAGTGAATTTAAATTTTCAAACATCCACTGATATACGATTTTCAAAATTGATTTCAAAAATTTACTTTCAAACACAAAATCAAATTCCAAATTGATTTCCAAATTTATTTCAAACACCAAATCGATTTCGAAATCGATTTCCAAATTTATTTCAATTTAGAAATTATTCCTTCATTTATCCAAATTTATTTCAAAAATAATTAATCCAATATTCACATCTTTATTTTGATTTAAAATACGAGTATTAAAATAAATTCTTCAACTTTTAAACAATACTATTCAAAATCCATTTATTAGAATTTTTTCCTCATATTTTGGAATTAATTCGATAGGATTACAAAAATCAACTTTATACTTTTAAATTCCCTCTTTTAAATTTATCCAATTCTCTAAAATTAATTTACTTAAAATCCTCTACTTTAATTTCCTTTCAAAAATCCAAATCTTTATATTTCTGGTATTTTAAAAATACCAGAACATATTCGGCCAAACCATAGCCTTTAATAAATTTCAATCACCAATATAATCATTCACAGATTATCAATAATCACATCACAACATATGAAATAAATTCAACAATTTGAGGAATCCAGTTGGGTCCCTCCAACTTGTTTCCCTGCATCCACAGATATTAGCACAACAATTAAATACCAATTTCACTTCGAGGTGGAATATCGCAGTATATGGGATTATATCATATCATCCACTATTATGCAGCGCATAGGGTCTCATCGGCTATATAATGCGGAAAATCAATCACTCCAATATATATATACACACACACACACGCACGCACACACTATCCCATCCAAATAATCAACCAATAATTGAAATTCTTATTATTTTCAATTGAGTGAGAAGATCTCGCCTTTGCTTTTGTTTTGCAATCCAATCCATTCCAGCTTGTTTTCACAACTTTTTTAAACCTTATAACAAACAATTTATATGATTTATTACTATTTGAATTTACCAAACAATTAATTAATAAATTTTAATTTAAAACTAATGATTTAAATTAATGGATTATTTAATTTAAAAATCAAATTTCCTTTAATAATTTGTTTTCAGTGGTTAAAATAATTAAATAGGTTAATAAAACAAATTTATCACCAAACCATATTTGTTTTAAAATAAATTAGCAAATAAAAATATGTAATTGTATATTTACTCTTAACTTTATTATTTTTATTTTGAAAATAGAGATCCATTTTAAAATAGTATACATACATACATACATATATATATGTATGTATGTATGTATGTATGTATGTATGTATGTATGTATGTATGAATGTATGTATGTATGTATATTCCAAAATATATATCTATAAAATAATCTCTATTAAAATTTCTATATATTTTTCTTCTACATATATTTTCATTCATAATTTTCTCTAATCTATATATTTATTTATTAAATTAAATTAAACAAGACTGCGATTACCTCACTGCTTTCGACAAGCACACCCACGTTCTCAGACTTGACAATGACCTACTCGACGCCGTGAATGTCGACGCAGCCACCTCCAACTCGCCCCCTACCTTGCCTTGCGCACCGGAACGCCGCCCTCGATGTCGCGACCTAATCCCTGAAGCATCGCACGCCCATCGCTGCCTCGATAGACCCCTTGCTCGCTGTCGAGGTCGTCCAAATCACGACAACCCACACGCCAGCCACGACTTCGACCTAGACCCAAACTCTTCTGCATGCTCGCAAGCCAAAACCTACGTGTGACAAAGCCACCACTTAAATCCCATTGCGTCTCCACTATTCGTGCTTGCTGCCTTCGACTGGCGACTCACGATCTTCTTCTTTTTATTTGAAACGACATCGATCTGATTGCAGCCATTTTTTTTCCTTTTTGTTCTTTTGCCATAATTTGATTTGGAGAAAGGGGAATCGCGATTGATATAGGGAGAAGGGAACTAGTTCAAAATCAATCTATTGTTCGGCCATTGATTTCGTTTATTTCGTTTGATAGGGAAACGAGATTTTGGGTTTTCATTTCAAAATGCTAAGCACTATCTTCTTTTATCTATATTTTTTTAGAGAAAGGCAACGCATGAAAAAATAATTTTTAAGTGTTGGAGAAGAAGAAACGTGTCTGGTGCTACTGTGCTTCTTTATATTTGGATTCTAAATTCAAATTCAAAACGTTTTCTTGAATTCATAGCTCAAAATTTCAAATTCCTATCATGGCATGCCACCAGGCATTCATAAGGTTATACCCCTACTTCGAACGCGATGGAAAAGGTTCTGAGTCCAAATTTAATCGTATGGAGAAGATAACTTTTTGGACCAGTTATTTAATTAAATTTTGATGTAAATTTCAACGCGTTTGTTACCGTACGGCCAAACGATCACTCTAAACATTACGAAAATTGAAATCCGATAATAATACACTATTACGGATACAATGGAACCGGTTTTGTCAAATTCGGAGACTGTGTCTTGGAAGGCTATTTTTAAATATTGATTTAGATGATAAATTTCAAAATTGATCAAAGCATTTCCAAATTCAATTTTGAAGCTTGCATTATCTTTAGTATTATTAATACAAATTTTACAAGCCTTCAAATTATTTTTAATAGGCTTAAAATTGAAGATTCAAATTTTTTTACCCAACTTTCAATAATTTAATTTAATATTTTAATTACCAAAAAAACAATGATATTTAAATTCAAGTTAAAGTAACTTCCAAATATTTAAAAATCAATTAAATATTTTCATTTTCAAATGTTCAAAATTTTTGAGTCGTCACATTCTTCCCCCTTAAAAGAATTTCGTCCCGAAATTACTAGTTAAGAAGAATTATCTATAACCCGTTTATTATTTTCCCAATCCAAATAGTTTTATCAACTTGCCAAAACAAATCTTTTTACTAAAGATCCATTATCACTTCAACTAAATTTCAAAAATCTTTCATAATTTCCAAACACTATTATTTTCCTCAAGAATTCAAATTCAAATTTAAATTCAAATTTTAAATTATCAAAAATTTTCTAACTCCTTAGATTTTTGAAAAATTTCGCTAGCGTCTCCTTTGCGTGGCTAGCTCGGTACGACTACAAAACGCCACAACATGTCCCTAGATTTCAAAACGAAAACAAAACACCAAGTGGCTAGACAAGAAAATCATCAAATTTCATATAGAAATTTAAATACATACCTTTTTGTCGAGCAATTTAAATTATCTTTTGAAATCAAAAATCCAATTCCCTTTTCTTTTACAAGACCTGTATGTCCTACTAGCAATAATGTCCAACTACGGAATTCAAAATCATTTTGCACATTTCTTTACCAAAGTTTGAATATTTATTTCATTCAAATCCATACAATGTACTTATATCATTCGTACGCAATATCAAATTCGATCACTCACTCGATCACACAATTCGGCTTCTGAACCAGTATCATCCATCCGACTTTCTAGTGCGGACTCAGATCTGGTTTCTTGATCAGAAACGTCATTCTCCTTGCATATCCATATACTACGATAAAGAATTTCCAGAATCAATAAAAAATCCATATCCAGGTTCGCCGTCGAAAATCGAGCAAAAAATCCTAACTCGGATCGATATAACTATATCAAAATTTTGTGCTTGAATTCTGGATCAAATCCCTATGTGAATAAAATAATATACGTATATCATACATATTTATTTCCAAGTTGATTATTAGCAATATCATATTTATTCACATTTACATTAATTTCTATCCACTTATTCACCATTATCCATTTCACAACTTTAGTGGATCCTTATTTAGAATTGACTTAGAATATTTCCTCAATTCCAAATTTACTTAAGAATTTTGCCATTTATTTCTTAAGTTCCATATAAGTATTCAAGTTTCATTTTCAAATTCATTTGAATTCTATTTATCTTTATCTATAAATATTGAATTCAATTCATTTCAAACCAAATTTATTTTGTCATTCCTTTAATTAGTTTCACTTACTAATTTTATTTCAATACTTTGCTTCATTTGATCCAACTTGAAAATTTTTCCATTTCACTTAATTTAACTTAATTCAGATATTCAGTTTTAATCCAATTTTTAAGCTTCGATAAGTTTTCCAACTTATTTACATTCACACTTATTTTATTTTAACTTTTTAGCTTCTATAAGTTTGCCAACTTATTTTCATTCCAAGCAAATTTCCAAATTTAATAATTAGCAAATTCCTTCTGATTCCATACTTATTTTAAACAAGATTCCAGAGTCTTTCCAACATTTCAAAAATCATTTTTTTTGAAATCAATTCAACTTATCTTTTGAATTTCCAAAACCAAACCCAGTTTGCAAACAACTTCCATTTAAAACAATTTGGCACCAATTCCTCTCCTGCAAACTCGAAAATAAACATCGATGATGCTGCAGTCATCATCGAAATTATTTTCCAACGACCGAAAAGAGTTTAATGCTTTTACTCCTTTGAAAAATACTTTCCAAATATTTTTAAATTTCAAATTTCACCAGATTCTAAATCCAATTCAAAAATATTTCCCAAATAATTTCACGATTATTTTGTTCCAAAACCTTTGAAAATCTTTTCCAAATTCAAGGAAATTTAAACTTTCACCAAAATTTCAAATTTCAAGTCCTTCAATTCATATTCAAAATTTACTCTAGAATTTTATTTCAAATTATAAATCACATTTACAATTTATATTTACAAATCCAATTTGAATGTGAATTTATTTCTTAGCTTTTAGTTATGATTTCAATTTCTTATTCAATAATCAATGATAATAATTTAATATTATCACTTCCTAACAACCAAGCAATCATATATATACTATAATAGTTTACGAAAAATTATTTCCTTTTATATACGAAAATAGTTTGGGTAAAATTATTTCATTTACCCAATTTAAAACAATACTGTGTCGAATTGTTACGTACAAGTGTTTAGAGATCCCTATCAATAGCGTTAATTACTTGTATTGACCAGCATCCATATACCACTTGACAAACCAATCAACACAATATAAAATAATTTTATATCTACTAACAAATACGCGCTCATATCTTTTAATACACTCAAACTCATTCTAGAGTACTACTCACTCTATCTCTAATGAGCAATCCCCATTCAAGCCAAGGTTATCACTTAACCAATTGCTTTAATACCACTCTGTAATGAACCGATTTTTCGAATTTCGAAAGTCGACATCAATACGTCCGCTGTATCAAATGCCGAACAATCGAATGCCCAAAAACCAAACCGTTAGGATTAAAGAAGAAGAAGATAGAAGAAGAAACAGAATAATATCAGAATCTCACATTCGCAGCGAAACAATATACAATAGGTAAATGAATAATCTTTAAACAAAAGAACTATATCAATTTATACATTATATTATCAGAGTCATATACAACAACAAAACACGACACTAGGTATTTTTGGTAACTTGAATTTTCAGCAAACCAAACACAACAGACGATACATACTATAAGTGATACGTCTCGTCGTCCAGCTTGTCTCCTGATCTCCACAGCATACTTTCCTGACTTCACTCCAGAATAACTGATAATTTGACTCTAGGCTACCCGTGTGGAAAATTGTGGGCACCTAGAGTTTAGAAAGGGAAAAATAAACTCCAGTCAGTCTGGGACTGGTGTGAGATCTTAAAACAATTATTTACATAAAAGAAAAGGAAAAGAAATCCGTTCATGCTTTTGGAATGAAACTACCATAAGGCCTCCTGCCATACACACAATGCAATCGCATAATTGGAGGAGATTTCTCCTTATGATAGTCAAACATGCTTGATACGCAAAATCTTTTTGATATTATTATTAGTGCCTGGTGTGGAAAACATTTCGAAAGTATAATATAAATCTTAGCCAGCATACGTATCATTATAGTATGCCTACTATAGCTACCTTGTTAAATGGTAGGTTCTACAACTAAAACCGTATAGGGCTCATATTGGGTGATTGGATCATCAACAAATGGTCAAGGCTAAGGAACTTCCTCCACCGAATGGATACGCCTCTAGAGGGACTCGCCGAGAACTTAACCAGCTCTCTGCCAACACAAGATCGGGTTACCTCTGTAACTAGATAACTAATTGTCACGAGTATGTGACCCTCGGCCTAGACCGACCTTTTTCGAGGTGCCTCAACAACCAATAACCACATAAAAAAATATATGCTCCATACCAGACTACCACTTTTTATCCATACAAGTTAAATACCTGAGCTTCATATCAGATACCACTTTTTATCCAGAAGGAAATACTGCACATAACCTGAGGGGCATGACCCCCATAACCTTGCTGCATCTTTTCCTGTTTCAACCATTTTCGGGGCGTGAGGTCCAACGAAGTCTCATCCACAAAGCTACACTTTTCACAAAAGCCATGCTTCGATCAACAAATGATCAACACTTAGCATGCCACGTTACCAAATTGGGAATATATCACTAGTAACCATCAACTACATAACCTCTGAGCTCGTACGTCTCAGAGAAGGGTGTTAAGCTAAGAGAATAAATTCTCCGCTACCAACAGAAATGTATTTGATAGAAACCAGCTTTATATCTCAAAGTGTAATGTCAGACATGCGTCCACACAAATCCGTTCCTGGTTCGGACGGAACCGAAGGCACTTCCTCCAATTAAGAAAAGAAGCCCTTGCAAATTCGGATATTCGCTAATCACGTCCGGACACCCCATCACAAAGGGTGATATAAATCTCTATACCGGAGCAACTCAGTGTAGAGACTTTCGACAGGTAATCCTTTCGCTTTTGAAAATACCTGGTCTTCAACACCGTCTTCAAACACAATCCAATTCGCCGTATCATTTATTCGGAATGGGTTTTATGACATAAAGTCCTCTCCCGGCTTAACCGAATAATGAGCGCTTATTTTAAAAATATGTGGTTACATTCAGATTTCAGGCAAATCATAACAAATTTCCACTTTGATCTTTTAAACAAAAGATCCAACACTAAGATTCGATGTGGTTTTTGGATAACTATTCGGAATCCGACTCCCGGTCGCATCGAAATTCAAATGCCGTTTAAAGGCCAATATTGATAGTCGGTTATTTAACTATCAATCAATATTCACAACAATCCCCAAATTTAAATAATTTTCCCCAACTTATTTATTTCAAAATATCTTCGCAAGATATATTTTCACACTCCAATATTTTGAATACAAATTTCAAATCAGATTCCTCACGCGAAATAAATTTCCAAATATTGTTTATTTCCATTGAAAAATTTGCCGAGTCCGAATACTTTAGAAAAAAATTAAAATCACTTATCCAAAAATATATATTTGGAAACATTTAAAATAAAAACTACTTTTGAACACTTTATTTAAATATTAGTTATGAAATATTATATTAATATCTCGTATAAAAACTTAAGCCCAAAACAAATTTTTTAAAAATAGAATTATTTGATAAAGTGCAATTATTTAAATAAACATTTTCTAAATCGAATACCAATTAAATCTTTAAAATAATCACGTCTATAATTAACTTAACAAATATTTATTTAAAACAATTTAAGAAAATAATTTCTCCAAAAACATTCTTTTTAAAACCAACTTTAGAACTTTTAATTTATATTTAAAAGCTACTTTGAAAACACATTCGGCTTTCCAGAGAAAATACACCCTCCATTCCAAAATGGTTTATTTAAATCCATTTATAAATCCTTCTTGATTTATCTCAAATTTACATCCCAAATTCATAAATTTTCTTTCCACACTTTTTTAAAAATAACCAATATTTATTTTTAAAACAAATTTCCCTTTCCTTTATCAAATTCCATTGTGAATTCAAATTTCTAAATATCCAATAATATACGATTTTCAAAATTGATTTTCCCAAATTTACTTTCAAACACCAAATCAAATACCAAATTTGTCTCAAGCACCAAATCAATTTCCAAATTTATTTCCAAATTTATTTCCATTTAGAAATTATTCATTTATTTATCCAAATTTGTTTCAAAAACCATTAATCCAATATTCACACCTTTATTTAGATTTAAAATCCAAATTTTAAAATAAACTCTTCAACTTTTAAACAATACTATTCAAAATCCATTTATTAAAATCTTTTCTGCGTATTTTGGAATTAATTCGATAGGATTACAAAAATAAACTTTTATACTTTTAAATTCTTTCTTTTAAATTATCTAATTCTCTATAATTAATTTACTTAAAATTCTCTACTTTAATTTCCTTTCAAAAATCCAAATCCTTGTATTTTTGGTATTTTAAAAATACCAGAATATATTTGGTCAAACCATAGCCTTCAATAAATTTCAATCACCAATATAATCATTCACAGATTATTAATAATCACATCACAACATATGAAATAAATTCAACAATTTAGGAATCCAGTTGGATCTCTCCAACCTGCTTCCATGCATCCACAGATGTTACAAAATAATTAAATATCAATTCCACTTCGAGGTGGAATATCACGGTATATGGGATTATATCATATCATCCGCTATTATGCGGCGCATAGAGTCTCATCTACTATATAATGCGAGAAATCAATCACTCCAATATATATACACGCTACTATATATACTATCCCATCCAAACAATCAATCAATAATTGAAATTCCAATTATTTTCAATTGAGTGAGAAGATCTCACCTTTGCTTTTTTTTGCAATCCAATCCATTCCAGCTTGTTTTCATGATTTTTTAAAACCTTGTAACAAACAATTTATATGATTTATTACTATTTCCAAATATTTTAAGGTTCAATTTAAAGCTTATTGTCTCTAATAAAAACCAGAATAGGGTACCGTGGTTGATCGATGGTACCCTTAACATTAGATTATTGGTATCTAAATTGTTTTTTTATAGAAGCACGATTGTTTCTTCAAGCCACACAAAACTTTCTTCTTCGTTTATCTTCAATTCAGTCGTGGCTTTTCATCAACACTTTCAATGTTGTCTAACCATACAGCCCCACCATATAAAATCATTTTTCTTGCTCGCTACTTGTATGTTCTATTGCAATCAATTCACATACTCTCAAATCCTAATTCCAAATCTTTATGTACTCGAACAAAATCATTTTAAATTCCTTGTTGTCATTTTCCGTCCTATACTTCGTTTTAGAGATTTTGTGTTGGTTAAAGAACATTGTATGAAATTTGAAAAATCCAATATCGAGATACAACGACTGTCAACTATATTTGTTCAAGTTTTGTTAGCCATGTTCAGTGGTGCAAGCAAAGATTGAAGTACTTCTTTCTTTGGTTTAAAAGAGAGGTTTACTTAGTTGACATTTCGAAAATGAATCTGTAGAACTGGAAGTTCAAATCAATATAAAAATCCCTATGCGTTCTTTTATATTTTATTATTATATTGTAGTATTATTAGTTATTTAGCTTATTATGTTGAATGATATTACAAGTTAGGAATTATAGGAATGTATTAGCAAGTTTATTTACTTTGGTCATGTTACCCCGATCCATTAGTACTTTCAATATGATCACGACGAGAGATAAGAGCCCGACTTCTTGTGCAATAGCATGTGATGAAGGAAAAATTAATCTTGTTAGAAAAACATAAACTTTGTGAACTGTATTGATACATAATGCACCTTAGCATTTACTAGGCATAAATAATAAAAATTTATATTTTCACTAGTTTATTCATTCGGTTGGATAGAAAGTTGTTAAAATATAATTGTAAATTTTCCTATTAAAGTAATTATTTAAAGCTAATGCAAAATAAAAAAGATATTAAAAGAATAATGGAAGGTTATCTTAGAAAATTGAGGAAAGAAGACTTTAATTATATTGAATATATTTGTTAAAATAAATATAGGATATATCAGTTGAGATAATTGAGGATAAATATATGTAAATGTGAAAGAACTGGGGTGGATCACAGTGGGTTAAATAGATGAATTTCAATTTTTTATACGTATTAGATCATTATTGGGCCTATGAAGTCTAAATGGTTTATTAGATCTAGTCTAACCAGTTTAATTAAAATCTTATTTTTTTTATTTCTTTAATTTACTTAATTGTTGAATATGATTAAAACGATTTAATGTTATTAGTTAGTATATCACCACATACTTATTTGTGTATAGCGTGCATGTGCAACAGAATAACCGGTGTACATGATTAAATATATACATAAGCAGAAGTTGGGATTACATCTAACATGTATATAGTTGATTTCTTCACTAATAATTACCAAAATAAAATATTTCGTCATATATATATATATATATATATATATATATATATATATATGTATGTATGTATGTATGTGTATATTAAATTTTTTAACTCCAAGTTTTTATAAATTATATAACATAAATTAGACTAAGTCTTTAAATTCAGATTTAAAATTTTAATTTTAATTTGACTAATTAAACATGATTCAAATTTAAATCTGGACATCCAAAATTTATGACTTTAGAATAAAATTATAATTTAACTTTTCTACATTTTAAGTCATATATATAATAAAATAATTTTATAATTTCAAAATAAATATACTTTAAAAAATTTATGTAAATAATTATATTAAGTGAATGATATATGTACGTAATTTTATAAATACGTATATTAAAATATATTTATAATATGTGTGTGTATGTATTGTATGTATATGTATGTACGTAAATATATGTTTCGGCTCTAATTTTTTATTAAATAGTAAATAATATATAAAATTACATAGTTTAAATAAGAATAAATATATATATAATACATATATGTGTGTATATTTTATTTTATCAAATTAATTCGATCATAAACAATGTTATTTTCTATTTTTTTGAAATCAAAATCTTAAATGAACAATTACATCATAATTTCCTTTAATTTAATTGATAACACGTCATTTTTGAATTAAATAAATAATATAAATATACATATAAATATATTTTAAGATAATTTAGATATTATTTTTTATAATGGCTAAAACATAAATATATATACATATACTAATTAATTGCTAATCGTAATGATCATATGAAACACATAGATTAAAAACTTAAACATATGGATAAAATTAATATAACATATTGAAAATAATACATATGAAAAAGTGACATATCATAAGCATACACAGACATGATTATATAGTACAGATAGAAATTGTACCTTATGATGAAGATATAAAAATACACCTTGATTTGAACGGTTCCCTTTGCTCTCATTGATCTACATGCTCCTTCGCAAAAGTCAGGCATGCAAACACCAGATTTTATTTTATTTGATTGATTTCATGTATTAGTGGTAATAAAATGACAGAGATGGGAAGGGGAGATTGGGGCCAACCGTGAGGAGGATGGAGGCAAAAAAGATGAAAAGAAAGTGGAGGCTATTAATGTAATACCTCAGAACAAGTGATCGAATTATTATAGGAAGTTAATCATATGATATCCCGGGTCAATGGGCACAAAAGGAGAAGTCTCTCATACACACTACTTTTGGTCCAAATAGATATGTTTCAGTACATGAATGCATCTAAAATAATACATGTCACGTTTCGATGTAGAGTAATATACATGAGTTCGAGAATTGAGTAACTCACATATCATGACATATATAAAAATGACATAGGTCGATATCAATATCACAACCAAAATGATAATATATATATCAAAATATGTTCGATACATGGACTACTCAGAATACATCTCTCTAAACTCGATAGACTACGTACAATCCAAAATACTACCCATTTCCAACATCCATGTAATGACTTTTCCTACAACCAAACTTAAAACAGTCCACAACTTTTGGAATCATCTCGACTCCATCATTCCTCTAAATGAAATCAATAGTGCCATGGATTTGACTTTCGAGCAATAGTCGATAAACTTAAACATAGTAGTACTCTAAACATAATATCATCATGTATGACACTTCCTATTGAATGCTCAACAAACAAAACTGACTAACGTACATGGGCAATCAACCTGAAATAACAATATCTCGATCGAACCTTGAGTTAGGCTAAAAATCTAGCTCTGAATATAACAGTGCAATAATAATAACATATAAATGTGGTTTTGGTACCTACACATGACATATCAATTAAAACACAATGTCACTCTCTCCATTCAAATCTTACCTACACGTGACATATCAATAATAATATATGCAACGACCTGCCTTTTGGACCCTCGAAAGCCGACACTTAATACATCCATGGTATTCAAATGCCAAGCATCCAAGTGTCAAAAAGGAAGATTGTTAGGGTAAAAAGAAAAGGTATAGGGAAAACAGAATCTCATAGCAGAATAATCACATATAATATAACAAAGACGGTGAACTATCACTCTATGATACATAGTATAATAGAGTTATAAACAAACCTTATCGGCCTAGATAGTTATAACATTCTGACCTTACAATTTCTGATGGGTATACATAATAATACAGTGGAAAATAAAAATACTGTGTCATGTGAACATCCAACTCTACTCCATAAGCTCCATGTCCCACTAACGAAAACCTGGAAGGAATTCGGTCTAACCCGATTATTTTAATAAAATAACATCCGGATCGGTTTGGATAACCAAGAATGGAAACAAATTAGAACAGAACCCAAGCTTGAAAGAATGGGCATCAACAAGATCAAAATTCAAATGTAAAAATGGACATAAATAATTAAAAATCAAAAAGAGCACCAGACACTTCTTAATGCGATTAAGAAAATAATGCAAAGGTTTGAATCAAATAAGGAAAGTGAATTTTCCAACAATAACTAGGAGGGTGCACTCCCCTTACCGAAAGTATACCTTTAGAAAATATATTTGAGAACTACGATGGCTCTCGGAAAATTTATAAGCCAGACCTCGCCAAGATTAACGAGAATTCGAGTATTTCACATCTCTGCGTGCATACAACTGAATCTAATCTAGTGTAGATGTGAAGATACCCTAATGGAAGCAAACCCACATAGCTTGACGTCCACTCGTGCTTTAGTTTCAGTCATTTCTTGCAAAGGATATTAATGCTCAAATAAGCAACATATCGTCTTATATTGACGAAACACAAAAAGATAGCAGAATCGATAATCAATAAATCAACTGTCGAGAACCATTAAAATAACCGTACATGGAAATTAAATCCCTTACAATTACCATAACTCATCAACACTGAACTAGCACTACCCCATGGAAAATAATGAAGCCGGACAAATAAAGGCAGTGTTGCTCCTTACCTTGTCACGACAACATTCTAAGCTTTAAGAATAGTAAGAGTTCCTTCAACATTTCGTGCTATGTGTAAGACTAAATATTTTCAACAAACGAGTCAAACTTTTTAAAACATTTGGCTCAAGCTTGTGCTTGATTTTCACATCATAAATATTTGTACAACCCTTTAAAACACTCTTTAAAAATTCATTTTAAAGAGAAAATCATATTTCTAATGTATTAAAAAGAAGGGTAAAAAATGTCATTAAAACATCGTTTACTATAATCCCATAACAATTTACACTTAGCTTTATTTGTAAACATTCCTTTTTTAAAAAATTCTTATTAATAAACTATCATTTATAAAACCATTTATTAGTATCTTTAAAACAAAACTCCTCTAAAGATTTAAGAACATCAACAATTATTAAGTCAAGTAACAAGTATTCTTAATAAATTTAGAAATCATTTGTATTAACAAAAGTGTTATAATCCCTGATTTCTTTTCTCAATTCCTAGAAAAAGTTGCTACAACACGATATTGTAATCCATGTTTCCTTTTCGCATTACAAATTCAAAAATACTTGAAATATAATTTAAAATCACCCATTTCAAATATTACTTGGAAAATCTCAAAACCATTTCCTTTCCTTATTTCAAAAATAAAACTCATTCAATAATTTATATTAAATCATTTATAATACATATAAATTTCAAACCACTTTTAAAACTGTAACGACCCTGGATTTTTGCCCCGTTTATTTTAATAAATATTTAATCTAATAAAATGAAAAGTAGTCTGATCATATTAAAATGAATATGATTTTGGAAATATTGCCATTTATTTATATAAATTTGTATTTTTAAAAGGGAAATTAAATTTTGGAAATTTAAAATAAATATTTCAATAATATTTACAATAAAAATCTATCTCATATAATTTAATTAAAATACTTTACTTTGTGTACATTTGGTGTAAATATACATATAGATTATAATGTCTGAAATAAAAATCTAATTCTATCAATATAAAGGTAGGTATAAAATATTGAGTCAAACATATGAATATAACTTAATAATTGATAAAATACAAAACAGAATTAAATAGAATAAGTAAATATAAAACATAAACTGTAAATTTGAAAGCATCAAATAAAAAAATAAGCACAAAGTATAAAATATAAATATAAGCAAATCATCATATTGAATATAACTTAAATATTAATAGTCAAAGTTAAAATACAAATTGAAATAAAAATAAGAAATAAGTGTAAGTTTTCAAAAAATATTTATATATGAAAATACCTTCATAAACAAAACCAAATGAATATGGAACAAAGTCAGTCAAAGCATAACAGTGCATCAGACATATATGTACATGAATTATTTAAGCTAGAAGATTACAAAACAAACATTTTTATACATAATATCTTTTTTCACAAGCCATAAGCCATAGCGTAAACAATACCTGAATCAAAACATGTGTATGAAATTTAAGCTAAAAGTAATAAGACAAATATTTTTATACAAACTATCTTTATAAACAAGGCCAAGTGTATAAACTACAACCTGAAAACTATATGTTCATAGAATAAAACGATAAAAACAAAATATCTTCTTTTACAAGACCCTAGTCTATCTGAAATGAATATTTACATACAAGTATTTTCATACTCAAGCCTACCTGCAATATGTACTTTTACATATATATATATATATATATATATATATATACAGCTAAACATAATGATAATAGTGTAAACATGATTGGAAACAAAACATTTAATGCCATCTATTCAAGCCAATATTTTGTCAATTGAAAACATTGCAAATCTTCACTTTTCAGAAGACAAATCCTGTCAAAATAAACAGCTAAGAAAATAGTATAACCATATAACACCTCCCTTAAGCACTGTTATCTTCTATTTATATGTATACATCTGCTTTAGTTCGTTCAGTAAACCTTAGGAAAAAGAAAACCAAAGAAAACTAAAGTAAGAAACAAAAAAGAAAAGAAAGCAAACTCAATTCAAAACTGCAGATCAAAATAAGATTCAAGACAGTTCAAAACTTCTGGGCTTTCAAATGAAAATAGATGGTTCTGTTCAAAGGAAATGAAAGGTGAGTGAACAATAAATTTTGCAAGCTTAAGTTTAATTTAAAACAGCATGATAATTCATGTAGTATAGGGGATTGTATGTGTTTTATACTGATATGAATCTGGTTTACATGCATACTGTTTCTTCTCTGATATTGTCGGTTTGTTGTTACAGTTTGAATAATTTTGTTTAAACTTAAGTATATCTCATCAAACATTGATAATCTATAAGTATTAAACTTGAACAGTATGTTTAAACTAAATTAAGTTTTTTTCAAAAAGCTAATTTAAATATGTTGTAGGAAATACATCACTGTAGCAGGTTATACAGGTAAATCAAATATTCTTTGATAAATTTGAATGCCATAAATTGCTAATTCAAGTTTATATCTTAAATTAATACTAAAAGTTATGATTTTTAAAATTTGTATGAAGATTTTTAACTCGGTATTTTCAAACCAGTTTGCATTTGAACCAAAACTGCACTTTTGCAAATTTCTTGTTATTTAATCAATAATAAAAGTTGAAATTTGGGATGAAGCAAATATAAACGTATGTGATTTCATGAAAATTTTCAGAAAATTTTTATATTGCTTGAGTTTTGGATATGAGATTATAGTAGGGTTTAGTTAGAGTTTTGGGGTCATGTCTGTTAGGAGCCGAGTTCCTCACCATAACGTAATCGAGTTGTTCGAGGCTTTAGTGGAGGGTTCCTGGAGTGTTGTCGAGGCGTGGACGAACTTTTGGCGTCTTCGGTGGTCTAGGAGGTGGTGGCGAGGCGTTTTAGATGATGGGGTGTTTGCATTTTTTTCGAGTGAACTGCTGTTTATTGAAATTTAATTTTTTCCAGGCAATTCGAAATTTGATTCCAAGCTTGGGAACAATTTGTGACTTGCCGATGTTGATGGTGATCGCCGGAGTCGAATCGTGCCGCCGTGCACGTGTACGGCACGAAGGCAATATCAGTGACGTTGATCGGAGATTATCGCGAGTTGATGCTCGAGTCGACCAGTTGTTTCCTTCGGGTTTGAATTCAATTTGAGTGCGTAAGTATTTACTGATATTTTAATTTAAATCTAAAGTTAAAACTTAACTTGCTGGGATAAAATGGAGAAGATGAAGTTTGCGTGGGAATGGGGGATGACTCGGGGTAACTAGCATGCAACTCGAAGTACCACTCGAGTAAACACAGGGGGAAATCTCGGGTTAGTATTATCTTTCATACTGCAGTTTTTAAATAAAAATGAAGTTTAACAAACTTGTGTTTCATCAAGATTTAAGCATTATAAAATTTAATAAATGTTCAACAAACATAAGTTAAACTTTATACAAGTTTAATTGTTTAGTTAATGAATAACAAGGTTTAAACTCTTAACTAATATTTAAATTAAGTAATTACTTTAAGTATAAAATTTAATTAACAGTAAAGTTGTAGTTAATGATAATTTGATTTTCAAAATTTTAAAGAGGAGCTTTAGGACGTTAATTAAATTGAATAGTAATTAATTAATTATTTTAGAAAGTAATTAAAAATAATGACATTATAATTGTAATTAGAGTTTGAATTAATCAATGTTTAAGTAATAAATAAATTTATAATCAACTACTTAAAGTTGATTGATTAATGATTAGTAGTTAAGTAATTAAGAAATCTTATTACGAATCAATAATTAATTAATTAAGTCATTAATACTTAATCAATGGAAAATTAAGTTTATTAATTAATAATTAATGTTATTAATTAATGACTAAGAGTAATTAATTAAGTAATTTAATTACGAATTAATAATTAATTAATTAAGGATGTAATATCCCGGAATTTTTAACAATATCAATTTAATAATCTGTAATTAAAATTAAATTGTTATTCATAAACTATTAATAATTATTCAGATAAATTTGATAATCTTCTTCAATAAATATTTAATTGGTTATTTTATCTTTTAAATGATATAAATTGATTTCTATTTACAATATAAATATATGGTTTATATTTTAAATAGATTTGTTTTGTTTCAATTTCAATAAATAAAGCATATTTTCTAGTTTTGATATTTGTAGTAATTTTGGAAAATTTGTTTTATTTAATATTTAAGTTTTTCAAAGTTAAATAAATGATTTTGGTTTAACTTAATATTGAATCATGTTTTAAAATTTCTAATATAAACATTTTAATTTGGAAATTTTGTTTCAAATTAGTATTGAGTTTTCAAAGACTATTTCATAAGTAAAAATATGATTTATAAATTGATAAGAAAATATTAAAATGTTTTAAATTAAATTGGATTGAGTTTGAAATTTAGAATAAATTTAACAAATGATTTCATGACTTAATAAAATGGATTATTTATTTAATAAAAGTATAATTTCTTGTAAAATGATTTTAAATTTAATAAAAGAGATTTATAAAAGCAAAATTAAAATTGTATTGACTTTATAAATAAGTTTGAATAGAATTTGTAATTTTTATTTCAAATTGAATTTTTATTTGTAACTTGATTTGAGAATATTTGATTTGGAATTTAGTTTGAATTTAAATTCAAAAGTATAAATTTTGAATTGTTTAATTATTTTATGTAAATGTTTATTTATAAACATGAATTGTTCTTATTTCTCTTGTAAATTTATACACATGTTAAATATAAACTGACAAATTTAAATTAAGCTAACACACATTATTTTATAAATTTAAATACTAACTATTTTTAAAGGAGAAACATGTGTTGCATTCTTTTACATGTGTTTAAAAACTAATACAAATAGACAAGTGTCTAACTTATGACAAGTGTTAAAATTTAGTTTTAATTTTTTCTTTTCTTACATAAAATCTGAAAATACATTAGTTTGCATCATTCATACATAATGCATTTTCATTTCCTAAATCAAATGAAAATCAAATCTGCATTTTCCTGAACCAAAGAAATCTGCATATCTTAATTCTGCATTTCCTCTTCAAATCAAGTAGAAACCTGCATACCCCAAAAATCTGCATATACCAATTTATCAAACCCTGTACAAATTCACAAATCTGCAAATTCCTGTAACTCCTCATCAAAACTAAATCCTCCATAAACCTGCATCCTCAAATCCAACATCTGCATGTCCAAACTATGTTCAAATATGTATATAAAAAAAAAATCAAAAGAGCCTGCATTTTTCTCTGCATTCTGTTTAAAGCCTGGGAGTAAAAGCATCCGCATCACTCATTTTTCTGCAATCATAAAGCATGCAATGCAGTTTTAAATATTTGAAGCAATTTAGTTTTTAAAGAGGTTCAAGTATCAAAGCGGGGCTGTTTTCAAAATCTGGAGCATCTCAGTTGAAAGTGTCAAAGCTTTTTCAAATGTTTTCTTCCACAAGTTCAAAGCTTTTCATAAAATCAGGCTCTGTTTTCTTCTGAAAGGTGAGTAACTCTAAAATCTAAAATTTTATTTAGGTTGCAAGCTAAAATGTTTTGATAAATAAGTATTGTTTGTGTATGTATAAGTCTGTTGTAAATATGTTTGTGCATGCTGTTATGTGCTCTTCTTTGTACCCTGATCCACCTTTCCATTTAAGAACCCTCTACACTTGATTTAAATTTGTGATAGTACCTGAATTTTTAACCAAAGAAGTTTGCTTATCATTGATTTGAAAAAAAAAATTAAATCAAACTAAACAGAGTCTGTTGCCTCTGGAAATAAGATTTAACGGGAAAAAAAATAACACTGCATATTAGTTTTAACCAAAGATCAAAGCAAGTAAATTTAGTAATTCAGAGTTATAAATCTAAAGAATTAGCTATAACATGATTTTTAAATCAAGAATCATTGTTTTTAGAAAAGTAAGGAAGGAGCAGTTTTGTTTTGAACTAAATATAAACTATTTGGTTTCTCTGGTGATATGTGTATTTTGAGGCCGTAAGATTTTTCATGTTGATGGAGGAGAGTTAGGAGTTGCTTAGAAAAATAGTGGATGGTGATGGTATTCATCAGAGAAGTAGCAGTGGTGGTTTTCCTTTCAGAACCCTACTTTTTACTGTTACTCTAGAATCGATCATTGCGGTGAATACAATTGATCGAGCGTTGAGATATTTTGGGTTTCGATAGTTTGGTCGTGGATGAAGTCGAGGACGGAGGGGTCGACTCTCAGGTGGTCAGTGCGGCGGGATATAGACGTTGACAGGTTTTGGGAAATCTTGGTTTGCTGTTTCCAGGCTTGGGTGTATAGCTCAATTGTGATTTGAGTTACTATGGTGGATACTGGAGTTCGTGTTCGAGTTTGGTGGTTGTTTCTGTTGAGATGAGGTGTTGGAGGATGGTCGGTGATGGCCGGAGCCACGGTGCACGTGCACCGGGAAGTTGAATTCAGGGGAAATTGTTTTGTGGGTTGGCCTGCGTTGGGTTGCTCGAGTAATTATGGTGAGTTGCCCGAAGCAGAAGTGTGTTTGACTCGGGGATGGGGTGCTGGAAACTCGAAGTAATTGTGAGGTTTTTGTTTTACAGGTTTTATAAACCTGTAACCTCTGGGTTTTTTTTTAGAAAAACCCTGAATCTTTTAAATGATTAAGAAAATTTAAAACATATCTGAATTCAAGTTTGAATTTATTTGAATTCAAGATTAATTTAACACCCCAGTTTAAATAAATAAAGTTTAAAGGAAAAGATTTTTTTACAGGATTTATAGACCTGAACTTGTTTTATCAAAACTGTTTTATAAACCTGAAAGTATTAAGTTTTTAAAATTTAAAACTGAATTTAAAAAGTGTAGAGCAAGTTTTAAACAAAGTTTTAAAACAAGTTTAAAATCTTAATTCAAAATGAGTTTGAATTATAAGATTTAAAAATATATAAGTTTTATAAAGATAGAAGGTTTTTAACAACTTTGAAATTTGTTAAAGTATTTTATATAATGTTTTAAATTCTGAAGTTTAAGGTTTAAACAGAGTTTAAAATTTAAATTTAAATCTGGATTCAAAGCTAATTTGAATCTTAAGTTTAAATCTAGAATCAAAGTGGATATGTATTTCAGATTTTGAAATTGAAAGAAAACTTGAAGTTGAAAGATTTAAACTAAATATAAATTGAAGTTATTGAAAGGTTAAAAGTTATAAATTGTTTAACTTTGATAAGTTTAAATTATTTTCATTTTAAAATCTGTATTTAAAATGAAATTTGGAAACAATTTCAAAAGTACTATGTTTAAAATAAAATTTGTTTAAACATAATTTAGAAATGTTTTATTTTAAAATTTAGTTAAGAATGAATGCTTTGAAATTAATTTATTAAAAAGTAATTAAGTAATAATTAATTTATTTATTTAATTAATTATTAAGGTTTAATGCATATTGATTTAGGGGTTAATTAATTTTGAAATTTAGATCATTAATTAGATTTTTAATTAATGATTAATAAATTATTAATTAAGTAATTAAGTTTTAATCAAGTTTAATTTATCTTAATAATTAGACTTTAAATTTTAGATAATTAAATTTGTAATTAATTTAAGTTAATTACTTTATAAAATAATTAGAGAAGGGTTAATGATGGTCAATAACCAGGATTATTTAAATAATTAAAGTGATTAATTTTTATAATTAATTAGATTAATTAATTTAATAATAATCAATTGTAATGGTTTGAGTATAATTACTTTATAAAGTAATTAAGAAATTAATTACTAAGTGTAATTAATTTAGTTAAATGAGATTGTTTATTCTTAATTAATTAAGTTTAATTTATTTTAAACATTTGGGTTTATAAATAATTACTTTATGTAATTAATGATTTGGGAATTACTCAGTTAAGTAATTTTTTAATAAGTACAGATTCTAATTAAGAAGATGTTTAAGTATGAGATAATTTGGATTAATTATTTAGTAATTAATCAAATAATAAATTAAGAAATTAATTTAAGGATAATTAATTTGGTTTAATATAGTAATTAAGTTAGTTAATTACTTAGAGTAATTAATTTAAGGAATAATTAAGGATCATTAATTATTTAATTAATGATGTAATTAAAGTTGATTAATTATGATTAATTAATCAATAATAGGTAATTAAAGGTAATTAATTAATGTAATTAATTAAGGATAAATGTAATTAATTATGATTAATTAATTAATTGAAGTAATTAAAGGTTAATTACTGTTTATTTGAGAATAATTAATTTTGTGAAATTAATTAAGGATAATTACATGAATGTAATTAAGAGTAATTAATCAAGAGTGATTAATTAGGATGATCTATTTTGAATGATTAATTGATTGTAATCAATTAAATAGATGGGTAAGCAAGTTATAATTTGGTGAAGTAATTAATTTAATTCATTTTAAACTAATTAAAGATGAAGTAATTAATTTAATTTATTTTAAATTAATTAAAGTTGGGGTAATTAATTTAATTCACTTTAAATTAATTAGAGATAGAGATAGTTAATTTAATTCATTTTAAATTAATTATATTGTGGTATGAGTGAATCTTTGCTTATGTATGAATGGATGTCATTGTTTGACTTGGATGCTTTGTGATCTCAGTTATGAGATAAATGATATTATGTGGTATGGATGTTTGATTGTGTTGTGATGATAACATAGGTTATCTATTGTGATGGTGATATATATGGAATATCTATTTGATATTGATATGTGGGTTATCTGTTATGTGATAACGTTAATTATCAGTTATGATTTATAAGTTATCTATCTGTGTGTATATAGATACTGTATTGAATTGTTTTAAAACCTTTTAAAATAACTTGGATCCTAAAAGACACGCTTTGGATTTCGATGAGACCGGGATCGGGTTTCCATATTTGGATATCCGAAAACCACATCGATTCCAAATAATGTTAGGTCGTGAATCCAAGTGGAGCAAGTGAAGACTCGTGGTGTAAGGGCTATACGTCAGTATAACTCTATGGGTGATTCCGTAATGAGTTTGACGGAATAGTACTTATAGATTCGAGACGGTGAATCAGAGTGCAAGGGTTATCGTCGTTAACTCTGAGGGTGATTCCAAAACGAGTGTAACGAGATAATGCCTTCGGTTTCTTTCGAACCCGGAACGAACTTGTATGGATTGAATGCTTTCAGAACATCGTCAGGTGGATGATGAGCATTCTAAGATGATATGTCCTATAAAGGTAATCGTAGCCTCAAGCCTCATCAACCGGGAATGGCTAAAACAGGGGAGGTGCAGCAAGGCTTCGTGGGTCGCAACCACTGGAGAGCAAGATTGATCCCTGTCTAGAGGTCCCTTTATATTTCGGCTGTGTGGACGGTTTTTGAGCTCCAACCGTTGGGGTTGTCTTGTTCGGAACTATTCAGTAAGGAATGGGTCTGGCCTTGTGTTGCAGAGGAGTGGGAGTACTCCTCGATACGGTGATCTAGGCCACGTACTGTGACGGGCGGTACCCCAGTAGCCCTGCCATTGTATGGAATCCAAAATCCAATAAGTGCCAACGGTTTTGATTGTATTACCCACTTTTGTGGTTAGTAGCTGGAATTTAATAAATGTAACAATTTCAGCTATTTCATATTTATTTGAAAACCCTAGACACTATTATAATATCATCGGATTTCCTATCAAATGTTTTGGTTAGCATAAGGTAAAAACTTTTCCATGTTTATGTGTGGGAAGTCTTACATGATACCTTTCTTTTCAAAGGATTTTTAAAAGTTAAGCAACTTAAGCCTGTTACTCACACCAGACCCATGACTGACCCGGAGTTTATTTTTGTTTTTCATAAACTCTTGGGTACTCAAATTTTTATGAGTAGTCAAGGGTGATTCAGGTTAGGATTTTAGATTGGCTTGACGAATTCTGGAGGAGAAATGGAGCAGGAGGCTTCTGCGTATAGCTATAGAGATTTCCGCTGTGTGTTCTCTGAGTTGTTGTATTGAGTTGTATAACTAGACAGGAGTTTATAACTGTCTAGTATGTGTTGTTTGTTTGTGTACTCTGATAATGGTTGTAAACTATGTAATATTATGTTATTAATATAATTTATTCGTTCCGCTGTTAGGTTCTGATGTGTCGTTTCTTCTTTCTCTTCTTTCTTTTCTTCTTCTATCCCTTTCTTTCTTAATTCATGATACGACTTTCTGGAAGTAAAAAGTCGGGTCGTGACAAAGTAACTAACGGTTAATCAATGGATAATTAAGTTTTATAAGTTAATAATTAAAGTTATTAATTAACGATTAAGAGTAATTAACTAAGTAATTAAGATATAATTATTAATTAAGAGATGATTTATTAATTAAATAATTTGAAACGGAATAAGTAATTAATTGATAATTAATGATTAATTAAACAGGATTAAAGATAAATTCTCAAATAATTGGTTTAATTGAATTGATTAAATTGAGAATTTAAAATGATTGCTTTAGATTGTTATGTATGTAGAATATCCGATTGTGATAATTATTTGGTGATATTCTGTGATATTTCTGTGATATGTTCTGATATATCTATGATTATTGTGTATGATTTATCTATGATGAATGTTATTTGAATTCAATCATTAAATTAAAACTATTTAAGTTAATTAGACAACTTGACCCTTAAAATGGCATTTGGACTTCGATGAGACCGGGATTGTGTATCAAATTGATATTCCGAAAACCACATCGATCCAATTTAAACGTTAAGTCGTGAATTCCGAAATGAAGATCGAGATGGTGTCTTTAGAATGCAAGGGTTATCGTTGACTCTGAGGGTAATTCCAAAATGAGTGTAATGAGATAATGCCTTCGATTTCGTTCGAACCCGGAACGAACTTGTATGGATTGAATGCTTTCAGCACATCGTCAGGCGGACGATGAGCATTCTAAGAGATATGTCCTGTAAAGGTAAACGCAGCCTCAAGCCTCATCAACCGGGAATGGCTAAAACAGGGGAGGTGCAGCAAGGTTAGGTGGGTCATGCCCAAGTAGGACGAGATATACCCTTGTCTAGATGTCCCTATATTTCAGCTGTGTGGGCGGTTGATTGCAAAAACTACCGGGGTTATCTTGTTCGGGACTGTTCAGTAAGGAATGGTTCTGGCCTTGTGTTGTAGGGGGTCAGGAGTGATCCTCGGTAGGGTGATCTAGGCCCCGTACTGTGACGGGCGGTACCCCAGTAGCCCTGCCATTGTTGGAAATCCATTTTCCCTACGAGACCCTACGGTTTTGAATTTTATTACCCACTTTTGTGGCTAGTAGCTGGAATTTAATGAATGTAACAATTTCGGCTATTTTCTATTTACTTGAAAACCATAGACACTATTATAATATCACAAAATTTCCTATAAAATGTTTTGGTTAGCATAAGGTAAAAACATACCCGTATTTATTTGTGGGAAGTCTTACGTGATACCTTTATTTTCAAATAATTTTCAAAGTTAAACAATTTAAACCGTTTACTCATACCAAACCTATGTCTGACTCGGAGTTTATATTTTGTTTTTCATAAACTCTTTGGTACTCAAATTTTTTTATGAGTAGCCAATGATAGGTTTTGGACTTTGATTTCTGGAGGAGCTTGGAGCAGGAGTTCCAGACGTATATAGATATCTATCGAGTTCTGTTGTGTTAGTTGATGTATGCTGTATCTCTGATTTATATAGTGAAAGATGTATGTATGACTGACATGTGCATTGATATTGTATAACTCTGATATATGTAAAACTATGTAATAGTTATGTGATATGTTATATTTTGTTCCGTTCCGCTGTGAGATTCTAATATTGTAGTTATTTATTTTCTTTTTTTTTCTATTTCTATCCCTTTCTTTCTTAATGATGATACGTCTTTCTGGTAGTAGAAGGGCGGGTCATCACAGTTGGCATCAGAGCGCTAGGTTGAGCGAATACCTAGGCTCTTGAGTGATTTCTTTCTTAAGAGAGCGTATTTGTAATTTCGATATATATTTATTTATTTATTTCTACCTATTTGTTGGGTTACCTGTTCGGGTTTTCCAATATAAGTTATAAAGGTAGATAAGGTAGTGGTGTGTGTAACACGACTACCAATGGTTGGAATTTGAATGTTTGAGGTTGGAAGTGTATTTGTCGAGACTGTAGACCTATTACCGTCTCGAGTGAGCTTTGGGTGGAGTAAGGATTTCATTGATCTCTGAAGGAAACCTGTTAAGGTTCGGAGTTCATCTTTAAATGTAAGTTTGGACGAGCTAGAATTTGGACCTATTGGTTGGACGGAAGCAAGTCATGATATCTTGATACCTCAGGATGTAGTAGTTGTGTGATAAAACACGGTGATTATGGATGTCTCTGAAGATGTTTCTTTGGGACAAGTTAAGGAAGTATGTCTATTTTGGCATTGTGGCTAAGTTCAGTAGGGTGTTTCTGTTTGATTCGAGATCCGAGTTTCTCGAAGAGCTTTGGATAGGAAGTTTTGGGCATCTGGGTCAGCATTGTAGTTCGAAGTGTTTTGTGTGCTATCGAGGATATTTTCTGGTTAGCAGGTTTTCTTGAGGTAATTTCAGAAGTAGCTGAGTGGATCCATTTCTTTGATGGATTGGCTCAACAAATATAAGCTGTTTTGGATTGTGATGAGGGAACAGTTTCGTTGGAAATTGAATTGGGTGGAATTGCCCGAGTATCATTTGATAATTATGGAATTCACTCGAGCAGTCTTTTACGTGGAGTTGAGACTTCTCGAGGGAAGATTGAAGATATTGATGTAGTCCAAGGTTTCCCTGTTGTAATTAAGGAAGTTGAATGTTTGCTTCCCATCGAGAGTTAGAGTTTCTTATTGATTTGATTCTAGGAGCGGTGCCGGTGATTCAGTCTAGTAGGAGGACGGCTCCTGGAGAGAGAGAGGAGCTAGTTAAGCAGACTCGGGATCTTTTGAAAAAGGGATTGTTAGGCCCAGTTTTTCTTGTTGGGATTCTGCTGCAGTGATTGTCACTAAATCAGAAAATTGCTATGATTCTGAGTGGATTTTTGGGAATTGGATATGTTCATTCTGATAGTCATCGATGATATTTTAGTCTATTTTTAGTCTGAAGAAGAGCACAAGCAGCATGTGAGGATAGTGTTGGAGACACCGAGAATGCATGTTTTGAAGGCGAAGTTCTCTAAGTGCCATTTTGAAAATCAGAAATTAGATTTGTGGGGCACATTATTTCTGGTGAAGGTATCTCTGTAGACCCAGCAAAGGTTGAGACTATTTTGGAATGGAAGCAGCCGGAGACACCGACGGAAGTTCGAAATTTTCTGGGTATTAGCTGACTATCAAGGATTATTCCAAGATTTCTTCACATCTGACTAAGTTGACAAGGAAAGGAGTTAAGTTTAAGTGGACATACCAGTGCGAAGAAGCTTCAAGAGTGGAAGACGAGGCTAACCAGTGTTTGCTATTCCAGATGGGAAAAACAAATTTAAGATTTATATGGATGCTGGTATAATTGATTTGGGAAGTAGCGTTGACGCAGGATAGAAGAGTAATTACGTATGCGAGTCGGCAATTAAAGCCACATGGAAAGAAACTACGCTACGCACGATCTTGAATTATTAGCCATTGTTTTTTCTTTGAAGTTTTGGAGACATTATCTCTTGGGAGAGAAGTTTGAGTTATTCACGGATCACAAACCGTCGAAATATCTTTTCTCTCGAAAGGATCTTAATCTGAGGCAGCAGCGATGGGTCGAGTTTCTGGCATCATATGATTTGGATATTCTGTATACCCTGGGTAAAGTGAATGTTGTGGCTGATGCTCTTAGCTGAAATGCAGTGTTGTCTCTTTTGGAAGTTGTTCCTTCTCTCCAGGGCAGAATCATAAGTCAACGAATGGAGGGTAGATCTTTAGAGGAACTAATTCTTAAAACTAAGGATGGTCGCTATTCTGATTTCAAGGTGGATGATCAAGGTGTCTTGAGGATTAATGGTCGTTTCTATGTGCTTAATATAAATGGATTAAGGCAAGAAGTCTTAGCTAAGTGTCATCGCTCTAGACTGAATATTCAACCTGGAATTTCTAAGGTGTATAAAGATATGAGAAGAATTTTCTGATGGCCGGGCATGTTAAGGAGTTCAACAGATGTCAGCCGGTGTTACAATCGTAATGAGAAATGATTTCGATGGATTTCATCAACTGTTTGCCTAGAACCAAGGAAGGAAACGATGGTATATGGATTATTGTGGATCGGATAACTAAGAGTGCCCATTTTACACCAGTTAAGGCAACTCACACTGCAGTTTCTTTGGCAGAGATTTTCTTGAGAGAGATAGTCAGATTGCATGGTGTTCCTATCAGTATAGTAAGTGATCGTGGTCCTATTTTCACCAGCAAATTGTGGAAGGATCTGCAATCAGCTTTGGGAACGAAATTTGAGAATGAATACAGCCTATTATCCTCAGGAAGACGGACTAACGGAGAGACTGACCGTATTCTAGAGGATATGCTGCGAGCTTGTGTTTTGGATTTTGGTAGAGCATGGTATGACCATCTTTATTTGGTAGGATTCTCTTATAATAATAGTTACCAAGCGAGTATTAAGATGACTCCTTATGAAACTCTTTATGGAAAACCGTATAGATCCCCATCCTATTAGATAGAGTCGGAAAATCATCTTATGCTTGGACTAGATTGGGTTTGATTCAAGAAGCTTCTGCTAAGTTGAGTTTATCAAGAGAAGGATGAGAGCTGCTCAAAACAGTCAGAAGAAGTACACAGATATGAGAAGGAGACAATTGGAATTTGAGATTGGTGATTTTGGTTTTTGTCAAAGTTTCCTGATTAAAGGAGTTTTTGGATTTAGAAAGATGGGAAAACCTGCCCTGAGATATATTGGACCATTTAGGGTATTGGATAGAGTTAGTGCTGTAGCTTACAAAGTAGAATTGCCAGAACGGATGTCTGGAATTCATAATATATTCTGTGTATCCCATCTAAGGAAGTTTGTTCATAATCCATCATTAGTTGTAGAACCAGTAGTTCAGGAAGATTTGCAAGTCGATCCAGATTTGAATATGGACAAGAATCCAGTTCGGAGTATTGACCAAGACGATAGGCAACTCAGAAGTAAGGTAGTGAAGCGTGTCGAAGTGCAGTGATGTGACGCCCCACCTCTATACCCACGCTAGCCAAGAACATTACGGAGAATGCTGTCAACTAGCACGGAGAATAAGGCTGTTGAGGAGTGACCATCCGTGTAATTGCTTTGCGCGAGCATCGATATGTCAGATAGTATAACATGCATTTCTTTATCAAGAGGGAAATTCGACATACCGACACAAACTCAAAGCTACTACACAGTGGCTATAATATCTTCGGAAACAAATATAGAAATAAACATAACATAAATCAGTCACAGACAATTCTTATCACAAAGGCGGAAATAGATATGAATATTACACTAGGAAGTGTACATCAGACTAGTGGTCTAAAAAGATCCACAATATCACAAAAGAATAGTTACATGAACCACACGAAAGAATAAGTATACATTATGGAGTCTATATCTCAAATGTATACAACAGAAACTACTAATCTAAGTAGTTAACCAAAAGTCAGAGAAATCAATCCCAAGAGAGAAGTCAAGCAGAAGCACCTGTAACATCTCGGTCTGACCCGAGTATTATTTAATAAGAAAATAATAAACGGATCAGTCTAACTATAGATATCAGATGAAACGATATAGAATAAGAGATATGACTAAACACATAATAATCACAATTCCAAGTTGTGATATATATATATAAGTAATTGAAAATCAACGAGAGATTAATAAATACCACCAAATCTACACAAGAATCAAAGAAATGCCATACTCCTTATTTCGTTCATCAAACCACAAATATTGACGATTATATCAATGTCAATCACAAAAGTCAATGACACACAAATTTACCAATGCACAAATATTGACAATAATATCAATGTCAAACACAAAAGTCAATGACACACAAATTCACCAATGCACAAATATTGACAATAATATCAATGTCAATCACAAAAGTCAATGACACACAAATTCCAGAATTAAATATGCGAAATCCAGAAATCACAAAAGTCAATGACGCACAAATTCACCAATGCACAAATATTGATAAAACTTATCAATGGAAATCACGAAAATTGGTGAAACACAAATTCTAGAAATCATCTCAAGAAATCCAGAAATCACAAAGGGGGGAGGCCTATCACAAACGGGAGCATAAAGCTCGCCAACACGTGTATCACAAACGGAACGCTAATTCCATGGTTGCTAACCATCACAAATTGAGCCGAAGTTCCACAAACGGCCCGAAGACCATGGGTTGCTACCCCACCAAATTGAGTCGAAACTCCACAAAACGGGGTTTAGTCTCCCTCGCGGATAAAGAGACATCGCACATTGCTAGTCTAAATCACAAAGATGATCATCATGATCAACGAGAAGTGTCAATTACACTAAGCTAGTAAATATATGAGTTTAGCTTCATGTCCCATAACCACTTGCTTAACTTAAATATTTACGAACAAACTGTAGATCTCCACTATAAAATTGTCACAAGAGATTCAATCGAACAAGTCCAAGAATTAACCGACAAAGTGAACGCAAGCGTTTCATACCACTTGTTTTACTAAGTCGTTTAATTAGATTTCTCATACGAGTGAGGTAAAGGTTTATATATACTAATAGATTGAAAAACGGTTTTATAAACGAGTTTGGTATTAAAATAGTATTGAAATCGTTTGAGGCAAGAGTTTTGACATTTACTACTAGTATAGAAAACCTTTATATTTTTAAAGTGACAAAACA
Organism: Allium cepa; assembly: GCA_030765085.1. Lineage (NCBI taxonomy): Eukaryota > Viridiplantae > Streptophyta > Magnoliopsida > Asparagales > Amaryllidaceae > Allium > Allium cepa. The sequence goes on from CM060930.1 coordinate 150,238,569, forward strand.
CAAAGAAGATTGTAGGAACAATCAATCACTAAAATTCACATACGAAGATGTGAATAAAAAACCAACGAAACCGATAAAGAATCCATCAAAATGGATACTCAAAAATCCCTAAAAAGGAGTCATCAAAGTCATAACAAATGATAACAAGACATAGGAAACAACACGAATCGATTAATGTTGGAAACCACACAAAATAGGCGAAATAGGCAAAATAACATCAGGTCGGTCGGCCGGCCTCAGGGCTCGGTCGACCGGACCCTGTTCAGAAAATAGTTCGGGAAGCAGGTCGGTCGACTGAGCTCTGTAGTCGGTCGACCGGACCCAAACAGAGAAGTGCATAGCACATTTGGAAGCAGGTCGGTCGGCCGGCTATAGAGCTCGGTCGGCCGGACCTGTTTCCAGCCTCTTCCCTACCCATTACAAATGAGGTTCAATCTTGACCAAATTGCATTCTCTCGAGCAACGGTGCTAAGGGATTATGCCAATCGACTACCCGGCCCTATAAGCTCTTCGATGCATCTCCAAAAACATGATCAAAGATCAAAGCTATGATTTTTAAGGAATTGAACCCAAAACACTAAAAATTGGAATATTTACCAAATCAATCCAAACCAAAAGCAAATGCACACGAATAAGTGTTAGGAATTCATACCTAACAATCGAAGATAAATATAAGCATAGATGTGAGATAAAAATCTCACCTTTTTACAAAATCAAACAAGAAGAAGCTTGAAAGCAAATGGAGAATCAACCTCTCTTCAACACAACCCAAATGAGCTTGAATCTATGCTCAAAACAAGAACATTCCCAAAATTAGGTTTAGGAATTTCTGAAATTGGTAAGAGATAAGTTGGAGAAGAAGAAGAGAATGCTTACCAATGGGTTCTCTTGAATTTGGAGCTAGGGATTTGAAGTTGCAAGAGGAACTAGGGTTTTAGAGTTTTAATTTCCAATCTCTCCCACCATTAATGCTATAAAAACTGAAAAGAGAAAGAAGTGAGGGAGAATGGGGAGGAGGGGTTCAGTTTTTAAGTATAAGTTGGCTAATGGATGAACCCAAACTCAAACCCAAAGTGAAAAGTAGCAAAAATCAACTTTCTCCAAATATATCGAAGCTTATACTCAAAAAGGTCGCAAACGGCATTTTAAACTCAATGGGAGTGGTCCCGAGTCCTAATTCGACCGTATGCAAAAAGTAGCTTTTCGGACCAAAATCCGACTAACGATGAAATATTTAAATAAAATATTTAAATATAAAATCGATAAATATGCGGGTTGTTACAGACTCCCCTCCTTAAAGAAATTGCGTCCTCGCAATATTTTAAGAAGGAGATATATAGTAACAACCATAAAAGCATATTCAACACAAAAGAAGTTTGAAATAAGAAGTTCACCTCAAAGAGCACGAGAAAGTAAGTCCGGATGTGTTCGCTCGATGTACTCTCTAGATTCCCAAGAACAATCCTTAGGATTTGAAGACCATTGAACTTTAACAAGCGGAACATCTTTATTTCGAAGTCGTTTGACCTCCGAAGCAATGATACGAATAGGATGTTGCTCATAAGTTAAATTAGGCGAAACTTCAATCTCTTCCACAACACCGGGCTCAAGAATAGAATCAGAATCTCGAAGGCATTTCCGTAATTGAGAAACGTGAAACACGTCATGAACAGCAGAAAATTGAGCCGGTAATAAAAGGCGATAAGCCATGGAACCAATACGTTCGGTGATAGGAAATGGCCCAATATATCGAGGAGCCAATTTTCCCGATCGACTGAAACGTACAACACCCTTCATAGGTGAAACACGAATGAACACAAGATCTCCCACAGAAAATTCTAACTTCCTTCTTCGGTTATCGGCATAGGATTTTTGTCTACTCTGGGCTTCTTTCATCCTATGACGAATAAGGTCAATCTTTTCTGTGGAATCACGAATAAAATCTAGACCTAAAACCAGCTTCTCACCGGCCTCAAGCCAACAAGAAGGAGATCGGCATGGCCTTCCGTAGAGTGCCTCAAAAGGTGCCATACCAATACTAGATTGGAAGCTATTATTATAGGAAAATTCAACAAGTGAAATATGATCTTCCCAACTTCCATCGAAATCAAGAACACAAGCACGAAGAAGATCTTCAAGAGTTTGATTCACACGCTCGGCTTGTCTATCAGACTGAGGATGATAAGCGGTGCTAAAATTAAGCTTCGTTCCCAAAGCTTTTTGAAGACTCTTCCAAAATCCACTAGTAAACAATGGATCCCGATCACTAACAATAGAAGTAGGAACACCATGTAATTTAACAATCTCTTTAACAAAGAGTTTGGCCAAAAAAGGAACGGTTCGGTTAGACCGAGCGGGAATAAAATGGGCGGATTTAGTAAGTCTATCAACGATCACCCACAAGCTATCATGACCCGAACGAGAACGGGGAAGGCCATCTATAAAATCCATGGAAATTTGGTCCCACTTCCAAATTGGAATTTCTAAAGGTTGCAATAACCCACCGGGCCTTTGATGTTCGACCTTAATGAGTTGGCAAGTCATGCAACGCTTAACGAAGTTAGCGATGTCAAGTTTCATTCCCTCCCAATAATAAAGTCGCTTCATATCTGCGTACATTTTACTACTTCCGGGATGAATGGTAAATTTAGAAAGATGAGAATCTTCTAAAATATGTTTACGAAGATCACTAATATTTGGTACGATAAGTCTACCAAATCTCCGAATGCCGCCATGAGAATCGATATCAAAGTCCTTCAAACCTTCAATATCAATCTTATCCTTAATATTTTGGCCAAGAAGAGCCAATTCGGGATCTAGCCTTTGAGCTTCAAGAATGCGGTCTAAAAGAGAAGGATGAGCCTCAAGGCTACATAAAACAAATGATGAGCATAAATCGGATACACGGTCTCGAATCTCACAAGTGGATAAGATCTCGAGATCGTTCCATTCGGATATCATCATAGAAACAATAGCTTGTTGTTTACGGCTAAGAGCATCAGCGACACGATTACCCTTACCGGGAGTATAAAGAATATCAAGATCATATGGTGCAAGAAATTCGAGCCAACGCTGTTGACGCAAATTAAGTTCCTTTTGAGAGAATAAATACTTCAAAGATTTATGATCGGTATAAAGAACAAATTTCTCTCCTAAAAGATAATGACGCCAAATCCGAAGAGCGAAAACAATAGTCGCGAGTTCTAAATCATGAGTGGCATATCTAGTCTCAGCTGGCTTCAATTGCCTAGAAGCGTAAGCAATAACACGTTCTTTTTGCACAAGAACGGCACCCAAACGAACGCGACTAGCATCGGTATAAACAACGAAATCTTGATTCCCCTCGGGAATAACAAGAATAGGAGCATCAGAAAGAAGTTCTTTTAATTTCTGAAAAGAAGCTTCACATTTGTCCGACCAAATGTATTTAATACCTTTCTTCTTTAAGCTAGTGAGAGGCACGACAATCTTAGAAAAGTCTTTGATAAAACGACGGTAATAGCCCGCCAATTCGATAAAACTACGAATCTCTGTCGCATTCTCCGGTCTCTTCCAATCTTGAATCGCTTCAGTCTTTGAAGGATCCACGGAAATTCCGGATTCGGAAATAATATGACCGAGAAACTTCACACGAGATTGCCAAAAGTGGCATTTAGAAAATTTTGCCCTTAATTGATTACTCCTAAGAGTTTCCAACACAATCCGAAGATGTTTTTCATGCTCCTCCTCGGTTTTAGAATACATAAGAATATCATCGATAAAGATAAGAACAAACCGGTCGAGGAAATCTTTGAAAACTCTATTCATAAGGTAAACGAAATACGCCGGAGCATTCATCAAACCAAATGGCATGACAAGCCATTCATAAGATCCATAACTAGTACGGAACGAGGTCAATGGAATACTATCCTCTGCAATACGAAGCTGATGAAATCCAGTAGCTAAGTCTAATTGTGAAAAGATCTTAGCACCACTAAGCTGATCGAATAGATCATCAATCCGAGGTAAATGATATTTATTTTTGATAGTAAGATCATTAAGCTTGCGGTAGTCAACGCATAGCCTAAGTGTACCATCGGATTTCTTCACAAAAATAGCCGAAGCTCCCCAAGGCGAGGAACTAGAGCGAATAAATTGCTTTGTCTCCAATTCAGATAATTGTTTACGCATCTCCTCGTTTTCTTTATTGGACATACGATACGGAGGACGAGTGATAGGTTGGGCTCCAGAAATAAGATTAATTCTGAACTCAATTGCTCGCTTAGGTGGTAATCCTAAAACGGGTTCGAATATGTCGGAAAATTCACGAACGACGTGAATAAGAGAAATAATATCACCCTCATCATCATTATCGTCATCACGAGGATTTAAAGAATATAAAGATGCGACCAAGCTGGAAACTGAATCTTGAAGATTAATAGAAATCTTCTTAACAGATTGAGGATGTCGAAGATGAATAGTCCGCTCAGGACATAGGATATAGGCTTCATAACGGTTAAGCCAAGCCATTCCCAAAATCATTCCAAAGCCTAAATAATGCATGACATGCAAATCGGCTCGGAAAGAAAAATCACACAAAATAATCTCGACATCTTTACACAATAAACTGATTGTTGCGGATCCACCAACCGGATTCGCAATTCTCAAAGAAGTCATTAAACACAAAACATTCAAAGAAAAGGTATCAACAAGTTCTTTTGATATAAAATAATGGGACGCACCCGTATCAAAAAGAACTCGAATAGGATGATCACGAAATAAAATAATTCCATCCAGAATAGAATGAGAAATACCTTGGCCACGAGATGTGTTGCCAGGGGCTTGAGCAACATTAAGATTTCCCTCTTTCCTACCCTGAAGCTTGGGGCATGAGGATATAACATGACCGGGACTTTTGCAGTAGCGACAAGAGATAGACTTGGGACACTTGTTCGCATAATGGTCCTTTGAACCACAATTATAGCATTCCCCACGACCAAAGGAAGAAGTCTTTGCCACGGAGGTTGCTTGCTTCCCTTTCTTATTAGGATAGGGGCCTTTGAATTTATTTGGCCTCTTCTTGTTGTTGAAGTTCGGTTTGGAACCCACCACTTCAACATCATTCTCCTTATCCGCCTCTTCAAGACGAAGAGCGATATCAACGAGTTGGTCGAAAGAAACTTCTAATTTTAAAAGTAATGGCTTCTTGAGATTTTTGTTTAAGCCATAGACGAACCTCTGGTTCTTCTTTAAAGGGGTGTTGATGTATTCAACCCCATATTTGGAAAGCGACTCGAAGGAGGCGACGTAATCAGTCACGGAGGACTCACCTTGAACAAGGTCTATAAATCGTCGAGCCAATGTCACTTTCTCAGCTTCCGGTACGAATTTCAACTCGAAGCGTTCCCGAATTGCTCCCAGGTGAGATCCGCTTCATTAATCTCAGAAATAAGAAGTTCGTACCAGTCCAATGCTCTTTCTCGGAGCATACTAGAGGCCACCTGAACTCGGTGAAGGTCAATAAGATTCATGCGAGAAAAGATTCGATCGCATGACCTTAGCCAAGCCTGTACTTCAATAATAGCTTCGGAACCTTTGAATGGCTCCCCACCCAAATTAGTGTAATCGCTGCACAAGCGTGCAAATCCCGACTTTGGGCGAGTAGGTTCCGGGTTAGCTCCAGCTGCTTGAGCATTTGTCACTAAATCAAGAAGTTGTTGAGCAGTCATAAAAACTCCATCTTGGGGTGGAGTGCTAGACGGTACGGCTCTGGGGCGGCCTCGTCTAAACATTTTTCTTCCTTTAGAAAGAAAGAAGAAGAAGAAAAAGGTTATTCACCAAATTGAATATCAAGCAATCTTGATAGACGAAACAAGGAATCATAAAAGAAAATAGGATAGAACGGTACGTAGATCCGAATAAAATCCTAAAGCACGACTCCTAAGAAAGACTTAGGACGATGATCCTTGTTATAATATTCCATATTTTTCCGAAGTTTGGCTCTGATACCAAGCTGTGACGCCCCACCTCTATACCCACGCTAGCCAAGAACATTACGGAGAATGCTGTCAACAAGCACGGAGAATAAGGCTGTTGAGGAGCGACCATCCGTGTAATTGCTTTGCGCGAGCATCGATATGTCAGATAGTATAACATGCATTTCTTTATCAAGAGGGAAATCCGACATACCGACACAAACTCAAAGCTACTACACAGTGGCTATAATATCTTCGAAAACAAATATAGAAATAAACATAACATAAATCAGTCACAGACAATTCATATCACAAAGGCGGAAATAGATATGAATATTACACTAGGAAGTGTACATCAGAGTAGTGGTCTAAAAAGATCCACAATATCAAAAAAGAATAGTTACATGAACTACACGAAAGAATAAGTATACATTATGGAGTCTATATCTCAAATGTATACAACAGAAACTACTAATCTAAGTAGTTAACCAAAAGTCAGAGAAATCAATCCCAAGAGAGAAGTCAAGCAGAAGCACCTGTAACATCTCGGTCTGACCCGAGTATTATTTAATAAGCCAATAATAAACGGATCAGTCTAACTATAGATATCAGATGAAACGATATAGAATAAGAGATATTACTAAACACATAATAATCACAATTCCAAGCTGTGATATATATAAGTAATTGAAAATCAACGAGAGATTAATCAATACCACCAAATCTACACAAGAATCAAAGAAATGCCATACTCCTTATTTCGTTCATCAAACCACAAATATTGACGATTATATCAATGTCAATCACAAAAGTCAATGACACACAAATTCACCAATGCACAAATATTGACAATAATATCAATGTCAATCACAAAAGTCAATGACACACAAATTCCAGAATTCAATATGCGAAATCCAGAAATCACAAAAGTCAATGACACACAAATTCACCAATGCACAAATATTGATAAAACTTATCAATGGAAATCACGAAAATTGGTGAAACACAAATTCTAGAAATCATCTCAAGAAATCCAGAAATCACAAAGGGGGGAGGCCTATCACAAACGGGAGCATAAAGCTCGCCAACACGTGTATCACAAACGGAACGCTAATTCCATGGTTGCTAACCATCACAAATTGAGCCGAAGCTCCATAAACGGCCCGAAGACCATGGGTTGCTCCCCACCAAATTGAGTCGAAACTCCACAAAACGGGGTTTAGTCTCCCTCGCGGATAAAGAGACATCGCACATTGCTAGTCTAAATCACAAAGATGATCATCATGATCAACGAGAAGTGTCAATTACACTAAGCTAGTAAATATATGAGTTTAGCTTCATGTCCCATAACCACTTGCTTAACTTAAATATTTACGAACAAACTGTAGATCTCCACTATAAAATTGTCACAAGAGATTCAATCGAACAAGTCCAAGAATTAACCGACAAAGTGAACGCAAGCGTTTCATACCACTTGTTTTACTAAGTCGTTTAATTAGATTTCTCATACGAGTGAGGTAAAGGTTTATATATACTAATAGATTGAAAAACGGTTTTATAAACGAGTTTGGTATTAAAATAGTATTAAAATCGTTTGAGGCAAGAGTTTTGACATTTACTACTAGTATAGAAAACCTTTATATTTTTAAAGTGACAAAACACAAAGAAGATTGTAGGAACAATCAATCACTAAAATTCACATACGAAGATGTGAATAAAAAACCAACGAAACCGATAAAGAATCCATCAAAATGGATACTCAAAAATCCCTAAAAAGGAGACATCAAAGTCATAACAAATGATAACAAGACATAGGAAACAACACGAATCTATTAAAGTTGGAAACCACACAAAATAGTCGAAATAGGCAAAATAACATCAGGTCGGTCGGCCGGTCTCAGGGCTCGGTCGACCGGACCCTGTTCAGAAAATAGTTCGGGAAGCAGGTCGGTCGACTGAGCTCTGTAGTCGGTCGACCGGACCCAAACAGAGAAGTGCATAGCACATTTGGAAGTAGGTCGGTAGGCCGGCTATAGAACTCGGTCGGCCGGACCTGTTTCCAGCCTCTTCCCTGCCCATTACAAATGAGGTTCAATCTTGACCAAATTGCATTCTCTCGAGCAACGGCGCTAAGGGATTATGCCAATCGACTACCCGGCCCTATAAGCTCTTCGATGCATCTCCAAAAACATGATCAAAGATCAAAGCTATGATTTTAAGGAATTGAACCCAAAACACTAAAAATTGGAATATTCACCAAATCAATCCAAACCAAAAGCAAATGCACACGAATAAGTGTTAGGAATTCATACCTAACAATCGAAGATAAATATAAGCATAGATGTGAGATAAAAATCTCACCTTTTTACAAAATCAAACAAGAAGAAGCTTGAAAGCAAATGGAGAATCAACCTCTCTTCAACACAACCCAAATGAGCTTGAATATATGCTCAAAACAAGAACATTCCCAAAATTAGGTTTAGGAATTTTTGAAATTGGTAAGAGAATAAGTTGGAGAAGAAGAAGAGAATGCTTACCAATGGGTTCTCTTGAATTTGGGGCTAGGGATTTGAAGTTGCAAGAGGAACTAGGGTTTTAGAGTTTTAATTTCCAATCTCTCCCACCATTAATGCTATAAAAACTGAAAAGAGAAAGAAGTGAGGGAGAATGGGGAGGAGGGGTTCAGTTTTTAAGTATAAGTTGGCTAATGGCTGAACCCAAACTCAAACCCAAAGTGAAAAGTAGCAAAAATCAACTTTCTCCAAACATATCGAAGCTTATACTCAAAAAGGTCGCAAATGGCATTTTAAACTCAATGGGAGTGGTCTCGAGTCCTAATTCGACCGTATGCAAAAAGTAGCTTTTCGGACCAAAATCCGACTAACGATGAAATATTTAAATAAAATATTTAAATATAAAATCGATAAATATGCGGGTTGTTACAAGTGAAGTGAGGATCCCAGAAGTGGCACCAAGGAAACTCGGGATAGTTTTAGGAAAACTTATTCGGATTTGTGTCCGAATAGCTAGTGATGTTTGTTATGATAGACTGTTCGGTTATTTGCTAGTGTATGAATGATATATATGTTTGAATGGTTGGTATAATAGCTTTTAAATTATCTTTTGTTTTAAATTTCAGGGACGAAATTCTTTTAAGGGGGGAGGAATGTAACGACCCTGGATTTTGGCCCCGTTTATTTTAATAAATATTTAATCTAATTAAATAAAAAGTAGTCTGGTCATATTAAAATGAATATGATTTTGGAAATATTGCCATTTATTTATATAAATTTGTATTTTTAAAAGGGAAATTAGATTTTGGAAATTTAAAATAAATATTTCGATAATATTTAGAATAAAAGTCTATCTCATATAATTTAATTAAAATACTTTACTTTGTGTACAATTGGTGTAAATATACATATAGATGATAATGTTTGAAATAAAAATCTAATTCTAAATATAAAGGTAGGTATAAAATATTGAGTCAAACATATGAGTATAACTTGATTATTGATAAAATACAAAACAGAATTAAATTGAATAAGTAAACATAAACTGTAAATTTGAAATCGCCAAATAAAAAAAAGCACAAAGTATAAAATATAAATATAAGCAAGTCATCATATTGAATATAACTTAAATATTAATAGTCAAAGTTAAAATACAAATAGAAATAAAAATAAGAAATAAGTGTAAGTTTTCAAACAAATATTTATATATGAAAATACCTTCATAAACAAAACCAAATGAATATGGATGAAAACAAAGTCAATCAAAGTATAACAGTACACTAGACACATATGTACATGAATTATTTAAGCCAGAAGATTAAAAAACAAACATTTTTATACATAATATCTTCTTACACAAGCCATAAGCCATAGCATAAACAATACCTGACTCAAAACATGTGCATGAAATTCAAACTAAAAGTAATAAGACAAATATTTGTATACAAACTATATTTATAAACAAGCCCAAGTGTATAAACTACAACCTGAAAACTATATGTTCATAAATAAAAAGATAAAAAAATATCTTCTTTTACAAGACCCTAGTCTATCTGAAATGAATATTTATATACAAGTATTTTCATACTCAAGCCTACCTGCAATATGTACTTTTACATACAAATATATATATATACAACTAAACATAATGATAATAGTGTAAACATGATTGGAAACAAAACATTTAATGCCATCTATTCAAGCCAATATTTTGTCAATTGAAAACATTGCAAATCTTTACTTTTCATAAGATAAATCGGGTCAAAATAAACAGCTAAGAAAACAGTATAACCAGATAACACCTCCCTTAAGCACTGTTATCTTGTATTTATATGTATACATCTGCTTTAGTTCGTTCAGTAAACCTTAGGAAAAAGAAAACAAGAGAAAACTAAAGCAAGAAAAAAGAGCAAACTCAATTCAAAACTGAAGATCAAAATAAGATTCAAGGCAGTTTAAAACTTCTGGGCTTTTAAATGAAAACAGATGGTTCTGTTCAAAGGAAATGAAAGGTGAGTAAACATTAAATTTTGCAAGCTTAAGTTTAATTTAAAACAGTATGATAATTCATGGAGTATAGGGGATTGTATGTGTTTGATACTGATATGAATCTGGTTTACATACATACTGTTCCTTCTCTGCTATTGTCAGTTTGTTGTCATAGTTTGAATATTTTTGTTTAAACTTAAGTATTTCTCAGCAAACATTGATAATTTATAAGTTTTGAACTTGAACAGTATGTTTAAACCAAATTAAGTTTTTTTTAAGAAAAGCTAATTTAAATATGTTGTAGGAAATACATCACTGTAACAGGTTATACAGGTAAATCAAATATTCTTTGATAAATTTGAATGCCATAAATTGCTAATTCGAGTTTATATCTTGAATTAATACTAAAAGTTATGATTTTTAAAATTTGTATGAAGATTTTTAACTCTATAATTTCAAAGCAGTTTGCATTTGAACCAAAACTACACTTTTGCAAATTTCTTGTTATTTGATCAATAATAAAAGTTGAAATTTGGGATGAAGCAAATATAAACGTATGTGATTTCATGAAAATTTTCAAAATTTTTTTATGTTGCTTGAGTTTTGGATATGAGATTATAGTAGGGTTTAGTTAGAGTTTTTGGGTCGTGTCTGTTAGGAGCCGAGTTCGTCACCATAACACGATCGAGTTGTTCGAGGCTTTGGTGGAGGGTTGCTGGGAGTGTTATCGAGGCATCGACGAACTTTTGGCGTCTCCGGTGGTCTAGGAGGTGGTGGCGAGGCATTTTAGATGATGGAGTGTTTGCAGTTTTTTCGAGTGAACTGCTGTTTTTAAAAATTTAATTTTTTCCCGACAATTCGAAATTTGATTCCGAGCTTGGGAACAATTGGTGACTTGCCGATGTTGATGGTGATCGTCGGAGTCGAATCATGCCGCCGTGCACGTGTACGGCACAAAGGCAGTATCGGTGACGTTGATCGGAGATTATCGCGAGTTGATGCTCGAGTCGACCAGCTGTTTCCTTCGGGTTTGAATTCGAGTTGAGTGGGTAAGTATTTACTGATGTTTTAATTTAAATCTAAAGTTAAAACTTAACTTGCTGGGATAAAATGGAGAAGATGAAGTTTGCGTGGGAATGGGGGATGACTCGGGGTAACTAGCATGCAACTCGAAGTACCACTCGAGTAAACACAGGGGGAAATCTCGGGTTAGTATTATCTTTCATACTGCAGTTTTTAAATAAAAATGAAGTTTAACAAACTTGCGTTTTATCAAGATTTAAGCATTGTAAAATTTAATAAATGTTCAACAAACTTAAGTTAAACTTTATACAAGTTTAATTATTTAGTTAATGAATAACAAGGTTTAAACTCTTAACTAATATTTTAATTAAGTAATTAATTTAAGTATAAAATTTAATTAACAGTAAAGTTGTAGTTGATGACAATTTAATTTTCAAAAGTTTAAAGAGGAGCTTTAAGATGTTAATTAATTGAATAGTAATTAATTAATTATTTTAGAAAGTAATTAAAAATAATGACATTATAATTGTAACTAGAGTTTGAATTAATCAATGTTTAAGTAATAAATAAATTTATAATCAACTACTTAAAGTTGATTGATTAATGATTAGTAGTTAAGTAATTAAGAAATCTAATTACGAATCAATAATTAATTAATTAAGTCATTAATAATTAATCAATGGAAAATTAAGTTTATTAATTAATAATTAATGTTATTAATAAATGATTAAGAGTAATTAATTAAGTAATTTAATTACGAATTAATAATTAATTAATTAAGTAGCCAACGGTTAACAATGGATAATTAAGTTTTATAAGTTAATAATTAAAGTTATTAATTAACGATTAAGAGTAATTAACTAAGTAATTAAGATATAATTATTAATTAAGAGATGATTTATTAATTAAATAATTTGAAACGGAATAAGTAATTAATTGATAACTAATGATTAATTAAACAAGATTAAAGATAAATTATCAAATAACTGGTTTAATTGAATTGATTGAATTGAGAAGTTAAAATGATTGCCTTGGATTGTTATATATGTAGAATATCTGATTGTGATAATTATTTGGTGATATTCTGTGATATTTCTGTGATATGTTCTGATATATCTATGATTATTGTGTATGATTTATCTATAATGAATGTTATTTGAATTCAATCCTTAAATTAAAACTGTTTAAGTTAATTAGATAACTTGGCCCTTAAAATGGCGTTTGGATTTCGATGAGACCGGGATCGGGTATCAATTTGATATTCCGAAAACCACATCGATCCAATTTAAACGTTAGGTCGTGAATCCGAAATGAAGATCGGGATGATGTCTTCAGAATGCAAGGGTTATCGTCGTTGACTCTGAGGGTGATTCCAAAATGAGTGTAACGAGATAATGCCTTTAGCTTCGTTCGAACCCGGAACGAACTTGTATGGATTGAATGCTTTCAGCACATCGTCAGGCGGACGATGAGCATTCTAAGAGATATGTCCTGTAAAGGTAATCGCAGCCTCAAGCCTCATCAACCGGGAATGGCTAAAACAGGGGAGGTGCAGCAAGGTTAGGTGGGTCATGCCCAAGCAGGACGAGATATACCCTTGTCTAGATGTCCCTTTATTTCGGCTGTGTGGGCGGTTGATTGCAAAAACTGTCGGGGTTATCTTGTTCGGGACTGTTCAGTAAGGAATGGTTCCGGCCTTGTGTTGTAGGGGGTTGGGAGTGATCCTCGGTATGGTGATCTAGGCCCCGTACTGTGACGGACGGTACCCCAGTAGCCCTGCCATTGTTGGAAATCCATTTTCCCTACGAGACCCTACGGTTTTGATTTGTATTACCCACTTTTGTGGCTAGTAGCTGGAATTTAATGAATGTAACAATTTTGGCTATTTTCTATTTACTTGAAAACCCTAGACACTATTATAATATCATAAAATTTTCTATAAAATGTTTTGGTTAGCATAAGGTAAAAACTTACCCGTATTTATTTGTGGGAAGTCTTACGTGATACCTTTATTTTCAAATGATTTTCAAAGTTAAACAATTTAAACCGTTTACTCATACCCGACTCATGTCTGACCCGGAGTTTATATTTTGTTTTTCATAAACTCTTGGGTACTCAAATTTTTTTATGAGTAGCCAAGTGATAGGTTTTGGACTTTGATTTTAGGAGGAGCTTGGAGCAAGAGTTCCAGACGTATATAGATATCTATCGAGTTCCGCTGTGTTAGTTGATGTATGCTGTATCTCTGATGTATATGGTGAAAGATGTATGTATGGCTGATATGTGTATTGATATTGTATAAATCTGATATATGTAAAACTATGTAATAGTTATGTGATATATTATATTTTGTTCCTTCCGCTGTGAGATTCTAATATTATTGTTCTTTCTTTTCTTTTCTTTTCTATTTCTATCCCTTTCTTTCTTAATGATGATACGTCTTTCTGGTAGTAGAAGGGCGGGTCGTCATAAAAACACTTAAATAACATATGTTAAAAAGTTCAACAAGAAGATTGAAAAAGAAAATTCAAGTTTAAAACCATATTAATTATCTGCAAAGAAAATTAATCAAATTCATAATAAAATTAAACTTAAAACAGTGTTAATTATCCTAAAAGATAACTAATCAAATTTAAAATATTATTTATTTATTTAAAACAACGTTAATTATCCTAAAAGATAATTAATATAATTAATAACTCCTTTTAAAAAATTTAAAGAATGCTTATTATTTTGTTTCAAAATTCTCGAAAATACTTGAAAATATAGTTAAACAATTTTCAAAATACAAGCATAGGTTCAACAAACACAGGTTTAAGCAGATGATATTTTATAAGGAACTGTATGGCGATAACTGATACAACGACACTTACACAAATCAAACTTTATGTCACAAATCAGTACTGGCAAGAAATCCCTTAGGGTCTCTCTACAAAAGTCTCATGTGAATCACACATATGTACGTGTATTTCGACGTGTTCCATAGTAACATATTCGCTACGTACACTTTGACTTCCTCTTGCTTTTGTTCCCTTTAACACAATGGTCATTTATGCCAAAGCGGGATTCTAGTTCAAATAAATAATCAAACAACAATATATAAACTATCATCCAAGTATTCAACAATAATCTGTAGCAACACAAATATCATATAGTTTATTTAGACGCGAATTAACTCATTAAAATTTCAGCGGACACTTTCGCATTCCAAATTGATATAAAATCGAAAAAGTGAATGATCTTCGATTTTATACCAACATTCTACTAGCTTCAAATTTGGCGAATCCATCTCCAATGCGTATATAACGTCCATACGAGTCCAACGTAAAAGATCGCATACAAATCCAACCTCGTATGAGATTATTATTGAATTTTTAGGTTTGAAATTAATCAAACTGATTAATCTCTTAATTAAATATTAATCACCTGAAATAACTCTTTTTCCCAAATTTGAAAATTATATTTCCCTCCACTGACATTCGTGCACATGTTGATACCCAACATTCTCATGCATCTCCTCCTCATATCTTCCTCGTTCCTCCATGAAATTGCAATCCGACTTCGCCAATGTTCATCTCATTGCGCGAGCTTCACTTTCCACACAACGACTTCGAGCTCAGCATCACCAACACAAAAGTGAACTGGAGCCTCGCACCCTCAACCATGCAATGACACGTTTCACCACACACCACATATCTTCCACAACTTCAGTCGTCGACGCTCTTACACACCAGATAAATATTGCAACCATGCCCTATCACCGAGTACAACTCCCTTAATTGCAAATCCTTGTTCCACTGCAAACGGTCGAATAACACAAGCCATCACTACACACAACCAAACCAACATGGATTCGAAGATCTTGGCCACACAAGTTCAAAGAATCCAACTTTGTATTTTCATTGAGTAAATATTTTTTATTTTTTAAGGTGGATGTTTAACTTTTCTTAGCTTACAGGAAAAAGAAAACATAAAGAGAGAGGGAAAAATAAAAGTCAAAATGGAATGAAGAATAGTCTTGGTTTGATTTAGTTTAATTTGTGATTTTCGGCATCTTGCTACATAGCATTTCATTCGCGTATGAACCGCGAACGACAAAACAATAATAAGATTGCACACAATAATGCGACACGATCCCAAAACAATAATAAAATACACTGGTTGTCTTATTCTATAAAAGGTTCAAAAACACCATCGTTTTCCGAGATAAACATGAAACCAAAATTTAAATATTTTTCAAATTAAAAATTATGGGAATATCCTATAAATTCATTTAAAAAATACGTCAATAAAAATTAATTCGTTTCAATAACAATTGATTTTATTATTATTTATTCGAAATATTTGTCACTGTAAATAATTTATAAAATGAGTTCACAATTATTATTTATTATTAAAAAGAGTTAGATAAGGCTATTAAATCCATTTAATTAATATTTTAATTCACGGTCCAAATATTTAAATAATCCCTATACGTGAATATAAGTTATTTATATTTTTTGGTATGTTACAACATACTACTGCAATGTCATGATTCAACGTGACCCATAGTTACAACTCTGATCTACTAGGATATTCCAACACATCTCAACTTGTAAGTTAAATTCAACTCAAGTACATTATTTTTAGATTTTATAAGTTTGGTTTTACTGTTCATCATAGTACGGCGTTTTCAACTACAAAATAAAATAGTTAATAGTTGCACGCACATTTACGAAGTTGATATATGCGAATGAGAGTTATATCTTATTACACCCGAGAAATGTTAAATAATAATTAAAAATGACAATAAGGGTAAAAATGTAATTTTAAAAAGAAAGGAAAACTAGTAAAATTTTCAAAAACTTTGGAGTCAGGCTTTGGAACCTACGTTATTACGTCCAAAGTGCCGTTTACAGTCCAAAAAATACATAACTTGCTAAATTTGATACAATGGGTCAGAATTGGTAGAAACTGGACCTAGTGGCATTTTCATAATTAGTGATTTTTATATTAAGCCTAATAACCCTAATTTTTAACAATAAATAAAGAACTAATCCTCACTTCTCTTCACTCCAAACCCTAGCTGCTGCTTATAGTTCCCTTCTTTCTCCTCTAAACTTTTTAATCTAAATATAATTTTCTTCTAAATCTCTTCTCCAATTTCTAAATAAATAGATAAACAAATTAAAAATAGAATTTGAGAGGCAAAAATATGTCATGAGGTAGGAATCTAGAAAAGTGGCTTACAAAGGGGGTTCTCAAGGTTAGGGAAAGCTAAAAAGGTGAGTGGATCAACATGTGTTTATGATGTAAAACAAGTAGTTAAATTCCATTTATACATCAACTTAATTTAAAAATATGATTTTTGGATTTGAGTTGACAACTCCAGTTAAAAATCTGTTTGAATATATAATTTAAATTGACAGTCTACATTGATAGAAATGGTTGAAAAACCCTAGGTGATAATTTAGTAATTACTGTTGAAACTTAAGGGAAGGTAAATCAGTGGAATCCACTGCTAATCATGTAGATTGGTTTATATAGTAGGCATGAATTTATAAAAGTTGATCCATGTATATATTACCTGAATTGCCTAGATTTTGATTATACCACTTTCGAATAGGCTTGAATATACATAGAAAATTGGTGAATACGTGTATACAAAAAAAATAAAAGCTACAAAAATCAAATAAAAATAAACTGAAATTATATTTAAAATACATTTTAGACATTGAGCCATTTAGCAATACATATGTCTACAACAAAGATGAGAAAAATAAATGAGAAGATGTGAAATCAAAACATCAAAAATGATGAAATATACCCAACTCGGACGTATGAACTAGGAACCGGGTATCTAAATTATTTTATAGTGAAAAACAGAAAGGAAATAATGCACATCGAGCTTGATTCAAACATCTGAACCAATATTAAAATGTTTGAAATCAGGTCAGGCATCTGAATATATAATCATACATCTGAATATTGCATTAAATTTACAGGAAATCAGACGTCTGGATCAAATTCCAGATGTCTGAAATGTCATCAAATGCTTGAATATATTATTCAAACGTCTAAATGTTTATAGTAAGTCATGGTCCAACCCGAACCCGGTGTAGGTAAAGTAGGACGGATTAGATAAAATTGTTCCCACTTCTTCGACTTTGGGGAGTCCGCATAACTAAATGGAGTTGTGCAATGAGATGGAATAAGTATCGCACTTTATGACATCCAAGCTTCTCACTTCATAAAGTTTTTAAACACTTCATAAAGTTGTTAAATATAATACTCAACATGGCATGCAATTCTATTACAATCGAATGCTATGTGATAGAGTTAGAAGAATGCCCTAAAGGTAATTATGTAATTTGTTATATATATCTAACTCGATAACAAATCTTGTTCAAAATAAACAGTGTTTTCTTTTTATTATATAATGTATGATGTGTTATATTAATTATGTAAATAAATTAAAGTATATCTAATAGAAAATCCATAAACAATATGTTTTTCCATAGTAGTTAAAGTGTTGTAACTGTGAGTAGTTTATCACAATAAAAACAAATATACCACTTAAATGTTCCTAGTCAAAATGCATCGAGACTGAATATCGGTGTATTTATTGAGACTACGGTACGTAACACTCTCTAAATGTTGGGCAGTGTATTACTTATGACTAATGGGAGGTAACTAAGGGTTATGTATTGTTAGTTAACGAATAACTAAGGAGTGACTCACTCGATAGTAATTTGTTCGTTAATATAACTAAGGTCAAAAGGAAAATATCAATGCAACTGAATTACACAGTTCTCTCATCTTGAGAATACGTCGATCTTCAATATGAATACTCCACTGTGATTATAGTCAAATCTTGGCACAACGTCCATCGGGTGACTATAGTTGGGTCGAATAGAAGGATTAGAAGTGATGCACTATTCAAGAGAGGATTCATCTTCTCAGTTATATGAGCTTAGGATCACAGTCAACTAAAGTCAATCCATAGTCAAACTCTAGCTAAGCAATTCGATTAATAATAATTTTTATTATTGAACCAAAGACATTGTGTTTGAACTATAAAGTTGAATGTTGACGATGTTGAAATTTTGACCATTACCAAATTTTATAAGTCCACAGTGATATATTTTGACGAAGAGAATTTGTGTAAATAATTGTAAGAAACCGGGTAACGCTTAACAAAGTAAATTGGATTTTGCCCGTTTTAGTTAGAGCCCCGTGAAATCCACACTATAGCTGATACCGCTCTTCAAATGCTCTGCTTTTTCAATTTAGCTCCATTAAACAGTAGATACCCTTTAAGCCCCGCTATTTTCCGCTACACCAGCTAAATCAAGGCATTTTAATGCCCGCTTTAGGAACATTAATATAATAAGATTGATTTGACAAGTTCTCTTTTAAACCAAACCAACAAAGATTAGGATAAAGACTTAATTCTAAGGCATAAATGTTTAATGTAAGTTAGAAATCTGCTGTAGTCATCATATTTAGATTGCATAAATCATGATATTCTTAGATTATATTATATAAGATTAAAAAATATTTCTTTTTCCTACAAAAATGATGTGAGAATAAGAATAAAATAAATTTTAATATTTAGTTTTATATCTAATGGAGCTTTTCGCACCTCTATTATTTTTCGCTATATCCCTACTTTATCTCTATTATAACTTTCTATACCTCCAATGTTATATAGCCGTTAAGCGTTTTAAATCCACAAATTTTATAGAAACAAGTAAGCTATATATTTGGTCAAAATATCACACCACTGCTAAGTGAACCGTGAACGTTAATATTCGATAGTACGATATTTTTCGTTGACCAAATTTACACCTAACGAGTCATGCGACCGAAAACGATGAATTCTCTTTTGACCAAATGATTTAATTAACTTATAACAAATTGTTGTAAATTAATTAAATTAAATAGCATTTATGAAATATTATTTAAAATTTTATTTTAATTTGATAAATCAATATTAGTTGAATTTATAAAAGTTATAAGCATATTAATTGATATACGATATCGATAAGCGTTTTAAATTAGATTTAAAATGCAAAATATTCATTCGGGCTCAAATGGGTTTAAGGCCAATTATATAGGCTGATAGGATCAACTGCAACAAGGGATATATGAGGGTAAATATATGGGATAGAGGGCTTGAAAACGGATGGTCGAGAATAAAGGAGATAGAGTAAAAGATGAAATCCTAAATTCTCTCCTTTCCATCTTCTATTTAAGCATCTCTTTCTCCATTTGACTAAGAACTTTTGGAGTCTCCACTTCCAATCATTGCTGGCATAAAATTCCCTTTGGTCTCTCTATTCTATCAAGCCCAAATAAAGCCAATTCAATTGATATTCGAAGGCTGGGGGTCGAGGGTTCAAGGACTAACACTGTTGGATCGGAAATCGTTTCTTGGAGCTTACATCGTCGTTCAAGGTGTTCTTAAAGGCTTAGGCTTTAAGGTATGTTTTTAATTAAGTGCAAACGTGAATTTATATTTATAATGCTTATATATATATATATATATATATATATATATATATATATATATTATTATTAGTTGGGTGACGTTACCAATATGTAGATTTATTATCAAAACATAAATTGATTATATGTATATTATGTTTACGAATTTCTTTTATGATAATTCATCCTTATATAGTACGGCTTACAATTAAAAAACATTTTTTGATTTTTTAGATGATTTAATATATAATACATACATACATACATACATACATACATACATACATACATACATATAGTTTATGACTTAAATACTATCTTATAATTATGTACAATATGAAAATAAAATTTTACATATGATGTTTAATAAGTATATTATTTTCAGTAGAAAGAATTTTTCATTTTTATATATTATTTCTAAATAATAATTAAATTATTTTATTATAAGAATAATTATATAAATTCATACATATATTAATATTTTAAATTTTATAAAATCATATTACACTTAAGGTAAAAATAAAAAATTATTATTTTTAAATATTTAAAAATAAAATTTAAAATTTAAAAATTGGATCTTAATTATATAAAGTATAAAAATTTCAAGTTAGATTTTAAAATATTAAAATTTCATCCAAAATTTGATGGAAGTTTAAAATTAAAATTTGGATTCAAATAAATTTTTTTTTCTAATTTTAACTAGTTATTATTGGTTTTATTAATACACACACACACACACACACATATATATACATATATACATATATACATATATATTCAAAAATTAAAAGGAAAAAAACTTGATCTATGCAAAATATTAGATCAATAAATATATTTAAACAAAAATTATTATATAATTTTATTTATATTAATATAATTTTTCTTATTATATATACATATATATAAGTAATTAACACATTCATATATATATATATATATTAATTTTTCTGTATAAGTACCATTTTCGACTTTATAGCAAATAAAATAATTATTTATTATATTTCAAATGATATAAAAATATTTATATAGTCATTAATATATATATATATATATACATACACATTTTGGTAATATCATATATATGTGGGCGTAATTATAAATCCCGACATCTATATATGTGAATATTATACCTTGCACGGATTGATATGCTATAGATGCATACGCTTATATATATGTAGTGATACATATATATATATATATATATATATATATATATATATATATATATATATTTAACATAACATAAAATTGAACAATACAATATCATTTTATAAATTTAAATAAATTAAAATAATTTATTTAAATAATATTTAGAAATGTTCTACATAAATTTGACTTCATGGACCCAATAAAGATCCTATAAAGGAATTTTTTTTGAAATCTACCCATAACTTCCGCTGCGGGCTAGTCCAGTTTCAATAATGGTATTAGAGCCCAGTAGCCTATGCGGTCCAAATTAGTCATGTTTGGGTTAACTAATTTAGCTCACAGCCCAGTTAGTTGGGTGTCCAGAAAGGTAGTGTCTAGGATTGGTGTTTAAGTAATCTAGTACTCAGCCCTACTTGGCTACCGGTCTGTCCCAAACATATGTGTAACCAAAGGTTGTCCCTAATTGAAAAGGCCCAATTTGAATTGGGTCTTGGGTAAGGTTCAAAATTATTTTGAAACTAAAAACAGTAATATTTTAAATTTAAAAGTTAAATTTAAAATTAGATATAAATATATTATAAAAGTTATAATATAATAAAAAATTTCAAAATGTTTGAAAAATAATGTAAATTAATTTCAAAATTTTAAATATAATAAATATTAATAAATATATAAATAAATTAAATAAATTATTATTCGAATAGTTCGATACTAATCGTTGACTAAATTTACACCTAACGAGTCACACAACTGGAAACAAGGAATTCTCTTTTGAACAATGATTTAATTAATTTATAATTATTATAAATTAATTAAATTAAATGATATTTATGAAATAATATTTATAAATTTTATTTTGATTTAATAAATGAATATTAATTGTATTTATAAAAGTTATAGACACATTAATAGATATACTATATTGATAAGCGTTTTAAATTTGATTTAAAATGCAGGTCGAGCTCAATGGGTTTAAGGTCCATAATGTGGGCTGATAGGATCAGCTACAATTTAGGGTATAGGTGGCTCAAAATATGGGTTAGATGGCTTGAAAATGGATGGCCGAGATTAAAAGAGATAGAGTGAAGATGAGATCATAAATTCTCTCATTTTCATCCTCTATTTAAGCATCTCTTTCTCTATTTGACTAAAAACTTTTAGAGCCTCCACTTCAAGTCATTGTTGGCTGAAAATTCCTTTTGATCTCTCCATTTTATCAAGCCCAAATAAAGTCAATACAATTGTTATACGATAGTCGGTAGTCGACGATTCAAGGACTAGCACTCTGCTGGATCAGAAATCGTTTGTAGGAGCTTACATCATCATTTCTAGGTGAGCTTAAGGGCTTTGGCTATAAGGTATGTTTTTAATTGACTAAAAGCATTAATTTATCTTTAAAATGGTTATTATATATGCATATATGTATATATTATTGTTAGTTAGGTGAGGATTTTATATACAGATTTATTGTCACAATATAGATTGATTATTTATAGGTATATATGTTTATAAAATAAAACAAAAAATTATAATAATGAATCCTTATTTGGTATGTATTAGAATTAAATGATTATTTAAATGATTTAATGTATACTACACACATATTTTTTTTTTCTTGGCAAATCCAACAGGGTTAACTGGGCCCCTACCAATTATTCAAATGATTTAATATATAATATACACCTATATCTATATAGTTTCTAATTTAAATTCTATACTATAAATATGTTAAATATGAAAATAAAATTATATATATGATGTTTAATAAGTATATTATTTTTGGTAGTAACAATTTTATACATTTCTATATATTATTTTTAAGTAATATTTAAATTGATTTATCATAAAAATAATTATATAAATTCATACATATATTATAAAATATATTTCAAATTTTACAAAGTCGTATTAATACATATTCAACTAATGACAGAAATTAGAAACATTTTTTGTTATTTTTAAATATTTAAACTAAAATTTAAAATTTATAAATTAGATTTTTTTTAATTGTTTTAAATTATAATAATTATATATAAAATTTTAAAATTTTGCTCCAAATTTGTTAGAAGTTTAAATTTTAAATTTAGATTCAAATAAAATATTTTTCCTAATTTTTAAATAATAATTTTCGGTATTTTTTGCTATTTAAGCTAGATTTTTAAAGGGGGGCCTATACCTCATTTATTAAAGAACCACATAACATAGTAAAGCAGCACCGAACACCAACACAACAACACATAGGAAAAAGCACAAACCACACAGCAACACAACACATAGGCTAAAGCACAAACAACGCAGCACCATAACAAGCAAGTACAGCTGAAACAACACACTAACAAGACACAAGCATCATACAAAAGAAAGAAGCACCAGAACATCTCAAAGGATACCCCCACAAGCTGTGGGAACCTTAACATAGGTTCAAAAGGGAATGCAAGCACATACATGCCAATGGCTGTTCTAGACACAAACATCACAAGATGCAGCAACTCGACATGAGATTTCTTATACCATCAAAAATTCTTCTATTCCTTTCCATCCATATAACTTTCCCAAACTTCTTAATCAAAGTATGATACACATGAATCCTAAAATTATTTTTCTAGTGTTCAAGAATAACCTATATCATTCAAGCTCACTAACCAAATAACTGCAGGGTAGGCCAGAAGCTTTCAAGAGATCATCCCAAAGGCATCTCATGAGGGGGTATTTAAAGAAAATGTGGGCATTAGTCTCTTCACCATTGTCACGTAGAGTGCACACGGTTTCATTGAGGATCCCCATATGACATAATTGGTTCTTAGTAAGAATAGCGTTTCTAATTATTCTCCATAAGAGGAAATTATCGTTATAACTCTTGCGTTTGATCTAGATTCTAGAATACCAAGGACACAAAGAACTAACTGCAATCATCTCCTTGTAAACATACTTAATGTTGTGCTTGGCAAGCTTGTTACCCCATAGGGGACTAATAGAATCATAAATAGAGAACTTAATCGAACTATTATTTGACCAAAGCAGACTTATAATAGGGTTTCTGTTACAGTGCAAATTGATATTATTGTCATAGAAGTAATTTCCAAGCCTGGCACTGAAAGGAATGCCAAATTGTTCAATTTGCTAGAGGGTGAGGATATTACTATGAATGATGTCAGGTCCAGACCAAGGATCATGCCAGAAGCTCAAGGTAGAGTTGAAGCTTATTTTGGTTGAAATAAGATGAATACATTTAGTTCTACAATCTAGGATGGAGTTCCAAATCCAACTAGAAGAAGGTAGTTTGAGCATGGTCCACAAATCTCTACTACCAATTAAGTGTTTCCTAGTCCACATACTCCATAAGCTATACATATTAGAGAACAAGGAACATAGGTGCTTAGAAGTTGCGACAAGGTTCCAAGTTATCAAGCACCTAATAGTAAGACCACCTTCCTCAAGAAGCCTTTGTAGCCTGTTATATGCAATTGATTAGGCTTCGTAGAAAAGGGGAGCCATGTCATAAAAAATGAGAGCAAGCTTTCTGAATCATGCGAAGGAGGATCTGGGGCAGAACATAAATCCTAGAGTAATAAACTTGCATGGAGAAGGTGATAGAGTTAATGTTAGATAACCATATATTAGGACAAAACCAATTGGTGATGTGAAGGGAGGTCTCTTAGTATTTATGCATGATTTATACTGTAAATTGTCCGATGTGGGACTAATCTAAACACGCCCCTGCACGTGTGGCGTATCATCAGCCAAACACGTGGACATTCATTGAGGTTGATTAGTCCCACATTGGATAATTTACAATATAAATCATGCATAAATACTAAGAGACCTCCCTTCACATCACCAATTGGTTTTGTGATACTACATAGTTCTCTAACATGGTATCAGAGCGGGTTTAATTGTATCATACGTCACCCTCAATGATTGTCCACGTGTTTGGTTGATGATAAGCCACACGTGTAGAGGCGTGTTGAAATTAGTCCTACATCGGACAATTTACAATATAAACCATGCATAAATACTAAGAGACCTTCCTTCACATTACCAATTGGTGAAGTGAAGGGAGATTTCTTAGTATTTATGCATGATTTATATTGTAAATTATCTGATGTATGATTAATCTCAACACGCCCTCGCATGCAATGGTGACGTGTGACACAATTAAACCGGCTCTGATACCATGTTAGAAAACCACATATTATCATAAAACCAATTGCTTTTGTGATAATACATGGTTCTCTAACAGTTAACTATGGTGAGCCTGCCAGCAGTAGTTAGGAATTTATTGTGCCAAGAACCAAGCCTGTGCTTTATTTTTTAATAGGGAACTTGACAATGTGATTTTTTTTATTCTAGTGGAACTGAGAGAAAAGCCCAGATAATGCAACCCTTAGCGCAATTGCTGAAGGTTGTATGAAGTATCAATTCAGTTTTGGAGTCCTCAATTAAGCCAGCAATCAAGATGGCAGACTTGTTCTAGTTGACTTTAAGATAGAAGCATGATAGACAGTATCAATAGCAGTGGTTAGATTGCTTAAATAGAGGTTGGTAGGCTTGGTGAAAATAAGAAGACCATCTGTAAAGAGTAGGTTAACAATGAAAGGATCTTTACATTCAGGATGCAACTCAATCAATTTGTTGTTGCATTCGTTATGCAGAATAACGGTGAGAGCTTCCATAACAATAATAAATAGGTAGGAACTGATTGAATCTCCCTACCCCAACCCCTATTTGCTCTTAAAGTAACTAAGAGAGTGACCAATGACATTAACATAAAATGAAGTGGATGGGATACAAATAGCATTACAAGTTCCCTTAGAGGAGTTACTATGGTCATTGATGAGTTCGGTATTGGCAGAAAGGAGGTTGATATCGGAACATGAAAGAGAGTGCATAGGATCAGACACATCAGCATGGGGGATAATTTGAGAGTCTATGTATGTTGCATGAACACTAAGGTGATTGCACATGAAACATGATCACTTGATTGGTTGCATGGTTCAAATGATGAAGCAATGCATGGAGCATGCACATCTGATTGGTTGCATGGTTATTGCAAGCTAATTAAAAAAGTGGGTAAGTAATAGCAATAGAATTTAATGCATCAAAAGAGGCCACATTAATATTAGAAATTTCCTTCTTTTTGTTCCTCTTTATCACATTCCACTTTTGCATCTTGTCAATTTTATCATTCATTGTTCTATTTTGCATATATTTAGGTGGAACTTTAACCTGTTCTTTTCCTTTGTTGTCAACAATAGGTAGTTTAACAACTATTTTAGAGCATATATCTAATGTGGACCAAAAACTTGGCAGCTAGTACATATATATGGTTGCTAATTATAGTTCACTTTAACAATTGGAATTTTTTTCCTAGTGCAAACTGAATGAAAATTTGATTTGGCAATAATCTCTTCAGCTCAATTTCAATCAAGACCATTGCAAACTCAAATTGATTTAGCCTCCCCATGGATTCATCAAAACATATAATTCTTATAACATGATTGGATAACCAATCAATGCCGAAGAGAGACCAAGAAGGGAGAGGAATATTACTAAAGTGTACCCAAAGTGGAATCGATCTAATATCCTCCTTAACATAGCCAATAGTGGGATGCCACTTAGTGATGATAAATACTTTACCTCTGATGATGATTGGGTCCAATTCATAGAAAATTGAGAAAAAAACATGTTCCCATCAAATTTTCTCTTGATACCATCCTAACCTCTCAAAACAAGCTTTAAGTGTTGAATTACAAACATGTACGATGGATTTTTGTCCAAAAAAAGTCCAACTAAGTGATTACCCCATAACTTAGATCCTTCAAAAAGAACTTCTGATGGCATATTTAGGGGACTATCATCATTGTGCAAAAGGGAGAAAGCTTATGGATTGTCGGAGTTGGCATTCTTAGGTATTTTTTTTGAAAAGAGAACACCATAAGCTGGTTATGGGATTGCCAGGAATAGGCATGGCACGTGGGGAAATAGAGGCAAAAGGAGGTGGAGAAAGGATGACATGTGGGATAAGATAGAAGGAAGAGGCAGGAGAGGAGGCAACGACGAAGTGCAAGGTTGGTCGGGAGGGAGTGGGGGAGGAGCCGGAGGAAGGGAGGGAATGGTGATGGGATAAAGCGGGAAAGAAGAAGGAATGGAGAATGTTGCCATGGAAAGGAAATTTTTTTGGTTTTATTAATATATATATATATATATTCAAAATATAAAAACTAAAAAAATTCTTGATCTATGCGCAAGACAAGACAAATAAATATATTTAAATAAAAATTATTTTATAATTTTATTTACACTAATACATATATATATGAGTATGTTAAATACTTATATGTATATGTATATGTATATGTATATGTATATGTATATGTATATGTATATGTATATGTATATGTATATGTATATGTATATGTATTATATATATGTATGTATGTATGTATGTTTGTATCTATTTGAAAATTGGTTAATGTTTTATTGCTGGGCTATGTGGCTCGAAGCTAAAATACATTCGTAATTTGAACTACACACTTAGTTCAAACGACATAATCTTTCTAACTGAGAAGCTTTCCCAAATTGCTAGGATTATTCAGCACGATTTATGGTTGTTTCCAAGTTGTTGCTAGATTTCCTCGTTGGTTAGCCTTCAAGCTTCAGTTCTCCAATTGTCGTCTTTCTCGTTCCTCTGAGCTGGTACATTTTTTGATCCTTTCTATTGTGATAGCTACATCTCTAGCAATATTTTCAGAAACTTCTAATTCTTGTTTTTTCTTTTTCCCAAAAGTCCTTATATTCCAATCTCTCTAGATATGCCACACTGTAGCTGTCAATGTAATTTTGTTGATTTCGTTCATCAGGTTCAAGATATCTATCTTATTACTCAAATGAACTACTTCTTCCTCTAGGCTTTTAACAGCTTTAGTTTGCAAGTTTTTTAATTTTTGTATTGCCTGTACTATTTTGTTGTATTTTCATTCGAAAAAAAAGATGATTATGTGTATCTATCTCTCTGTTACATAGTTGGCATGTTGGATCATCTATTATACCCCAGCTTTTTAATTTGTCTTTGGTGGTCAATCTGTTGTTTATGGCTTTGTAAGTAGTATGTGCCATTTTAGGACAGTATGATCTACTCCAGACTACAGTATGCCACTGTACTTTTGAATGTTGTTGTCTACGGTCTTCCCATGCATCCTTTAGTTTAAATTGGCCCTTGGTATTGCTTCTCCATGCCCATTTATCTTTATTTCTTCCCGTGAATAATGGCATGTCTTCATTTTCTTTTTTGAAGTTTCTGGTCATAATAATTTTTTCTGTTGCCCATTCCTGGTCCTGTATAATAGTTGAGACTTTGCAATATAGTGTGTTATTTACTGAGTAGCTTCTACTGTTAATCCATGGATCTTTCCACAAGTCAGTGCTTTAGCCATTTTGTGACGCCCCACTCCGAGAGCCTCGTTAACAAAGAGTATTATATAGATAATACTGTCGGCTAACGCGGACAATAGAGTATAATGGAAGCGACCATGTGCAATCTTACCTTAACTATTCACTAAATATGTCGAAAAGTAGAAACACATTAAAATTCGACCTATTCAATAAATATTTAAAGCAAAACTACAATGGCTATAGGATCTATCAGAAGAAAATATAACAACTCAAATGTAATATACATCACAGAACAGTCGATCATAATATACACATACACAAATACACCACAGAGTATACAAAATAATACATATCAAGTGGTACAGGAGACCACAATATACAGACGAGACGAAAGAGTATAAATCAGAGTTATAACAGATAAGGACTACAAAAGACGCTATAACAAAATGAAGCTAGCGAATAGTCCATGCGGAAGCAAAATAGGCTAAGTCCCCAAAAGCACCTAACCTGAAACATCTCGGTCTGACCCGAGTATAAAATACCCGGATCAGTCTAGTTAACAAATCAGTTAGATAAACTGAACAATAATAAACCTGCAAGGTCATACAGTATAATAAATATCTCTAGGGGAGATAACACAATCATCAACAAGAGATGAATCATATAGAACAAGCCTCATATCATCGGCAACATATAGAAACAAAGGATACAAACATCCCAAAACAAGCCAATAGGCAAACAACAAATACCAGTAAGGTATACAAGTTCCACAAGGTAAAAGCTATACTCCATGCGGCTCTAAAAGACCAATACCGAAGGGCGATACCAAGGGAATATACATATCAATGAAACATCATAAAATTTGCTCGAGCTCAGTACTGTACAAACAAGGATCCATGAGCCCGAAGACTCCAAACCCAAGTATCACCCATGCGGCACATAAGGCCAACATCAGAGCGAAACTATATACGGCAACAAACCCGAAGGCACACACCCGAAGGCAACATACCAGAAGGCAACAAACCTAGGGAGACAGTCCGAAGACACTATCCCAGAGGCAACAAACCGTAGTGTTGAAGGTCGAAGACCCAGTACTGGACACCACTAACTGGCGGAATGTGTCACAACTCTCGCAAAGGAATCCGAAAAGTGTTAACGTATGTCCCATAACCACTCGTTCGCACTAAACGGTTTACTATCCGTTAGTCCCTTTCACACTCAAAGCAGTACAAAGTTTACCTCATATCATCGATAAACCAAACCCGAAGGTCAAAACAATCAATCGAATAGGTCAAGGATTAATCGGAAGGATAAACGCACAGATTCATGGTCCGTGTTTTGCCCAACCATTTAATCACCCTCCCACTTCGTTCGAAGTGCGAAAGTGTGTGTGTTTTAAATAGAATTTATAAATTAGAGAAACGAACTTTTAAATGCGATTCGAGAGATTATTTCATAAAAACCCGTGGATTAAAATTAAAAGGAACCATCAAAGTCAAAACAATTGACAATCATATATAGGATCATCATGAATCGATTCAAATTGGAAATTCAATCCCAAAAAGGCAAAGTGGGCTGAAACAGCAGGTTCAGTCGACTGAACAGAGTTTTTCAGTCGACTGACCCTGTACCTGGAAATTTTCTAGGTTCAGGAAACTTTCTGTTTCCAGGTTCAGTCGACTGTGCAGAGTTTTTCAGTCGACTGAATCATGCCTGGAAACTCTCGGGTTTCAGGTTCAGTCGACTGAACAGAGTTTTTCAGTCGACTGAATCATTCCTGAGCTGTTTTTCAGCCTTATTCAAATGAAGAGCAAACTCTCCCAAATGCAATCGGATGAACATTGGCTCTAAGGGCTTATGCCAATCGACAACCCGGCCCTATATGTTCCTCGATGCATCACCAAAACATGATTAAAACATCAAAGTTAGGATTTCAAAGATTTGAACCCAAAACACTAAAAATTGGAATATTCTCCAATTCAACCCAAACCAATTGCAAGTGCATAGGAACAAGGTGTTAGGAATTCATACATAACATCAATGAAATCAAGAGAAGTAGATGTGAGTTCAAACTCACCTTTTTACACAAAACAAAGAAGATGAAGAAGCACAATTGCAAGGAATCAACCAACTACACTCCACTTCAACACTACAAGCTTCAATTTAGAATCAAAGAAAGTATTTCCTAAGTTAGGGTTAGGAAAATTACAGAAATTGAAGAGGAGAAGAGATGGAGAAGATGGAGATGAACTTACCAATGGATTCTCTTTGATTTTTGGAGCAGGAATCAAGCTACAAAGGAGAAACTAGGGCTTGCTAATTTCTATTTCTCTTTCCTTTCCCCTATTTCAGTTTTTAGTTTGAGAAAGAAATGAAATGATGATGAAATGAAGAGAAGGGTTGAGCTAGGGGGTTAAGTGGGCTAGTGGGCTGAACCCAATCCTAAACCCAATAGGAAAAGTAGCCAAAATTTCACAAACTCCAAACATATCAAAGATTATACTCAAAAAGATCGCAAACGCCATTTTGGAACCAATGGAGGTGGTTTCGAGTTCCAATTCGACCATTTGCAGAAAGTAACATTTCGGACCCCAAAATCCGAATAACGACGCTATATTTAAATCAAACATTTAAATATAAAATCGTTAAATATGCGGGTTGTTACAGATCTCCCCTCCTTACAAAATTACGTCCCCGCAATTCCTAGAGACGATATTTGTAACAACTACATACAAAAGAAAGAATAAACTTTAGACACAGAAATAGACTTACCATTACGAAGCAAGAATAGTAAACCTGGATAAGATCGCTCGATATACTCTCTGGTTTCCCAAGTACAGTCATTGGGATTAGCGGACCATTGAACTTTAACGAGCGGCACGTCCTTGTTCCGAAGGTGTCGCACCTCCGTGTCAAGCACGCGAATAGGTTGCTGTACAAAAGATAAGTCCGGTGAGATCTCAAGCTCTTGCAAATCAGGAGAATCAATTACAGAATCCGATTCTCGAAGACACTTCCGAAGTTGCGAGACGTGAAACACGTCATGAATGCCAGATAAATGAGCTGGAAGTGAAACTCTATAAGCCACAGGGCCAATACGTTCAGTAATAGAAAACGGTCCTATATAACGAGGAGCCAATTTTCCAGTCGCACTGAAACGCATAACCCCTTTCAAAGGAGAAACACGAATAAAAACAAGATCGCCGATCGAGAACTCGAGAGGCTTCCTACGGTTGTCCGCGTAGGATTTCTGGCGACTCTGTGCCTCTTTCATCCTCAATCGAATAAGATCAATCTTCTCAGAAGAATGACGAACAAAGTCCGGGCCAAGAATAAGCTTCTCCCCAGATTCCAACCAACATGAAGGTGATCGACATGGCCTTCCGTATAAGGCTTCGAAAGGAGCCATACTGATACTAGACTGAAAACTATTGTTGTAGGAGAACTCTACAAGAGGTAGGTGATCCTCCCAACTACCACCGAAATCAAAAATACAAATACGGAGAAGATCTTCCAAAATACGATTCACCCATTCAGTCTGTCCGTCAGACTGCGGATGATAAGCTGTAGAAAAATTAAGCTTTGTTCCTAAAGCTTGCTGAAGACTCTTCCAAAAATGACTCGTGAATAAAGGATCACGATCACTCACAATAGAACTAGGAACACCGTGAAGTCTCACGATTTCCTTGACATACAACTTAGCCAAATACGAAGCTGTCCTATTAGACTTAATAGGGACAAAATGAGCAGACTTGGTGAGGAGATCAACAATAACCCAAATACTAGAATGATCTGATCTCGAACGAGGTAGGCCGTCAATAAAATCCATAGAAATTTGATCCCACTTCCACAATGGAATCTCAAGAGGTTGAAGAAGTCCAGAAGGACGCTGATGTTCGGCCTTCACACGTTGACATGTCATGCAGTTGCTCACATAACTCGCCACATCGCGCTTCATGCCTTCCCAATAATAAAGACGACGCATATCGGCATACATCTTACTACTACCGGGATTAATGGTATACTTAGAACGATGGCAATCATCAAGAATGTCATGCCTAAGTGCAAAATCAGAAGGCACAAAAAGACGGTTCTTCTTACGAAGACACCTATGAGAATCAATGCTAAAATCTTGCAACGCCTCATCACAAGATCTAGACTCACAAAGTTGAATAAAATGCAACAAATCAGGATCACGCCGCTGAGCATCGGTAATACGATCCAATAAAATAGGTCGAGCTCCCAAACTAAATAATAGAATAGGAGAACCAGAAGATGAACCTTGATCACGAATTTCACAAAAAGATAGAGTCTCAAGAATATTCCATTCGGCAAGCATCATAGAAATAACAGCCGAATGTTTACGACTAAGCGCATCTGCAACACGATTACCCTTACCAGGGGTAAACTGGATAGCAAAGTCATAGGAAGCAAGAAACTCGAGCCAACGTTGTTGTCTCATATTGAGTTCCTTCTGAGTAAACAAATACTTCAAAGATTTATGATCGGTATAGAGAATGAAGCGCTCGCCCAATAAATAATGTCGCCAAATCTTCAAGGCAAAGACAATGGCGGCTAACTCAAGATCATGAGTGGCATAGCGAACTTCATTCGGACGCAGTTGCCTAGAAGCATAAGCAACTACCCGATCTCTCTGCATAAGCATAGCACCGAGACCACTACCACACGCATCGGTGTAGACAACAAGATCATGATTCCCTTCGGGAACCACAAGAATAGGAGCATTAGTGAGAAGTTCTTTCAATGTCTGAAAGGAAGCTTCACACTTGTCGGACCAAATAAAACGAATGCCTTTCCGAGTAAGGCAAGTGAGAGGAAGCACAACACGGGAAAAGTTCTTAATGAACCGTCGGTAATAACCCGCCAATCCAAGGAAACTACGAATCTCATGCACATTCTCAGGCCTCTTCCAATTCTGGATGGCTTCGATCTTTGAGGGATCGACAGAAATGCCATCGGAAGATACAACATGGCCTAAGAACTTAACCTTATTCTCCCAAAAGCAGCACTTGGAGAATTTGGCTTTAAGCAGATGACGACGAAGAGTACTCAAGACAATTCTCAAGTGATTAGCATGCTCAGCTTCAGACTTAGAATAAATAAGGATATCATCAATGAAGACGAGAACAAACTTATCGAGATATTCCCGGAATACCCGATTCATGAGGTCAACAAAGAAAGCAGGAGTGTTCGTCAAACCGAACGGCATAACGAGCCACTCAAAGGAACCATAACGAGTGCGGAAAGCGGTAAGAGGTATGCTATCCTCCGCGACTCGTAACTGATGAAAACCTGTGGCAAGGTCAAGCTGAGAAAAGACCTTGGCACCACTCAATAGATCGAACATATCATCGATCCTAGGCAATGGATACCTATTTCTAATGGTCAACTCGTTAAGCTTGCGATAGTCAATGCAAAGCCTAAGAGTTCCATCAGACTTCTTCACAAAAACGACCGCGGATCCCCATGGAGAAAAACTAGACTGAATCAACTGCTTGGACTCGAGCTCTAAAAGCTGCTTCTTGAGTTCCTCATTTTCCTTTGTAGACATCCTCGTGGGAGGACGACTAACTGGCTGCGCGCCTGAAATGAGATCAATGCGGAACTCAATTGCCCGTTTGGGTGGCAAACCCGAAACAGGTTCAAAAACATCAGAAAAGTCACAAGCAATAGGAATACGAGATACATCATCACCATCTCGCGAATCAAGAGAATACAAAGCCATCTCGGAATTATCCACATCCTGAAGAACAAGAGATAACTAAGAAGGTGAATTAGGATGACAAAGATATAAAATTCTCTCAGAACAAATAATCCTGGCATCGTACCTCACTAGCCAGTCCATACCAAAAATCATATCAAAACCCAAATGAGAAACAACGTGCAGATTCGCACGGAAAGAAAAGCCACATAAAACAATCTCAATATCATCACAAAGCAAACTAAGTCGCGGATCCCCCAATAGGATTCGCAATCCTTAAAGAAGTAACCATACAAGAAACATCCAAAGATAAATCATCCACAAGCTTCTTCGATACGAAAGAATGTGAAGCACCCGTATCGAAAAGAACTCGTATAATATGATCATGAAATAGAATTGAACCCTCCAAAATAGATGGAGTCATACCTTTGGATTGAGAAGGACCTCCAGAAGCATTAGCCACATTGAGCTTGCCAGATTTTGCATTAGCAGGAGCAGTAGGACAAGCAGAAACATGATGACCTTCCTTCTTGCAATTACGGCAGAAAAGAGGTTTTGGACAAGCTCGAATAATATGATCCGGAGAACCACAATTAAAACACTTTCGAACGAAAGGTGTTCCGGAAGATTGAGGCTGAGAGCTAGGACCACCGGTCTTCTTCTTCTTATAAGGAAAAGGCTTCTTCTGAATTGGAAACTGCTTCTTGTTGGGGTTTCTGGAAACCTCAACATCAACATCACTATCGCACTCCTTCTCGACGGTCTCGAGATGAAGCGCCGAATCAACCAATTCCTCAAAAGAAAGTTTAAGCTGGAGCAACAAGGACTTCTTAAGATATTTCTTAAGGCCAGAAACAAACTTCAAATTCTTCTTATAAGAAGTGCTGATGAATTCAAGACCATACTGAGATAAAGCCTCGAACAATGCGACATACTCAGAAACAAAAGATTTCCCTTGCTTCAACTCAAGGAAGCGACGGGTCAATAAAACTTTTTCAGATTCAGGAACGAACTTGAGTTCAAATCGTCCCCGAAACTGAGTCCAAGAAAGAGTAGACTCATCAATTTCAGCTACAAGAAGTTCATACCAGTCAAGAGCACGCTCTTGTAATAAGCTAGAAGTTACAAGAACTCTATCATGGTCAGAAAGATCCATGCGAGAGAAAATACGCTCGCACGTGCGAAGCCAAGCTTGGACTTCAAGAACAGACTCGGAGCCCTTAAACGGCTTTCCTCCAAGATGAGCAAAATCACTGCACTGACGTGCAAAAGCAGACTTGCGAGGTGGAGACACTCGAGGAGGAACGGGAGGCTGAGTGCTCCTAAACAATTCCAAAAATTGATCGGCAGACATATATACGCCATCCGGATGCGAGCCACTAGATTGCCCAGCATCCGAACGTCGACCCCTGCCTCTTCCAGACATAAGCTGAAAGTAAGATAAGAACAAGATTATTCACAAGGTAGATATTACAATATGGGATACTACGGAATAAAAATGCATTCCTAGACGTATTTCCAATATCTATCTAACCTTGATGGAATAAAGAGACACGATGATTCAATGATCTGTATCACTTGTACACTTTGATGTACCATAATATGTGCATCTATTCTGTGTTTATCACATTTTGTTCTGAACTCAGCTCCGATACCACGCTGTGACGCCCCACTCCGAGAGCCTCGTTAACAAAGAGTATTATATAGATAATACTGTCGGCTAACGCGGACAATAGAGTATAATGGAAGCGACCATGTGCAATCTTACCTTAACTATTCACTAAATATGTCGAAAAGTAGAAATACATTAAAATTCGACCTATTCAATAAATATTTAAAGCAAAACTACAATGGCTATAGGATCTATCAGAAGAAAATATAACAACTCAAATGTAATATACATCACAGAACAGTCGATCATAATATACACATACACAGATACACCACAGAGTATACAAAATAATACATATCAAGTGGTACAGGAGACCACAATATACAGACGAGACGAAAGAGTATAAATCAGAGTTATAACAGATAAGGACTACAAAAGACGCTATAACAAAATGAAGCTAGCGAATAGTCCATGCGGAAGCAAAATAGGCTAAGTCCCCAAAAGCACCTAACCTGAAACATCTCGGTCTGACCCGAGTATAAAATACCTGGATCAGTCTAGTTAACAAATTAGTTAGATAAACTGAACAATAATAAACCTGCAAGGTCATACAGTATAATAAATATCTCTAGGGGAGATAACACAATCACCAACAAGAGATGAATCATATAGAACAAGCCTCATATCATCAGCAACATATAGAAACAAAGGATACAAACATCCCAAAACAAGCCAATAGGCAAACAACAAATACCAGTAAGGTATACAAGTTCCACAAGGTAAACGCTATACTCCATGCGGCTCTAAAAGACTAATACCGAAGGGCGATACCAAGGGAATATACATATCAATGAAACATCATAAAATTTGCTCGAGCTCAGTACTGTACAAACAAGGATCCATGAGCCCGAAGACTCCAAACCCAAGTATCACCCATGCGGCACATAAGGCCAACATAAGAGCAAAACTATATAGGGCAACAAACCCGAAGGCACACACCCGAAGGCAACATACCCGAAGGCAACAAACCTAGGGAGACAGTCCGAAGACACTATCCCAGAGGCAACAAACCGTAGTGTTGAAGGTCGAAGACCCAGTACTGGACACCACTAACTGGCGGAATGTGTCACAACTCTCGTAAAGGAATCCGAAAAGTGTTAACGTATGTCCTATAACCACTCGTTCGCACTAAACGGTTTACTATCCGTCAGTCCCTTTCACACTCAAAGCAGTACAAAGTTTACCTCATATAATCGATAAACCAAACCCAAAGGTCAAAACAATCAATCGAATAGGTCAAGGATTAATCGGAAGGATAAACGCACAGATTCATGGTCCGTGTTTTGCCCAACCATTTAATCACCCTCCCACTTCGTTCGAAGCGCGAAAGTGTGTGTGTTTTAAATAGAATTTATAAATTAGAGAAACAAACTTTTAAATGCGATTCGAGAGATTATTTCATAAAAACCCGTGGATTAAAATTAAAAGGAACCATCAAAGTCAAAACAATTGATAATCATACATAGGATCATCATGAATCGATTCAAATTGGAAATTCAATCACGAAAAGGCAAAGTGGGCTGAAACAGCAGGTTCAGTCGACTGAACAGAGTTTTTCAGTCGACTGACCCTGTACTTGGAAATTTTCTAGGTTCAGGAAACTTTCTGTTTCCAGGTTCAATCGACTGTGCAGAGTTTTTCAGTCGACTGAATCATGCCTGGAAACTCTCGGGTTTCAGGTTCAGTCGACTGAACAGAGTTTTTCAGTCGACTGAATCATGCCTGGGCTGTTTTTCAGCCTTATTCAAATGAAGAGCAAACTCTCCCAAATGCAATCGGACGAACATTGGCTCTAAGGGCTTATGCCAATCGACAACCCGGCCCTATATGTTCCTCTATGCATCACCAAAACATGATTAAAACATCAAAGTTAGGATTTCAAAGATTTGAACCCAAAACACTAAAAATTGGAATATTCTCCAATTCAACCCAAACCAATTGCAAGTGCATAGGAACAAGGTGTTAGGAATTCATACATAACATCAATGAAATCAAGAGAAGTAGATGTGAGTTCAAA
Organism: Allium cepa; assembly: GCA_030765085.1. Lineage (NCBI taxonomy): Eukaryota > Viridiplantae > Streptophyta > Magnoliopsida > Asparagales > Amaryllidaceae > Allium > Allium cepa. The sequence continues at coordinate 150,276,469 of CM060930.1, forward strand.
CTCACCTTTTTACACAAAACAAAGAAGATGAAGAAGCACAATTGCAAGGAATCAACCAACTACACTCCACTTCAACACTACAAGCTTCAATCTAGAATCAAAGAAAGTATTTCCTAAGTTAGGGTTAGGAAAATTACAGAAATTGAAGAGGCGAAGAGATGGAGAAGATGGAGATGAACTTACCAATGGATTCTCTTTGATTTTTGGAGCAAGAATCAAGCTACAAAGGAGAAACTAGGGCTTGCTAATTTCTATTTCTCTTTCCTTTCCCCCATTTCAGTTTTTAGTTTGAGAAAGAAATGAAATGAAGATGAAATGAAGAGAAGGGTTGAGCTAGGGGGTTAAGTGGGCTAGTGGGCTGAACCCAATCCCAAACCCAATAGGAAAAGTAGCCAAAATTTCACAAACTTCAAACATATCAAAGATTATACTCAAAAAGATCGCAAACGCCATTTTGGAACCAATGGAGGTGGTTTCGAGTTCCAATTCGGCCATTTGCAGAAAGTAACATTTCGGACCCCAAAATCCGAATAACGACGCTATATTTAAATCAAACATTTAAATATAAAATCGTTAAATATGCGGGTTGTTACACATTTGCTATTTGTCTCTCTATGAGAATTTTCAATTTCGCCCTGTATTTTAATATGTTTTTCCATGTGGTTAATGCACTATTGTCCATCTTAATAGTACAAAAGTTTTCGTTCAAGTATCTTGCTCTCATCCACTTAGCCTATAGGTTATCTGATTCAAGAATTTTCCATGCTAATTTTAGGCCATATGCCTTTTAAGTTCAAATGGGTTTTTAAGACCCACTCTACCTTCTTTTTTTGGTCTGCAAAGATCTTTGTAACTCACTATATGTATTCCTCCTTTCCAAATAAAATTTGCACAGACTACATTGATTTTTGCTGTGGAACAGTCTGGAATTTGAAAGATTTATAGCCAGAACCTGACTTTAGAAGTTATGACAGTGTGAACAAGTTCTACTCTTCTTGTAAAGGATAATAGTTTAGATCTCCACCCTTGGAGTTTCTCTCTGATTTTGTCTATTAACTTACCACCTTCTACATCTGTTATAGTGTTATTGGATAAAGGCATTCCAAGGTATTCAACAGGCAGTTCACCCTCTATTACGCCAAGCCGAGATATAATTTCTGTTTTGTTTTGCTACTTTTATTCATATAGCATTTTGTTTTCAACTCATTTACCTTTAGGCCTGCAAATATCTCCATTTGTTTAAAAATCTCTTTAATTGTTTTAATAGCCAAGTGATTTGCTTTGAACACCACCAACAAATCATCTGCATATATGAGATAATTAATTCCCGGTTGAAGGTTGTATATTGGTTTGATCAATAATTGATGACTAGCTAGCTCCACTTTTAGAGAAAACCATTCCATAGCTACAGCAAATAGACGAGGGCATAGCAGGTCTCCTTGTCTGATCTCTCTGTTAGAATGGATAAAGCCTTCAGGGGTACCATTAATTACCATCGGGAAAGTTGGGGGTGCATATACAATGGGTGATTAGTTTTAGCAGTTTAGCCGTCATTAGCATACGTAAGATGAATTCTTTGTATAAATACCATTTTCGATCTTATAATAAAAAGATATTATATTTTAAATGATATTAACATATTTACATAATCATTAATGTATATACATTTTGTTAATATTATATATATAAATATTCATATATAAATATTTATATGTTTATACAAAATTATATATAAATAAAATTTTAATACATATATATATATTGAAATATTTTATTATAAAAGAAAAAGTGTATATATACACATATACATACATTTGGAAAATACTTTTACATATTGGATGAGCTAACGTGCTCATTACGATGTGAATCCCAACATCTATATATGGGCATGTCACACCTTGCATGGATTGATATGTTACACATGCACACACTTATATATGTGTATGGGATACATACATACATATATAACATAACATAAAATTAAATAATACAATATCATTTTATAAATTTTAACAAAATAAAAGATTTTATTTAATTAAAATTTATGAATGTTCTAAATAAATTGAACTTCACAGGCACAATAAAGATCTGATAAGGGAATTTTTGGAAATTTACCCTTAACTTCTTTTATGGGCTGGCCCAGTTCCAACACTTTGGAGCATACACAAACTAACGAGGAGGTTACTCAATGCTTTAGTGGTAAGTGGGCTCAAGCATTGTGATGTATACTTGGTGTTTTGCATAGTTACAGGCGCTAATATAAAATTTACCCAATGCTTTAGGGGAAAGTGGGCTCGCGCATTGTGATGTGTACCAGGTGTTTTGCATAGAAAATAGGATATTGGGTACTAATGGGAAGGTTACTCAATATTTTAAGGGATAGGGGTTTAGATACTGAGACGACCCGACTTTCTTACCACAGAAAATCGCATCATCTTGAAGAAAGAAAGGGATAGAAAAGAGAAAAGAAAGAAGAAGCAACACAGAATCTTAACAGCGGAACGAATAAATTATATTAATAACATAAATATTAACACAGATTACACAGATTACACATCACATACTAGACAGTTATACAGATTACACAGATTACACATCACATACTAGACAGTTATAAACACTTGTCTAGTTATACAACTCAATACAATACAAGGAACTACTCAGAGAAACCAACACAGCGGAATACTATATATCTACACGTAGAAGCCTCATGCTCCATTGCTCCTCCATAATTCGTCAAAGCTAACCTGAATCCCTTGGCTACTCGTAAAAATTTGAGTACCCAAGAGTTTAAGAAAACAGAAGATAAACTCCTGGTCAAACATGGGTCTGGTTTGAGTAACAGGTAAAGGTTGCTTAACTTTAAAAATTTTTGGAAAGAAAGGTATCATGTAAGACTTCCCGCACATAAACATGGAAAAGTTTTTAACTTACGCTAACCAAAACATTTAATAGGAAATCCGATGATATTATAATAGGTCTAGGGTTTTCAAGTAAATATGAAATAGCCGAAATAGTTACATTTATTAAATTCCAGCTACTAGCCATAAAAGTGGGTAATACAATCAAAATCGAGGGCACTTATTGGATTTTGGATTCCATACAATGGCAGGGCTACTGGGGTATTGACCGTCACAGTACGTGGCCTAGATCAACGTACCGAGGAGCCACCCTAACTCCCCTGCAACAGAAGGCTGGAACCATCCCTTTGGGACAGTCCCGAACAAGACAACCCCGACAATTGGAGCTCACAACCGTCCACACAGCCGGAATAAAAGGTACCTCTAGACAGGGGAAAATCTCTTCCTACTTGGGGATGACCCACTTAGCCTTGCTGCACCTCCCATGTTTTAGACATTCCCGGTGGATGAGTCTTGAGGCTACTATTACTTTTGTAGAACACATCACTTAGAATGCTCATCGTCCACCTGACGATGTTCTGAAAGCATTAATCCATATAAGTTCATTCCGGGTTCGAACGAAACCGAAGGCATTATCTCGTTACACTCATTTTGGAATCACCCTCAGAGTTAACGACGATAACACTTTCACTCTGAATCTTCATCTTCACTTGAGATTCACGACCTATCGTTAATTTAGATCGATGTGGTTTTCGGATATCCAAATATAGAAACCCGATCCCGGTCTCATCGAAATCCAAAACGTGTCTTTTAAGGCCAAGTTGTTTTAAAGTTTAAAACAATTCAATTATCTATATACACATAGATCGATAACTCACAAATCACAATAGATAATAAACATTATCATAATAAACTGATGATCCACGGTATCATTATAAACAGACGATCCATACTATCATCAAACTAGATAATCCATATTATCATCACAATGCAACCAAAGCATTCATACCACATAGCATTACTTATCTCATTTCTGAGATCACAAAGCATTCAAGGCAGTCAATATCATCTATTCATACATAAGCAATGATTCACTTAATCACGTCATTTATAATTAATTTAAAATGAATTAAATTAATTACCTCTATATCTAATTAATTTAAAGTGAATTAAATTAATTACTTCATCTTTAATTAATTTAAAATAAATTAAATTAATTACTTCATCATTTTAAATCTTTCTTATCTAACCATTTATTGATTACAAATCAATTAATTAAGCATTCAAATTAATCACTTTAATTAATCACCCTTGATTAATTATCCTTTAATTACATTCGTAATTAATTTCACAAATTAATTATCCTTACCCAAAAACAGTAATTAACCTTTAATTACTTCATTGATTAATTAACTATAATTAATTACATAATTACATTAATTAATTACCTTTAATCACTTATCATTTATTAATTAATCTCAATTAATCAACTTTAATTACATCATTAATTATATTAATTAATGATCCCTAATTACATTTTAATTAATTACTGTATTAAAATTAATTTCCTTGAGTAATTAATCATAATTATTAATCATTCCAGATTAATTACATTCAGTAATTAACAAACCTTAATTATTTCATTAAATAAATTAATTATTCCTTAATTAATCCCTTGATTAATTACAAAGTAATTATACTCAAATTACTTCCAGTCTTAAAACATCTCCAATTAACTACATTCAATAATTATCAATTGATTACTTCACCAAGTAATTACTCCCCATTAATTACATTAAGTAATTATCATCAAATCATTCGGTGTTTAAAATTAATTAAACTAAATTAATTAATTCAAACAAATCCCATTAAACTCAATTAATTACATTAAGTAATTAATTCCTTATTTACCTCCATTAAGTAATTACACTTAAACAATTCACAAATGATTATTATTAAATTAATTAATCTAATTAATTATTAAAATTAATCACATTAATTAATTATTATATAATCTCAAATTAATGACCTTCATTAACCATTCTTTAATTACTTCCATTGAGTAATTAACTTAGATTAACCATTATTAATTATAATTTAATTTATCTTTAATTATCCATTAATTAATCTCTAATTATCTAATTAATTAAGTGTTAACTTTAACTTAATTAATCCTTAATTATTTAATTAATTAACCTTGATTTTAAATTAATTGATTAATTAACAAATCTTTAATCATTAATTAATAAATCGTTAATTATCTAATTAATGATCTTAATTACCAATTGATTAACCCTTAATCAATTATTTATTGATCCCACATCAATTAATTAATTAAAATAACTAATTATTCCATAATTACATCATTAATTCAATTAATTTCAAAACATTAAATCTTAATTAAATTTTAAGATAAAACATTTCTTAATTATATTTAAATTGTCATTAACAAATTTATTTGAAAACAAATTTACTTTTGAACTTACTTTAAAATTTCATTTCAAATACGAGATTTAAAATGAATATAATTTAACATAAACAAATTTAAACAATTTAAAAACCTTTTTAAATTACATGGCAAACAAATGCTTGTCTTATAAAAGAAATTTATAAGAGTTTAATTCAAATTCATTTTTAAATTCAATAATTTAAATTTACACTTTAACATACAAATTTGTTTAAATCTTTCAAAATTAAAATTTCTTTTATTCCAAACTGAAATACATGTTTGAATCCTTGATTTCCAGTTTTAAACTTCTCTTTAAAACTTACTTGCATTTTTAGAACTTCATTTTTTTTTAAAATTCAACTTCTTTACCATTTAAAAGTAATTTAACAATTTCAAGTTTAAAGCTTCATATTTTTTTTATTTTTTATTTAAAACTGAGATTTAAAACAAAACTTGAATTCTAAATTTCAAACTTGGATTTAAAACTAGGTTTAAACTTTAACTTTCATTTAAAATCTTCAGTTTTTAAATTTAAAAAAACCAGACATTATAGGTTTTCTCAAAACCTGTAAACAAAGAAATACCTGAGATAATCCCAAATTACTTCTAGTTCAATGCTCAATCTCCCCGAGCAAACTGCCCCACCACTTCGAGTCAAACAGAAATTCACTCGAGCCTAAACCAAACACAACCAACTTCATCAGAACAACACGCCGTGCATATGCACGGCAACCTCAGTCAATTCCGACCATCGACGATGATCTTCCCACATCGACTGGCATCCCCAAATCAAAACCCAATTACCAGATTCCTCCATCTCAACTCGAAATGGAATTCGAGTTATTTAAACCAAACCTGGAAACAACAAGTGCAGTCACCCCTAACCTAAACCTGTCATCACTTCGTTCTCGCCACTCCGACCATCTGAAGGTGAGCAACTCCGTCCATGCCTTCATCTACGGCCAAGCTTCCACTACCCAAAGATCTAAAACACTCGATCTATTATAGAACCCGCAGTGATCGAATTCCTAAACCTAACTAAAACTAGGGCTCTAAAAGAAATCTCACAGCTGCATCTTCCCTGATGATTTTCATCACCAACAAATATTTTTTCCTAGCTTCTCTTATCACCCCTCCATCATTATGCAGAGACCCATCCCTTCCAGATACAAAGATCGCCAGAAAATATCAAAAGATCAATTTCAGTTCAAACAAGAACTGTATATTCATTCTATTCCTAAAAATCCAAATTTTAATGTTAAAAATCATGATTTAGTTAATGCTTTCGATTTATAATACTGAATTAAGAAATTACACAGTTAGAATTTTTGATTTATATCAACATACACTGATGTTTCAATATTTTCAGAGGCAAACAGACTGTATTTTAATTTTATTATATTTTAATCCTTAATCTATGAAAATTAACAAAATTGATCTATAAATCAGATCCTATCAAAACTAAGTTAAGTGGTAAGGGGTTGAAAAGTGAGACTGGGAACAAAGCAGAGCACGTAATTCATATACACAGCATGCATACACATAAATATTATCATCAGACATTTACTTAAAAAACATACAATACTTATTCATTTTCAGTATACAAGAATGCGGCCAATTTATTTAATTTTAAATTTTAAAAAGTTACTCACTTGTTTCTGAAGAAGGTAGAGCCTAGAAACAAGACAGAGCACCATATAAAATGCTTCTAAATTTGCTGAAGACATTTGCATGAAGACTTGATTTCCAGATCTAAGAAAATGCAGACTTCCTTTTATTTTTAAAACTGATTTTCAATCTTGCTTTAGTTTCAGGTAAATGATTTGAATATGTGCAGATGCTTTATGTTTGAAAATGGCAGGTGCATGGTTTTGAAAATGCAGGCTTTTTTTTTGAGGTGAATTACTGATTTGCATGTGAACAGGCTTTAGATTTTTGGTTTTGAAGATTTGTTTAAAGCGAAGTGGTTTCAGATCTGATAAATGAGGAGTTTTGATTTGCATGAGAATAAGTTTTAGATTTACAGGAAGTTTGAGAAATGAACAAGTTGAAGTTTCTTTGATTAGGAAATGAGAAAAAGAAACAAGAGTGATGGATGTTTACTTATATAGGCTAATTTATGAATTTATTAAATTTTAGAAAATGAAAACAAATTGTGACACTTGTCTTCCATCCTACTTAATTTCCTAACACTTGTTAGAAAAGATGTTTAGAAATTAACACATGTATATTATGTATTTTTATTTATTTTTAAATTAATTTACAAAGCTTTTATAATAAATTTCCTAATTAATTTATACATTTCTAATTTAATAAATGCTTTAGTAAATTTATGAAAATAAATACCTTAAAAGAAAATTAAAATAAATCCAATCATGTTGTTTTTTTAAATAAAATCATACCTAGTGTACTAAATTTATTTATAGATATAAATATAAAAATTTATTCATATATTTCATTTTTAAACTACTTCAAAAATAATTATTCTTTAAACTCAAATTTAATCCAAATATTAAATTCAAATTCAAATTTTAAAATCTAAATTTAAAATCAAGTTATATATATAAATTAAATTTGAAATAACATTGCTATTTTTATTAAGAATCCGATTGTAAAACAATACATTATTAATATATTTTATAGAAATAACTCATTATTAAACTAAAATAATTATAAAAGAAATTATGTCTTTATTAATAAATTACTTATTTTATATAAGCCATATTTAAAAAGAAAACAAACAAACCTTTTTGTTAATTAATTTAAATTTAAAACTTAAGCCAAAATCATTTTAAATATTAAAACATCTTTCTTAACAATTTAAAACCATATAGTTAATTATTAAATAGCTTAGAAAAACTCAATATTAATAAACCAAAATTTCCAGATTATTAATATATATTAGACTTTCTAACCAAGATTCATTTATTAAATTGAAACCAAGATTATTTATTTAATAATTTTGAAAAGATTTATAATAAATAAAAACGAATTTTCAAATTACTAAAAATATTAGAATTAGAAAATATGCTTTATTTATTAAATTTAAAACAAAGCTAATCTATTTACAATATAAACCATATATTTATATTATAAATAAAACCAATTTATTAGCTGTAAAAGATAAAATCTATCAATTAAATATTTATTAAAGAAAAATTATTAAATCAATTTGAATTATTATTAACAAAATTATCAATATTCAATTTAATTTCTAATACAGATTATTAAATTGATATTGTCAAAAATTCCAGGATATTACAATCCTCCCCTCCCCCTAAAAGAATTTCATCCCCGAAATTTAAAACAAAGGTAATTTAGTAATCTCATTAAAGATTTAATTTTAAAACACAAGCATATATCAAACATATGCTAACAACCATAGCAACCAATTCATTCAATCAAACAAATCTAACTATCTAGACAAAATTCTGGATAGAATTTTCTCGAGTTTCCCAAGTATATACACCGGGATACTCGCTTTATAGAATCCAAACAATCGAAACTACTAAGCTACAGAGCTCCTACTCATCTATATTTACAACACTAGACAGCATATTAGACTACAGACGAGTCTGACTCAAAAACTCCTGAACTGCTGGTTCCAAAACTAGAGATAGATCATACATGTATTCCCTTAGAGATACGTGAAACTCATCGAAACCCAGTTATCCAAACTGGCAATTCAATCTGGTAGATCAATCACTTAACCTTCAAGAACACAGAAAAGATCCAAAACACATCAGAGCTAGCTTCCCAGCCTTATCCAATCTTATAGCTCCCTTTCGATCGGAGAAAACTTATCCAAACTCAAATCTCCGACTTCAGAATCCAAATTCCTTCGTCTCTAATCCACAAAAATCTTCGGACGATCCTGTGCTGCCTACAACTTTACTGATCAGCTCAACCCTCGATGATGCCTCTAAAAACAAACAAACCAAAAACAACCCAACACAATGATCTCCTCAAGATCAATCCAGAACCAAGAACAAACCCTACTCCTCAAATATCAGAAGACAACAAACTTCACCTATCCGGAAAAGACAAACAGAAACACTCCCAAACTGCTTTCGCTTCACAACTCTAATCCGAAGTAGAAGAAAATGCTGATGAATAACAAGAGCATAAACTAGACAACACATCCAGAAATATGGTACAACAGATCCACAAGAAAACTCAGAAGCTCCACCAAAACCTGAGCTGCTTCATCAAACTCTCTCTCTAGGAACCATCCTTCTACTAAACTAAACCACCGGTAGTACTCTTGGAATCCTAGTCGATAAGGAAACTCAATCTCCAGATGCAGAAAAACCTATGACTTCTCGGAAGACACCCAGAAAAGTTTTGATAATCCCAGAGAACACTCAAATAATCGCAAGTCATTTTTGCGATCAGCCCAACCTAAAATCCAAAGAAAACTGTTCTCCCTTTACCAAACAGAACAGCTTACTCTTATTTAGCCAATCCATCAAAGAAAAGGATCCACTCAGCTGTTTCTGAACTCCTCCTTCAGAAAAACTGCTAAGCCAGAAGACTTTCTGCCAACACAGAACACTCCGAGCTGCACTGCTGCCACAGATGCCAAAGATCTCCTAATCCAAAGCTCTCGAGAAAGTCGGACCTCAAATCAAACAGAAACATCCTGCTGAACACAGCCACATCACCGATGCACACCTGCTTCCTTAAACTTGTTCCAAAGAAAACATCTTTGGAAACATCCATAGTCGTTGCATCTCATCACGCAGCTACTACTTCCTGAGGTATCAAAATACCATCACTTGCTTCTGCCTAGCCAACAGACCCAAACTCTACTCATCCAACTTCAAAGATAAACTCCGAACCTTAACAGGTTTCCTTCAGAGATTGATAAAATCCATACACCACTGCAAAATTCACTCAAGACGGTAATAGGTCTACAGTCTCGACAGATACACTTCCAAGCTCAAACATTCAAACTCCAACCAATGATAGTCGTGATACACACCACTACCACATCTACCTTTATAACTTATATTGGAAAACCTGAACAGGTAACCCAATAGATAGGTAGAATAAATAAATATATATATATTTATATATATTTTAAAATTACAAATACTCTCTCTCAAGATAGACATCACTCCAGAGCCTAGGTATTCGCTCAACCTAGTGTTCTGATACCAAATGAGATGACCCGACTTTCTCACCACAGAAAATGCCATCATCTTGAAGAAAGAAAGGGATAGAAAAGAGAAAAGAAAGAAGAGAAAGAAGAAATAACACAAAATCTTAACAGCGAAACGAATAAATTATATTAATAACATAAATATTACATAGTTTACAACCATTATTAGAGTTACATAGATTACACATCACATACTAGACAATTATAAATACCTGTCTAGTTATACAACTCAATACAATACAAGGAACTACTCAGAGAAACCAACACAGTGGAATACTATATATCTACACGCAGAAGCCTCCTACTCCATTGCTCCTCTATAATTCGTCAAAGCTAACCTGAATCCCTTTGCTACTCGTAAAAATTTGAGTACCCAAGAGTTTAAGAAAACAGAAGATAAACTCCGGGTCAGACATGGGTCTGGTATGAGTAACAGGTTAAGGTTGCTTAACTTTAAAAACTTTTTAGAAAGAAAGGTATCACGTAAGACTTCCCACATATAAACATGGAAAAGTTTTTACCTTACGCTAACCAAAACATTTGATAGGAAATCTGATGATATTATAATAGGTCTAGGGTTTTCAAGTAAATATGAAATAGCCGAAATTATTACATTTATTAAATTCCAGCTACTAGCCACAAAAGTAGGTAATACAATCAAAACCGAGGGCACTTATTGGATTTTGGATTCCATACAATGGTAGGGCTACTGGGGTACCGCCCGTCACAGTACATGGCCTAGATCAACGTACCGAGGACCCACCCTACCTCCCCGGCAACACAAGACCGGAACCATCCCTTACTGGGCAGTCCCGAACAAGACAACCCCGACAGTTGTGGCTCACAACCGTCCACACAGTCGAAATAAAAGGGACCTCTAGACAGGGGAAAATCTCGTCCTACTTGGGCATGACCCACTTAGCCTTGCTGCACCTCCCCTGTTTTAGCCATTCCCGGTAGATGAGGCTTAAGGCTACGATTACCTTTATAGAACACGTCACTTAGAATGCTCATCGTCCACCGGACAATGTTCTGAAAGCATTCAATCCATACAAGTTCGTTCTGGGTTCGAACGAAACCGAAGGCATTATCTCGTTACACTCATTTTGGAATCACCCTCAGAGTTAACGACGATAACGCTTGCACTCTGAATCTTCATCTTCACTTGAGATTCACGACCTATCGTTAATTTGGATCGATGTGGTTTTCGGATATCCAAATATGGAAACCTGATCCCGGTCTCATCGAAATCCAAAACGTGTGTTTTAAGGCCAAGTTGTTTTAAAGTTTAAAACAATTCAATTATCTATATACACACAGATAGATAACTCACAAATCACAATTGATAATAAACATTATCATAATAAACAGATGATCCACTGTGTCACTATAAACAGACAATCCATACTATCATCAAACTAGATAATCTGTATTATCATCACAAAGCAACCAAAGCATTCATACCACATAGCATTGCTATCTCATTTCTGAGATCACAAAGCATTCAAGGGAATCAATATCATCTATTCATACATAAGCAATGATTCACTTAATCACATCATTTGTAAATAATTTAAAATGAATTAAATTAATTACCTTCATCTCTAATTAATTTAAAGTGAATTAAATTAATTACTTCATCTTTAATTAATTTAAAATAAATTAAATTAATTACTTCATCATTTTAAATCTTGCTTATCTAACCATTTATTAATTACAATCAATTAATTAAGCATTCAAATTAATCACTTTAATTAATCACCCTTGATTAATTATCCTTTAATTACATTCGTAATTAATTTCACAAATTAATTATCCTTACCCAAAAACAGTAATTAACCTTTAATTACCATTAATTAATTAACTATAATTAATTACATTAATCCTTAATTAATTACATTAATTAATTTCCATTAATCACTATCATTTAGTAATTAATCTTAATTAATCAACTATAATTACATCATTAAGTATATTAATTAATGATCCCTAATTACATTTTAATTAATTAGTTTATTAAAATTAATTCCCTTGAGTAATTAACCATAATTTTTAATCATTCCAGATTAATTACATTCAGTAATTAACTAACCTTTATTATTTCATTAAATAAATTAATTATTCAGAATAATTACAAAGCAATTATACTCAAATTACTTCCATTCTTAAAACATCTCCAATTAATTACATTCAGTAATTATCAATTGATTACTTCACTAAGTAATTACTCCCCATTAATTACATTAAGTAATTATCATCAAATCATTCAGTGTTTAAAATTAATTAAATTTAATTAATTAATTCAAACTAATCCCATTAAACTCAATTAATTACATTAAGTAATTAATTCCTTAATTACCTCCATTAAGTAATTACACTTAAACAATTCACAAATGATTATTACTAAATTAATTAATCTAATTAATTATTAAAGTTAATAACATTAACTAATTATTATATAATCTCAAGTTAATGACCTTCATTAACCATTCTTTAGTTACTTCCATTGAGTAATTAACTTAGATTAACCATTATTAATTACAGTTATTTTATCTTTAATTATCCATTAATTAATCTCTAATTATCTAATTATTTAAGTGTTAACAGTAACTTAATTAATCCTTAATTATTTAATTAATTAACCTTGATTTTAACTTAATTGCTTAATTAACAAATCTTTAATCATTAATTAATAAATCTTTAATTATCTAATTAATGATCTTAATTACCAATTGATTAACCCTTAATCAATTATTTATTGATCCCACATCAATTAATTAATTAAATTAACTAATTATTCCATAATTACCTCATTAATTCAATTAATTTCAAAACATTAAATCTTAATTAAATTTCAGGATAAAACATTTCTTAATTATGTTTAAATTGTCATTAACGAATTTATTTGAATGCAAATTTACTTTTGAACTTACTTTAAAATTTTATTTCAAATATGAGATTTAAAATGAATATAATTTAACATAAACAAATTTAAACAATTTAAAAACCTTTTTAAATTACATGGCAAACAAATTCTTGTCTTATAAAAGAAATTTATAAGAGTTTAATTCAAATTCATTTTTAAACTCAATAATTTAAATTTACACTTTAACATACAAATTTGTTTAAATCTTTCAAAATTAAAATTTCTTTTATTCCAAACTAAAATACATGTTTGAATCCTTGATTTCCAGTTTTAAACTTCTCTTTAAAACTTACTCGCATTTTTAAAACTTTATTTTTTTAAAAATTCAACTACTTTACCATTTAAAAGTAATTTAACAATTTCAAGTTTAAAACTTCATATTTTTTAATTTAAAACTGAAATTTGAAACTAAACTTGAATTCTAAATTTCAAACTTGGATTTAAAACTAGGTTTATACTTTAACTTTCATTTAAAATCTTCAGTTTTAAAATTTAAAAAAAAAACAGACATTACAGGTTTTCTCAAAACCTGTAAACAAAGAAATACCTTAGATAATCCCAAATTACTTCGAGTTCAATGCTCAATCTCCCCGAGCAAACTGCCCCACGACTTCGAGTCAAACAGAAATTCACTCGAGCCTAAACCAAACACAACCAACTTCATCAGAACAACACGCCGTGCATATGCACGGCAACCTCAGTTAATTCCGACCATCGACGATGATCTTCCCACGTCAACTGGCATCCCCAAATCCAAACCCAATTACCAGATTCCTCCATCTCAACTCGAAATGGAATTCGAGTTATTTAAACCAAACCTGGAAACAACAAGTGCAGTCGCCCCTAACCCAAACCTGTCATCACTTCGTTCTCGCCGCTCCGACCATCTGAAGGTGAGCAACTCCGGCCATGACTTCATCTACGGCCAAGCTTCCACTACCCAAAGATCTAAAACACTCGATCTATTATAGAACCCGCAGTGATCGAATTTCTAAACCTAACTAAAACTAGGGCTCTAAATGAAATATCACAGCTGCATCTTCCCTGATGATTTTCATCACCAACAAATATTTTTTCCTAGCTTCTCTGGTCACCCTTCCATCATTATGCAGAGACCCATCCCTTCCAGATACAAAGATCACCAGAAAATCTCAAAAGATCAATTTCAGTTCAAACAAGAACTGTATATTCATTCTATTTCTAAAAATCCAAATTTTAATGTTAAAAATCATGATTTAGTTAATGCTTTCGATTTATAATACTGAATTAAGAAATTACACAGTTAGAATTTTTGATTTATGTCGACATACACTGATGTTTCAATATTTCCAGAGGCAAACAGTCTCTATTTTAATTTTATTATATTTTAATGCTTAGTCTATGCAAATTAACAACATTGATCTATAAATCAGATCCTATCAAAACTAAGTTAAGTGGTAAGGGATTGAAAAGTGAGACTGGGAACAAAGCAGAGCACGTAATTCATATACACAGCATGCATACACATAAATATTATCATCAGACATTTACTTAAAAAACATACAATACTTATTCATTTTCAGTATACAAGCATGCGACCAATTTATTTAATTTTAAATTTTAAAAAGTTACTCACTTGTTTCTGAAGAAGACAGAGCCTGGAAACAAGACAGAGCACCATATAAAATGCTTCTAAATTTGCTGAAGACATTTGCATGAAGACTTGATTTCCGGATCTAAGAAAATGCAGACTTCCTTTTCTTTTTAAAACTGATTTTCAATCTTGCTTTAGTTTCAGGTAAATGATTTGAATATGTGCAGATGCTTTATGTTTTAAAATGGCAGGTGCATGATTTTGAAAATGCAGGCTTGTTTTTTTTTTTTTTTTGAGGTGAATTACTGATTTTTATGTGAACAGGCTTTAGATTTTTGGTTTTGAAGATTTGTTTACAGGGAAGTGGTTTCAGATTTGATAAATGAGGAGTTTTGATTTGCATGAGAATAATTTTTAGATTTACAGGAATTTTGAGAAATGAACAAGTTGAAGTTTCTTTGATTAGGAAATGAGAAAAGGAAACAAGAGTGAAGGATGTTTACTTATATAGGCTAATTTATGAATTTTTTAAATTTTAGAATATGAAAACAAAATGTGACACTTGTCTTCCATCCTACTTAATTTCTTAACACTTGTTAGAAAAAATGTTTAGAAATTAACACATGTATATTATGTATTTTTATTTATTTTTAAATTAATTTATAAAGCTTTTATAGTAAATTTCCTAATTAATTTATACATTTCTAATTTAATAAATGCATTAGTAAATTTATGAAAATAAGTACTTTAAAAGAAAATTAAAATAAATCCAATCATGTATTTTTTAAATAAAATCATACCTAGTGCATTAAATTTATTTATAGATATAAATATAAAACTTTACTCATATATTTCAGTTTTAAACTACTTCAAAAATAATTATTCTTTAAACTCAAATTTAATCCAAATATTAAATTCAAATTCAAATTTTAAAATCTAAATTTAAAATCAAGTTATATATATATATTAAATTTGAAATAACAATGCTATTTTTATTAAGAATCCGATTGCAAAACAATACATTATTAATATTGTTTTTAGAAATAACTCATTATTACATTAAAATAATTATAAAAGAAATTATTTCTTTATTAATAAATTACTTATTTTATTTAAGCCATATTTTAAAAAGAATACAAACTAACCTTTTTGTTAATTAATTTAAATTTAAAACTTAAGCCAAAATCATTTTAAATATTAAAACATCTTTCTTAACAATTTAAAACCATATAGTTAATTATTAAATAGCTTAGAAAAACTCAATATTAGTTTGAATCAAAATTTCCAAATTATAAATATATACTAGAATTTGTAACCAAGATTCATTTATTAAATTTAAACCAAGATTATTTATTTAATAATTTTTAAAAGCTTTATAATAAATAAAAACAAATTTTCAAATTACTAAAAATATAATAATTAGGAAATATGCTTTATTTATTAAATTTAAAACAAAGCTAATCTATTTACAATATAAACCATATATTTATATTATAAATAGAAATCAATTTATTAGCTGTAAAAGATAAAACCTATCAATTAAATATTTATTAAAGAAAAATTATTAAATCAATTTGAATTATTATTAACAAAATTATCAATATCAATTTAATTTTTAATACAGATTATTCAATTGATATTGTCAAAAATTCCGGGATATTACAGATATTGTAATGAACACTCGATATTTTGCATAGGATAATGGATGTTAACGAGAAGGTTACTTAACGTTTTCGAGGCAATATGGACTCAAGCATTAAAAGCTATGCTTGGCAGGGTACATTGACCATCGAGATCGTATACTTGGGGTTCACATTAGACATTGTCTACTCGGTGTCTACTCGGTGTATTCGTCGGTTGGTCCATTATTGAGAATATTTACTCAATACATGGTTAGGTACACTGAGGGTTGTTGCATCTAAGTGTGTAGATCGATAGTTTCTTATACATAGTCCACAAACACTTATGAACACCCTATGTTTGGTAGATTATAAATAAAACTTAATTACTTGTGAATTCCATACACTAGTGATATAATTCATTCACCAGGCTATGCCTGATTCCCTCAATTTCTCCCTCTTGATATTTATTATAGGAGGATAGGGAAATAGGTGTGACGATTTGGGATAAGTGCTATTAGAACTTCTGTTGTTTGATCTTAACGACAACAACTATACAATCATATCGACGATTCTCTAAGTTAACATGCACGTACGTGTTGATAAAAAATAAACAATGAATAAGCATATTTGGAAACACAAAGATGACAGAGACTCGATAAGCTAAAATGAAGTATTAACAAAGAGCTCGACATGAAAACATGGTTTTTTGAACTATATATTTTCTGGAAAAATATTCTTCAAAGTCAGACATCTCCTATTTCTTCTAACAGTCCGAGCTTTTGTAACAACTATATTTTAAAAAGACATGTCTCTTCTCTTCTATGCAACTCTTTTCTCAATAGTTTTCTCCGATGAATTTCAACTCCTGAAAGAGACTTTTTGACACCTATGAATACATGGTTATGGCTAGAGTTTGATAACCTAATTCTTGTGTCGATATATATTAGTTCTTGCTCTCTAAACTCTAATGCTTTCAAAATTATAAACTTCAACATCATATAGAACTACATTACTATATTCCTTAGTGATATACTTCAATAAACTCACATGATTTCACTTGTTTAACTCAAGTGGAGATTATAGGAAGGTTGTATGTCAATTGATATATCAGAGTTTTATTGAACTCATTAGAAGTCAGCGAATCCTTTTTCTCAAAAGTGAAAGTCTCATTAAAGGTCAAGCAAAGGTATTAAAGTCCTCTTTGGGAGTTGTTCAGGCAGAGTCATTGTAAGCCCATTCCATTGGGCGTAAGTGAAGGTTTCTTAGTTAATTTCAAAAGAAGTCTTGGAGTGGAGTAGGACGTAAGACTGGAATTAACACTATATTGTAAACATTTTTTTCCTAACTGTGTTTCTTTATCAACTTGTGAAGCACAGTACATGTTTGTTGCACTTTCATGTGCTCAAGTAATTTACATACAACAATCTCTTAAACCTTTCGATGAAGCTATTTTTATTAATTTAATAAGGGATTTGAGTATTTGTTTATTACATGATTGTCTACAATTTACATACATTTTTTTCCATTTCTTTTTTATAACGACAAAGGGGAGAAATATATCTGTATATTGATAAAGGGAGATGTTATACTTAGGGGGGCTTTTTATTCTTACCACAATATAATTTTTAATAAAATAATTGTGTATAGAATCGTATAGTTGTCATCATCAAAAAGGGGGAGAATGTTAGAACCTCTCTTATTGGATTTTAACGACAACAACTATACATTCATATCGAAGAATCTCTAAGCTAAAATGTAGGTTCATGATGATAAGAAAGAAATAATGAATGAGCACATTAGGAAACATAAAGACAACGGAGACTCGGCAAGCTTAAATGAAGTATCAACAAAGACCATGACGTGAAAACATGGTTTTTTGAACTATATATTTTTTAGAAGACTATTCTTCAAAGGCAGACGTCTGACCATTTCTTTCAGACGTTTGAGCTTTTGTAATAGCTATATTTTAAAAAGACACGTCTTTTCTCTTCCATCGGATGCATCTCTTTTCTCAATGGTTTTCTCTAATGAACTGCAACTTTTAAAAGCGACTTTTTAAAAATTATAAATACATGGTTATGGCTAGAGTTTGATAATCTAATTCTTATATTGATATGTATTCTTTCTTGCTCTCTAAACTCTAGTACTTTTAAAATTGTAAACTTTCAACATCACCAATAACTACATTTCTATATTCCTTAGTGATCTACTTCCATAAACTCACTTGCTTTCATTCAGTCAACTCAAGTGGAGATTATATGAAGGTTGTACGTCAATTGACTATATCAGAGTTTCATAGAACTCATTGGAAGTTAGAGAATCCTTTTTCTCAAACTTGGAGGTCTTGTTAAAGGTCGGCCAAAGGTATTGAAGTCATGTTCAGGAGTTGTTCAGGCAAAGTCATTGTAAGCATATTCATCCAAGCGTAAGTTGGGTTGCTTAGTTAATTCTAGAAGAAGTTTAGGACTGGACATAGAATGGGAAGTCCGAACTAATATAAAAACTCTAGTGTGATCATTCTTACTTTAATATGCTTTATTAGTATTATGCTTAGTTATTTATATATATAGACACACACACACACACGCACACACATTTACATTAGCCATACTATTGATCCTGTGCACTTTTAGGTGCACAGAGAAAGCGACATAACACGTCAAGATTTATGTATTTATAGCCATTCTTCTATATAGCTTACCTTATGTAATAGAGAGACTTTTACTATGTTTTATTTGGAGATTCTGTTTTTTCAGTTATTGTATGTACCACAATTATCTTGAGATTGTATTACTTTGAATTATGTTCAGTACTTGTAATTTATTTTCTTTTGCTATGAGAACAAAAAATGCAGGATGTTTTAAAATCTTATTTGTATCTGTATCATATATACTGTTAAAACCTAACGATTTATTCTTCTTCACATGAGCCATGTTCAAATGCCTTTTTTGGGCTTTGGACTGGCATGTTCGATAATGTGGATTGTTACACTTCATACTAGAGCCTAGGTTTAGAATTTCTTAGAGATTAGGTTCATATTGAGAGAATATACTTATATATTTTCAAAATTATTATATATATGTACATATAAGTATTATACAAACATGCCTTCATACTTACATGAGGAAAGTTGCTAAAAATTCCCACATACAGATAAGTAGGAACAAGCAATCAATCTTGAAATAGTTTAGGTAAAGCATTTGAGGTTCTAGGCATAAATGTTACAATGTGGTTCCATCAGTACCTACAAGCAAGAGGCCGGACTGAACTGAACCCAGATGGAGGACCCCTAACACCAGCACATGTGGTAGCCCTTGCTCATCCACCTTCTTTGGACCTCCCCAAACTGTGTAGCGACTTTCAGAGTGTAGGTGGAAAGAATTAGTTTAGGATGGAATCATTTGTTAAGACGTGGGCATGGTTGAGGAATTGTGATTAGATTTGTTTTCTATGATGGGTGTAGAGGATGTATTGAAGAGGTAATTAGCTTTGTGGCAGTTGTAAGGAGAAACGTAAACCTTGAACTGGTGGGATACTATTATTACTGAGATTAATTTGGTTGGGGTTACTTGGATCGATTTTAAGAGACGCTTTGAGACAAAGTTTATATCGGAGGTATAGTAGGGAGTAGAGCTAGATAAGTTCATCGATTTGGAGAAAGGAGACTACAATAGAGTTCTAACTTATATTGAGCTCTTATAACCTAAAATTAGATCTTTACCCTAACTTTGTTGATTTGATTCAAAAGATAACTAGTCTAATCAACCTTCATATATTATTATTGCAAAAGTGGGTGCCAAAAAGCCTTGATTTAGCAAGTATAGCGAAAAATTATAGGGCTTAAAGTGGATCTACTATTTAGTAGCATTATACTGAAAAAGCGTAGCAATCAAAGAGAGCTACACACTATAGCGGGAATTTTGTTGAGCTTTAACTGAACAAGTGTTAAGGAATATGTCAATAAGTTCAATCAACTAACAAATTATGGCCTAGAACTCATTAATTCATAGATGAAAAAGGTGGAAAAGTTTGATAAGTGCTTAAATCCACCTTTAAGCGATATTTCTTGAGCCATGTACCCACTGAAGCTACCTTTGAGAGCTTTTGAGGTTGCACTACTGAATTCAATTACTAAGTACATACCTAAAAAGGTAGGAGGGAATTGGGGCTCAAGGGAAGATAAAGAAATAGGTAATCGGATGTAGGAGGTGCGATAACAGAGGGCATATAACAAAACAGTGTGGAGTGATTCTTTCAAAGATCCAAGCTACAACTTTAACCGGTTTAGACACACAAGGAGGGAGTGTCTGACTGTACCAAAGATTTCTACCCAGGTGTTTCATGCTTATGTACTTGATGCTATTCCTAGATTGAGCGTGACCCTACTCATGGTGTGACGATCATTCCTCCTGCACCTAATATGTCTAAAATTTAGCTAAGGTGTCCAGTAGATTCAGGCCAGTTGTCACGCATGAAAAAAACGACAAATAATTATAGAGCTTGTCATGTGTCTCAAGCGCATCGAATAAAATATAATAGCCATTGTTGATATAAAACCCGAGAAAAAGTAACAATTAATTGAACCAAATATCAGAACATATATCCATAGAGTTATACATCATAGTAATAGAGTTTATACAAATGGAAATAAACTCTAATAAAACCATCTCGTAATATAGTAGACACTGTCTAAACTCCATAGTGTCGCATAGTGGAATAATCATAAGTTAGCACATATAGACGTGGGCATGGTTAAGGATTTATGATTGGATTTTTTCTATGATGGGTGTGAAGGAAGCAATGAAGAGGCAATTAGCTTTGTGGCAGTTGCAAAGAGAAAACCTGAGGAGGTGGGATATTGTTATTACTGAGATCGATTTTGTTGGGGTTACTTGGATTGATTTTAAGAGATGCTTTGGGACAAAGTTTATATCAGATATAGAGTAGGGAGTAAAGCTAGAGAAGTTCATCCATTTGGAGAAAGGAGACCGCGATATTTAGTTGCATAGTTAAAGCGCTAAGCGGTTCCATAGCGGTGAAGGTACAAAAGTTATAGCGAAGATAAAATGGGGATATAGCGAAAAATGGCGGAAGTGAAAAATGCTTCATTAGATATAAAATCAAATATTTAAAGTTAACTTATTCTTATTCTCACATTATTTATGTAGAAAAGATAAATATTGTTTAATATTATATAATAAAAACAAATAATTTCATGATTTATGCAGTCCAGATTTGGTGACTACAATAGATTTCTAACTTATATTAAACACTTATTCCCTAAATTTTGGTCTTTATCCTACCTTTGTTGATTTGATTCAAAAAAGAGCTAATCTAATCAACCTTTGTATATTATTGTTGCTAAAGTGGTTGCAAAAAACCCTTGATTTAGCGGGTGTAGCGAAAATTTACAGGGTTTAAAGTAGATCTACTATTTAGTAGCGCTATATTGAAAAGGCATATTGCTTGAAGAGTGCTACATGCTATAGCGGGGATTTCGTGGGGCTTTAACCACACGGATGTTAAGGAATATGTCAATAAGTTCAACGAGCTAACAAATTATGGCCCAGAACTCATTAATTCACATGTGAAAAAGGTGGCAAAGTTTGCTAAGTGATTAAATCCGCCTTTGAGAGATATTGCTTTGAGCTATGTACACATTGAAGCTACTTTGAAAACTTTTTAGGTAGCACTATTGAATTTAACTACTAAGGATAGATCTAAGAAAGTAGGAGGGAATGGCGGCTTAGGGAAAGATAAAGAAATAGGTTATTAGATGTAGGAGGTGCAATTACAGAGGGCATATAACAAAGCATTGCAAAGTGATTCTTTCAAAGATCGAAGCTACAACCGTAACCCATTTAGACACATAAGGAGGAAGTATTTGAAATGTACCTAGGACTTCTATGTAGGTGGTTACTGCTTATGTGCTTGATGTTGTTCCCAGATTGAGCGTGGCCCAATTCATGACGTGACGACCATCCTACACCTCTTGCACCTAATATATCTGAAAAGTGCGCTGCTAAGGTGCACGGACGCAGGACAGTTGTCAAGGGTGAAAAAAAAGAGAAATAACCGCAGAACCTATCGTGTATCTCAGACCGCATCAAATAAAATATAATAGTCATCACATATATGAAACATAAGAGACGGTAATAACTAAGTGAACCGAATATCAGAGTACAGATCCATAGAGTTATACATCATAGTAATATAGTCTAGATAAATGGAAATAAACTCGAATAAAACCATCTCTTGATATAGCGGACACTGTCTAGGCTTCATAGTGTCACACAGTGGAATAGTCATAAGCAAGCACATATAGATATGAGAAAACACCATCTTGCTCATCCTCTATACCACCACCTAACCTGCTATCTAGTCTACTCATTTAAAGTACCCGAGATAATAAGAAGAAAATCATAAAATCTCGAGTCACACAACAGTATGGTATGAGCGATAAGAAATATAAAAATATTATACAAGTCGATACAATAAGGAACCAAGGTATAAGAATCATATCCGATTTGTTCCTGCATCTAAATTGTTATCACATAACTTTTGAAATATTATACTCTACTATCATCATAAAGGCGTACTACCTCTTAATTATAGCACTACGATGTCTAGGTATCCCTATCCATAATACTTACAACATATATGACATCCCTAGAGTGATAGACTACTAGAAAACCAACCATTACAAACATAATGTCCATCAAACAATCCTTACTGTCACTTAGTGTACCCTAGATATATGATAACTCGCATGACCATTCCTCTGCCAGGGATTAACGGAAAAATTCCAGTTTTTATTATACTAGTTCGCCAGCCCATAACTGACACTAGATCAATTCCACCGATCCAGGGTATATGGATTCATTCCACCGATTAACGTAGTCATTCCAAGTACTCAATGACCGTCCTCGCAATACCCATGCTTACGATTACATCAAAAAACACTCTGTATACCAATGATTCTATAGCACGTGTATCCGAATCATTTCCTTGTTCCATCTAGTTTCCATTCATCATCAAGGAACCATTCCACGTTCCTTTTTTCCATGATAGAATCTTTCAACATTCTATCCATAGGTCATCCTCCCTAGAACTCGTCCTTATGGGTAATCATCCTCACGACCTCACCGATCGAATTGCCATCTATAGAACACTTCTAGATGTTCCTATCGGTCATAAAATTAGCACATCAAGGTCTCGAGACATTACATCGAAGCATTTTAACCTTACTTCATCCATTAACCTTCATCCTTCATTGTACTGCCACATCACAACTGAACGAACAAACACCTTCAGCATGACTTGTAGGACCCCTCAAGCATCCCTTATAAGTTTGGCTAAGATTGGCCTCCTTGATTCACGTCGGTACCAGTTTGATCAAGTCGGTACCAATATGAATTGCTTAGCAAAAAATTTGGCTATGTCTTTCACACCGCGACCTTTTCCCTTTTTGCTTCCTTTGAGCTCCTTTCCTGAGTGACATACTTCCTAAGTCCTTCAACACTTCCCATAAGCCCATAAAGAGGTCGGTACCAATTTGTAGATTTTACCCAAATTTTAGGGTTAAGTCTCCACTTCTATTTCCTTGCCTTTCTCGAAGTTTCATAACCTAGGTCCTAAAACAATCACTTTTACTAATCTAAACTGCAAAAATCCACCAATATGATTTGACAAGCTAATCCCCCTCTAAACTATCTGTGACCTGAATTGTAGGCTTCCCTTCTTCTTTAGAACCCCTCCTCCAAGTTGCATTCAATTTATAGAATGTTTGACCTCCTTTCTTCCAAATCGACAGCTGCATCCTAACTACTTTAAAAGCACCAACAAACATGTCAAAGTAGTAACATTATTCATAAGCTTACATTCAACACATACAATCCATCCAAACATAATTAACATATAAGATTATCCATAAATCTAGTTTTATACTAAAGTGACAATATGATTCCATAAGGTGCAAAACCACTTAAAATCGATTCTAACTTTTTAAGTTCGGCCACAAACATATATGAGGGCTAAAATTAATTTTTAAATTTTTTTAATATGGAGTTCATATTAAAAACATCATTTTTAACCGTATGGACATGCGTAGGGTAACAAGAGATCATAAATCACTCACCTAATACCCAAATTACTAACTTCAATGCTAAGATCTTAAAAGGACAATAAGAAAATGAATTCCAAAGCACCCAAAATGATAGATCTACAATCCATTTTGCCAGTTACCCTTCCAGTTGCATTTTATGCTACGATTAGTATGAAAAAGATGAGATGATGAAATCAAGGTTACTGGAAGTTTAGAAATGTATTTGAGAAATGAGAAATGAATTAGATATGACACATATGTAACGACCCACAATTTTCGATCCTGAAAATCCCAGATAGTTAGAAAAAGAAGAGAAGAGATAGAAGAAGAAACGGAACAAAACACAGATATTCGCATTCGCAGTGGATAAAATATAATATCAATAATAATTCTTATACAAAGGAAAACTGTATCAGTTAATTTACATCAATACATCAGAGTTACAACATTTACACAATCACTGGACAATTAAGATTAACTTGTCCCAGATAAACTATAATATAACACATCGGACTACACTCCATACGTTCCTGCCATCCAGCTCGCCACGTGAGCTACAGAACGTCCTTACCTGAAAATCTGTAATACTTGGTCTGACCCAAGCATTACATCAAAGTAACACCCGAGTCAGGCTGGAAACCAGTGTGAGTAAACCCATAATACGAAATACCAAGCTATAAAGCATATACAAAACCCGGGGTAACTCTTATCAATTTACAAATTCACAATTTGTTAAAGACATCACTTATTTCACACAACAATTTCCAAGTACCAAAACTTAGATTAGTTGGTCCAGTTCACTTAAATCATTCCATTCCATCCTATTGATTTCACTTATCAAATCTATAAAGAATCGAAGTGGTTTCAGGTATATACTGGTACCCGATCCCGGTCTCTTAGAATTCTAACTCAAGTTATTCAAGTGAAAATAATTCAAATTTTAAATACAGGGTATCATTTTCCCACAGTAATTCATCATCAATAGATAACCACATTAACATAGTTCACCTAAGCATATCATAACACAAAACATTTCATATCAGAGATAACAATCTATTTAAGGCATTTAACATCATTCAATCTGAGACGACCGACTTTTTCTCCACAAAAAGTCGTATCATACTTAAGAAAGAAAGGGATAGAAAAGAGAAAAGAAAGAAGGGAAAGAAGAAACAATAATAGAATCTCAACAGCGGAACGAATAAATTATATTAATAACATAAGTATTACATAGTGTACATCAATTATCAGAGTTATACAGACAATACAACACATACTAGACAGTTATAAACACCTGTCTAGTTATTACAACTCAATACACAATACAGAAACACTCAGAGATACCAACACAGCGGAAAACTATATAACTATACGCAGAAGCCTCCTGCTCCATTTGTTCCTCCACAATTCGTCAAAGCTAACCTGAATCCTAACCTGAATTCCCTTGGCTACTCGTAAAAATTTGAGTACCCAAGAGTTAAGGAAAAACAGAAATAACTCCGGGTCAGACATGGGTCTGTGTGAGTAACAGGTTAAAGTTGCTTAACTTTGAAAAACCTTTGAAAAGAAAAGGTATCACGTAAGACTTCCCACACATAAGCATGGAAAAGTTTTTACCTTACGCTAACCAAAACATTTGATAGGAAATCCGATGATATTATAATAGTGCCTAGGGTTTTCAAGTAAATAAGAAATAGCCGAAATTGTTACATTCATTAAATTCCAGCTACTAGCCACAAAAGTGGGTAATACAGTCAAAACCGTTGGCACTTATTGGATTTTGGATTCCATCAATGGCTGGGCTACCGGGGTACCGCCCGTCACAGTACGTGGCCTAGATAACCGTACCAAGGAGTACGCCCGCTCCCCTGCAACACAAAGCTGGAACCATTCCTTACTGAACAGTTCCAAACAAGACCACCCCGCAGTTGTGATCAGCAACCGCACCACTAAGCCGAAATAAAGGGACCTCTAGACAGGGATAAATCTTGCTCTCAAGTGGCGGCTACCCACGAAGCTTTGCTGCACCTCCCTTGTTTTAGCCATTCCCGGTTGATGAGGCTTGAGGCTACGATTACCTTTATAGGACATAAAACTTAGAATGCTCAACGTCCACCTGACGATGTTCTAAAAGCATTCAATCCATACAAGTTCATTTTGGGTTCGAACGAAACCGAAGGCATTATCTCGTTACACTCATTTTGGAATCACCCTTAGAGTTTAACGACAATAACCCTTGCACTCTGAATCACCATCTCGAATCTATAAGTACTATTCCGTAAACTCATTACGGAATCACCCACAGAGTTATACTGACGTATAGCCCTTACACCTCGAGTCTTCACTCGCTCCATTTGGATTAACGACCTAACGTTAATTTGGATCGATGT
Organism: Allium cepa; assembly: GCA_030765085.1. NCBI lineage: Eukaryota > Viridiplantae > Streptophyta > Magnoliopsida > Asparagales > Amaryllidaceae > Allium > Allium cepa. Next base: position 150,303,558 of record CM060930.1, read on the forward strand.
GGTTTTCGGATATCCAAATATGGAAATCCGATCCCGGTCTCATCGAAATCCAAAACGTGTCTTTTAAGGCCAAGTTGTTTAAGTTTAAAACAATTCAATTTAATTATCTATATACACATAGATAGATAATTCACAACACAACAATGGATAGTTAACCTTATCATTACCAACAGATAATTCATATCATAATCAGATAATCCATATTATCATCCAAAAGCAACCATTGCATCCATATTACATAACATTTTCATCTCATAGCTGAGATTACAACCCATACATGGCAATTAATACCAATCATCAAACATAAGCAATGATCTAATGATCACACCTTCTATAATTAATTTAAAATGAATTAAATTAATTACCTAAACTCTAATTAATTTAAAATGAATTAAATTAATTATTTCATCATTAAAATCCTGTTTAACTTATCCGTCAATTGATTACCAATCAATTAAAATAAAACACCATCTCAATATTCATTTCAATTAATCATTACTGATTAATAATTCCCCAATTACAATAAGTAATTAACCTTTAATATTAATTACACAAGTTAATTATATTAAACTCTTTGCAATGATTAACTTATAATTACTTAATTAATTAATTACATCAATCATTTATTCATTATTAATTATACCTTAATTAATCAATTCTAAATTACATCATTAATTAATTAATTAATGATTTATGATTACATTTAATCAATCTCTATATAAATTAATTACATAAGTAATTAATCTTCAATTTAAACCAAATATATATTAATCACCCATGATTAATAACCATTCAGTAATTAACTATTTTAATTACTCATCCATGAATTAATTACTTTTAATTATTATCTCAATTAATCCTTGATTAATTTTTCAAAGTAATTTAAATCCAAATTACTTCTATAATAAATATCTTTAATTACATTCAGTAATTATTAATTAATTACTTCCTTAAGTAATTACAAATCCATAAATTACATAAAGTAATTATCAACAATCCACAAATGTTTAAATTAATTTAACTTAATTAATCTAAACTAATCACATTAATCAAATTAATTACACCAAGTAATTAATTCATTAATTACATTATTAAGTAATTAAACTTAAACAACTAATTATTATTAATTAATTAATTTAAATTAATTATCAAAATTTAATCACATTAATTAATTGTTAAATAATCTTAAGTTAATGACCTTCATTAACATTTCTTAATTACTAAATTAAGAGTTAACTTATACAAATCATTATTAATTATCAATTAATTAATATTTAATTATAATTTAATTAATCTCTAATTATCAATTAATTAAGTGTTAATTAAAATCTTAATTTCTTTAATCACTTGATTAAATAAATCTTAATCATTAATTGAAACTTAATTAACCATCCTTAATTACAGATTAATTAACCTTAATTAATTAATCTCAAATCTTGATTAATCAATTTAAAAATTATTAATTACTTAATTAGACATCCACATTATTCATTAATCAAATAATAAATATTCCATTTAAATTAATTTAAATGATTTAAATGAAACCAACTTCTTAAGTTCTAAATTAAGAAACATTCTTCTTTATACAAAGTAATTTAAACAATTTGTTTCAAACAAAATTCAATTTAAAATTTTCTTTTTAAATTTCAAACTGAAGCACAATTTAAATTTTCATTTCAGATTCAAACTTAAAAATTGAAAACTTCACTTACACTTCCATCTTCATTTTTAAATTATTTAAACTTTTCTAAAATAGTTAAAACAAATTAAATTTAAAAACTTATTTAAAAACTGACATTAAAATAAAAGTTCAGGTTTTAAAACGGAATTTAACTTATTGTAAATTCTTATTTCATAATTTAAACTCATAGTTTAAAATTCAAAACCAATGTTCCTTTATACTTTAAAAAGTTTAAAATCTAAATTTGAATTCCAGATTTAAATTCAAACTCAGATTCATCTATTCTAAATTTCAGTTTTCCAGATTTAAAATTTATTTTAAATTTACAGTTGCATTTTAAATTTTACTTTTAAATTTAAAACAGAAAACAGTATCCAAGCTTAAGTTTTCTTTCTGAATTTAAATTATTTCTAAAACCAAAACTCAAAATTATTTGAATTCATATTTTAGATTCAGATTTAAAAACCCAAGTTCAAATTAAGTTTACATTTTAAATTTTAACTTTTAAAATTTAAAAACTGCAAACATATTTCCAGATTATGCTAAGACCAAACTAGAGTTTCAAATTTTAAATTATTTTAAAACCTAAGATTTAAACTAATTGAATTTATGTCTAAATCCAGTTTAAACCTTAAACTTGGTTCAGATTCAAGTTTACATTTACAAACTTTTACTTCTACTTTAAAAAAAACTGTAAACAGTTTTCTGATTTTAGATTTAAAACCCAAACTAAAATTTAAAATCTAAAAAAATACAAATATCAAGATTTAAATTATTTGAATTTATAACTAAATTCAGGTTCCAAACTACTTTCAAATTTCAAGTTTGCATTTCTACTATCACTTCAATTTTTATAAAACTTGGAAAACAGGTTTCTGATTAAACTCTAAATCTTGAAACATTAACACCAACCCGAGCTACCATAATTTTACTTCGAGTCACAAGTCCCTCACCTTCGAGTCACCCTTCACTTTACCCGAGACCATCACGAGAAACAAACTGTAACCCATCTCAACATATCCTCATCACCATTGTGCACCTGCACATGGTCTCCGGCCATCACCGGCCATCCATACGACCACCCCACTGCCAACAATCAGTGACTCAGGCCAAACTAACATCCATACTGACATTACTTGCTCGAATTCAAAATCGGGACCAACATTCAAACCTGGAAACAGAAGACAGCAAACCCAACCAATCTTGTCAACATCAATTTCTCCTATCTCCGACCACCATCACCATCCATACTCCGACGGTGACTTTATCAATACATCATCTACCCACACGCCGATCATGGTTGAACTCGATCCATTGTTGAAGCCGCAGTACTCAAATTCTTAAACCCAGTAAAAACTAGGGTTCATAACTGAAATTCCCAAATCTCATCATCAAAACTAAACGCAATCCTAATCTAAGAATTTTCTCATCAACCCAGATCTTTACACAATCTCCAGGAGCAGATTCAACTCAAACAAACTTAAGAATCAACAGTGATTACCCAAAATGTTGAATACAGTAAATTATGAACTGCTTTCTGGATATGGTATTAAAAATTGTAATATTACTTTTAAAAATCAAAATTTTGAAAGATGTTTTTAGTTAAAATCCTGAAACATTGATTTGCATTGTTTATATTTTCACTTAAAAAGTTCAATTCCTCTGTTACTTATTTTACAGTAATTTTTATTTAAATTTTACTTTAATAAAATCCTAAAATCTAAACTGTGAAACTAACCTACACATCTTATTTAAATCCCATAATTTGACAAAGACAAATTTAAGATATAAGAATTTAATTAAAAATTTGAACCAGGAAACAAAACAGAACATAGCAATTTAAACAGCATGCATATAAGTGCAATCACACATCAGGCAGTAAGTTTGAACACAAGAAACATTTATTTATTTGTTTTAGCATGCAACAACTTTTAACCTTTAATTTTTAAAAGAAAGTTACTCACCTGTAATTATGCAGAGCCCAGATTTTTGAAAAGCCTTTTTGAAATCTTTTTGAAAATATGCTTAAATCCCTTTTAAAACTTTAAGCTTGAATGCATTTTAAAACTTGCTTCCAACTTGATGCCTTTAAACTTGTTTTTAAAAGATGCTTCCAGTTCTTACATGCAGGTTGTTTGCTTGAATGGAATGCATAGCAATTTGAAATTTGCAGTTTCATCCCAGATTGTTTTTGAAAACATGTAGGCTATAGTTTGATGCATGCAGGACCTTTTGTTTCCAGATTAAATAAACAAAAAATGCAGGTTTGTAGAGTTTTGAAAATGAATTGAATGCAGGCCTTTGTCTTGGAGGATGCAGATTAGAAATTACATGCATGTTGAAAGATTGTTGCATGTAGGCTTTTGAAAGAGGGGAATGCAAATTTGTTATGCATTGATTTTAAGGTGGAATGTTAATGAAATGAAAATGGAAAAAAAGAAAGGAATGGAAAAAAATTGCGAGTTTATATAACTTTGTTTAAGATAAATTAAAATTAAAGAAAACTAAAAATTTGAACAATGACACTTGTAAAAAGAAATGGACACTTGTAAATTCTCTTGCTTAAACTCTTAACACATGTTATTTTAGGTTTTTAAGATGCTTACATTTGTCATCTTAAATTAATTAGTATTTACAATTAGAGTTAATGAAATATTAAGCTTAGTTAATTAGTTTTATAAATACTTAGTTATATATAGGTAAATAATTTTTAAAGAATAAAACAAAGTATTATTATAAATGAAAATAATATACAAATCAATTATTTGGAAATAATACTTAAAATAAATTTATAAAAAAGATTGTAACTTAAATGAATACATGTATCATATTTTAAATTATATTTTAAATTTCATATTTCATTTACAAATCACATTTTATAAATCAATATTTTAAAAAGAATAACACAAACATTTTTGTAACTTACTTTAATATACAAACTTAAGTTAAAATGAATTTTAAACCAATAAAACATTTATCTCATATTTAAAATCATTTAGTTATTTATTAAATATATTTTTTTTGAAAAACTTAAATCAAAAATAAATCACATTTCCCAATTTCAAATTATTAAAATTATGCTATACTAATTTAATTAAAAACAACTTGTCTATTTAAAATATATATAAATACATACACATTATTAAATAGAAAATAGATTTATTAAAAATAAATTCACCAATTAAATATTTAAATAAAGAAGATTATTAAATCAAACCAAATTTATTAACAAAAATTATCAATTCAATTCAAATTTAAACACAGATTATTAAATTCATATTGTCCAAAATTCTGGGATATTACAATCCTTCCCCCTTAAAAGAATTTCGTCCCCGAAATTTAAAACAAAGGTAATTTAATAATCTATTAATAGATTTTATTTTAAAATACAGCTATGTTAATCATATGCTGACAACCAAAGCAACCAATTCACACAATCAAAACAAATCTAATTATCCCAAAAGAATTTTGGATAAAACTTCACGAGTTTCCCCGGTGTATGTATATATATATATATATATATCGAGATACTCGCTCTATAGAATCCAATCAATCAATGCTACCAAGCTATAGAGCTCCTATCAACAATTCTATAAAGAATATCAGACTACAGACGAGTCTGACTCAACAACCAATCCATCCTAAATTGCTGGTTCTACAACAGAAATATCAAACACGTACGCCCTCAGAGATACGTGAAACACTCTGAATCCCAGTTATCCAAACTGGCAATTCAACTCTAGAAAACCAAACACTTATCTTACCAATCACAGGAGAAACCAAAATACTAGGGAGCTAGCTTTCCAAACTTATAGCTCTCTGGGTCGGAGAAAACTTAACCAAAATCCAATCTCCGACTCCAGAATCCAAATTTCTCCGTCTCTTATCCATAAAAACTCTTCGGACGATCCTGGGCTACCAACATCCATCCTGATCAGCTCAACTCTTGCTGATTCCATCACAATGATCTCCTAAAGATCAATCCAAAACCAGGAACACACACTCAACTCCTCAACAACAGAAGACAGAACAAATTTCTCCTTATCCGGCAAAACAAAATAGAAGCACTCTCAAAGTGCTTCCGCTGCTCAACTCTGATCCGAAGTAGAAGAAAATGCTGACGAAGAGCACAAGCACAGACTAGACAACCCAGCACAGAAATATGGTTCCACATATCCATAAAAAAAAATCAGATGTTCCTCCCAAACCTGAGTTACTCCACCCACTTCTATCTCAAGGAACCATCCATCTACTAACTGAACCACCTGTTCCCTTCCTGGAAAGAAAACTCAATCTCCAGACGCGGACAAACTTCTGACTTCCCTGAAGACATCCAGACAATCTCCAACAATCCAAAAGAACATACTATCGCAAGTCACTTTTGCGATCCACTCAGCCTATATCCAAAGAAACTTCTCTTTCACAACCAAACAGAACAACTTATGCTGGCCTAGCCAATCCATCGAAGAAACGGATCTACTTTGCTGCTTCTAAACTCCACTTCAGAAAAAATACTCAACCAGAAGACTTCCTACCAACTCAGAACACTCTGCTAAACTCAGCCACATCACCGAGAAGATTCACTTCTTACTCTTGTTCCAAAGAAACATCTTCGGAAATATCCATAGTCACTGTATCTCATCACGCAGCTACTACTTCCTGAGATATCAAGATACCATCACTCACTTGCTTCTGTCCTAATCGATAGATCCAAACTCAATTCTGCACTTCAAAGATGAACTCCGAACCTATACAGGTTTCCTTCAGAGATCGATGAAGTACTTGCACCAAGCAAAACTTACTCAAGACGGTATTAGGTCTACAATCTTGACAAATACACTTCCAACCTCATCCATCAAACTCCAACCAAGGCTAGTCGTGCTACACACACTTCTACCTTATCTACCTTTATAACTTACATTGGAAAAACCTGAACAGGTAAACCAACAAATAGGTAGAAATAATTATATATATATATATATATATATATATATATATTAAAAATACAAATACGCTCTCCCAAGATAGACACCTCTACAGAGCCTAGGTATTCACTCAACCTAACGCTCTGATACCAGCTGAGACGACCGACTTTTTCTCCACAAAAAGTCGTATCATCCTTAAGAAAGAAAGGGATAGAAAAGAGAACAGAAAGAAGAGAAAGAAGAAACAACACTAGAATCTCAACAGCAGAATGAATAAATTATATTAATAACATAAGTATTACATAGTATACATCAATTATCAGAGTTATACAGACAATACAACACATACTAGACAGTTATAAACAACTGTCTAGTTATTACAACTCAATACACAATACAGAAACACTCAGAGATACCAACACAGCGGAAAACTATATAACTATACGCAGAAGCCTCCTGCTCCATTTGTTCCTCCACAATTCGTCAAAGCTAACCTGAATCCTAACCTGAAATCCCTTGGCTAATCGTAAAAATATGAGTACCTAAGAGTTAAGGAAAAACAGAAATAACTCCGGGTCAGACATGGGTCTGGTGTGAGTAACAAGTTAAAGTTGCTTAACTTTGAAAAACCTTTGAAAAGAAAAGGTATCACGTAAGACTTCCCATACATAAACATGGAAAAGTTTTTACCTTACGCTAACCAAAACATTTGATAGGAAATCCGATGATATTATAATAGTGTCTAGGGTTTTCAAGTAAATAAGAAATAACCGAAATTGTTACATTCATTAAATTCCAGCTACTAGCCACAAAAGTGGGTAAGACAATCAAAACCGTTGGCACTTATTGGATTTTGGATTCCATCAATGGCTGGGCTACTTGGGTACCACCCGTCACAGTACGTGGCCTAGATCACCGTACCGAGGAGTACGCCCGCTCCCCTGCAACAGAAAGCCGGAACCATTCCTTACTGAACAGTTCCAAACAAGGCCACCTCGCAGTTGTGATCAGCAACCGCACCACTAAGCCGAAATAAAGGGACCTCTAGACAGGGATAAATCTTGCTCTCAAGTGGCGGCTACCCACGAAGCTTTGCTGCACCTCCCATGTTTTAGCCATTCCCGGTTGATGATTCATGAGGCTACGATTACCTTTATAGGACATAAAACTTAGAATGCTCAACGTCCACCTGACGATGTTCTGAAAGCATTCAATCCATACAAGTTCGTTCCGGGTTCGAACGAAACCGAAGGCATTATCTCGTTACACTCATTTTGGAATCACCCTCAGAGTTTAACGACAATAACCCTTACACTCTGAATCACCATCTCGAATCTATAAGTACTATTCCGTCAACTCATTACGGAATCACCCACAGAGTTATACTGACGTATAGCCCTTACACCTCGAGTCTTCACTCGCTCTACTTGGATTAACGACCTAACGTTAATTTGGATCGATGTGGTTTTCGGATATCCAAATATGGAAATCCAATCCCGGTCTCATCGAGATCCAAAATGTGTCTTTTAAGGCCAAGTTGTTTAAGTTTAAAACAATTCAATTTAATTATCTATATACACACAAATAGATAATTCACAACACAACAATGGATAATTAACCTTATCATTACCAACAGATAATTCATATCATAATCAGATAATCCATATTATCATCCAAAAGCAACCAATGCATCCATATCACATAACATTTTCATCTCATAGCTGAGATTACAACTGTAACAACCCGGTATTTGCATCAATTAATAATTGACATTTTGACGATTGATATTGACACAAACTTCTATTTGAAGTTTTTAAATTTTGAATTAAAATTGATTTATAAATTGTTAAAAGAAATTTAGGACTTTAAATAAATATTTTCTTTTTTTATTTTATTTGGCCTTATCCCCTCTTTATATTCAACCGGCTTCTTATCCCCCTTTCCTCCATCTTCATTTTCGTTCGACCCGACCGCCCTCTCTCATTTTTCATTCAATTCGAAAACCCTCAAACAAAACGCAAGCGAAATTAATGGCGCCCCTTTTTTTTTTCATTTCTCGTTCATCCTCTTTTCGAGAATAGGGCTTTTGAAGCGCCGGCTTTAATTAGTCGATCGAGCGTCTCCTCGATGCACTCTTGCGGCTGCTTCATTCGCGACAAAGGTGAGTGATTTCTCACTCACTTCTAATTCAAATTCGAATGCTCCTTGGTTAATTGACCTCCATGGCTTTGATTTCGGTTTGAATTATTTTTTCTCGGCCATGAATTTTTGATCGTATGACTTTGAAATTCCTGACTTGATCTTCATTCGATTATACTGCGATATATTTAACCTTCGATCAAACATACTGTTATATATTCACATATACGTTGTCCCGGTTTGGACAACTTCTGATTTCAAGTTTTACTTTCTGATTTTTGGCATGAACTTCTGTAGACTTGATTTCATTTTTGAATTTCTTTGTTAATGTTGATCCGCTGCTTTGAGTCAATACAGTATGTACATGTATATGTATGCATATATACACATATATGGGATATGTGTACATGTCAATTTGATAGAATAGGGCGTGTGTGAAGAGCTTGCTACTGTGTTCCTTTGCTTTGATTATTGCCCGAGCATAAGTGCATTGAAGTCTATTACACCAATGTGCATATGTTTAAACCTGGTCTTGTGTTCTGAACTGTTTCGACCCTCCTTGTGGTTCTTTGAATTCTTTTGGTGACACTGCTTGTCTTGTGAGAACTTGCATTGCCTTGTACCTGTGTATTTAAATCCACTACCTGTTCCTCTCCTTGCTGTTTCATCTCCACTTGGGATTGCTTGCAAACTGTCATCAGTTATGTGCATGTTGTATTTGCTGTGCCCCTTTTGTATATTTTGCCTGAGTTTGAGCATTTGCACATTTGTTCACCTGCACTTGTTACTTCTGTTCACCTGTTGTTTGCATTGCTTCACCACTGTTGCAAGCACTCACATTGATTTTTGAATTTGTAGTACTCGAATCTTTCTTGATTCTCTGTTGCTACCTGGTTGTCATTTCGTACATGTTGCAGCGTGATTTTATAGTGTCACTGCGTGCATACATGTTGTCTTTGTTTTTGAAAATAAAAATAAAATATAAGAATGCTTTAATGATGTTTTGCATTGATTTATTTGTTTGCCCTGTTACTTCGACCACTGTCCAGTTTCACTTTGTGCTTTTGTTTGCACTGTGTAGTCACGTGTATTGGTCTTTTAGCATTGCCAAGTTTGTTCCCTTATACTGTTGCTAGACCATATGCAATTCTTTGAACTTATGCTGATCTGGAGCTTCATCATTTGCTCCTTAATGTTTTGGGCTATTGACAGTTCATTTATAATTTGGCCTAGTCACATACTTTGGTAAGAGTTAGTATATATGCATACTGGAACAAGAGCTTGCCCAGGCACCTTATTACATTTCATGTGTTCGCATCTTCATTTGTTCTACTAGTTGCTGTTAACTTTGGCTTGTGGTCTTTACTTGTTAAGGCAGCTGCTCATATGTTTTAACCTGAAGTATATTGCCTGACCATTCAGTTCGTATACATATTCATCATGTCACTGTTTTCAGTTAAACATGGGGTATTATCTCGAAGTTATACCACTGCCATATGCAGTTCCATATTACACCTCTGATGCTTTTTGTTCATATGCAGTTCCATGTTGCACCTTTGATTCATTTTGTTCATGTGCAGTTTGTAATGTACATTCATTTGTGCACAATTGGGATTGCATATAAGTTTGGTCCTTATTAAGTCATATCACTGTCGTTGCTTTGCACTCGAGTCTTGCGGCACACATATATATGCACGCTGTGTATCTACGTATCCACAGGGTTGCCACAGCTATGACTTTTGATTCTTTGATCACCTTCTTTGACTCTCTGCATTTTGAAGTTTTCTTGCTTCATTTTGATAATTGCAGTTTCATTACTACCAATTTAACTGGAACTGGTCGTGCACATGTTGTTTACATTCTGGTGCATGATATTTGAGTTTCCCCAGTATATTGTATGCACTGCTTCCTCATGTATATTGTTTTGGTTGCTTCCCTGAACCATGTTTTTTTGTATACATGGTTTTAGTTGATTGTGAGCTGCATCCCTTGAGTACTTGTCTGGTTCATGCCTTGATCACTTTGTAGTTTGGAACATGGACTGTTTTGTTCATGTGGTGGCCGCAGTTTCATTTTTGTTGTTGTTGCAGTTGTGTTGAGTCACTGACTTGACCTCTGCATTTCGTAAGTGACTTAGCTTTATTGTTATGACTTGTTTCTCTGACATGTTCCTGTGTTTGTGCATGTCACTATTCAGTTTTGAATGCACCTGAGTTTCATATTGATTTTGGAATTTCACCTGTGTTGAACCCGTCTTTTTATTTTGGGTTTGACCTTGTGCCCGATTGGGTACATCATTACTATAGTGGCAAGGCAGTGCACGCAAGCGTGAACTGCAGCCACACGGTATGGCGTGTATGATATTCTATTTGTTATGACTTATGGATCTCTTTGCGTATTCCATATTCTGTAGTGGCGAGGCAGTGCACGCGTGCGTGTACTGCAGCCCTACATGAATTAATATTTTAATTGATATTTCAATGATTTGAACTGTTATGTTTATTTCAATTCAATATTTCTGAATTGCATTCTGACTTGGTTTAATTACTGTCGTCTATTCATTATTTGATTATTATTGCTTCTGTGCACTAATAACTGAGTTTGAATTAGACTGGCCCGAGTATTATTTTCTTTTGAATTTAATACTCGGGTCAGACCGAGTATTTCAGGTTGTAGATATTCTGCTTTGGGTTGCTGCTAGAGCTATGAAGTTCTTTCATATCTTTTGGAGTAGTCGTCGTCATTTGTAGTAGTATGTAAAATTGTATAGGAAGATATGTATTCATGTATATTATATACGTTAATGTACTTGTATATGTAACTTCCTTAGTCGACTGTTGTAGTTGTATCATATGTACCGTGTGAATGTATTATAACTGACATCAGTTATTATATATATATGAGACTTTCTGTTTCATCTGTGTTCCGCATTTATATTATCTGTGTTGTTATTTTATATTTACTGTTCTAAACTATTACGAACCATCGTAGTTCGTTTTATACTGGAATTAGGGTATGTCGATGGGAGAAAATAAATCAGAGATGAAAAATGAAAGAATATATATATTTATATCACTCCCATCGAGATAACCAATACTAGTGTAAGGCCAACTATTGATGGCCGCTCCTCAACAGCCTTATTCTCCGTGCTAGTTGACAGCATTACACCGTAGTGTTCTTGGCTAGCATGGGTATAGAGGTGGGGCGTCACAGCTTGGTATCAGAGCCTGGGGTTTAGAACAAATATAAAACATAACTTGGATGGAACATATGTTACAACTATTTGTCGACGTTTAATCTCTCGTATTTGCATATGATTGTCTTTGATTGTTAGGTATGAATTCCTAACGCTTATTCCTATGCATTTGATTTTGATTCTTGTGTTTTCGGCTTTGATTTGATTTAGCTGATGATTGATTTTTGTTCGAATCTCAGCGATTCCGAACTTGATATTTTATGTTTTCCTCTGATTGATTTCCATTCGACTTCGGTCACTTTGTTTTGAGAAATTTCTAAATTCTTGATTTCCAAGACTCTGACATTGTTTGCCGTTGAATTCTTTGTTGATGATGTTGAATCGTTTTGTACTCTATTATGGCCATTAATTGTTGACTTCGACTTGATTTTTATTTTTGTTGAAGTCATTTATGCATTTATGCTCGTTTTGTTTCGTTATTCCATTTGTCAATCGATTCTTCTTTTCCGATTAGCTGTTGTCATCTTTGTCGACTCTGAAAACTTCTATTTCTGGAATTTTTTTGGATATTCCTACTTTGATGGATTTAGAATCGAATTCTTTGGATTTTATTCACGTCTTCGAATGTGAATTTTAGTGAATTGATTTGGTTTCCAAATTTAATCGATTTTTGATTGTTTCCCGATTTGTTGCTATCATTTATTAGCAACTTTGATGACCATTTCTTCGGGAACTTTTGTGAACATTCCTTTTGATGGATACAGTATCGATTTCTTTGGATTCTATTCACATATTTACATGTGAATTCTTGTGATTGATTGTTCCTACAATCATTTTTGTGATTTTTCACTTTAAAAATATAAATGTTTCAATACCAGTAGTAAATATCAAAACTCTTTTATCAAAATGTTTTTAACTCTATTTTCAATATCAAACTCTTTTTCTAAAACCGTTTTCCAATCTATTAGTATATACAAACCTTTACCTCACTCGGATGAGAGATCTAATTAAACGACTTAGTAAAACAAGTGGTATGAAACGCTTGCGTTCACTTCGTCGGTTAATTCTTGGACTTGTTCGATTGAACCTCCTGTGACAATTTTTCTAGTGAAGATCTACAGTTTGTTCGTAAATATTTAAGTTAAGCTAGTGGTTATGGGACATGAAGCTAAACTTTTATATTTACTAGCTTAGTGTAATTGACACTTCTCGTTGATCTTGATGATCGCTTTATGAATTAGACTAGCAATTGCGCGATGTCTCTTTCATTGCGAGGTTAGACTAGACACCACTTGTGTGATTCCATTCACACATACCTTTCTGCTTTTTGGTTAGTCTTGACCTCAATCTGTGTGATTCCACTCACACATGCTTAGTGTAATTGACACCCCTCGTTGATCATGATGATCGTTCTGATGGTCAGACTAGACACCACTTGTGTGGTTCCATTCACACATACCTTTCTGCTTTTTGGTTAGTCTTGACCTCAATCTGTGTGATTCCATTCACACATGTGGGGTAGCTCCCCATGGTCTTCGGACCGTCATGTGATAGGCCTCTTTCCCTTTTTCTGTGATTTCTAGATTCCTTATGTTGATTTCTGGAAATTTTATGCTTCACCTATTTTTGTGTATTGGTGAATTCATATGTTATTGATTTGTCTTGAGTACAAATTTGGGGTATGATACCTCTTTGGATCTTTGAGAAGATTCTTGTGATATTGATTATCTCTAATCGGTTGATCTCCTGTTGATCATTATTTACATACTTATAGTAGTATGTCAGCATGGATATTTCATATTTATTCCATACCTCATGTCGGTTGATCTCCTGTTGATCATTATTTGCATACTTATAGTTGTATGTCAGTATGGGTATTTCATATTTATGCCATACCTCTTATCGGTTGATCTCCTGTTGATCATTATTTACATACTTATAGTAGTATGTCATTATGGATATTTTATGTTATGCCATATCTTTTATTCTATATCATATTCCCATTCGAGTTTTCATACTCCGTTCGAGTTTTCATACTCCCGTTCGAGTTCTTGTACTCTTATCTTGTGATTTCTGGGTTTCTTGTGTAGATTTCTAGAATTTGTGCCTCACCAATTTTTGTGATTTCTATTGATAAGTTTTATCAATTCTTGTGCATTGGTGAATTCGTGTGTTATTGACTTGTTATGAATACAAGTTTAGGGTATGATATCCTTTTCGATAAATAAAAAATTCATTGGTATTATATTTTGATGCCAATTATTTCGATGAAATTTTGACGTATGTCGAAGTTGCTACGGATGTTGCTGCTTTAATCACGTGTTTTAAAAATTGTTTTAAATATAAATCAAAATTGTTTTCAAAATTTTTATGATTTGTGCTTTCAAAAGAATGAGGAAGCGATTTAAACGTTTCAGGAAAATCGAGGACTATGACCCCTTTCTTTTACTGATTCGCTTAATTCCGGACTTGTCCGTTTGAGAATGTAAAATGTTATTTATTTAAAATACACAATTTTGCACTTTCAAGGAAACGATGAAGGGAATTAAACGATTTAGTAAAACTCGTGGTTATGGGTCATGTGCGTTTGCTATTTCGGTTAATTTCGGACTCGTTAATTGAAAATTTATGATTTCCGATTTATCGTTTTGATAATCAGATATTTATTGTTTCTGATTATCGCTTGTGATAATCAGATATTTGAGATTTAATTATCGTTTGTGATAATTAGATATTTGAGATTTGATTATCAATTGTGATAATTAAACATTTGAGATTTGAGATTTGATTATCAATTGTGATAATTAAATATTTGTGATTTGAAATTTGATTACCGTTGTGGTAATTTCTTATTATCGTTTTGATAATTGGATGTTTATGATTTCTGATTTATCGTTTTTGATAATCAGATATTTATTGTTTCTAATTATCGCTTGTGATAATTAGATATTTGAAATTTAATTATCGTTTGTGATAATTAAATATTTGTGATTTAAGATTGATTTTCGATTTTGATAATCGAATACTTGTTGATTTAATTATCGTTTTTGATAATAGAATATTTGTGATTTGAGATTTCGAATTATCTATTGATAATTAGATTTTGTTGATAATTTGTGAATTTCTTTTATGAAATTAAAAGATTTCTTTGGCGTTTATATTGTACTACGCCAGTGTACCGGCTCAATTTTCTACTATTCATAACGTTTTCTACATCTTCTGGTTCCGGAAATGCCTTATGGATTTCCGATCCTTATTCTTGAGCAACATTCTATTCACATCATTGCTTCAGAGGTTCAGCACCCTCGAAATAAAGAAGTTTTTCTCGTGAAAGCTCAGTGGTTCTCAAATCCTATGGGTTTCACTTTGGAATCCAGAGAATTCATCGAGCAAACACGTCCAAGTTTATTCTTTCATGCTCTTGTGGTTGTTACCTTTTGTCCAGTTATTCCTTATGATTGCGAGGACGCAATTTCTTTAAGGAGGGGAGTCTGTAACAACCCGGTATTTGCATCAATTAATAATTGACATTTTGACGATTGATATTGACACAAACTTCTATTTGAAGTTTTTAAATTTTGAATTAAAATTGATTTATAAATTGTTAAAAGAAATTTAGGACTTTAAATAAATATTTTCTTTTTTTATTTTATTTGGCCTTATCCCCTCTTTATATTCAACCGGCTTCTTATCCCCCTTTCCTCCATCTTCATTTTCGTTCGACCCGACCCCCCTCTCTCATTTTTCATTCAATTCGAAAACCCTAAAACAAAACGCAAGCGAAATTAATGGCGCCCCTTTTTTTTTCATTTCTCGTTCATCCTCTTTTCGAGAATAGGGCTTTCGAAGCGCCGGCTTTAATTAGTCGATCGAGCGTCTCCTCGATGCACTCTTGCGGCTGCTTCATTCGCGACAAAGGTGAGTGATTTCTCACTCACTTCTAATTCAAATTCGAATGCTCCTTGGTTAATTGACCTCCATGGCTTTGATTTCGGTTTGAATTATTTTTTCTCGGCCATGAATTTTTGATCGTATCACTTTGAAATTCCTGACTTGATCTTCATTCGATTATACTGCGATATATTTAACCTTCGATCAAACATACTGTTATATATTCACATATACGTTGTCCCGGTTTGGACAACTTCTGATTTCAAGTTTTACTTTCTGATTTTTGGCATGAACTTCTGTAGACTTGATTTCATTTTTGAATTTCTTTGTTAATGTTGATCCGCTGCTTTGAGTCAATACAGTATGTACATGTATATGTATGCATATATACACATATATGGGATATGTGTACATGTCAATTTGATAGAATAGGGCGTGTGTGAAGAGCTTGCTACTGTGTTCCTTTGCTTTGATTATTGCCCGAGCATAAGTGCATTGAAGTCTATTTCACCAATGTGCATATGTTTAAACCTGGTCTTGTGTTCTGAACTGTTTCGACCCTCCTTGTGGTTCTTTGAATTCTTTTGGTGACACTGCTTGTCTTGTGAGAACTTGCATTGCCTTGTACCTGTGTATTTAAATCCACTACCTGTTCCTCTCCTTGCTGTTTCATCTCCACTTGGGATTGCTTGCAAACTGTCATCAGTTATGTGCATGTTGTATTTGCTGTGCCCCTTTTGTATATTTTGCCTGAGTTTGAGCATTTGCACATTTGTTCACCTGCACTTGTTACTTCTGTTCACCTGTTGTTTGCATTGCTTCACCACTGTTGCAAGCACTCACATTGATTTTTGAATTTGTAGTACTCGAATCTTTCTTGATTCTCTGTTGCTACCTGGTTGTCATTTCGTACATGTTGCAGCGTGATTTTATAGTGTCACTGCGTGCATACATGTTGTCTTTGTTTTTGAAAATAAAAATAAAATATAAGAATGCTTTAATGATGTTTTGCATTGATTTATTTGTTTGCCCTGTTACTTCGACCACTGTCCAGTTTCACTTTGTGCTTTTGTTTGCACTGTGTAGTCACGTGTATTGGTCTTTTAGCATTGCCAAGTTTGTTCCCTTATACTGTTGCTAGACCATATGCAATTCTTTGAACTTATGCTGATCTGGAGCTTCATCATTTGCTCCTTAATGTTTTGGGCTATTGACAGTTCATTTATAATTTGGCCTAGTCACATACTTTGGTAAGAGTTAGTATATATGCATACTGGAACAAGAGCTTGCCCAGGCACCTTATTACATTTCATGTGTTCGCATCTTCATTTGTTCTACTAGTTGCTGTTAACTTTGGCTTGTGGTCTTTACTTGTTAAGGCAGCTGCTCATATGTTTTAACCTGAAGTATATTGCCTGACCATTCAGTTCGTATACATATTCATCATGTCACTGTTTTCAGTTAAACATGGGGTATTATATCGAAGTTATACCACTGCCATATGCAGTTCCATATTACACCTCTGATGCTTTTTGTTCATATGCAGTTCCATGTTGCACCTTTGATTCATTTTTTTCATGTGCAGTTTGTAATGTACATTCATTTGTGCACAATTGGGATTGCATATAAGTTTGGTCCTTATTAAGTCATATCACTGTCGTTGCTTTGCACTCGAGTCTTGCGGCACACATATATATGCACGCTGTGTATCTACGTATCCACAGGGTTGCCACAGCTATGACTTTTGATTCTTTGATCACCTTCTTTGACTCTCTGCATTTTGAAGTTTTCTTGCTTCATTTTGATAATTGCAGTTTCATTACTACCAATTTAACTGGAACTGGTCGTGCACATGTTGTTTACATTCTGGTGCATGATATTTGAGTTTCCCCAGTATATTGTATGCACTGCTTCCTCATGTATATTGTTTTGGTTGCTTCCCTGAACCATGTTTTTTTGTATACATGGTTTTAGTTGATTGTGAGCTGCATCCCTTGAGTACTTGTCTGGTTCATGCCTTGATCACTTTGTAGTTTGGAACATGGACTGTTTTGTTCATGTGGTGGCCGCAGTTTCATTTTTGTTGTTGTTGCAGTTGTGTTGAGTCACTGACTTGACCTCTGCATTTCGTAAGTGACTTAGCTTTATTGTTATGACTTGTTTCTCTGACATGTTCCTGTGTTTGTGCATGTCACTATTCAGTTTTGAATGCACCTGAGTTTCATATTGATTTTGGAATTTCACCTGTGTTGAACCCGTCTTTTTATTTTGGGTTTGACCTTGTGCCCGATTGGGTACATCATTACTATAGTGGCAAGGCAGTGCACGCAAGCGTGAACTGCAGCCACACGGTATGGCGTGTATGATATTCTATTTGTTATGACTTATGGATCTCTTTGCGTATTCCATATTCTGTAGTGGCGAGGCAGTGCACGCGTGCGTGTACTGCAGCCCTACATGAATTAATATTTTAATTGATATTTCAATGATTTGAACTGTTATGTTTATTTCAATTCAATATTTCTGAATTGCATTCTGACTTGGTTTAATTACTTTCGTCTATTCATTATTTGATTATTATTGCTTCTGTGCACTAATAACTGAGTTTGAATTAGACTGACCCGAGTATTATTTTCTTTTGAATTTAATACTCGGGTCAGACCGAGTATTTCAGGTTGTAGATATTCTGCTTTGGGTTGCTGCTAGAGCTATGAAGTTCTTTCATATCTTTTGGAGTAGTCGTCGTCATTTGTAGTAGTATGTAAAATTGTATAGGAAGATATGTATTCATGTATATTATCTACGTTAATGTACTTGTATATGTAACTTCCTTAGTCGACTGTTGTAGTTGTATCATATGTACCGTGTGAATGTATTGTAACTGATATCAGTTATTATATGTATATGAGACTTTCTGTTTCATCTGTGTTCCGCATTTATATTATCTGTGTTGTTATTTTATATTTACTGTTCTAAACTATTACGAACCATCGTAGTTCGTTTTATACTGGAATTGGGGTATGTCGATGGGAGAAAATAAATCAGAGATGAAAAATGAAAGAATATATATATATATTTATATCACTCCCATCGAGATAACCAATACTAGTGTAAGGCCAACTATTGATGGCCGCTCCTCAACAGCCTTATTCTCCGTGCTAGTTGACAGCATTACACCGTAGTGTTCTTGGCTAGCGTGGGTATAGAGGTGGGGCGTCACAACAACCCATACATGGCAATTAATACCAATCATCAAACATAAGCAATGATCTAATGATCACACCTTCTATAATTAATTTAAAATGAATTAAATTAATTACCTAAACTCTAATTAATTTAAAATGAATTAAATTAATTATTTCATCATTAAAATCCTGCTTAACTTATCCATCAATTGATTACCAATCAATTAAAATAAGACATCATCTTAATATTCATTTCAATTAATCATTACTGATTAATAATTCCCCAATTACAATAAGTAATTAACCTTTAATATTAATTACACAAGTTAATTATATTAAACTCTTTGCAATGATTAACTTATAATTACTTAATTATATAATTACATTAATCATTTATTCATTATTAATTATACCTTAATTAATCAATTCTAAATTACATTATTAATTAATTAATTAATGATTTCTGATTACATTTAATCAATCTCTATATAAATTAATTACATAAGTAATTAATCTTCAATTTAAACCAAATATATATTAATCACCCATGATTAGTAACCATTCAGTAATTAACTATTTTAATTACTCATCCCATAAATTAATTAATTACTCTTAATTAATTATCTCAATTAATCCTTGATTAATTTTCCAAAGTAATTTAAATCCAAATTACTTCTATAATAAATATCTTTAATTACATTCAGTAATTATTAATTAATTACTTCCTTAAGTAATTACAAATCCATAAATTACATAAAGTAATTATCAACAATCCACAAATGTTTAAATTAATTTAACTTAATTAATCTAAACTAATCACATTAATCAAATTAATTACACCAAGTAATTAATTCATTAATTACTTTATTAAGTAATTAAACTTAAACAATTGATTATTAATTAATTAATTAATTTAAATTAATTATCAAAATTTAATCACATTAATTAATTGTTAAATAATCTTGAGTTAATGACCTTCATTAACATTTCTTAATTACTAAATTAAGAGTTAACTTATACAAATCATTATTAATTATCAATTAATTAATATTTAATTACAATTTAATTAATCTCTAATTATTAATTAATTAAGTTTTAATTAGAATCTTAATTTCTTTAATCACTTGATTAAATAAATCTTAATCATTAATTAAAACTTAATTAACCATCCTTAATTACAGATTAATTAACCTTAATTAATTAATCTCAAATCTTGATTAATCAATTTAAAAATTATTAATTACTTAATTAAACATCCACATTATTCATTAATTAAATAATAAATATTCCATTTAAATTAATTTAAATAATTTAAATGAAATCAACTTCTTAAGTTCTAAATTAAGAAACATTCTTCTTTATACAAAGTAATTTAAACAATTTGTTTCAAACAAAATTCAATTTAAAATTTTCTTTTTATATTTCAAACTGAAACACAATTTAAATTTTCATTTCAGATTCAAACTTAAAAATTTAAAACTTTACTTACACTTCCATCTTCATTTTTAAATTATTTAACCTTTTCTAAAATAGTTAAAACAAATTAAATTTAAAAACTTATTTAAAAACTGACATTAAAACAAAAGTTCAGGTTTTAAAACGGAATTTAACTTATTTTAAATATTTCATAGTTTAAACTCATAGTTTAAAATTCAAAACCAATGTTCCTTTATACTTTAAAAAGTTTAAAATCTAAATTTGAATTCCAGATTTAAATTCAAACTCAGATTCATCTATTCTAAATTTCAGTTTTCCAGATTTAAACTTTATTTTAAATTTACAGTTGCATTATAAATTTTACTTTTAAATTTAAAACAGAAAACAGTATCCAAGCTTAAGTTTTCTTTCTGAATTTAAATTATTTCTAAAACCAAAACTCAAACTTATTTGAATTCATATTTTAGATTTAGATTTAAAAACCGAAGTTTAAATTAAGTTTACATTTTAAATTTTAACTTTTAAAATTTAAAAACTGCAAACATATTTCCAGATTATGCTAAGACCAAACTAGAGTTTCAAAATTTAAATTATTTTAAAAGCTAAGATTTAAACTAATTGAATTTATGTTTAAATCCAGTTTAAATCTTAAACTTGGTTCAGATTCAAGTTTACATTTACAAACTTTTACTTCTACTTTAAAAAAAACTGTAAACAGTTTTCTGATTTTAGATTTAAAACCCAAACTAAAATTTAAAATCTGAATAATACAAATATCAAGATTTAAATTATTTGAATTTATAACTAAATTCAGGTTCCAAACTAGTTTCAAATTTCATGTTTGCATTTCTACTATCACTTCAATTTTTATAAAACCTCGAAAACAGGTTTCTGATTAAACTCTAAATCCTGAAATATTAACACCAACCCGAGCTACCATAATTTTACTTCGAGTCACAAGTCCCTCACCTTCGAGTCACCCTTCACTTTACCCGAGACCATCACGAGAAACAAACTGTAACCCATCTCAACATATCCTCATCACCATTGCGCACCTGCACATAGTCTCCGGCCATCACTGGCCATCCATACGACCACCCCACTGCCAACAATCAGTGACTCAGGCCAAACAAACATCCATACTGACATTACTTGCTCGAACTCGAAATCGAGACCAACATTCAAACCTGGAAACAGAAGACAGCAAACCCAACCAATCCTGTCAACATCAATTTCTCCCATCTCCGACCACCATCACCGTGCATACTCCGGCGATGACTTCATCAATACATCA
This sequence comes from Allium cepa, assembly GCA_030765085.1. Lineage (NCBI taxonomy): Eukaryota > Viridiplantae > Streptophyta > Magnoliopsida > Asparagales > Amaryllidaceae > Allium > Allium cepa. Next base: position 150,325,306 of record CM060930.1, read on the forward strand.
TCTACCCACACGCCAATCATGGTTGAACTCGATCCATTGTTGAAGCCGCAGTACTCAAATTCTTAAACCCAGTAAAAACTAGGGTTCATAACTGAAATTCCCAAATCTCATCATCAAAACTAAACGCAATCCTAATCTAAGAATTTCCTCATCAACCCAGATCTTTACACAATCTCCAGGAGCAGATTCAACTCAAAAAAACTTAAGAATCAAAAGTGATTACCCAAAATGTTGAATACAGTAAATTATGAACTGCTTTCTGGATATGGTATTAAAAATTGTAATATTACTTTTAAAAATCAAAATTTTGAAAGATGTTTCTAGTTAAAATCCTGAAACACTGATTTGCATTGTTTATATTTTCACTTAAAAAGTTCAATTCCTCTGTTATTTTACAGTAAGTTTTATTTAAATTTTACTTTAATAAAATCCTAAAATCTAAACTCTGAAACTAATCTACACATCTTATTTAAATCCTATAATTTAACAAAGACAAATTTAAGAAATAAGAATTTAATTAAAAACTTGAACCAGGAAACAAAACAGAACATAGCAATTTAAACAGCATGCATATAAGTGCAATCACACATCAGGCAGTAAGTTTGAACACAAGAAACATTTATTTTTTTTAGCATGCAACAACTTTTAACCTTTAATTTTTAAAAGAAAGTTACTCACCTGTAATTATGCAGAGCCCAGATTTTTGAAAAGCCTTTTTGAAATCTTTTTGAAAATCTGCTTGAATTCCTTTTAAAACTTTAAGCTTGAATGCATTTTAAAACTTGCTTCCAACTTGATGCCTTTAGACTTGTTTTTAAAAGATGCTTCCAGTTCTTACATGCAGGTTGTTTGCTTGAATGGAATGCATAGCAATTTGAAATTTGCAGTTTCATTCCAGATTGTTTTTGAAAACATGCAGGCTATAGTTTGATGCATGCAGGCCCTTTTGTTACCAGATTGAAGAAACAAAAAATGCAGGTTTGTAGAGTTTTGAAAAATGAATTGAATGCGGGCCTTTGTCTTGGAGGATGCAGATTAGAAATTACATGCATGTTGAAAGATTGTTGCATGTAGGCTTTTGAAAGAGGGGAATGCAAATTTGTTATGCATTGATTTTAAGGTGGAATGTTAATGAAATAAAAATGAACAAAAGAAAGGAATGGAAAAAATTTGTGAGTTTATATAACTTTGTTTAAGATAAATTAAAATTAAAGAAAAATAAAAATTTGAACAATGACATTTGTAAAAAGAAATGGACACTTGTAAATTCTCTTGCTTAAACTCTTAACACATGTTATTTTAGGTTTTTAAGATGCTTACATTTATCATCTTAAATTAATTAGTATTTATAATTAGAGTTAATGAAATATTAATCTTAGTTAATTAGTTTTATAAATACTTAGTTATATATAGATAAATAATTTTTAAAGAATAAAACAAAGTATTATTATAAATTAAAATAATATACAAATCAATTATTTGGAAATAATACTTAAAATAAATTTATAAAAAAGATTGTAACTTAAATGAATACATGTATCATATTTTAAATTATATTTTAAATTTCATATTTCATTTACAAATCACATTTTATAAATCAATATTTTAAAAAGAATAACACAAACATTTTTGTAACTTACTTTAATATACGAACTTAAGTTAAAATGAATTTTAAACCAATAAAACATTTATCTCATATTTAAAATCATTTAGTTATTTATTAAATATTTTTTTTTTGAAAAACTTAAATAAAAAATAAATCACATTTCCCAATTTCAAATTATTAAAATTATTCTATACTAATTTAATTAAAAACAACTTGTCTATTTAAAATATATATAAATACATATACATTATTAAATAGAAAATAGATTTATTGAAAATAAATTCCCAAATTAAATATTTAAATAAAGAAGATTATTAAATCAAACCAAATTTATTAACAAAAAATATCAATTCAATTGAAATTTAAACACAGGTTATTAAATTCATATTGTCCAAAATTCCGAGATATTACACAATCATTCATAAGTAAGATTGATCATTTCAAAAATTAATTTAATTTATCCCTAATTAAATTAATTACTAACCTTCAATCACTTTTAGATTATCTTTACTTAACATTAATTAATTACAACCCAATTAATCAACCATCTTTTAATTGTCCATCTTAATTAATCACCATTGACTAATTATCCTTTAATTACAATAAGCAATCAACTTTCAATTAATCACACAAATTAATTAACCTTTACCATCACGTTAATCACAATGGTCCTTAAGTAATTATTCAATTAATTACCTCATAACCACTTACATTTATTAATTATCCATCAATTAATCATGCTCATTAATTAATTAACCCTTAACTAATTTCTTTAATTAATCAATCCTTTAATTACTTACACTAAGTAATTAATCTTTAATTACTTCCCTTAAGTAATTTACCTTTAATTACTTTCATCAAGTAATTGTTCCATTGGTTAATTATTCTCAATTTATTATCCTTGATCATTAATTTATTTAACCTTTAATTGCCACCTAGATAAATTAGCCTTAACCATTCACATTAATTAACTTTTAAATAATCTCCTTATTAATGATCCCCTAATCACTTCCAGTAATTAGTTCTTTTGATTAATTACATTTACAAGTAATCTTTAAATTAATCACATTATTGAATAATCTCATTAATCTGATTTAGTAATTTACCGTCCCTTATTTACTTACATAATTAATAAATCGCTAATTACTTAAGACCTTAATTTATTTAAATGATAAACCATTTTATCTTTATTAATTTCTTTAATTATCATTTAAATCCTTATTAAATAAACTTTTGAAAATAATCTATCACCATTCTATTTACTTAAACCCTAAAAGTTAAATTAAGGATTTAAAATCACTTCATCATCTAATCATTTCTTAATTTCAATATCGTTTTTATTTAAAATAAACTTTTAAACAAAGATTGTATAAATTATAAAAACAATTTTAACTTAATAAATTTTAACATAATTTATCTTAAACCTTTTATTTATCTTAAACTCAATCAAAATTTAATATTTCAAAAGGAACGAGTTTAGAAATTTGTCTTAAACTTGCCTAAATCTAATTTTTTTAAACTTGTATTTCATTCAGACAAAACAGGGTATCATCACTGAAAGCACGAGCAAACAAACCCAAATTCCCAAGCCAATCCTCAAAATTCCCGAGCTAGCACTTTTTCTTTCTTTCTTCTTCTTTTTTTTGTTTTAATTTAATTGTTAAAACTGATACCCTAGAAAATATACGCGTTCAACCCGAAGCTAACTCTGAGCAAAGATTCCGCTTCCCTGTAAACCAACCCGAGCTATCTGTTCTCCTTCTTCTTCTTCTATAACTCAGCAATCACTGATATACAATGATACCAGTGCATATGTACCCCGCATCGCAGCCCTTCTGATCGCCTACGCCGCTGCCAACAATTCGGCGACCTTCCTCTCTAACACCATGATCATCCAGATCATTTATCATCCTATAAAACAAAATCGAGATACCTGAACGAAAACTGGAACCTAACCAATTCCCTGCAATCTCCTCGCCTCGACGTTGCCGACCACCAGAGATCATGAAATTCCATTCACAGCTTCGTCGAAGACCACACTTCATTTTCCCCCACACCAAGTCAAGTCTGATGCTTCCAATTGTCGCGACAAACCTAAAATTACTCGACGTCCCGTCCAAGTCCTTAAACCCTACAATCACCTTGCCATGCCATCAAGGTGAAAACTAACCCTTCCGACCATATTCCCCTCAATCGTCGACTAACTACCTAACTCTAGTCCAGACCCCGAAGCCTCTAGACCTCGCCGTCGTCGGAAAGTAAACAAAATTCATTTTTCGATCAACCCTCAGACCCGCACTATCTACAAGCTTTAAAAATCTGATTTTACCTCTAAAAATCATTGTTTCCAAGATCGATTCAGATTATATATTCAAAACTTGAGTTTAAACTACTTTAAACTTCGATTTAAACTGACTTACCACTGTAAATTTCAATTCTTGTCATCATTATTCAATGGATATGCTTGAAACTATTTTTAAAAAATCGAATCTGACAATCACAAACCATTCGCTCTCAAAGATCCTAACAAAAAAGTATATATACAAGTAGTTATTGATTTTTGATTTAGTTTTTTTCTGTAAATTAAGAACAGAGCACAATATTGACATGCACACAGACACATTCTCATATATATATATATAAATATATAGACACACACACACACATATAATCAGGAGATCAACATGCAAACCACTATCTCCAATTCAAACTTAAGTTTATTGCATGAATCAGGGTTTAAACTAATTTAAAGCTTTTAAAAAATCAAAATTGTTTACTCACCTTTAAAAAGCAAAGGCTTGAAACTAGATTTAAAACTAAATTGTTTTGAAAGCTTGTTTTACTGGAACCTTGAATTGCTTAGATTTCCTTTGAAACTGAAAAGCTTTAAACTTTGGTTGAACTTAGACTAGAAAGTACTTGAATATGTTTGACTAGAACTTGAGTTGCTTGAATTTGATCTTGCTTCCTGACTTTAATTTAGTGAGCTTCTAGGATTTGCCTTTGTTTTAGATTTTTAAAATCATGAAGAGATCTTTGAATTTCTTGATTTTTTTTTTACTGGTTAAATGTTACAGGCTTTGTTTCTGATTTGATTTGAAGTGAACTTGTAAAATAATTGAGATATGGCAGTGAAGAGGTTTATGTTCTTAGTTTTTATCTTTTATTAATTATTTTAAAAATTATGAGAAAATAGGGACACTTGTTCAATTAATTAACACTTGTCATTATCATTAAATAATTTGTTTACACATAATTTATCTTAAATGGTTCATAAAACTCTTTTTTTTAAGTTTTCTATTTAGTAGTTTCATTATCTTAATTTATAAAATCTTTTGAAAAAAATAATATAAAACAGATTACATACTAATAAAATCATATACAATATATTTTATATCCAGTTTATTTTAAGATATTTATCTTTTGAATTTCAGATTCAAGTTCAAATTCAATTTAAAATCAACTCATATATATATATTTAAAAAAAACATATTTAATTTGTTTGAAAATAATAATTTGCCAATTTTAAATAATTATATTAGGGAAATTATCAAACCAATATTTGTCCAAATATATATTTTTATCATCAGAATTATTTATTTAACATATAAATTAGTATTTTCACTAATTAAATCCAACTAATTTATCAATTAACGAATGCCCAAAAATCTGGGTTATCACATTCCTCCCGCCTTAGAATCTTTTCATCCTCGAAAAGGAACGAAGCCAGAGTTTATTAAAATGATTATTTTCAAAAAAAATTACCCTTTGATAAATTTTTAAAATACTTTAAAATATTATAAAATAGTTTTTATAAAGATACTTTTTATAACTCGATGTCTCAACCAGTCCATCCTTGTTCTCATAGAAATTCATTCATACGTTGATCAGGCGTAGGACTGAAAATATATAGTACTTGGTAAAGCCGTTTTCAACACCCACTGCAAATGCTTGGAAAATAATTTTATTGAAAATATAGAAAACATTTTGAAATATAGGAAATATCTTTGGTGAGAATGCTTTGGAAATCATCACCCTCATCCATGGTCACAGTTACATTCCAGGGTTACGTTGCCATCGCAGCAAAAGTCCATGTAACAGTAGGCATCAGCGCCCTCGATTTTTGCTGTCAAATGAAACTTTAACACTCCCATATAGGTCGCAGACTACGTCAGTCAAGTCCCAATGTAGCCTTAGGCTCTCACGGCCTCTCGACTTTCTCTATGTCTTTATAGGTCACAGTCTACCGATATAAAATCAAACATAGACTATTGGCTCTCATTAGCACACATGACTTTCGCTATATTACCATAGGTCGCAGTCTACCGATATAAAATCAAACGTAGACTGTTGACTCTCAGCGGCACACCCGACTTTCGCTATGGTCTGCAGTAGACCGCAGTTACATCGAATTAAACTGTCGTCACAGATAACCCAAATGCCTCTGTGGGTATCAGCGCCCTCGACTTTTGCTACACACTACACATAATCCTTAGAAACATCAGTTTGTCTGGACTTCCTCACAGGATCAACTTTAGAACCCCTCCCCCCTTTAGGGTTCAAGGAAGTACCACCCTGTGGCACTCCTGTGAAGTTCATTTCAAGGGAGCGCCTTTTTCCCCAGAGCCAATCTTAGAACACTTTATACTATACTCTTATATTTTCGTTCAAATCATACCCTTTATGATGTTCACTAAAATCCCTTTTACACAAAATCGATTCCCAAAATCGATAATTCTCAAACTAGTCTTTCAAACTTTTCAAAATTGATTTTTCCCGAAAATCAAAAGCCTTTCCAAATCCAAAGGTTCCAAAAACCTTTTTCCAAAATCATTCTCATACAATTCTTTATATATATGTATAGATATATATAATATTGAAAAATCTTTGAATCATTTCATATTTGTATAAAGTCCCTTTTTATACTTCAAAATAATTTTCAAAAAACCCTTTCCTTCCGGCAATAGATTCAACAAGGGGAGACTTATCTTATATAATAAAGATATATAAATTTATTTATTCCAAATCAAATACTCAAATTTGATTACTCTTATAAAGTTATTAACCATATTACTTACTTATATAAAGTAAATTTCTATCATAGAAATATCCAGTTTCCACTTTATTTCATCATATATTTCACAAAATATACTTTTCATTTCAAAAACCATTTTACATTTCTTATCCACAAATTTCCCAATATCAATTTCATTCAAACCCATACGATGTACACATATCATCCGTACGCTATATCAATCTAACCGCTCACTCGATCACACAATTTCACTTCCGAACTAGTATCGTCCACCCGACTTCCTAGTGCGGACTCAGATCTGGTTTCTCGATCAGAAATCGTCATTCTCCTTGCATAGTCACAACTATGATAGAGAGAATTTCCAGAACCAATCAAAAATCCATATCCAGGTTCACCGTCGAAAATCAAGTGAAAAATCCCAACTCGGATCGATATACTATCTCGAAATTCCGTGCTCGAATCTGGATTAAATCACTATGCGAATAGAATAATATATATACATCCTACGTATTTATCTTCAATGATTATTAGCCAAATCAATATTCTTTCTATTCACCATTACTTTAATTCTATCCATTTATTCACAATTATTTCAATTCCATTTGGATTATCACTTTAATCCTTATCTCAATTGGTAATTAATCATAAAGAGTTTGAACTATGTCCAGCTTAAATACAGAAAATAGATTAAAAAGTTAAAACAGATAAGTAATTGAAAAATAATAATTATTAGTTTGCAAAATAGCTATAAAATAGTCAAGTAGTTGTAAAATAGTTGGAAAGTAGTTAAATAGTTATAAAATAGTTAGGTAATTGAAAAATAGTTGTAAAATAGTAATTAGTAATAAAGTAGTTGAAAAATTGTAATTAGTTTATAAACCGTTGTAAAATAGTTAAATAGATCCAAAAGTTGTTGTAAAATAAGTATAAGATAGTTATGGGTTTTTTAAAAAAAAAAGAAAAAGAAAAGTTGTATAGTAAATAGTTAGGAAAATAGATTTAAAACAGTTTATATTAAAATAATTTATTTGAAAATAGCCTAGAGCTAAACTGTTCAATTCCTAATTCTCCATTTCCAATCAATTGCCAATTTCCAATTTAAATTTCCACTCTCATTTAAATTGGCTCAATTCCAATTTTAAATAACTTCAATTTCCATTGAAATTGATTTAATCCCAATTCAAGTTGAATTAAACTCGATTTCATTCCAAATTAAAATCAAATTCCATTTGATTTTAAACCTGTTCAACTTTAATTACAATTCCAAATTATTCAAATCAATTTGGACTAATTTCAAATTGAACCCACTTCGATTTCAAATCATTTCAATTTTTGTTTGAATTAATCCCAATTCCATTTGAATTTGAACTCATTCAACTTTAATTTCATTTCAAATTAATCAATTTCAAATTTTCCATTTGAATTTTATACTTATCCATCTTCAAATTTCAAATTTCTGTCAATATTCTTTCTTACTTATTAGTTCAAAGACTTATACCACTTTGGGTTTTTATATCACACTTCAGGGAAAATCAAAACTCAACAACTTAGAGTTTATTTCAAATCACCTTTGATATTATGTATATCCACACACATATGTACATATTTACTTCTTGGCCTACTAAGCTAAGTTTTAAAATTTAAACCACCCTTGGTTTTAATTCAAAACAAATTCCTTTAAAGTTTTCGAACAACTTCTTATTTAAAATAAGACTATATTCAAAATAATCTAAATTATATTATTTATTATTTTCTTTAACACTTTGAAGCAATTCAAATGTTTCTAGACTTAGGTTTTAATACTTCATAATTTAAAACCTACTTCAATTTAGAAGTTATACTCATCTTAAAAGTTTACTTCATTTAGCTTACTTATTAACAAATATATCATTATTAAACAAAATAAATATTTATGATGGTACCCATGATTATCATATCTGGATACCAATTCATTTTTATCTTATTCTTACTTCTAAAAATTCAGGATTTTAGTTCCAGCTTGGATCTATTTCAAACTTATCTTCATTTAATTTCAATTTGGTTGTATTACTATTACCACTTAATTCTTATTATCTAATTTTCAAATAATACAACAACCAATTGCCTCAATATATGATGGTTAGAAGAATCGGTGCTTTACATATAAACTTATATAAAAATCATTTACTTTTAAAACCATTATATAAGAAAATAACAAGTACGCTCTCTCATATATATTACACTCAACTCATTCTAGGGTACTATTGATCCTATCCTTAATGAGTACACCCACCAGAGCCAAGGTTCTCGCTTAACCTTCAGCTCTGATACCAAATGTAACGGTCTAGGCTTTTCAACCATCGACAGCGGCCACTCTCCACCGTGGCTCACACTGGTATCTCAAATTTGCTTTTACGGCCAGCCTCTCGACTCGCAACCAACCCCTCAAGGCCTTATACTACCTCAGGGGACATGTAGGGTTAAGACTCTCCCGTTTGCCACCTAATTCAAAGCGAGAACCGCCTATCATGTTGTAATGTAGCAAACCCAATCCCGGTCTCTTCGAATTCTAACTCAAGTTATTCAAGTGAAAACAATTCAAATTTTAAATACAGGATGTCACTTTCCCACAGCAATTCATCGTCAATAGATAACCACATTATCATAGTTTACCCAAGCATATCATAACACAAAACATTTCATATCAGAGATAACAATCTATTCAAGACATTTAACATCACTCAATCATTCATATGTAAGATTGATCATTTCCAAAATTAATTTAATTTATCCCTAATTAAATTAATTACTAACCTTCAATCACTTATAGATTGTCTTTAGTTAAAACCCAATAAATCAACCATCTTTTAATTATCCATCTTAATTAATCACCCTTGACTAATTATCCTAACAATATGCAATTAACTCTCAATTAATCACACAAATTAATTAACCTTTACCCATCACATTAATCACAATGATCCTTAAGTAATTTTTAATTAATTACCTTATAACCACTTACATTGATTAATTATCCATCAATTAATCTTACTCATTAATTAATTAACCCTTAATTAATTTATTTAATTAATCAATCCTTTAATTAATTACAATAAGTAATTAATATTTAATTACTTCCCTTAAGTAATTTATCTTTAATTACTTTCATCAAGTAATTGTTCCATTGGTTAATTATTCTCAATTTATTAACCTTGATCATTAATTTATTTAACCTTTAATTACCACATAGACAAATTGGCCTTAACCATTCACATTAATTAGCTTTTAATTAATCTCCTTATTAATGATCCCCTAATCACTTTAGTTCTTTTAATTAATTACATTTACAAGTAATCTTTAGATTAATCACATCATTAAATAATCTCAATTAATCTTATTTAGTAATTTACTGTCCCTTATTTACTTACATAATTAATAAATCACTAATTACTTAAGACCTTAATTTATTTAAAAGATAAACCATTTTATCTTTATTAATTTCTTTAATTATCTTTTAAATCCTTATTAAATAAACTTTAGAAAATAATCTATCACCATTCTATTTACTTAAACCTTAAAAGTTAAATTAAGGATTTAAAATCACTTCATCTTCTAATCATTTCTTAATTTCAATATTAAGTTTTTATTTAAAATAAACTTTTAAACAAAGTTTGTATAAATTATAAAAACACTTTTAACTTAATAAATTTTAACATAATTTATCTTAAACCTTTTATTTATCTTAAACTCAATCAACATTAAATATTTCAAAAGGAATGAGTTGAGAAATTTGTCTTAAACTGGTCTAAATCTAATTCTTTTTAAACTTGTATTTCATTCAGACAAAACTAGGTATCATCATAGAAACACGAGCAAACAAACCCAAATTCCGAAGCCAATCCTCAAAATTCCCAAGCTAGCACTTCTTCTTTCCTTTCTTCTTCTTTTTTTTGTTTTAATTTAATTGTTAAAACTGATACCCTAGAAAATATACGTGTTCAACCCGAAGCTTACTCTGAGCAAAGATTCCGCTTCCCTGAAAACCAACCCGAGCTATCAGTTCTCCTTCTTCTTCTTCTTCTATAACTCAGCAATCACCGATATACAATGATACCAGTGCATATGTACACCGCATCGCAGCCCTTCTGATCGCCTACGCCGCTGCCAACAATTCGGCGACCTTCCTCTCTAACACCACGATCATCTAGATCGTTTTATCATTCTGTAAAACAAAATAGAGATACCTGGAAAAAAACTGGAACCTAACCACCACCCTACAATCTCCTTGCCTCGACGTTGCCGACCACCAGAGGTCATGAAATTCCGTTCATAACTTCGCCGAAGACCACACTTCATTTTCCCTCACACCAAGTCAAGTCCGATGCTTCCAGTCGTCGCGACGAACCTAAAATTCCTCGTCGTCCCATCCAAGTCCTTAAACCCTACAATCACCTTTCCATGACCCCAAGGCGAAAACTAACCCTTCCGACCATATTCCCCTCAATCGTCGACCAACTAGCTAACTCTAGCCCAGACCCTAAAGCCTCTGGACCTCGCCGTCGTCGGAAAACAAAGAAAAATCATTTTTCGATCAACCCTCAGACCCTCACTATCTACAAGCTTTAAAAATATGATTTTACCTCTAAAAATCATTGTTTCCAAAATCGATTCAGATTATATACTCAAAACATGAGTTTAAACTACTTCAAATTTCGATTTAAATTGACTTACCACTGTAAATTTCAATTCTTGTCATCATTACTCAATGGATATACTTGAAACTATTTTTAAAAAAATCGAATCTGACAATTATAAACCATTACTTTCAAAGATCCTAACATAAAAGTATTTATACAAGGAGTTATTGATTTTTGATTTAGTTTTTTTCTGTAAACCAAGAACAGAGCACATATTGACATGCACACAAATACATTCTCATACATATATACATATAATCAGGAGATCAACATGCAAACCAATATCTCCAATTCAAACTCAAGCTTATTGCATGAATCAGGGTTTAAACCAACTAAAAGATTTTAAAAAATCAAAATTGTTTACTCATCTTTAAAAAGCAGAGGCTTGAAACTAGATTTAGAACTAAATTGTTTTGAAAGCTTGTTTTACTGGAACCTTGAATTGCTTAGATTTCCTTTGAAACTGAAAAGCTTTAAACTTTGGTTGAACTTAGAATGGAAAATACTTGAATTTGTTTGACTAGAACTCGAGTTACTTGAATTTGATCTTGCTTCCTGACTTTAATTTGTTGAGCTTCTAGGATTTGCCTTTATTTCAGACTTTAGAATTTATGAAGAGTTCTTTGAATTTCTTGATTTTTTACTGGTTAAAATTTAGACGCTTTGTTTCTGATTTGATTTGAAGTGAACTTGTAAAAGAATTGAGAGGGGGGAGTAGAGAGGTTTATATTCTTAGTTTTTATCTTTTATTAATTATTTTAAAAATTATGAGAAAATAGGGACACTTTTTCAATTACTTAACACTTGTCATTATCATTAAATAATTTGTTTACACATGTATTAAATATGTTCTTAAGCTTACATGTGTATTTATGCATGTGATAATTTATTTAAATGGTTTACAAAACTCTCTTTTTTAAATGTTCTATTTAGTAGTTTCATTATCTTAGTTTATAAAATCTTTTAAAGAAAATAATATAAAACAGATTGCATACTAATAAAATCGTATACAATATATTTTATATCCAATTTATATTAAGATATTTATCTTTTGAATTTCAGATTCAATTTAAAATCAACTCATATATATATACATATATTTAAACAAACACGTATTTAATTTGTTTGAAAATAACAATTTGCCAATTTTAGATAATTATATTAGGAAAATTATTAAACCAATATTTATTCAGATATATATTTTTATCATCGGAATTATTTATTTAACATATAAATTAGTATTTTCACTAATTAAATCCAGCTAATTTATCAGTTAACAGATGTCAAAAAATCCGCGTTATCACAACATAAGTCCCAACTAGGAACAAATCCGAAAATGCGTTAGTGTACTTAACTTTGACCTTGACTAATCATCCACTGATCTGGCCAGAAGGAGTCTAAACTTAAAATGACCATATCTCCTAAACGATAGGTCCATTTTCCTATTATAACTACTCTGCAAAATGAGAAACCATTATCTCAATCTAATAAAATGATTTTAGACCCTATCAAAAGTTATAGGCTTTACAAGAATTTATAGATTCAAACTATCCGCTAAAAATTCTAAAGGTGGAAAATGTCTCCAGTTGTCATTTTCCAAATTATAGAGCCATACAACCTCGTGTGAATTAAATTATAATACTTTATGATCCTCGGATATGTAAAATATGGGTCATTATACATGAAAATGGTAAAGATTGTTGTCATGGAAGGTATATTGACCCTCTCGAATATATTTACTCGCACTTTATTTGACACTGGAGCATCACATTCATTTATTTTGAGTAAGCTCATAAATGAATTACACTCAGAGACTAGTATAGTTACATACCTTGTTATAGTGAAGAACCCTGTTGAAGGATTAAACTTTTTATCCATGGATTACAAGAGTTAGAAATTATATATTTTGGATCTCGAATTTGATTGCAATGCTTTTGTATTGTGATTTTCGGGGTTTGGTTTAATTCTAGGGATGGACTGGATGACTATGTATGGAGAGATACTTGGTTATGGTAGGAAGGTAGTTCATTTAGGTACTTGTGATGGGCACAACCTTTATGTTTACCAAAAGTTATGTTATGTTGAGATACCTATATTCTCTTGACCTATCACATGATGAGTAACCTTCTGTGCCTATAGTTCATGATTTCCCAAATGTCTTTACCAAAGCTTCCAATCTTCCTTATCATTTGAGAGATTGAATTTCAAATTTACTTAGAGGAGAATGCTAGATATGTTGCCTTACCCCTTAGGCATATGGCATTTAAGGAAAGACACGAGCTCAATGAGCAAGTGAATGAATTATTGGAGAAGGGCTTTATTCGAAGGAGTATTTTAGTAGCGGAAGCACCGGTTGTCTTCACTACCAAAGCGAATGGATCTCTGAGGCTTTGCGTCGATTATTGTAAGCTAAATAAGCAGATAAAGAAGAATTGTTATCCACTACCACGTACAGATGATCTGTTTGTTCAATTTGTTGGAGCAAAGTTTTTGGTCATCTTGGGCTATCGGATTCAATCAATTGTGGTCAGCCAATGATAGTATTCAAAAAACTGCTTTTTGTACACTTGGTAGATTTTATAAGTGGTTGGTCATGCCATTTAAACTGACCAGTATACCAGCATATTTTGTCAACCTCATGGGTTGGGTCTTCTAAGGGATGCAAAATAAATTCGTGGTGGTATTTTTCGATGATACACTTGTATACTCAAAAAGCAAAGAGGGCACAAGTTACATTTAGGAGAAGTGATTTACACCATTGGTATGAACAAGCTAAAGGATAAAATTTCCAAATATCAGTTTTGGAGGTTCACTTTTTAGGGCATTTTATTTTCATGCGTGGACTATTAGTCGATCCAAGCAAAGTTGCTACAGTGACTGCCATGTACTAAATAATGTTAAGGAGATTTCCTTGGTTTGGCTGGCTATTATAGGAAGTTCATTAAGGACTTCGTAAGAATTTCCACACCATTGACACATTTTACTAAGAGGAATTTAGTTTTATCATGGAACTCAGAATGCGAGCATGCTTTTATTAAGCTAAAGGAAAGGTTGAGCAAGTGCAGCCGTTTTAATGTTCCTTGATAGTTCGAAAGCGTTTGCAGTATATACCGATGGTTGTTGTAACAACCCAAAATTTTGTCAGTATTTTTAAAATTTAATTTTTTTGTAGACTTTGATTTTTATTCATTAAAATTTGAATTTTTGGAATTTTTCCAGTGTATTTTTGGATTGTTTGCAATTTATCTTCCAAAATCGAATAAAATAAACAATTTCTAAAAATTTATATTTTGGTCAAACTTTGTCTTTTATTTGAAAATTGCAGAATTTTAAATTTTAAATTCTAATCTTTTTATTTGAAACTGGATATAATTCTGATATCCGTTCTGCTTTTCATTTCGTTAAATTCCGACTTATACTATTAAAATTGGATAAAGTACAGCGTTTTACACGCAATTAATTTTTGTATTTTATTTTATATTTTTTCTATGTTCGTCTCTTTATTTTATTTTTCTATTATGTTTGTATAGACTTTATTTTATTTATTGGATTTTTCTTATGTATATCGTTTATTTAATGGCTTGGAAAAAAAAATCAATTAGACATACGTTACATTGTTTAATTCTTGCCTTTTTATTTGCCTACCCTCTTTATTATTTTTTTAGCCGTTCGTAACCTATTCCTCTAAACCCTAGCCGCCTCTAGCTTTGTAAATCAAGTACAAAAGAAAAGTTTCTCACCTCATTTTCATTTGTTCCTGAAGAGAAAAAATTACAGTAAATCATGGCTTCTCCTTCTTCCTTCTTCCCATTTTCTTTTATTTTTCTCTTCTGATTTCTCCATTCTTTGCTCCGCCTCCACCTTGTCCGTGCATTGTCGACCATCATACCACCTCCATGATCACCTCCACCAACCATCTCCACCATGCCGTGACCATAGATGAAGATTACAACGCCAAACTTTGATGAAAGCCTAGCCGAACCATGTATATTCATCCACCTTCCTATTACTCACCTCGGCCAATAATTCCTCCACCTCAACCAAGCCATGCCATTACCAAACATCCCCTAGTCATGTGCCTTGACCCAAAGTCCAAACCTGGCCGAGCTATACTAGGCTATGGCCAAGCCTATGTGAACCAAAAACCCCTTTGTTCCTTGCCTTCTTGCGTCCCATGTTTGTATCTCCATCACTTCTCCACTTTCCTAGCCTTAGTCGTGCCTATGGTCCCAATAACCAAGCCAGTTACCTCTAACACACCATGACCGATCCCATAGATGATGTGGCCAAGCCCTTAGGTGTTGGCGCTGAGCACTTATGTGGTTAAAAATCAAGTTATCTCATTTCTATTCGTATTGTCATTGTTTATTTCATATGTTGTTGTATTGAATCATATTACTTATAATTGTTTCAAATTTATTCACATTTTTCATTGTTTTAATTTATTTTGTTGTGTTGAAACATATATTTATGTTTGTTTTATTTATTTGATTACAAGATTTGAATTTGGGTATTACTTTTTCTCGAATCTTGTCGTGCCTTTTCGTGCTTTGCGGAGTGTGGATTTTTTTTGTTTTGAATTAATCTCTTGCTTCAAAAAGGTGAGTTATTCACTCTAGACATCCGTACTTATATGATTGTGAAATGATAACAAGTGAATATGTAATGATTGATATACGATGTTCATACATGCCTATGATCTGTTTATACGATGCATAATCTGATTTTATACCTGTTACATCATCTGTTATAATATTATATGCTATACGATTCTTTTATTTTTTATCTCACAACTGCAAGTTCTCTTATCTCTATGGGTTGAAATGATACATTCCTGAATGAACTTTAGAATAAGGAAAAATCATTATGGGCTGAAATGATAGGCTCGAGTGATTTTTATTGTATTTGATTTACTTGGGATTGCGGGTTCGAAATGATAGAACCTGGATTTTTCTTTTTAAATTACGGATTGAAATGATATATTACCCGTATCATTTGACCTAGTTTAGAAAATATTATACACACCCGTGGTTAATTATATGTATTTTCTGAAATTTATAAGTATTTTTAAATAAAAAAATATGACATTTTACCTTGAATTGGATTTGAATAATTTACATGAATTTACAGTGATTTTTCTATAAGTTAAAATGTATAAAGAATTAAACGGAAAGGTGTGTTTTAAAAATATGACTTAACTTGGAAAATGGAGATTTGGTTTTAAATGGAAATTTTAAGTAAAGTAAGTGAATGGAAATTAAATTTTTATTTATAAAATAGGTATTTTATAATAAAGTATTAAGTTAAAAATAAAAAGTTGAGAAAATAGTTTTCTTTTGACTTAATAAGTGAATTATTGTTAAATTGGATATTAATTTATTAAAGGTTTATTTTATTGAGTCATAAACTAAAGGATATTCAAATGAATATTTTTGAATCGAAAAATATGATTTTTATAAGTTAAAATGGCTAAAATTAAAGTTTTAATGTTTATGAAATTTTGTATTAAATCTGGAATTACCATTTGTTGCACTTCAGAATTGCTGTGGTTTTAAGACAGCATTTGTTAAGTGCTGTCATTTCTGGAAATAAACTAAGTTCTGAAATAATAAAGAGCTCTTCAGCACTTTGTAAGTGCTGTTGTTGCTGAAACTAAACTATATTTTGAAATAACTAAAGTGCTACTGCAACACTTTGTAAGTGCTGTTATTGCTGGAAGTAAACTATTTTAGAAAACTAAATAGCTACTGCAACACTTGGTAAGTGCTGTTGTTGCTGAAAATGAAACTGAACTGCTTTAAATTACTAATACCTACTGTAGCACTTTGTAAGTGCTGCTGTTTTGAAATTGAGCTGTTTTGAAATAACTAAATACCTATTGTACACTTTGTAAGTGGTTTTGAATTTGACAATATTTTGAAATATTACTATATCTACATTAACATTGTATAAGTCTTGTTATAGCTGAAATCTACAAAGTTTTGAAAATTTTGTAATTGAATGAATGAACTTAGGAATGTTACAACTTTGAAATGAATATTATTTGATATTGAATTTAAAAGGCTTAAATGGATACGTTTTGAAGTCAAATACAAACCATTTTTGAAATTTATAGCCATGGGTTATAATAACGTTGGGATGTTAAAGAGATCGGGATCGGATATGAGCATACTCTCTATCGATACCGAAAACCACTTTGACAACCGGGTATGCGGTAGAGATTCCATAATGAAGTAGGATGGTGGTGACGTTCTATTGAGGTATGTACGTGGACCTGAATCCTGTGAGTTGGCATAAGGTGGCTAAAACAGGAGCGATTGACAGGCTAAGGAGGTTGCTCCTCTTATCGGACACACTTCTTCGTATGTCATTCTATTACTTGTGATTGATTGGTGCGCACCTTTGATGTTGGGAGTGTGGTTCGAGGTGGGCGGTAGTAGCTGCTATGCGTTACCACCGATCCGAAAGTGTAATTGGTATATCTACCCTGGCATTGCCTAGTTGTGTCGTGTCACCACCCTAGCGCGCTTTGTACGATTTTCGTTTTGTGTCGTACCTATGGAGTATCCTCTAGTAGCCTCCCGATCAGGAGGTATTAAGGTACTGTATAGACTATTGGCACTATATATGTGTTAAGGAGGATATTGGGTAACTCCTTAACGCTATTTTAAATAAGTTTATTTTACTTCCAGACATTATTATAATAGCGTATATTACTACATAGTAAATAGTTTAACGGATCCTTAGAGGATGGTGTTGATACGCGAAGATTTTGATCAATGACAATGTGCTTTAAAGAAATATATGAAAATGCTAAATGAAGATAGATGAAGACCAAACAAACTTAAAGTATGTTTTTACATGTGTCTTAGTCTAGATATATTGTTAAAATCTATCCTCCAGAAGCTTGCACGAACACTAGAAAATTTTTATAAACTTCATGTTTCCATTAAGTTTTAACTATGAAGGTTTTATGAGTTCAGTTGACTGAACAGGAACAGTCAGTCGACTGAAACTGGAACAAATTATACACATGCACAGTTTCAGTCGACTGAATTTCCTGCACAGTGGACTGGATTTGGTCCCGAAAATTTTACTTCATATTTTCAGTCGACTGAATTCCCTGCTCAGTCGACTGAATTTGAAGCTGCGAATTTTCTGTGAAAAGACACCTTCTTCCTCCCAAGAGTTGCAACCTTTCATCAATGGAAATGGAAGCATCTCTTGTTTGCAACCTTTGACAACATATGCATCTCTTCTGCAAGTATATATACATGATTCTAACATCATTTAATTAACTGAATTCTCTTGCTTTAATCTAACTATTCTCTTGTTCATATTTTCTAAATACTCTCAAAGCATTCACTAATCTATTGCTTGAATCATTGTTTTTTTTTAATAACATTCTTTTGATTCATAGCAATTCACATTTCCTAAATCTTCACAAACACATTGCATATTCTCGAGGATAAGATTATAGGAATATTGTACTACATTAGACTCATTAGTGTTGACAAGAACACAACAAGTCAAATATTGTATTTTTGTAATTGAGTTGAAGTCCTCTTCGGTAGTTGAGGCAAGAAATCCCGTTTGGTTGTTCGGGTAAGTTGTAAACCTATTCCTCCGGGTGAAGTGAGGGTGTTAGTTAGTGAAATTCCTAAGTGAAGCTTAGGGACTGGACGTAGGACAAGAGGTCTGAACCAGTATAAAATCCTGGTGTCTCCTTGCATTTTCCTACTTTATCTATCTAGACTATTTCATTATTCCATATTACACGATCCTACCGCATAGCCTACTCTTTCAATTGGTATTAGAGCAAGGCCGTCCTATAACCATAACACCGTTATTAGACATATTGATAATATTGAAAATAACGCAGGTACAAGCACAACATCTTCCTATAGTTCTACATTTGCGGAAGGACAATCTACCCAACGACCTCCTCTATTCAATGGACTAAACTATAACTATTGGGCTACAAGGATGAGGATTTATATGCAAGCAACAAGTTTCGAAGCATAGAATGCTACTCAAGTAGAGTTCGTTGTACCCACAACCGATTATCCTACATGGACACAAATTCAAAAGAATGAAGCTAGTGCAAATTCCAAAGCTATGAATATGCTATTTTGCGCCCTGGATAGAAATGAATTCAACCGTGTTAGCATATGTACTACTGCATATCAGATATGGGAAACACTTAAAGTCATACATGAAGGCACAAACAAGGTTAAGCAAACAAAGATATCCATGTTGAAGAATCAATTCCAAAATTTTAGAATGCGACAAAATGAATCCATCAATGACATGTACTCAAGATTTCAAGATATTCATCATGCTCTAATCGGACTAGGAGAAAGATACATGGACTTTGACATTGTGTCTAAAGTTCTAAATTCACTCACTGGTGAATGTGAGAGAAAAGTACTGGCAATCGAGGAAGCAAATGATCTATCTACAATGAAACCAGAAGAATTGATTGGAAAACTTATGTCGTATGAAGTAAATATGCAAGCTAAAAAGGATCAAGCTCAAGAAAGAAAGAATGTTGCTTTTCATGCGGAAAAGGAAGAATCAGAGTCTGAAGATGAGGATCTAGCATTTATAGCCAAAAATTTCAAGAAATTCTTAAAGTATAGAAAAGGAAACAAAAACGGATTCAAAAAGAATTTCTTGAACAAACCTTCATCCTCAAATATAGAATGCTTCAATTGTCACAAGAAAGGACACATGCAAAAAGATTGTCAAGAACAAATGAAGGAAAATCAGAAAAACTTCAACAACAAAGACAAGAAGGATAAATTCAAAAAGAAGGCATTTTCTGTAACATGGGACGATTCAGATTCATCTTCATCCGAAAATGATAGTGATAGCGACAATGAACAGGAAAATGTATGCTTCATGGCTCAAGAATCTGAGGTAAATAATTTAACTTTCGACGATTTAATTGAAGTAAACACTGAACTTTTAAGCACAATAAAAACTCTTAAAAAGAAACTCAAAGAAACTCGTGAAAACCAAAACAAAGCTGAATTTGAAAGGGATATGTTAAAAGATGAAAAGAAAATCTTAGAAGAAGAACTTGAAAAAGTTAAAGAATCTCATTCAAATTCGGAAACTCAATTATCACTTTTAAGTCAAGAAATTGAAACTCAAAAAACAAAGAATGATATAATTGCTTCTGAAAATCATGAGTTAAAAACTAAGATTAAACAAGTTAAGTTAGAAAATAATAGTCTTCAAGCTAGATTAGATAACATTACTAAAAATGTTTCTAACTTTAACAAAGGAAGAGAAAATTTATCTAAGATTTTAGAAAATTCTCAATCCTCTTCAAGTAAACATGGATTAGGATATAAAAAGGAGTTAAAAATTCCTAAAAAGAAAGACACAAATTTTAAGAGGAATATGGATTCAAAACAACAAATATTGCCAAAGAAAACTATTAAAACTAAAGTAGAAAACAAAGTAGTTAAAATTTGGGTACCAAAAACTAACAATGTATTGATAAGAAATAAATATATTAAAACATTTATGAATAATGTTCATCATAATGAAAACTATATGTATAAAAAGGATACTAAACCAAATTGGGTTTGGTTACCTAAAATCTAACATTTTAGGACCCTATTAAAAGGTGGGTACCAATAATTTCATATTTATTTTCAAGTCCCACTCAAAAAGAAGAAATGGATATTAGACAGTGGTTGTTCAAAACACATGACCGTAGACAAGGATATGCTTACAAACATTACTTACTTTGATGGTGGCTCGGTTACCTTCGGAGACAATTCAAAAGGGTACATCATTGGCAAAGGAGATGTGCACAATTACGGTACATCAAATTTACCTTTTATAACAAAAATTTCATTAGTTGAAAATTTAAAACATAATCTACTTAGCATAAGTCAATTATGTGACAAAGGTTTTAAAATAACTTTCTCGAATAATAAATGTAGTATTTTTGATCAAAACAAAAATCTTAATTTTGAAGGAAATAGAGATAGAAATATTTATGTTTTAAATATGAATATTAATCATAATTCAAGTATGTGTTTACTTGCCAAAGATAATGATCCTTGGTTATGGCACAAAAGATTTTGTCATATAAATTTTAAAACCATTAGAAAACTCTCTAAAAATGAATTAGTAAGAGGTTTACCAAAATAAACTTTAAAATAAAAAATCTTTGTGATGATTGTCAAAAAGGAAAATAACGAAATCATCTTTCAAATCTAAGAAAAGTATTTCGACTTTACAACCATTAGAATTACTACATATGGATTAATTTGCACCAACACAAATTCAATCCATTAATCATAATCGATACGTATTTGTAATAGTTGATGATTTTTCAAGATATACATGGACTATTTTTATGAAAAATAAAAGTGACACTTTTGAGCATTTTAATTGTCAAAAGAATTCAAAACACTAAAGATTTGAAAATTAGAAATATTCGAAGCGATCATGGAGGCGAATTCGAAAATGAAGTTTTTGAAACTTTTTGTAAAAAGAAAGGAATAAATCATATTTTTTCTTTTCCTAGAACTCCTCAACAAAATGGAGTTATAGAAAGAAAGAATGGAACATTACAAGAATGCGCAAGAACATTATTAAATGTATGTTCTCTACCAAAACATTTTTGAGAAGAAGCCGTTGCTACTGCGTGTTATGTATTAAATAGAATATCAATTAGGCCATTAACTAAAAATACTTCTTATGAACTATTTAATAATAAAAAGCCAAATATATCTTATTTTAAAATATTTGGATCAAAATGTTTCATTTTAAATACAAAAAGATCAATTAGGAAAATTCGATTCAAAAGCTGATGAAGGAATTTTCATAGGATACTCAGAACGAAGTAAAGCATATCGAGTTTTTAATAAACGAACAAACTTAATTGAAGAAACTTTGCATATATCTTTTGATGAAACTTTTAATAAAAATTTAAATATAAAAGATGATGAAGAATTAATAAATATAGAAGAAACAAACCTTGAAAATAATAATAATGAACTAAGATCTCCTCCTAGAATATTACGAGATCATCCAACTCAAAATATAATAGGAGAAATAAATTCTCAAGTTAGAACAAGAAATCAACTAAATCAAATGGGTCATGTAGCTTTCATTTCATCAATAGAACCTAAAAATCCAAAAGAAGCATCAAAAGATGATTATTGGATTATCGCAATGCAAGAAGAATTAAATCAATTTGAACGTAACGATGTTTGGGAATTAGTTCCCCATCCTAATAATCAATCAGTAATTGGAACAAAATGGATTTACAAAAATAAAGTAGACGAACAAGGTAATATAAAAAGGAATAAAGCAAGACTAGTAGCACAAGGGTATAATCAAGAAGAAGGTATTGATTTTGAAGAAACGTTTGCTCCCGTTGCAAGACTTGAAGCAATACGTATTCTATTAGCCTTTGCATGTTTTCACAATTTTAAACTTTATCAAATGGATGTTAAAAGTGCATTTTTAAATGGTTTTATTAAAGAAAATGTATATGTAGAACAACCTCCGTTGTTTATACATGAAAAATATCCGGATCACGATCACGTTTCTAAATTAAAAAAGGTACTATATGGTCTTAAACAAGCACCTCGTGCTTGGTATGAAAGACTTAAAAGTTATTTATTAAACTCGGGATTTAAAATTGGAAAAGTAGATCAAACGCTTTTTATTAAAAATACTACCAAAGATATTTTAATAATTCAAATATACATAGACGATATTATTTTTGGATCAACAAATGAAAATTTATGTAAAGAATTTTCAAATATAATGACTAATGAGTTCGAAATGTCTCATATGGGAGAATTATCATATTTTCTCGGACTTCAAATCAAACAATTAACAAATGAAATTTTTATAAACCAAGAAAAATATTGTACTAATTTAATTAAACGTTTCGGCATGGAAAACACTTCTGCTAAACCTACTCCTATGAGTACAACTACACATCTCGATCGAGATGAAAATGGCAAAAGTGTAGATCAAAAATTGTTTAGAAGTATGATAGGTTCCTTACTTTACTTAACAGCTAGTAGACCTGACATAATGATGAGTGTTTGTTTATGTGCACGTTTTCAATCTGATCCTAAAGATTCACACTTAAGAGCAGTAAAACGAATAATGCGATATCTTAACAAAACTAAAGATTTCGGTCTTTTCTATCCAAAGGAGTGTCCATTTGAGTTAGTATCATATAGTGATGCTGATTTTGGTGGATCTCGAACAGATAGAAAAAGTACAAGTGGTACTTTCCATTTCATTGGAAAATCACTTGTATCTTGGTTTAGTAAGAAACAAAATTGTGTCTCGCTTTCCACTTGCGAAGCAGAGTATATATCAGCTGCTTTAGCTTGCACTCAAGTTATATGCATGCAACAAACACTTAAAGATTTTAATATAAATTTAACAAATTCTACAATGTACTGTGATAATACAAGTATAATAAACTTATCTGAAAATCCGGTTAATCATTCTCGTACAAAACATATAGATATTCGTCATCATTTTCTACGTGACAATATCGAAAAAGGAATAATTAATTTAGAACATATTTCTATCGAAAATCAAATTACCGATATATTTACTAAACCTCTATTAGAAAACTCCTTTATAAAAGTTCGACGAGAATTAGGTATAATATCCTTTAAAGATATTAATTAGAAATACATTAGAAATATTCCCACATTTCAGTCGACTAAAACAAAATATTCAGTCGACTGAATAAGAATTTCAAATATTTTCAATTATGTTATATGTTACATTAAAATAATTTATAGACCACACATTTTTAAAACTGAATTATTAAATAAGAATCATACATTTTAACAAAATTCTCTTTACCATTAAATCTCTATACGGTTAGAAAATCTTATTAAATTATAACCATATTTGTTTAGTAAAATTCTACTATAAATAAATTCTTAAAAATATTTTTATTTTCATCTCGATTTTATGTATAAAATCTTAATTCAACATAAAATGTTGTCCAATAACTCCTTCTCTCCAATCAATATCACCTCATCAGTTGATAACACTCCAACATCGCCAAAACTTCCCACACCAACACCAGCACATGAGCCGGTTTACAAATGGAAAAATTATCGTACTGGTTTCACACCAGAATCTAAAAAGGCGAAACACGGACTCTTTATTTCACCTGACACAAAAAGAAAGATTGATGAAATTCATCACTTTCAACAACAACAGATAGATCTTCAACGAGAGCTATACTTCGAGCAAAAAGTTACGGCAAGACGTTTGAGCTTTCTAGAAAAAATCGGTTTACGCTTCTGTGGATCAAAGAAGAACGAAGTGGCTAAACCCCTACCACGCCCTGTTTGCTTACTTGATCCATCTTCATCTTATCGTACACCAGTCGATCCTATGAATCCTTGGACGCCTCCTAAGACTCCTCAATATAGTCTGAATTCATGGGATATAAATTACATGAAGAATGAAGGAAAGAAGTCTCCAAGTCCATCCCCAAAGAAATAGTTAAATTTTGAAATATTTGTATGTTGTTACATTAATATTTTTGTAACTATTTCTTTAAATAAATTTTTTAATTTCACTAATTAACTGAAACAACAAAAATGCATGTTTCAGTCGACTGAACTCCCCTGCTTAGTCGACTGAAAATATAACAGAAAATAATATTTACATAGTTCAGTCGACTGGAATCATCTGCACAGTCGACTAAAAATTCAACGGAAAATTTCAGCACAAATTTCAGTCGACTAAATGTACTGTTTAGTCGACTGAATCTATCACAGAAAATTTTGGCCTTTGATTCGGTCGACTGAACAGAACATTCAGTCGACTGAACGCCACTTCCCAGGCAAAATTTCCCCATTTAACCACCAGATTTTACCCTACCAATTCACTTTTACCTCCTACAAACCTTCTTCCCCAAATTAATTTCAAAACCCTAGCTCCCAAATTCCTCAAAACCAAATCAATTCTCACCCAAATGGCACCAAAAAGAGCAAGAGCTTCATCTTCTTCATCCTCCGAGCCAATTGATGCTCAAATAGCACAATGGCTTTACGATGGAACCGTTGTCACTCGATGGAACAAGACGAAGAATTCTTGAATTTTCGAGCATTCTTTCGTTGATTTTCAAAGCTTTCAAACCTACAACATTCAAGCGTTAACAGATCCGGCAGGTTTAACTTCACTTTTAGATTTGAAAAGAAATGACCATGCCATTAATCATGTAATGGTAAAATTAGTTTATACTAATCTTAATCTTGGACACTAAACTCCAAGAAATCCAAACAATAGTGTTTGGAATATGGTGTGTGGATAGAATAGTACACATTTTAGAGTCTCCAAATGTCGGGAGAAAGCTAGAGGATATAGAATTCAATCCACACATTCGTGACAACATAAACCATCGATTTATGGATGATAATATCAACTTTAGGGATTTTAAGTCCACCTCTCTTCGACCTGTGGCGAGAATCCTCCATAAAGCCCTAATGAGAATGATTACTCCTCAAACGGGCTCGTACGAAATTGTCTACCCAAATAACTATCGAGCACTATATGCTATTTTTGGCAATATACAAGTTAATTGGGTACAGCTTATTCTTGATGAGTTTCTCACTTTCAATAATGGCAAAATGCGCACTATCTACTTTGGAGAGTACATCATGGGATTTCTCCTCAATTTCGATACGCCATTACCTAAGTCAGAGAATACAATGGTCCATCTAACCACCGGACCATAAGCCTAATGCAACTCCCATCTCGACCTCCTTGCATAATATCACTCACCGAATGGGAAGAAAGGAATCAAGAACAACAACAACAAAAACCTCCTCAACCTCGCCATGAAGAACATCTCGAGCAAGATGATGAAATTCGTCTTGTTGACCCAAGCTTCACTACCAACCAATCCTTGGGGATATTGTCAAGAAATCAGAAAATTCTTGACACTCGTCTTAAAAAGGTAGATCATAAGCTTGATAAAATCAAAGGATTCTTCAACAAGCTTTGGGATGCAATCTCGTGCTCAAGCACCACTGCTGCATCAACATCTCGCGGCAAACATCTGACACCTACGTTTACATGGACGACATCCGAAGAGCATACAAGTAGCAGCGCTGGTGGAGCTAGTTGTGGCCAAGGAGGAAGAGCACATAGACCACCAACAGGAGGACCCGTCATATGTGAACCAACAGGAAGAGAAGGTTCATATTACTGGGATAAGGATGAGTAATTTTGTTGTTTTGATGTGTATTTTTAACTTTCTAATGGCTTGTATAAATAGCCATTTTATGCTTGTCCGTCACAACATTTTTATTTCTCTTAACTCATACTTATGCAAATATTCTCTATGCTTCAGTGATTGTTTTGATAAATTATTACTGTTGTTAGTTATTCCTTTTTGTCGATGACAAAGAGGCAGAGAATCTATGGTACTAACTTTGTTTTGTAGGAAAGATAGTGCATACATTCAAGGGGAGAAAATAAGTAAAACGTCTAGAATAAATTAGTGTCGTCATCAATCAAAAACGGGGAGAATGTTGATACGCGAAGATTTTGATCAATGACAATGTGCTTTAAAGAAATATATGCAAATGCTAAAGGAAGATAGATGAAGACCAAACAAACTTAAAGTATGTTTTTACATGTGTCTTAGTCTAGATATATTGTTAAAATCTATCCTCAAGAAGCTTGCACGAACACTAGAAAATTTTTATAAACTTCATGTTTCCATTAAGTTTTAACTATGAAGGTTTTATGAGTTCAGTCGACTGAACAGGAACAGTCAGTCGACTGAAACTGGAACAAAATTATACACATGCACAGTTTCAGTCGACTGAATTTCCTGCACAGTCGACTGAATTTGGTCTCGAAAATTTTACTTCATATTTTCAGTTGACTGGATTCCCTGCTCAGTCGACTGAATTTGAACCTGCGGATTTTCTCTGAAAAGACACCTTCTTCCTCCTTAGAGTTGCAACCTTTCATCAATGGAAATGGAAGCATCTCTTGTTTGCAACCTTTGACAACATATGCATCTCTTCTACAAGTATATATACATGATTCTTACATCATTTAATTAACCGAATTCTCTTGCTTTAATCTAACTATTCTCTTGTTCATATTTTCTAGATACTCTCAAAGCATTCACTAATCTATTGCTTGAATCATTGTTTTTGTTCATAACATTCTTTTGATTCATAGCAATTCACATTTCCTAAATCTTCACAAACACATTGCATATTCTCGAGGATAAGATTATAGGAATATTGTACTACATTGGACTCATTAGTGTTGACAAGAACACAACAAGTCAAATATTGTATTATTGTAATTGAGTTAAAGTCCTCTTCGGTAGTTAAGGCAAGAAATATCGTTCGGTTGTTCGGATAAGTTGTAAACCTATTCCTCCGGGTGAAGTGAGGGTATTAGTTAGTGAAATTCCTAAGTGAAGCTTAGGGACTGGACGTAGGACAAGAGGTCCGAACCAGTATAAAATCCTGGTGTCTCCTTGCATTTACCTACTTTATCTATCTAGACTATTTCATTATTCCATATTACACAATTCTACCGCATAGCCTACTCTTTCAGATGGGCGGTCCCAAGCATCCTTTAAGTTACTTGTACATTTATTTACAGTTCACTTGAGTTGGTTTGCATTGTATAAGTATGTATATCCTGACTCGACTGTTTGTATTTATTTTCTTACGCTCGGGTCAGCCTGAGCGTTACAACTTGGATCTATCTTCTGGAAGCTAGAGACATTTAGAGTTTATCGTCTTATCTAGTTTTATCTATTTCAGTTCAGTCATTCTGTTTCAGCTGATGTATTAGAGACTTATGTACTTGGGATTTCTACTGTATTTTCTTCAAAACTGTATTTGTTTTTAGACTATGTATTTTGTACTTTTTTTGAGACTAAGTTGTAGTGACTTCATGAACCACTATGGTTTTTTTTTATTTCCACTGCAAGTATTCTGATATTCGGTGTCTGTGATTCTATGTTTGGTTTTATTTGCTCCTAATTTTATTACAATCTACTGTTTCGAATTATTCAAGTTTGACATATTTTGGTTTTATTGTCTAATCTGAATGGTGCAAAATAGTGGGTCGTTACATTTTGTATCAGAGCCAGGTTTTAGGCATACCTTAGCCTACGAAGCAAAAACTCATTAGAGATAGGATAGAAATACCCTAGAATGAGTGAAATCAATCGTAGAATCCTTTCTCTGTGAGAGGACGTATTTTAAAGTATAAAATGATTTTTCAAATGATTTTCAAAGGATTTTAAAGAGTGTTTTGATATAAGAACCTTTCTTGTTTTAAAGTTAAAATTTTCTTATCTTATCTTATCTAATCTTGTCTTTGTTTCTCAATTACTTCTGTCCTAAAATTCATTTTTCGCTTTTCAAGATGAGTCATAGGAATGCAAGAGGTAGGGTATGTGGTGTTGCCCCAGGTCCTGAGCATGCTACCCTAGTCAGGTTCACTAAGCTTTGCAAGGAATACACTGAGCTTGGTGGCACCAAGTTCACCGAATCTGAGAGAATTATTGAAGCTCAACAGTGGTTGAAGGATTTGGAGTGGATCTTCTCCGATCTTGAGATCACTAATGCCCAGCAGCGTCAGTTGGCAGCTTAGCGGTCGAAAGGAGCAGTTTTGGATTGGTGGGAGTCTGTCACAGCTCACACCGCTGAGGCTGACATTTCTTGGGAATAATTTAGGTATCATCTTCTGTTTGTCTTGAATATGGTTCAGTTTTCCCTTTTGAAATCTTCCTTATATTTTGTTATTGTGTTTTAGGGAGGCTTTTCTTGTAAACTGGATGCCTGAGGCAAGAAAGTTTCAGCTGTATCGGGAATTCATGGATCTGAAACAGGATGATATGTTCTTTGCTGAATATGAGAGGAAGTTCAATGAACTTTCGAAGTTTGGTCCAACATGATTGACATTCCTCTCAAGAAAAATGAGAAGTTCATTGCCGGTGCACGCCCAAAGTACTATGATCGCCTCATAGCCCATGTGCATAGTCCTTTCACCACTCTGATGGACATGGCCATTAGATATGAGAATCCTACTTCTAAGGATCCTCCAGCTGCTCGTTTTGCTTCATCTCAGTCTCGGGCAATCCTAGGAAGTGGAAGCCCCATTTTCTCCATCGGAAGGGGAATCAGAACAAGACTCCAGGGTTGGGGTCATCTTCTTCATCTCAGAGGCAGTCGATCGGCCTATCTGCCATTACATGCTACAGATGCAATCAAAAGGGACACTATACTAATAGTTATCCTACTTTGGGTGGTTCTCCTATTCCTCTAGCTCAATTGACCAGGTGAGATCTCTGCCACATTTGTCTACAGCCTGGCTATTTCAAGAAGGACTGCCCTACTCGGCAGAAGGGCAAGTCATCGGGTATTTTTGTTGTTACTTCTGTATCTTCACCAGCTCCACCACCTGCACTTGTGCCTGCTCCTGCTCCTAGTGATAACCAAGGTACACTTCAGGGCACTTTTTCTCTATTTTATTTTCCTGTTCATGTTCTGTTCGATACTGGAGCTTCCCATAGCTTTATTCCTTTGGATCTTTTTAATAAATTTCAACATCTTCTTTCTCCTGAATTGGCTCCTGTGCCTTTGTGTTTTTCAAATTCTATTGGTGGTCCTGCGAACCTTAGTAGGGTTTGTAAAAATGTGAAACTCTTCTATGCTGGTTATCGATTTTCTGGTGATTTCTATGTTTTAGGTTTTGATGCTTTTGATCTATTGCTTGGGGGTGTTTGGATGAAGAGGCATGATACCTACATCTCTTGTAGTTCCCAAACTATTTCTCATATGGATGATCTTGGTAATTCCTTGGCGATTCAGTTTAGTTTACCCCAAGATTTTGCTGGCAGCTTTATTTATTCTCTTGATGCTTCTCCTGGTGATATCCATTCGACTCCTGTAGCCAAACTCTATCCCGATGTATTTGGTGAAGTCACTTCTTTACCTCCTAAGCGTAAAATTGATTTCCATATTGATCTCATTCCCGAAGCTCGACCTGTAGTTCTTCCACCCAGAAGAATGGCACCCCGTGAGAATGTTGAGTTGAAAAAGCAGATTGAGGACTTGTTCTCCAAAGGTCTGATTAGACCTAGACATACCGAATGGGGAGCAGCAGTGGTTTTCGTCACCAAGTCCGATGGTTCTTTGAGGATGTGTGTTGATTATAGGGAGCTGAACAAGCTCACTATGAGAAACAGATATCCGATGTCTTGTATCAATGATATGTTTGATCAGCTCCATGGAGCTACTGTTTTCTCTTAGCTTGATCTTACCACAGGTTTTCACCAGCTCGGAGTTGCTGAGGAAAGTATTCCTAAGACTGCTTTCCATATTGAGAATGGCTTTTATGAATGGTTAGTCATGCTTTTCAGTTTTACTAATGCTTCGGCTTTCTTTGTTGATTTGATGAATCGTGTTTTTCGAGATGTGCTTAATAAATTTGTTCTAGTCTTTGTTGATGATATTCTTGTGTTCTCCAAGTCTGACGAAGAGCATAAATCCCATTTGAAATTTGTTCTGGAGACTCTTAGAAATAATCAGTTGAAGGCTAAATTCTCTAAATGCCATTTCTGGAGAGATGAAGTCCGACTCCTCGGATATATTGTCTCTAGTAATGGAGTTTCTGTTGATCCAGTCAAGATCACTGCGATCAATGTAAGTCTTTTATTTCTTCTCTTTCTGTAATCTGATCATTTTATCTTTTCTATGGTCCTTATTTCTCCCTATTCTGTCATAGGATTGGGAAACTCCTAGGACTCCAATTGATATTCGTAGTTTTTTGGGCCTTGCCGGCTACTATCGGAGATTCATTGAGAACTTTGCTCAGATTTCTGCACCTCTCACCGCTTTGACTTGTAAGAATGCTAAGTTTAAATGGGATGATAAGTGTAAAGCTACATTCAATGAGTTGAAGCGTAAGCCTACTTCCGCACCAGTGCTTACCATTCCGAATGGAAATAAGGGATTACGGTATACACTAATGCTTATCGTGAGGGTTTGGGGGTTGTTTTGACGCAAGATGGGAAGGCGATTGCTTATGCCAGTCGCCAATTGAAGACCCACGAAGCGAATTATGTAGCTCATGATCTAGAATTGCTTGCTGTAATCTTTGCTTTGAAGATTTGGAGGCATCACCTTTTAGGTGCTAAGTTTGAGCTCTTTAATGATCATCAGTTTTTGAAATATATCTTCACCCAGATGGATTTAAACCAGCGGCAGGTTCGGTGGATTGAGTTTCTTGCTTCTTATGATCTTGACATTAGCTATACTCTTAGGAAAGCTAATGTTGTGGATGATGCTTTGAGTCAGAAGAAGGCCATGTTGTGTCAGCTGGTTATTTCTTCTTCTCCTCTTTGGACCGTATTAAAGCTAAGCAGAATGAGGACGAGATGCTTAGGCGTATGAAGGAGAGTGTTCGTAATAGAGTTGGTGGTAGTAGTCCTAATGGTAGTGGAGCTCAGATCGATGATAGGGGATATTAAGGATTAGTAATCGGATTTGTGTCTTGAATGTTGATGGAATGAAGCAGGAGTTACTTCGGGAACATCATCGATCCTGAGTTTCTATTCATCCTGGTGTGTCGAAGATCTATCAGGAGACGAAGAAGCTTTATTGGTGGAGGAGTATGAGGCAGGATATCTATATCTTTGTTAGTAGGTGTGCGACCTGTCAACAAGTCAAGGAAGATCACCAGAAGACCCCTGATCTTGTTGCAGCCGCTTGAGATTCCCAATTGGAAGTGGGAACAGATTTCCATGGATTTTATTGATGGTTTACCGAGGACTCGGAGGGTAATAAGAGTATATAGGTTATTGTTGATAGATTGACCAAATCAGCTCATTTCATTCCGGTCAAATCTACCTATTCTGCTTCCAGTCTGGCTGAGATTTATATAAGGGAGATTGTTCATCTCTATGGTGTTCCTATCAGCATTGTTTATGATCTGGATCCTATCTTCACCAGTCAGTTTTGGAAAGCTTTCCAGGAATCTTTGGGTACCCGTCTGAATCTGAGCACTGCTTACCATCCGTAGACCGACGGTCAAACGGAAAGAGTGAATCGGATTCTAGAAGATCTTCTTCGTGCCTGTGTTCTTGATTATGGGGAATCTTGGGAAGATCATCTCCATTTGGTTGAGTTCACCTATAACAACAGTTATCAGGTATACTTTCAGTTTTCTATTTTTATCTTATCTTAATCTTTTATCTACCTTATTCCGTCTTTGAATTCAGGCTAGTATTGAGATGTCTCCGTTTGCTGCCCTTTACGGAAGACCTTGTAGATCTCCATCTTGCTGGATTGAATCTGGTAATCGTTTAGTTCTTGGTCCTGATGTGATCTTGGAAGCTTCGGAGAAGGTTGAGGAGATTAAGAGAAAGTTGAGGATTGCTCAGGAAAG
This sequence comes from Allium cepa, assembly GCA_030765085.1. NCBI lineage: Eukaryota > Viridiplantae > Streptophyta > Magnoliopsida > Asparagales > Amaryllidaceae > Allium > Allium cepa. The sequence continues at coordinate 150,358,085 of CM060930.1, forward strand.
GCAGAAGAAGTATGCTGATCGGCGTAGGAGGAGGTTGGAGTTTGTTGTTGGTGATCAGGTTTTCCTTAAGGTCTCTCCCTTAAGGAATGTGGTTCAGTATGGTCGTAGAGGGAAGCTTGCTCCTAGGTTCATCGGTCCTTTCCGCATTGTGGAAAGAGTTGGTTCTCTAGCTTAACGCCTGGATTTGCCTAAGAAATTTTTTGGAGTACATAATGTATTCCATGTTTCGCATCTTCGTCGATATCTGCATGATCCATCTCTTATTTCCCAGCCTTCTACTCTTGATAGTTTGGATATTGAGCGTAATCTGACTGTTGAGAGGAAGCCACTTCATATCGTCGAAAGAGGTACAAAGCGGCTAACAAGGAAATCTGTCAACCTGGTCAAAGTGCAGTGGAGTACGGATGATCGAGATTGTACCTGGGAAACAGAAGAGAGCATGCGTGCTTCGAATCTAGAATTGTTTGTTTTAGGTACAATTTGCTTTTCTATCTTATCTTGCCTTGTTTCCGTGTCTCGTTCCTTTTCGAGGATGAAAAGTTTTGAAGTGAGGGAGAGTGTAACAACCCAAAATTTTGAAAATAATTTTAAAAATTAATTTATTTATAGACTTTGATTTTTATTCATTAAAATTTGAATTTTAGGAATTTTTCCGGTGTAATTTTGGATTGTCTGCAATTTATCTACCAAAATAGGATAAAATAGACAATTTTTGAAAATTTATATTTTAGTCACACTTTGACTTTTATTTGAGAATTTCAAATTTCAAAATTTCAAATTCTAATCTTTATATTTGAAACTGGATATAATTCTGATATCCGTTCCACTATTCGTTTCGTTAAATTTCGATTATACATTTAAAATTGGATAAAATACAGCGTTTTACACGCAATTAATTTCGGTATTTTATTTTATATTTTTCCTATGTCCATCTTTTTATTTTATTTTTCCATTTTGTTTGTATAGACTTTATTTTATTTATTGGATTTTTCTTGTGTATATCTTTTATTTCATGGCTTGGAAAAAAATCAATTAGACATACGTTACATTGTTTTGATTAGACATAGGTTACATTGTTTAATTCTTCCTTTTTTATTTGCCTACCCTCTTTATTATTTTTTTAGCCGTTCATAACCTATTCCTCAAAAGCCTAGCCGCCTCTAGCTTTGTAAATCACGTAAAAAAAGAAAAGTTTCTCATCTCATTTTAATTTGTTCCTGAAGAGAAAAAAATTACAGTAAGTCATGGCTTCTCCTTCTTCCTTTTTACCGTTTTCTTTTATTTTTCTCTTGTGATTTCTCCATGATTTTCTTAGCCTCCACCTTGTCCATGCCTTGCTGACCATCACACCACCTCCATGATCGTCTCCACCAACTATCTCCACAATGCTGTGACCATAGATGAAGATTACATCACCAAACTTTGATGAAAGCCTAGCCGAGCCATGTATATTCATCCACCTTCCTATTACTCACCTCGGCCAACAATTCCTCCACCTCCACCAAGCCATGCCATGACCAAACATCCCCTTGTCATGTGCCTTGACCCAAAGTCCAACCCTGGCCGAGCCATACTAGGCTATGGCAGAGCCTATGTGAACCAAAACCCCTTTTGTTCCTTGCCTTTTTGCATCTCATGTTTGTAACTCCACCACCTCTCCACTTTCCTAGCCTTAGCCACGCCAATGGACCCTATAACCAAGCCTCGTTACCTCTAACACGCCATGACTGAGCCCATAGATGATGTGGCCGAGCCATAGGTGTTGGGGCTGAGCAGTTGTGCGGTTAAAAATCAAGTTATCTCATTTCTATTCATATTGTCATTGTTTATTTCATAAGTTGTTGTATTGAATCATATTACTTATAATTGTTTCAAACTTATACATATTTTTCATTGTTTTAATTTATTTTGTTGTGTTGAAACATATATTTATATTTGTTTTATTTATTTGATTACAAGATTTGAATTTGGGTGTTACTTTTTCTCGAATCTTGTCGTGCCTTTTCGTGCTTTGCGGAGTGTGGATTTTTTTGTTTTGAATTGATCTCTAGCTTCAAAAAGGTGATTTATTCACTCCAAATATCCGTACTTATATGTGGTAACAAGTGAATATGTAATGATTGGTATACGATGTTCATATATGCCTATGATCTATTTATATGATGTATAACCTAATTTTATACCTTTTACATCATCTGTTATAATATTATATGCTATATTGTTCTTTTATTTTTTATCTCACAACTGCATGTTCCCTTATCACTATGGGTTGAAATGATACATACCCGAATAGACTTTAGGACAAGGAAAAATCATTATGGGCTGAAATGATAGGCTCAAGTGATTTTTATTGTATTTGATTCACTTGGGATTGTGGGTTTAAAATGATAAAACCTGGATTTTTCTTTTTAAATTACGGATTGAAATGATATATTATCTGTATCACTTGACCTAGGTTAGAAAATATTATACGAACCGATGGTTAATTATACATAATTTTCGAAATTTATAAGTATTTTTAAATGTAAAAAAATGACATTTTACCTTAAATTGGAGTTGAATAATTTAAATGAATTTACATTGATTTTTCTATAAGTTGAAATGTATAAAGAATTAAATGGAAAGGTGTTTTTTAAAAAATGAGTTAACTTGGAAATTAGAGATTTGGTTTTAAACGGAAAATTTTATGTTAAGTAAATGAATGGAAATTAAATTTTTATTTGTAAAATGGGTATTTTATAATAACGTATTAAGTTAAAAATAAAAAGTTGAGAAAATAGTTTACTTTTGACTTAATAAGTGAATTATTGTTAAATTGGATATTTATTTATTAAAGATTTATTTTATTGAATCATAAATTAAAGGATATCCATATGAATATTTTTGAAGCGAAAAATATGATTTTTATAAGTTAGAATGGCTAAAATTGAAGTCTTAATGTTTCTAAAATTTTATAATAAATATGGGATTAGCATTTGTAGTACTTCAGAAATGTTGTGGTTTTAAGACAGCATTTGTTAAGTGATGTCATTTCTGAAAATCAACTAAGTTCTGAAATAATAAAGACTATTGCACACTTTGTAAGTTCTGTTGTTGCTGAAACTAAACTATATTTTGAAATAACTAAAGAGCTACTGCAGCACTTGTAAGTGCTGTTGTTGCTGGAAGTAAATATTTTAAATAACTAAAGAGCTACTACGGTACTTGGTAAGTGCTGTTGTTACTGAAAATGAAACTGAATTGTTTTAAATTACTAATACCCACTGTAGCACTTTGTAAGTGCTGCTATTTTAAAATTGAGCTATTTTGAAATAACTAAATACCTACCGTAGCACTTTGTAAGTGCTGCTGTTTTGAATTTGACAATGTTTTGAAATATTACTATATCTACAGTTACGTTGTATAAGTGTTGTTATAGCTGAAATTTACAAAGTTTTGAAAATTTTATAATTGAATGGATGAACTTAGGAATGTTATAACTTTGAAATGTATATTACTTGATATTGAATTTAATTGGTTTAAATGGATATGTTTTGAAGTGAAATATTAACCATTTTTGAAATTTATAAGCATGGGTTATAATAACGTTAGGTTGTTAAACAGACCAGGATCGGATATGGGCATACTCTCTGTCGACACCGAAAACCACTTTGACAACCAGGTACGCGGTAGAGATTCCAAAATAAAGTAGGATGGTGGTGACGTTCTATTGAGATATGTACATGGACCCGACTCCCATGAGTTGGCATAAGGTGGCTAAAACATGAGTGATTGACGGTCTAAGGAAGTAGCTCCTCTTATCGGACATACTTCTTCGTATGTCATTCTATTACTTGCGATTGATTGGTGCGCACCTTTGGTTTTGGGAGTGTGGTTCGAGGTGGGCGGTAGTAGTTGCTACGCATTACCACCGGTCCGAAAGTGTAATTGGTATATCTACCCTGGCATTGCCTAGTTGTGCCATGTCACCTACCGTAGCGTGCTTTGTACGATTTTGATTTTGTATCGTACCTATGGAGTATCCTCTGGTAGCCTCCCAATCAGGAGGTATTACGGTACTGTATAGACTATTGGCACTATATATAGGTTAAGGGGGATATTGGGTACCTCCTTTATGCTATTTTAAAGTAAGTTTATTTTACTTCTAGACATTATTATAATAGCGTATATTACTACATAGTAAATAGTTTAACGGATCCTTATAGGATGGGCGGTCCCAAGCATCCTTTATGTTACTTGGACATTTATTTACAGTTCGCTTGAGTTGGTTTACATTGCATAAATATGTATGTCTTGACTCGAGTGTTTGTGTTTATTTTCTTACACTCTGGTTAGCCTGAATGTTACAACTTGGATCTATCTTCTGGAAGCTAGAGATTTCTGGAGTTTATCTGCTTATATAGTTTTATCTATTTCAGTTCAGTCATTCTGTTTCAGCTGATGTATTAGAGACTTACGTATTTGGGATTTCTACTGTATTTGCTTCAGAACTGTATTTGTTTTCAGACTATATATTTTGTAATTTTTTTGAGACTGAGTTGTAGTGGCTTTATGAACCACTATGGTTTTTTTCCGCTGCGAGTATTCTGATGTTCTGTGTTTGTGATTCTATGATTGGTTTTATTTGCTCCCAATTTTATTACAATCTACTGTTTTGAATTGTTCAAGTTTGACATATTTTGGTATTATTGTCGAATTTGAATGGTGCAAAATAGTGGGTCGTTATAGTTGTGGAGACTGGATGCTATTTTGATGCAGAAAGGTAAAGATGTTTGTTATACTAATCGGTTGTTGAAAGCAGATGAGAGAAACTATCTAACCCATGACCTTGAAATAGCAGTAATTGTTTTTACCGTTAAATCTTAGAGGGTGTTGGGATTCGCATCCCTTGGGATTTTGACCTTGAGAAAATTTCAACCAAATATATACCCACATGCGATGAATAACACCTTATCGGTTGCATCATATACAACTCATAACTTGTGGTCTTTGACCTAATCTTAACTTGGTTTTGAGGAAAGCTCAATAAATCAAGAGAGATTATGCACTTATACCTACCATTTCTCGATAGCCTAAGGAAAAAGCACAAACCTTGAAGAAAGCTCAAAAAAATATGCGCATGTATCTGACATCGTATGGTTACATTTTAATAACGTTACACATAACATCTCTAACATGGGGGAAACTCAACAACTAAAGAGTATGAAAGTAACAAATTAATACGTAAATGATAGAGGACAAATTTTATATTAAAGATTTATAATCTTTAACATATTTAATTAACTGATATTGACATATGGAATAATATATTTCTTATGAAATAACCACGTGATCCAAGTGTTAGGCACATCAAAAATCATGGTCTATGTACCATACGTATATATTTATTCCTTAAATCTAATTTGGATTTCTTGTTATTCCACTCTATTTAATCATATCAATTTGGTTTTTATTTTATTAATTAAATAATTATTAATTGATTTAATTATTTAATTAAGTAACACTTTAATTAATTTAATTTTATTCATTTTAAACATTTCAAAATTGGATGTTAACTAGAACATTTATTGTAATTATATATATACCTATATTATTATATGTGTATATTATTTATTAATCAACATTTAATTAATTTAATTCATTAAAAAAATTAATTAAAATATAATTAATTTTAAAAATTTATTATTGTTATTTACCTTAAACATTTTAAGATAAATGTAAATATATAATAATTTTTGTTTTAATTTAATTAATTAACTTTAATTGATTATTTGTTTAATAATCTAATTAATTTAGTATAAAATTATGAAATTAATTAATCAATTTTCAAAACAACGTTGATAAATATTTATAACATTTATAAAACTTTATTTATATTTTAGACTTAACTTCTAAATTTTAATTATTATTTGAATTTTCAAAATGAATTTTAAAAATTAGTATAAGGCCCAAAATCAATTTATGCCTTCATGTTGGGGATAACTTTTGGACTTACCTCATCCTTGGGGTCAACGAAGTAGCTAGATAAGAAAAGTACTTGATTATCAAGATCCAACCTTATACACACCTTTCAAGCACCCTTCTAAATAGGTAGGCTTTAATAAGTTAGCCTAGTATTGCTAATTTAGGTCGCATATGTTATTTGGCTCGATGCACTAGAGGAACCAAGTTAGATCGCATCGAATGAAATGGATGAATTTCAAAAAATCCATTTTAGATTTTTATTGGGCTTATGAAGTATAAATAGTTTATTTAAGAAATAAAATCTTATTTTATTTAATTTCTTTGATTTAATTAATTAATGAATGTGAATAAAGGGATTTAATATGATTTATAAGTGTACACACACTCTCTCTTTTTTAGCAAGACTAGTAGGGTTAATTGGACGCTTACCTCATTTATGTAATAAAGAAAAATGGGAAAATACATGCTTAATCCCAAGAAGAAAAAATTAAAAAGGAAATCCACTACTTACTGAACAATAAAGGAGAAAAAATAAAAGGCACACAAGGCCAGCACAATACATAAAAACCATTTCTAAGAAGCTTCATACCCAATTAAACACTATGCATATGCATGATTTTATAAATCCTATGATTCACTTCATTGCTCAAAACAACTGCTGCTTTACTTTTATAATAAAAAAACTCTTGCATTTCTTTTTCTCCAAATTTCAGCAATAAATATTTTTAAGACTAGTAGCAACTCCAAAATGTTTTGATTTGTCTATCTTGTAGCTTTATAAGTTCTTATCCATTCCTCAGCATTGATGTTAGTAGGCTACTGCATATTACCCTCACCTAACACTTTACACCATAATTCAAAGATGAACTGATAGCTGATAAACAAGTGCATGGTTTCTTCTTCATGATTATAGCAAAAAGGATAGAGACTTACAACATCAATGCCTTTGAGCTGGGAATTTGTCATAGTATGCAAACCATTTCTTAGCACCTTCCAAAGTAAAAAAGTTTCCGTCGTAGAGCAGTAATCGTTCCTCACTCTTGTATCCCACCAGAATTTAGATTATGGAATTGTCTTAGATAAGTCTTTGTAGATGGTAGCAATTGAATGAGAGATTTGCTTAGCTATCCAAATATACATACATACATATACATATACATACAAACTTATATATATATCATTTCCTCCCTATAATTTTTCATTTTGAATTAAATTCCAAACTGCTCTAACCCTGCCTTTACTTGAATAAGGTAACATTACACTGCCATCAAGCACATAATCACTAGCGTTAGCATCCACAGGGTTTCCTGAAAGAACTTTTTCATCATAAGATAGAATATTTGCCAAGATTAAGCCTTTCTTGGCCCGTGGAACAAACCAAAATTTAGAAGAACTTTTTAGTGCCAATTTAATTTGAAACATGAGGAAGAGGTAATCCCTAAGCTGCAACGTTGATCTCCAGACCCATCCACACAAAGGAGACGTATCCATTAACCAAAATTTTTTGTTACCAAGGTGATGTTTCCTTACCCACTTAACCCATAGATTATCGTGATTTTTGAGCACATTATCAAAATGTTTAGGGAAAGCTACCTCGTCCTAGAGCTTCGTGTACTTAATACCTAGACCACCATTTGGTTATGTTTTTTCAACCTTGTAGAAATTCAATGGAATAGGCTTTCTTGAGTACGTCTAGTTTACTAAAACAGATAGCACGCTACAATAAACTCGTCGCACAAGTTTATTAATTAGAATTCCACTACGCTGGAATTATGTATTAGATAAATGTAACAATAAGTTACGTTGTAAATAAATTACAACAACAACGTTATACTATTGTAAGAAATAGTACAACTTATAAACAGGAAAGATTACAGTGAATCTAACCAGTATATAAAGGAAATTCCGTCTGAGGCTTGTCGTAACAATTTCCTTAAGAATTTTATTTCAAAACTCTCCCAAGATACAACGGACGTAATCTGCACGAGATTGTAATGAGTATGTCAACTCTGTGATATATATGGAATATAGAGCAATGGAGCAAAGAAGCAGAAGAAATTAGATTGGAATAGAATGAGAATGTGATCAGTATTCTCTCCTATTTATAATTTCGTCCGCATCCCTTCAAACAGTCGCGTCCGCTTGACGGGTCGCACCCGTTGCCTTTTGGTCGCTGCTGTTCATTAACGGGTCGCACCCGCCCGTCCAACGGTACTGTTTCGTACCTGCTCGTACTGTTTCGCCCGTGCCTCTTCAGTCGGGTCGCACCCGCTTGCGCGCATCTGTTCGCCCGTGTCCGTTTCAATCGGTTCGCACCCGTTTGCTTCTAACGGGTCGCACCTGTTACTGTTCGCGTCCACTTATGAACAGTCGCATCTCCTCAGGCAAAACCCCGCCCGCTTCTCTTCAAATTCCAGGCCCAACCCAGTTTCAGACAAAGCCCAAAACCGTTAAATAATGGCCCAGTAAAAAGAATGGTCATTTTAGACCCGTACCCGAGCCCAAGCCCGGCCCGGTTCGGTCGGTCGGACGGCCGGTGGCGGCGGCGCGCGCGTGTGGTGGTGATGCATAATCTCCCTCCTCACAACGAAGCATACATTTGGGAGCCCCAGGCCCCCAACCTCCACTTGAGAAATCTATTAATATACTTAGATTTCTTAGTATTTTAGGCGATGTGGGACTTTATGTATTTTTCATTCACTTGTTCTTTAGGAATTCCAACAATCCCCCACATGAATGATAATATACATATCCCCCACACAAAGCAAAATATCACAGAGTACATATGGAATAATGCTTTATCGTGGATAAGTAGATATTTCACTTTGAACTTTCCCTAGTTAAAACTTATCGGATCTACATGGCTAATCGATGAATTATTTCACCTTGAACCGTCGGCCTTTATTGTATATCCAGACAATAAGCTTTACGAAGCATTGATTCTCTTCTCATCCAATCTCTTGGTTGTGTTCATTTTGGTCCTGAACAATTTTTGGTTCTGCGAGTGTTTTTAGAGAATAAAAGCCTTTTAATATTCTCATAGAGCCGACCCAGCTCACACTAACATAGGTGATCGCAACCATTAAGAGTATCCTACATATACCCCACTTGTTATTTCCAAGATACGGTCATCATTAAAAAACATAGTTTTAACCTTTAAAACTTCTGTGGGCATGCATTATATTTTGCACCATAAGAATGGATTAGGACCAAGCCCAGACAAATGCATTACTTCTTGAGTTACTCATAACTGGTTTGCCTATTGATCCTAGTCCGTGGGATCTCCAGTCGCTAGGATAGGTTTCCGTATAAGGTAACTCTTGTTGGTTTAGGCTTTTAAACTCATTCCCCTCGATGCGGAGTCAATTTTCTCTCTTGATAAACCTTTAGTAAATGGATCTGCTAGGTTATCATTTGTTCTCACATAATCTATGGAAATAGTTCCATTAGAGAGTAACTGCCTAATTTGTTATGGCGACGACGTATGTGTCGTGATTTTCCATTATACATAAGGTTTTTCGTTGTACTTAGCGCTGCTTGATTATCGCAGTGAATACATATGGCCGTCACAGGTTTTGGCCAAAATGGAATATCTTCTAAGAATTGACGAAGCCATTCCGCCTCTTCGCCTGCTTTATCTAATGCGATAAACTCAGATTCCATAGTGGATCGAGCTATGCATGTTTGTTTAGTAGATTTCCATGACACTGCTGCTCCTGCAAGGGTAAAGACATAACCACTTGTGGATTTTGATTCCTCTGAATCTGCAATCCAATTTGCATCACTATATCCTTCTAAGACGACAGGATATTTTCCATAATGTAAGGAAAAATTAGTGGTATTCTTTAAATATCCCAACAGGTTGCTCCATGTAAATCTCCTCATCGAGATCTCCATTTAAGAATGCTGTTTTGACATCCATCTGATGAATTTCCAGATTATATATGGAAGCAATTGCTATTAACATTCTTATAGAGGTTATTCGTGTAACCGGTGAATAGGTATCAAAGAAGTCTACTCCTTCTTTTTGACGATATCCTTTGGCTACCAATCTGGCTTTATATTTATCTATAGAGCCGTCTGATTTCAATTTCTTCTTGAAAATCCATTTGCAGCCAATTGGTTTTATTCCAGGTCAACTATTTCCCAAGTTTTATTACTTAGAATTGAATCAATCTCACCTTGGATTGCTTCTTTCCAACATGAAGATTCAGAAGATGAGATTGCTTCCTTGTACGTTTGAGGTTCGTGTTCTAACATATAAGTTAAAAAATCCGAACCAAATGTTTTGGAAGTTCTTGCCCTTACGCTTCTTCTTGGTTCAACCTCCTCGTTGTCCTGATGAGTTTCATCTTCACATGTCTCATCTCTGTTATCTCTTGTCCTTTTTGGGACAGGATTTCCATCGTTTCTTTTATGTGCGAACACATCTTCAAAGAACGAGGCATCTCTTGATTCCATGATTGTATTTACATGAATCATTTATATCAGACTTGAATACCAAAAATCTATAGGCACTACTATTTTGGGCTGGCCCAAGATAATAACAATCTACTGTTTTTGGTCCAAGTTTGACTCTCTTGGGAGGCGGAACTGGAACTTTTGCCAAGCACCCCCACACTTTGAGGTATTTAAAGCTTGGTTTGTGTCCTTTCCATATCTCATATAGAATTGTTTCCATTTTATTGTGAGGAACTTTGTTTAATATGTGATTAGACATATTTAAGGCTTCCCCCCACAAGTTCGTCGGTAGACCAGAAGTTAAAAGCATGGCAGTAATCATGTCTTTTAACGTTCTGTTCTTCCTCTCGGCTACACCATTTTGTTGTGGTGAATATGGTGTTGTTGTTTGATGAACTATTCCATTCTCTGCACAGAACTGTTCAAACGGTGACTCATATTCTCCACCTCGATCAGATCTCAATATCTTGATCTTTTTATTTAACTGATTTTCTACCTCAGCCTTGTATTTTATAAACGTTGTTATTGCTTCATCTTTACTATTTAAAAGATATACATAGCAATATCGCGTATAATCGTCAATAAAAGTAATGAAATACTTTTTCCCACCTCTTGTAGGTAGTGATTTAAAATCACATAAATCTGTATGTACCAAACCTAATGGTTCGGTGCTTCTGTCAACAGATTTAAATGGTTGTTTGACCATTTTTGCTTCTACACATGTCTCACATTTGTAGTTCTTATCTACTTGGAAATTTGGAATCAATCCCAAGTTTGATAATTTCTTCATTTTTCGGAAGTTTATGTGTCCTAATCTATCGTGCCATAGTAAAATTTCGTGCTCAAGCAAGTAAGAGACTTCAATTTTATTATTAGCACAATCAGAATACATAGATTTATTGCCCGTAACGGCTACATTTGCCTTAAATAGGCCATAACATAAATATCCCCTTCCGATATACATTCCAGCTTTGGACAGAACCATCTTGTCTGACTCAAACACCATCTTGAATCCCTTCTTTGATAGGACTGCACCAGAAATGTGATTCTTGCGTATGTCTGGAACGTGAAGCACGTCATTCAATTTGAAAGTTTTTCCAGAAGTGAACTTGAGGATAACTGTGCCACTGCCTTCAATCATGGAAACTGCAGAATTACCCATGTAGAGTCTTTCTTTCTTATCGAATTTCTGGTATGTTGAAAACATGGATTTTTCAGAGAAAACATGACGAGTAGCTCCTGTGTCAACCCACCATTGGTTAGGGTTCTGAATCAAATTGCATTCAGAAATAACCGCTGAAAAGTTGGACTTATTCATTTTCATGTTGTCAACTGTTAACATCTCTGTTTTAGTGTAAAACATTAAAATTCTTAAAATGTTAAACGTCTAGTGTACTAAAACAGATAGCACGCTACAATAAACTCGTCGCACAAGTTTATTAATTAGAATTCCACTACGCTGGAATTCTGTATTAGATAAATGTAACAATAAGTTACGTTGTAAATAAATTACAACAACAACGTTATACTATTGTAAGAAATAGTATAACTTATAAACAGGAAAGATTACAGTGAATCTAACCAGTATATAAAGGAAATTCCGTCTGAGGCTTGTCGTAACAATTTCCTTAAGAATTTTATTTCAAAACTCTCCCAAGATACAACAGACGTAATCTGCACGAGATTGTAATGAGTATGTCAACTCTGTGATATATATGGAATATAGAGCAATGGAGCAAAGAAGCAGAAGAAATTAGATTGGAATAGAATGAGAATGTGATCAGTATTCTCTCCTATTTATAATTTCGTCCGCATCCCTTCAAACAGTCGCGTCCGCTTGACGGGTCGCACCCGTTGCCTTTTGGTCGCTGCTGTTCGTTAACGGGTCGCACCGCCCGTCCAACGGTACTGTTTCGTACCTGCTCGTACTGTTTCGCCCGCGCCTCTTCAGTCGGGTCGCATCCGCTTGCGCCGCATCTGTTCGCCCGTGTCCGTTTCAATCGGTTCGCACCCGTTTGCTTCTAACGGGTCGCACCTGTTACTGTTTGCTTCTGCTTATGAACAGTCGCATCTCCTCAGGCAAAACCCCGCCCGCTTCTCTTCAAATTCCAGGCCCAACCCAGTTTCAGACAAAGCCCAAAACCGTTAAATAATGGCCTAGTAAAAAGAATGGTCATTTTAGACCCGTACCCGTACCCGAGCCCGAGCCCGGCCCGGTTCGGTCGGTCAGACGGCCGGCGGCGGCGGCGTGCGCGCGTGTGGTGGTGATGCATAATCTCCCTCCTCACAACGAAGCATACATTTGGGAGCCCCAGGCCCCCAACCTCCACTTGAGAAATCTATTAATATACTTAGATTTCTTAGTATTTTTGAAATAAAATTCTTAAGATGTTAAACGTCTAGTGTACTAAAACAGATAGAACGCTACAATAAACTCGTCCCACAAGTTTATTAATTAGAATTCCACTACGCTGGAATTCTGTATTAGATAAATGTAACAATAAGTTACGTTGTAAATAAATTACAACAACAGCGTTATACTATTGTAAGAAATAGTATAACTTATAAACGGGAAAGATTACAGTGAATCTAACCAGTATATAAAGGAAATTCCGTCTGAGGCTTGTCATAACAATTTCCTTAAGAATTTTATTTCAAAACTCTCCCAAGATACAACAGACGTAATCTGCACGAGATTGTAATGAGTATGTCAACTCTGTGATATATATGGAATATAGAGCAATGGAGCAAAGAAGCAGAAGAAATTAGATTGGAATAGAATGAGAATGTGATCAGTATTCTCTCCTATTTATAATTTCGTCTGCATCCCTTCAAACAGTCGCGTCCGCTTGACCGGTCGCACCCGTTGCCTTTTGGTCGCTGCTGTTCGTTAACGGGTCGCACTCGCCCGTCCAACGGTACTGTTTCGTACCTGCTCGTACTGTTTCGCCCGCGCCTCTTCAGTCGGTCGCACCCGCTTGCGCCGCATCTGTTCGCCCGTGTCCGTTTCAATCGGTTCGCACCCGTTTGCTTCTAACGGGTCGCACCTGTTACTGTTCACGTCCGCTTATGAACAGTCGCATCTACTCAGGCAAAACTCCGCCTGATTCTCTTCAAATTCCAGGCCCAACCCAGTTTCAGACAAAGCCCAAAACCGTTAAATAATGGCCTAGTAAAAAGAATGGTCATTTTAGACCCGTACCCGAGCCCGGCCCGGTTCAGTCGGTCGGACGGCCGGCGGCGGCGGCGCGCGCGCGCGTGTGATGGTGATGCATAATCTCCCTCCTCACAACGAAGCATACATTTGGGAGCCCCAGACCCCCAACCTCCACTTGAGAAATCTATTAATATACTTAGATTTCTTAGTATTTTAGGCGATGTGGGACTTTATGTATTTTTCATTCACTTGTTCTTTAGGAATTTTAACATATATTTCATGTCTACATGAAGTGATTCATGGCTTGCCTGATGTGATTAATTACCTGGGTAGAAGAACGAAGCATCTGCTCCAATATACTGTCATAGCATGGATAATTGCTTTTATAATAAGGAGTCTACTTGCTTGAGACATGAACCTATTGAACCAATTATTCATAGTTCTAGTATTTTTTTCAAACGGAGGTAGGCAATTAGTGTAGCCAATTTTCCTGGTTGTCAGGGAGATACCTAAGGGGGTAGTATTTTCAGCCAAGGCAGGAAAGGAAACAAGTTCATGAATATGTAGCCTTTAAAGGTCAGGAATTAGAGCTAATGTTAAGAAAGATTTTTAAGGATTTATCTAGAAATCAATAATGCATTGGAAATTGTTCAAAATCCTGGTGATGCAAAGTAAGGAGCCTTCAGTTGGTTTGGTGAAAATAATAACATCATCAGCAAAATGAAGTGTAGAGATACATGATTCCTTACATTCGGGATAAAGCACAAACTCCTTATTCATAATTGCCTTATTTATCAACTAAGTGTAAAATTTCGTTAAAGTTATGAATAAGTAGGAGGACATAGGATCACCCTGGCATATACCTTTCTTGCCTTTGAAAGATCCCACATTTTTACTATTATATGCAAGGGAATAAGACATAATAGAAATACAGGTGTATATCCAGCTTACAAAATGACATAGAAAATTCATTCTAGCTATCACTGAAACAGCTGCTTTTCACTGTATCATAAGCCTTTATAATATCTAGTTTGATTATAGCTCTAGGAGAAATATAACTTATGTTACATCCATTCAGAAGCTCCCGGGTGGGTAGCATCTTATCAAGGATACTCCTATTGGGAAGGAAAGCAGACTAATTAGGAGATATAATTTGAGGTAGCACAGATTTTAACCTAGAAATGATGACTTTGGACATACGCTTATATATAACGTTGTAGCAAGCTATAGGTCTAAAGGCCATGGCAATGGATGTTTGATTGGATTTAGGTATCCAAGCTAAGCTGGTAGCATTAAAACACCGATGATTTTGCCGTGATTAAAAATGTTATGCCTTGAACAAATCATGAGAAATAATTGATCAATAGTGTGTGTACAATGTGACATTAAAACCTCAAGGCCCCCATAAGATGATTTATTTATACCAACAACTGCAAATTTTATTTCCTCATCAGCAGCTCTAGTTGATAGAGTACTTACGTCTTGATTGCTTATGGAGGGAGGTTGGTAGATAGCAATTCCTCAAGATTAAGGTTTATAAATTCATAGGTTCCTTGCAAATTAGTATAATAAGGTATGAAAACTTTATCTTTTGACTTGGTGGAATCATGTACCCTACCTTACTTATCAGTGATGTGATATATGCTGCTTTTTACTTTCTTAAAATTAAGTGAATTATAAAATGCTTTTTGTTTTCTATCACCTTGAATGTCCCACTCTTTCCTTAGATTTTGCTTCTTTATTTGTAACTCAATGGTTAGTGCATCAGTGCGATGAGCCGAAATTTATAACAACTCAAATTGGAATTATTAATTGACTTTAAATATTTAAAAGTTAATTTTAACTTGAATTCGAAATATAAATATTTACTTGATAATTAAATCATTGAATTATATAGTTTAAATATTGAATTTAATAATTGAAATTGGGTAAGATGTTGAATATGGAGTTTTAAACCTATTAAAAATAATCTGAAGACTTATAAACTTTATAATGGTGATACTGGAGATAATAGAATATGTGAAACTTAATTTAGTGGTGATTTGTTCAATTTTAATAATATATCGTTTAAATTGGAATTTAAAAATAGCCTTCCGAGGCACGGTCTCGGAATATGACGAAACCAATTCCATTGGATCCGTAATAGTTAGTTATTATCGGATTTCAATTTTTGGAGCAATCAGAGTTGTCGTTTGACCCTGGCAGCTCGTAACGCTTAGATTTATTTTAATCGATTTAATTTAAAATTGATCGTTTTCTTCCGTAACCTGTGTATATGATCGAATTAACTTCCGAAACACATTCCATTGTGTTTGGAATACGAGTAAAACTTTATAGACGCCTATCGGCATGTCTGATTCGGGGTTCGTGATATTTTCAATAGTCAACTATATAAAATTAATTCAAGGAATCTCCTTAGTCACGTGACTATGATCAAGCTTACACTCGAAGCCTCCTTTAGTATATTTGCCTTCGTTCTTTCAGACAAGCAAGGTCGAAGCGATAATAAAAAAAATCGAAATCAAAGAATGGTCGCACCTTTCTCCCCAAATCAAATCGGTATTTGTTTTTTCCGTCCATCCCTCTCATTTTTCACCAGAACCAAAATTCATTCGAAAAAACCCAAAAAAAACAAAAAAAAAAGAAAGAGAAAGAAATCAAGGGACGCGAGAGGGTTTGAGCAATTCGTGAATTGATTATCGATTTCGTCTTGAAATCGCGAGCGCTAGAGTGGCAGCGGTGGGTAGCGGCACGAGTTTGTGGCCGCGACTTCGAGCAAGAAGATGGGTTCTAGGGTTCAGCAGTTTGATGGAGATAGAGGGAGGTTGGAGCGGCGGTGGCTACTGGCGTATGAGCGAAGTCGTGAGGCATGAAGGGTCGCAAGTTGACTAGAGGAAGGGAGGGGAACTCGGCGATCGCGTTTTGGTCAGGCAGCCATGTTTGGATGAGGGCGAGGCTGGTGGTGAGATTTGTAGGGTTCATTTTCGAGGTTCGACACTGGAATCGCGTCGTTCGCGAGGTGATGGACGGTTGTGATGTGGGATTCGTCACATTGGTAAGCAGCAAGGTAATTGCATTTAAATTAATTTGATTTAAATAAATGAATAGATATAAATATGTAAATTTTTATTTTTACAGTAAAGAAATTTTTAATGGTTCTATTTAAAAAAAAAATGTTTACCGATGATTAATTTATTAGTTAACCCGCTTAATTTTTTTTAGATTGGTAAAAAGGAAAATTAGTATAAAATTTTAGATTTATTTGGTCGAATTAAATCATTAGTTAAAATTAAACTATTAAACATTGGTTAATTGTCTGCTTAAATCGAATATTGATAAGTGGTATAAATATCATACAAGGTCCAAAAATTGAAGGAAACAAATCGAGATCAGATTTGGATTTGCAAAATCAAATGTGAGTAAATCTCATGCTTTTGGATTTCTATTTAAATTTAAATGGTTAAATTTAAATATTTGGTTGAATGATTGGATTGATGTGTGTTGTGAATTGATGATGTGACTTTGGTTTGGTTGATTCTCGAGTTAATTGTGGTTTGACTCGAAGATGTGGGGTTTTAAGTTGTTTTAAATTTAAATTATAAATAAGAAAATGCTTCATTTTAATGTTAATAAGGATTTAATGAATTTTGATTCATTAAATTAGTAGGGTAATTAAAATGGATAATTAATTAATCTAATTAATAAAAGATTTGGGTTAATTAATTTAGTAATTAAGGGTTTGAATTAATTAATAAATTAAGTTTAAGTTAATTAATTAAGTGTAAGTAATTCAGAATTATCATTGATGGTTTGATAAATAAATACTTAATGAAATTAATAAAATATAATTACTTTGTGAAATCAAACAAGAGATTAATTACGAGGGTTAATTAAGGTGAAACTTATTTATTTAATGAAGTAAATAAAAGAATGGTTAATTACAGGTTTAGAGAAATCGAGAACGATTAATATTGTGGTTTAATTAATGTAGTTAATTTAAATTAGGATAAATTAAAATATAATTGGAAATCATTAATTTACATAATCAATGACGAAGTTAAAGATTGATTTATTTAATAAATTAATCAGTAATAAGTGACTTATGAGAAGTTAATTAGTATAAGTAATTAAGGATTAACGTAATTAAAATAGTTAATTAATTCATGAAGTAGATTACTTATTGATTCTGGTTAAGAAAATTAATACCGTGAAATTAATTAAAGCTAATTACTTGGATGTAATTGAAGGGTAATTAATCCAGGTTGATTAATAAAGATGAATGATGAAGGTAAGATTGATTAATAAATTTGAAATTAATTAATGATAAGTGAAGAATTCTAAATGGTTGAGGTTATAAATTCAATCAGAATTAATTTAATTAATATTGGTAGTGAACAAGATTTGTGTATGGATGATTGAATGGTCTTTGATTGTTTTGAATGAGTTGATATTTCTGATATGAAATGTTGTGTATTTCATTTGGATAACTTGGGATATGATGACATGAGACTTGAGGAGACCGGGGACGGGTATTAGGAAATACCCAAAACCACTTCGAATTTTTATAAATTGATATGGGAAAGCAATAAGCTAGGATCAAATGATTTAAGTGAATTGAATTATTTTATCTAAGTTTGGTACTTAGAAATTTATATGTGAAATAAGTGTTGTCTACAACAAATTGTGAATCGGTTAAATTTATATAGTTACCCGGGTTTATATAAGTTGATTGCTATTGTATTCCATGCTAGTTGGGTTTACTCATGCTGGTTTCCAGCCTGACCCGGGTGTTACTTTGGTGTAATGCTCGGGTCAGACCGAGTATTACAGATTTTCAGGTTAGGACGTTCTGGAGCTCAGGAGACGAGCTGGATGGCAAGAGAACATAGAATATTTCCTCTGTGTTTATATTATTCTTAACCTGAGAAATGTTAATTGTATATCTTCAGTGACTGTATATATATGTGAAACTCTGATGTATATTAAATGTAACAGATAAATATAGTATTCTTTTGTAAACTGTATTACTTATTACTATATTTTATACGTTGCGATTATGAGATGTTTGGCACTTCTGTTCTTCTTTTATCTCTTTCTTCTTTTTCATAACTATCTGGAATTTTCGGCTTCGAAAATTTCGGGTTGTTACATTTGGTATCAGAGCTGAAAGGTTAAGCGAGAACCTTGGCTCTGGTGGGAATTACTCATTAAATAGAGTCCAAAGCACTCTAGAATGAGTTGAGTGTATATATATGAGCGCGTACTTGTTATTTTCTTATATAAAGGTAATAAATGATTTTATAATATATTTTGATATATAAAGTAACATTTCCTTTAAATAAATAACTAAGGTGATTGGTCGTTAAATTATTGAAATTAAATTAAGAAGTAATATAATACAACCAAATTGAAATCTCGAACAAAAATTAAATTGGGTAGAAATAGAAATACAACCAAATTAAAATTTAATTGATTGAAGATGAAATTCTAAATCTGGTCCCAGAATTTGAAATTTTGTTTCAAAATAAAAATAAAAATAAAAATAATAAATAAGTATTATTTGGATAACTGGGACTTGTTGCAAACAATGGGTTGTTTGAAATTTGATTTGAGTTTAAAACCAAAGGTGGTTTAAAATTTTAAAACATGGCTGGGAGGGCCAAGAAATAGATATGTATGTATGAATAAGGAATATATATGGAAAAAAAATAGTTTGAAATAAACTCTAAGAGGTTGAGTTTTGATTTTTCCATGAAGTGTGATGTAAAAACCCAAAGTAATGTAAGTTTTAAACTTATAAGAGGGAAAGAATTTTGAAGTTTGAAGCGGGAATTCAATTTGAGTAAGGTTGATTGGATTAAGTAAATTGGAATTTAACTTTGGAAAGTTAAATAAGTGTAGAAAAGCAACCAGAATTGGAAATTTCGTGATGAAATTGGAATTTAACTTGGAAAGTTAAATGGTTGATTTGAATTGGGAATTTGTGTGATCTCAAACGGGTTTGAGATTTAAAAATTGAAAATGGATGGACGTTTTAAAATAAATTGGATGATATCATCCTATTGTTAATAAAAATCTTTAAACTGAGAATGGTATTGTATAAATAAAATAAATTTGAATCATCGAATTGTAAAATAAACTTGTTTAAGAACTGGCTTCAAACTGGAAAATTAAATTGAATAATAAATTAAAATTTTAAAATAAAATTGTATTGAACCTTGAAATACATAAGTAAAAATAATTTAAAATGGGAATTTTGAGAAATTGGGCTCAGAAATTAAAATGATTAAACACTTTGATTTAAAGGTTAATTTGGTTTAAAGAGTTAAACCAACCTTTGAGAATTTAACTCAAATTTCTATAATTCGAGATAGTTTAAATTCAAGATTGAATTGAGTTAGTTCAAAATTGAATTTGGTTTGAAGTAATTGGATTGGTGGTTGAAGATGTAATAAGTTTAAAAATTTTAAATGGGAAACTGGATTGGATTAAATTGAAGTGATTTGGATTCTGAAATTAAATTGATAATAATTCAATTTGATTGGAATAATATGAAATTATAATTAAAATTGAACAGGATTAAAATCAACTAGAATTTTGATTTAAATTGGGGAAGGAATCAAGATTGATTCAACTTGAATTGGGGATTAATCAAGTCCAATGGAATTTGGAGTTATTTGAATTGGAATTAGATCAATTTAAATGGAGATTTAAATTGAATTGTTGGGAAAGTGAACAGTTGACTCTTGACTATTTTCAATATAAATTGTTTTGATATAAACTTATTTTTCTAGGCTATTTAATATATACAACTTTTCTTTCTTAAGGCCAAATTATTTTATACTTGGTTTACAATTACTTTTGGAGCTATTTAACCATTTTTCAACTGTTTCCTAAATTAATTACTATTTTACAACTATTTCACAAACTAATTTCTATTTTACAACTATTTTGCAATTATTTAAAATTTCTGAAACTATTCAACTATTTTCCAACTATTTTACGATTAGTTAACTATTTTATAGCTATTTGGTAAACTAATAATTATTTTTCAACTACTTATCTATTTTTCAAATTTTCAAGCTATAAAAAAAATAAACTGGTCGGAGTTCAAACTGTTATTGATTTAAATATCCAATCGAGATAAGAATTGAAGTGATAATCCAAATAGGGATTAAGGCAATTGCAAATAAGTAAAGGGAATTTAAGGAAATGTGAATAGAAAGGAAAATTGATTTGGCTGATAATCAATGGAAATAAATACGTAGGATAAACGTATATTATTCTATTCGCATAGTGATTTGATCCAGATTCGAGCACAGAATTTCGAGGTAGTTTATCGATCCGAGTTGGGATTTTTCACTCGATTTTCGACAGCGAACCTGGATATGGATTGTTGATTGGTTCTGGATGTTCTCTATCATAGTTATAGCTATGCAAGGAGAATGACGGTTTCTGATCAAGAAACTAGATCTGAGTCCGCACTAGGAAGTCGGGTGGACGATACTATTCGGAAGTGAAATTGTGTGATCGAGTGAGCGATCAGATTGGTATAGCGTACTGATGATATGTGTACATCGTACGGATTTGAATAAACAAAGTTATATATCTTTGTTATATAAGATAAACCTTTCCTTGTTAAATCTATTACCGGAAGAAAAAGATTTTTGAAGGTGTTTGAAGTATAAAAGGAGTTTTATACAAGTTTGAAAAGATCCAAAGTTTTAAAATTTTATATATCTGTATATATATATAAAGGATCTTATGAGGATTTTGTAAAAGGTTTTGAGAACCTTTGGATTTGGAAAGGCTTTTGATTTTAGGGTAAAATCAATATTGAAATTTGGAAAGCCTAGTTGAGATTTATCGATTTTGGGATAATCGATTTTGTGTAAAGGAGCTTTGTATGATATCATACTAGGTGTATGATTTGAAGATACTATATGTGTATAGTATAAAATATTTTGATGATGGCTCTGGGGAAAAAGGCGCTCCCTTGAAATGAACTTTTCAGGAGTGCCACCGGGTGGTGCTGCCTTGAGCCCCGGGGGGGTTCTAAAGTTGATCCTGTGATGAGTCCGGACAAAACTAGTTCCTGAGGATTATTGGGTAGCAAAAGTCGAGGGCGCTGATGCCTACAGAGGCATTTGGGTTATGCTGTGACGACAGTGTAACTCGATGTCGCTGCGATCTACTGTGGGGACCATAGAAAAATCGTGTGGAGGATGAGTGTCAACAGTCTACACTTGGTTTTGCCGGGAAGGCAACGCAACATCGGTAGACTGCGATCTATGGTCAAGTGGAGTGGAGAAGTTTCATTTTGGCAGCGAAATTCGATGGCACTGATGCCTACAGTTATATGGGTTTTTTCTGTAATAGCTACGTAACCCTAGTTGTTGCTGCCATCTATCATGGGTTTCATGGTGTAATCGAGGGACGTGGAGGCCTACAGTTATCTATGGATTTTGTCGGGATGGCAACGTAACCATCGGGTTAACTGCGACCATGGATGGGGGTGATGATTTCCAG
Organism: Allium cepa; assembly: GCA_030765085.1. Taxonomy (NCBI): domain Eukaryota; kingdom Viridiplantae; phylum Streptophyta; class Magnoliopsida; order Asparagales; family Amaryllidaceae; genus Allium; species Allium cepa. Next base: position 150,380,196 of record CM060930.1, read on the forward strand.
AGCATTCTCACCAAAGATATTTTCTCTATTTAAAAAAAACTGTTTTCTATATTTTTAATAAAACTATTTTTCAAAAGTATTTTCACTAGGTGTTGAAAATGGGTTTACCAGGTACTTATAGATTTTCAGTCCTACGCCTCATCAACTATGACTGAATTTCTGTGAAAATAAGGATGGACTGGTTGAGACATCGAGCCATAAAAAGTATTTTTATAAAGAGTTATTTTAATAGTATGATGTGAATTTAAAAGCATTTCTAAATTTTTTAAATAAAAGTGTTGGAATTTTGGAAAATGAAGGAAATTCAAACTGGAACTTTAATGCAGTGAATCTGTAATTAAAATTGAATATTGATTTAGAAGTTGAAAGTAAGCTAATTGGCTAAATAAGTATTTGATTGAGTATATTAATAAAATTTAACTTGGGAGAATAAATGGATTGTAAGTTGATAATGGGTTTGATAATGTATTCAAATTTAAAATAGAATTCGACTTAGATTTGATAATGAATTAATAAGAGGAGATGCTGTAAAAAATAAAAATAAAATAAAGTTTGATTGAAAATGTGATAGTTTGAATTACAAATAAAATTCAAGGGTGATTTGAATAATATTTAATGAAATTTGCAAGTAAATTGGATATAAGAGAAGTGATGTTATATGAAATAGAAGTGGTTATAATAGAAATGGTTTGAGTGCAAAACAAAACCCAAGCGAATAGAAATAAACTGAGAATGGCTTTGTATTAATAAATAAATTTGAAAATGAATTAAGTATAAGTAAATGAAAATTTTAAAATGGGTTAACTGAGTTAAATAATAAATGGATGAAGTCTGATAGAATAAAAACTAAATCAAAGTTGTGATTGGAATTGGATTATCAGACTGAACTTAAGTTCGGTGGCATATAAATTTGAAGTGTAAATGAGTTTAGTATGTGCTTGAATATTATTTTGATAAATTGAGAAGGTGAATTTGAAATTAAAAGTTTAAAATGAGTGGGCTAACTGAATTTAATGAAAGTTAATTAAATGAGAATCAAATAGAAGTAAACTTAAGTTTGATGTCAGAATAAATTAAGTAAATTCACTTAAGCTTAAAATTTATTGAAGCTTGGCTTCGAATAAGAGTGAAAGCCCATTAAATAAAAGCTTGGATTGAATTAATTTGGAAATGGCTAGGAGTATACAAGAATTGGATGTGTCGAGCTAATTAAATGGTTGGTGAATAAATTAGAAATGAAATAGAGTTAAATATAAAATGAGTTGAAATTATGTTGAAGGAGTTATAAACTAAAATAGACACTTATTTAAGCGAATATCGTCGAAATTGCATAACAGTAATTATCGTTTGGCGTAAAACAAAAGTAATTAAATTTCTATGGGCAGATAGAGATTAAATAAATTGATTTTGAAATCAACTAAATTGAATATGAGCTTGTTTGGATTTAAAATCAACTGGATGTAAGAAATTGTGTTGCAAGCCATTAAAATTGAATGAAATGGCATATAAATTTGGTTGAAACAATTTAATAAGCTTTAAAATCATATGAATCGCTTATGGGAAGCGTTTGGCACTTGTTGTGTATGTAATACATGTGTTTAGCTATTGAAAGTAAGTGAAATGCTAATAGATTTTCTATATATAGCACTTACATATTTAAATCACAACTTTGCTAAGAAATTAAATTAATTTTTGGATGTGATCAGGCTTTGTTTATGGATGATTGAATGGTATTGGATGTTTTGGATGAGTTGATATCTTTGATATGAAATGTTGTGTATTTCATTTGGATAACTTGGGTTAGGATGACATGAGGCTCGAAGAGTCCGGGTTCGGGTATTAGGAAATACCCGAAACCACTTCGAATGTTTATAGATTGACATGTAAAATCTATATGCTGGGGTAAGTGAATTGGAGGAATTGGACTATTTTAAAATCTAAATCTTTGGTATTTAGAAACTTATATGTGGAATAAGTGTTGTCTATAATAAAATGTAGCTTTGTGAGTTGATATAAGTTACCCGGGTTTTATTTGAGTTGCATACTTGTATTCCATGTTATTTGGGTTTACTCACGCTGGTTTCCAGCCTGACCCGGGTGTTACTTTGATGTAATGCTCGGATCAGACCGAGTATTACAGATTTCCAGGTAGGTACGTTCTGGAGCTCAAGAGGTGAGCCGGATGACAGGAACGTATAGAGTATTTCCGCTGTGTTATGTTATTATAAATCTGTGATATGATAATTATGTATATTCACTGACTGTGTATATGTGAAACTCTGATGTATTTAAATGTATTCGATAGAATATTAATTTTTGTAAACTGTTATTATTTATTATTATATTTTATCCGCTGTGAATGTGAGATGTTGATGATTCTGTTCTTCTTCTTTTTCTATCTTTTTCTACTTTTCCATAACTATCTGGAATTTTCAGCTTCGAAAATTTCGGGTCGTTACAAACATCTTGCGATGGGACCAAAAAGAATGGTCAAGACATATCCAATATATTTCGTCAATGAATATAAATTTAACACCAAAGAATACGGTGCAGAAAAATTAACAAATAACACTAGTGTATTTGTTAAAGGTAGTTACGATCTAGAAAATCACTTAAATGATTTTTATGGCGTTCTAACACAAATTTTGCAACTGACATATTTCTCGCGACCCGCGGAGGAGGTGTTTCTATTTACATGCAATTGATTTAGCAATGTTCCAGGTTCTGGAATTAATGTGCACAAGGATTATAATCTTATCGAAATAAAGCATACATCGCACTATCACAAGTATGATCTTTTTGTACTAGCCAAGCAAGCATTGCAAGTTTATTACGCTCCTTATCCGTCTCTAAAAAGTGGCAGATTGGTCTGCAGTTTTTAAAACAAAGGCCAGATTCACATTCGATGGGAAGAATATTCCGAACGAACAAGCTTATCAGGCAGAACTTAAGCAAAATAATGAAATAATAATTACATATGATCATACAGATTTTGCTCGTTTGATCGATGAATCAAATATTTTGGTAGAAGCGTTTGACAGTGCAAAGGAAAATATCGTCGAAAACGAGACCAAATCTGAATCAGAAGACGATGATGACTAATATAAATCGGAATCTGTTTTTTTGCAATTGATGTAACTATGTTGAATTCTTGATGTATTATGATAAATCCAGCAAAAGCCATGTAAGCATATTTCATTTTATTCAGTATTAGTAATGGTTTTTCTTGTTAAACTATAATGAAATAAGTTATGATATTATTAATTTGTTAACGCAGGAGAAGTTTATGGAGCAGCGGAAGAAACTCCTTGCTGATACGGGTCGAGATCAGCTGACGACTGATGAGGAGGATGCTATTTTTGAGTCCGTTATGGATCCAGCAGAGTATGGTCGATGATACGGATTTGGAAATCAAGTGATAAATAATTTATTTTATCTTAAAATACTTCAAATATGATATTTTAACCTTTTCAAAACAATAAACTTGGATTTTATTCATTTTTCCATTATTGCAGGCCAGTAGTCAGAGTAGGGGACGACGGAGTAGAGCTCAGAGCGATCTAGCAGATATAGAAGAATTGCGGACTAGAGTGCCCTACCTGGAGGAGCAAAACCGCCAACAGGCCATGCAGACCACACAGTTGCTAGAGTACATGCAGCAGTTTGGTGGCCGCTTCCCTTCCTCGGCTGGCTCTGGATCTGGAGGAGATTGATTCATTGCTTGCTTGCTTGTTCGTTCAGGTATGTTTTGTTTTAGTTTTGAATGATTTGGTAGACAGTGTAGGTAATTGTTGATTTATGTATAATTATGTTTGATGCACTTGGTTTTGTGGTTGTAAGAGGATGTGGATAAGGATGTTAATGAATTTGTGTATTAATAACATGGCAGAACACTTATTGTTAGGATTATTGTTAATGTTGGAATGGTTATGCATATTGGTATTTTATTTCGATGTAATTTTATTTATTTGTGTGTTTATTGAATATTGTGTAGTTTGGGTTTTGATATTTGGTTGGAATATTGTATACTGGATCGTGCAGTATGATATAATAATGTTTGGAAGAGAAATGTGGTTGGAAGGCTATATTTGCAGCGAAATTTAAATAAAACAGCAGATTTCCGACGGATTCCGATGGGTACCGATAGCTTACAGGTCAAAATTTCCGACGGCTTCCGACGGTTACAGACAGCCTGTAGCGCTATATTTCCGACGGCTTCCGACATCCGTCGGAAGCCGTCGGAATCCGTCGAAAAGTGGTACGGCACCCTATGTCGGAAGCCGCCGGAAATACTGCTGCCCGACGCAGTATATTCCGACGGCTTTTTTCGACGGCGGTCGATGGCTTCCGACGGCCGCTGACGATTTTGGGCCGTCGGAAATCTTTAATCCCCTTGTAGTGCAAGGAGACAAAATCCCTATTGAATAGTATTTCACTTCCGATGCTTTAAGTCAAAACTCAAACTATAGTTGTTCGATGCATGTCATGTCGTGATCTAAATATAATTAAAGTAAAGTTTGCATATTGAAGTTCAATAGTATTCTCAAGTCGAGAGGACTGTATAATATTGTCACTCGAGATTTCTTGTTTGACGTAGTTCTTATTAACTAATATGAAACTCTTGAACACGTCATTTCATCATTATCTAATAGCAATCAGTACGTAACTACTTGGTGCCTCTAAAGGCCATAAGTAATACACTGCACAATATTAAAAGAGCATTACGTACTATGGTCTCAACAACGTATCCATATCCATCTTCGTAACATCTTGAGCAGGCATATTTAAAACAATATGTTATTATATAGCATGATAAAAAAATTATGACCATAACAATTTGTAACTGCCATCACATATCATATTATTTATGGATTTTGTAATTAATATACCTCGGATTAATTACTTAGTTCATTATATCATTGTGTAACAAAATATATATTAGATATGATATACGTTCATTATGAACAAAATTGGTTATTGAGTTAGATATATGTAACAAATTACACAATTGTCTTTAGGGCATAAACGGAACCATATCAAAATGAATTATTGAGAAGATTTTAGGGAATTTTTTAATGTAAAAATCTTGGCTATAAATAGCTAAACTATAAGCATTTTTCAATCAAACAAGTCGAGAGAAAATTAAGCAAATAAGAAAATTAAGAAATAAAAAGCTCTACTGCAAAAGCGCAATCAAATTATCAATTCTACTTCACTGTCGTACAATTCTTTACATATTTCTATCAAATTGGTGTCAAACTTGGTCTTCTCATGCTTTCATTTTGTCCTTTTGAATTCTAAAAAAAATCAATTACATGGCAACTGCATCTATCAATTACACATCACCTTCAATCCGACGTTTGAAGGATAAAACTTTGATTATTGGATCTTCCAAGCGATATTTTTATCTGAAATAACTTGCTAGAAATGCTTGAAGAAGGTTATGATGAAAAATCAACCACTGATACAAAGGAGCTAGAAAAACGAAAATTGCACAAGCATTGCAACTCATCCATGCAGGAATCCATAAAAAAATCTTACCATAAATAATGAGAGCACCTAAAGCAAAAGATGCTTTGGATACCTTGAAAAGGCATTTCAAGGGCGAAGCAAAGTTATCTCCATAAATAATGTGAACGTTGTTTTTGTGAAAAAATGCGTAGAACACCCTCCCTTAGTGGAAGAACATTTTTCTCTTATTTGTGGACGATTATACAAAAAAGATATGGATTTATTTCCTCAATAAAAGCTAAGAAGCATAGTCTAAATTTTTAGAGTTTTAAACAATATGTTGAAAAAGAAAGTGGTTGAGAAATCAAAGCTTCCAGAATTGATCGTGATGAAGAGTATACTTACACTGCATTCACGAACTATTGCAAGGAAAAAGTCATAAGGTGACAATTAACTATCTGTGATACTACTTAGCAAAGTGGTGTAGCAGAATCGAAGAATAGAACGATTGCAGAGATGGCATCCCTAATTGGATGCATTGCTACTCACATATTCCATCACAAAATAAATCTCAAGTGAATCATTTGACAGTAATTGGATGCATTGCCTACTCACATATTCCATCACAAAATAGGAAGAAGTTTGACTAAAGACTAAAAGAGCTCCCTTTCATATACAGTGCACATGACAAGAAATCCAGATTTTGGTATATTAAGTTCCAAAAACAATACAATGACGAGATCCTAACATACACACAGTAAAAACCTAACAAGATGTTTAACGTTTTTAAAATAAAAACCAAGGAAAACCAGACTTTACTTGTAAACTATACACAAATATACAATCTATCACACTGTCCAAACCACACACAGCAAGTAACAACAACAAGAACAATCCTTATGGAGAAGTAGACATAGTATTCACAAGTTTATTCACCAAAGCCAAAGCGTTACTTGTCAGCCGTGCCGCATTCATCACATACTTCCTTACCTCATTCTTGACATCTCCACTCGTAGCCCGACTGGAAAACCCATCCATGCACGTATCAAAGTCCGTGAGCGCTGCACTGACCCATGTTTGTATGCTGTTGAGTTGAAATGCTATGTCTTTTCCTTTCAGGTGTGCGATTGCGTTCACCGATTGTTTCAGCTCGTCCACAGAGTCTCCCACTGTTTCCATGCAGTCGCTTAACGCTCCTGTTCATTTCATATTTTCAGTGAATTACAAGTATAATTTTAACAAAATATCATCATGGTACCGTACCTTTTATTCGTGGATTCGTGGCTCTGCTTATAGGTATTTTGTGTATGGCTTCGGAAGCGACATGAGTGGCGTTTAAAGCAACTGAAAGAGCAACATTCGCTAGTTGCCTTGGGTTACTTTGAATGTTGTTGGAGTATGATGAGAGTGAAACAAAGCAAAATTTTGGATACGGTGTGATGCTGCAAGAAGATCTTATGAACTCTGTTTTAATAATATTATCAGAGGGAATGATTCTTGCTTCTATGCATGATTTTATATGAAGGTTTGAAAGAAGAATGAGTGTGAAACATATTAGGAGTTTGTCTTGCTTTGGCATTTCCTTATATTATTTGATTGTTAGAGGTGATTGATGCTATTTTTTTCAGAGATGTAGGTAGAGTTTTATACTAGTTTGGGTACAGTGCAGTATGCCTTTCAAACCATAAACTCTATGAAGTATACACCTCGCATAAACTGAACATCAACATTTGTTAAATTTCCGAATTATGCATGGTTCATCCAATATTATACACTTTATATATTAAATAAAGTACAAAAATACTGCTGCACAAGTATTGTACCTTCCATTAACTTCCAAATACACTGGCAGGTAATGCCGTGAAATGATAACTAACTTCAACCTAGGATTGACCTCACCATTTTGTCTCTCACATTATTTTACTGTACAGCGATCTCTATGCTACACAATTAATCTTATTACAAATTTTAAATAAATGATAATTAAACACAAAAATATTAAAAGAAATAGATGATAGTTTATCTGAACAAGGTTCATTAATACGAATATAAGTCGATCTTAAAAATTGAACTTGTGACATTAAAGCTAACAATCAACTGAATCGGTCCTCTTGGCTAAATAAAACATAAAAATGATAGTTAGGCGGGGCTGTAGAGTTTCTTTAATGAAAACAACCAAAGTTGGGCAATACATTAGTGCACCACTGTATCAGCTGTCAACTATTACACTTGCACTGCTACACCAACACAACTATCATTGTATGCATAGTAGAAGTGCACAACAACAAAAACTTAATAAGAGCGAACTTGATGAAGCTTACAATAGTCTTGAAAAAACTTACAACAGCGAAAAGTGAAGTGTTGCATGTTGTCTTAGACATAAATGAGTTTTATTGGGGAATGCGAAGGCATTAATTGTCTTAAAAGTTGAATAGTCTCGCATCTTATAATATAATAAAATATTGTGTTTATATACTAAGATATAAACATTATGACAATTCATATAGATAAAAGAAGACACAAGCCAGTTGCGCCACACCGCGCGCGCGTGTGCCCGCACCCGCGGTATGTGCCCGCGCTCGCGGCGTGAGCGAATGGGCGTTTCTGACGTATTAAAGACATTTAGCACAAACGGTCGCACCGCCTGATAAAAGGTCGCAACATTTCCAACAGTCACGACCATTCAAACTGACATATATGCCTCGAATAGGCACATCCTCGTGCATATATATAGGCAAAACGAAATTAGAAAGACACGGAATAATTTTCCGTATTTCTTTCCCCTCCAAACTATGTTTTTAAAATTCTCTCTTGAGTTCGTCGTTGCTCTGTAATTGCTAGCGCAGTACTGCAGAGATCAGTATGTTTCATCTTGAAAAACAGTTGCTCGTCGATCATTCAGCGTCATTGAGTGAGCAATTATGTTTCAAGGAAACAGTTTCACTGGACTGGATAAAATTCAACGGTAATATGTTTACCATTATTGCATATATTTTGCAATAGTTTTATCAACATAATTGCAACAGTTTCGCAACGCTTTTGTAACATTACATTACGACTCTATGTATACAGTTTAGTAACACTTTTTTGACGTTACTAACATAACAATTTCATAACATCTTTCTGACGTTACGAATAACAATCTTAAAACAAAATTTTATATTTTGTTTGTCACTGATTAGAGTCATTTTATTTCAGACAATGACTCAAGACAGTAATACACCGGCAGTCAAACCAATCGTGGACATCACTGAGAACAGAACAATGATTCCAACAACTACTGTCTCTTTTTCACATGATGAGAGGTCAGAAAAATTTGATGGAGTAGATTTCAAACGCTGGCAACAGAAAATGCTGTTTTGCTTGACTGCTCTTAGCCTTGCATAGTTTCTCATTGAGGATGCTCAGAAAGTGAACGAACTAGAGACTGATGCAACCAAAGTTGAAGCACTCAACATACGGTACGGTTCGGACTTCATATGCAAAAATTACATATTAAATGGACCGGATAACAGTTTATATAATGTGTATTGCACAATGAAGACTTCGAAACAACTCTAGGCTTCCCTGGATAAGAAGTACAAAATAGAGGACGTTGGAATTAAAAAGTTCATTGTCGGAAAGTTCCTTGATTTCAAAATGAAAGATTCCAAAACCGTTATCAATCAAATCCAGGAGTTGCAGGTAATAATACACAAAATTAATGATGAAGGGATGTCCTTAAGCGAATCATTTCAAGTTGTTGTTGCCATCGAAAAGCTGCCCCCGTCATGGAAAGATTCAAGAATTGTCTAAAACAGAAGCGCAAGAAAATGATTATGGAAAGATCTTGTAGTTCGACTTAGAATCGAAGAGGACAACAGGAAATCAAAAAAGAAAACCACCAATGCAATAGTCACAAAAGCAATTGTAGTGGAGACTGAGAAAAACAACAAGCGAAAACGGGAATACAATTCAAACACAAAGAAACCAAAGAAGTTCAAAGGAAAATGTCACAACTGCGGGAAGAAAAGACATAAGACCAACGATTACTAACGTCCAAAGAAAAAGAAAGAACAAGCAAATATTACTGAATGCGAGAAACTCCCTGATGAAATTTCTGAAATGAACTTGTCTGCGGTGATTTCTGAATGCAACTTAATTAGCAACTCCAAAGACTGGTTTGTGGACACTGGTGCCACAAAACATATCTGCGCCAATAAGTGGATGTTCTTCAAATATAAGCATGTGACACAAGAAGAACGGTTGTTTATGGAAATTTCCTCCACATCAAAGGTAGAAGGAAAAGGTAGAATTGTGCTAAAAATGACCTCTGTAAAAGAACTTACACTGAATGAACTTCTGCACGTCCTGGACATTCGAAAGAATTTGGTTTCTGGTTCACTACTCAGCAAAATTGGCTTCAAGTTAGTCTTTGTATCTGATAACTTTGTTTTATCAAAGAACGGAGTTTATGTTGGGAAAGGATATGTGAGTAATGACGTGTTTAAAATGAATGTAATGACTGTTGTACCAAATGAATGTAATGCCAGCTGATTAGGCCATAATAATTTTAATACATTACCAAAAATGATTAACTTAGACTTTATACCTAAGTTTTCAGTGGATCCAAGTTATAAATGTGAAACTTATGTTGAAGCAAAATAGACTAGAACCTCATTTCATCATGTTGAAAGAGAAATCAAACCTCAAGACTTAATACACATAGATGTATGTGACTTCAAAATGTGTCAAACTAAAGGAGGAAAAATGTGCTTTATCACTTTCATTAATGATTTTACAAGATACTATTATGTGTATCTCCTTAGAAACAAGGACGAGGAATTCGATATGTTTAAGCAGTACAAAGCAGAGGTTGAAAATAAACTCAACAGGAAAATAAAAGCTTTAAGAAGTGAAAGAGGAGGAGAATGTGAATTTTCCTTTGAGCAATTCTGCACTGAGCATGGTATTATACACCAAACTACAGTCTCGTATTCACCTCAATCCAACGGTATAGTCGAACGGAAAAACAAAACTTTTAAAGAAATGATGAATGTTTTACTAATTAGCTTTGGCTTTTTAGATAACTTCTGGGGAGAATCTATTTTTTCTGAAAATCATATTTTAAATAAAGTACCACGAAAGAAACATCCAAATCTCCCTACGAACTTTGAAAAAATAAACCACCGTCCTACAAATACTTAAAAGTGTGAGGGTGTCTTGCAAAATTAGAGGTACCTAAACCAAAGAAGATCAAGATTGAACCAAAAATCATCAATTGTGTATTCATTGGATATGCATAAAACAGTGCAGCTTATCGATTTTTGGTATACAAATCTGAACTTGATGATACTCATGTAAATATCATCATTGGGTCGAGAAATGCTAGATTATTGGAACACATATAAAACGGGGTACTGAAAATTATACTCAAAAGAGACTATGGGAAACTGAAAACTCTAATTATCTTGAGAATGCTGAACAAAATATTGATAATTTTGGGAAAAATAGTACTAATCAACAAGTGAAGGAAACAAGGAGAAGAAAAAGGTCACGGACCTCAAGAACCTTTGGACCAGACTTCTATACATTTATGATAGATGACGATCTACTAACATACAAACAAGCTATGTCCTCCACCGATGCCCCTCACTAGAAGCTGTGTAGTTAATGCCCGCACTTACCCCGTTACAACTCCACTATATCTCATAGCGGATTTCTACCGCTACGATTTTTCCATATAGCCTTAAAATATAGCCTTTTAGCTTTAATACCCGCTATTTCCGTTATATCCCGTTATTTCCACTATTTCTTTTTTAATAAAATAAATTGAAAAATTGCATTTATACATTATAAAATTATGAAATTAATTTACTTGATTTAATTTTTGATATATTTTTAGAAATCAAAATACTCTAATATTCTACCGAATTCAATTATGTTATATAACATTTTTTCATTTATTTAAAGTATATTCGCACGTGTTTTTATTTAAAATTATTTATGTATTATTTATAATTCAATTGAATGGTAAAATTTTCATTTAATTACCATTTATATATTTGTAAAAACATTAAGTACGAGTTTTGTATGCTATTTTAGAGTCATCCGCGATATCCCGCTATATCCTCGCTGTATCCCTGCTATGACTTTTTGCACCTCCACCGCTTTGAATCTACCTAGCGCATTAACTGCATAGACTGGAAGGAGTATATTAACTCTGAGATCAATCCATTATGACTAATCATACATGGGAATTAGTTGATTTACCTCGAGGATACAAGACCTTAGGTAATAAATAGATATTTAAGAAGAAATTGAAACCCGATGGTTAAATAGACAAGTATAAAGCTCGTCTTATTGTCCAATGATTCAGACAAAAGGAAGACCTGGATTATTTTGACACATACTCACCAGTAACTAAAATAACATCAATTAGGATGCTTATTGCAATCACATCCACACTTGATTTGGAAATACATCAAACGAATATAAAAATTTTGAATGGTAAACTATAAGAAGAAATATATATGAAGCAACCTAAAGGGTTTTTGAGCCTAGGAAATGAGAATAGGGTGTGCAAGTTAGTAAAATCACATTGTGGCCTTAAACAAGCTCCAAAAAGATGGCACAATTTTTTTGATGAAACAATGACATCAAATGGATTCAAAATAAATGAATCGGATAAACGTGTTTACATAAAACATATAGATATTGGATATGTCATTGTTTGTTTGTATTTGATGATTTATTCATCCTAGTTAATAATAAGGCCGTAATAAAGTCAACAAAAGGATATGTTATCATCTAGATTCGACATGAAACGCCTAGGAATAGCTGATGTAATTTTGGGTGTCAAAATTTTGAAGACACCACAAGGATATGCATATCTCAAGGTTCAAACAACATAATATAACTATTGTAAAATCTGAAAGAAGCTATGTGGTAGGATCATATAATATGGAATAGTGGAATGGTATAGGTAAATAGCAGTAAGCAAAAAGTAAAGTGGACACCAAGACTTTATACTGGTTCGGACCTCTTGTCCTACGTCTAGTCCCTAAGCTCCTCTTAGAAATTCTAACTAACAACCCTCACTTAACCTAGAGAAATAGGTTTACAACTTACCCGAACAACCGAACGGGATTTCTTGCCTCAACTGCCGAAGAGGACTTCAACTAGGTACAAAGAGTATTTTTGACTTGTTGTGTTCTTGATAACACTAATGAGTCTAATTGAGTACAAAAACTTTCCTATAATCTAATCCTCAAGAATATGAAATGTGATTATGAAGATTTAGGAAATATAAATAGCTATGAATCAAAAGAGTACTAAAAATAAATCAAAGATTCAAGCAATTGAATGTGAATTTGAAAATTTGAGTAATCTGAAAATATAACAGAGACATTAAAGGAATTAGAATTAGTGATTTTGCAAATGATAGAAACATGTTTTTATATGTTTAGAAGAGGTGTAACCATTTGTAAAAGGTGTAGGCAAGAGATGCATCCATTTCCATTGGAGAATGGCTGCAACTCTTGGGAAGAAAAAGGTGTCTCTTCAAGAAAAATTCACAGGTTCAAATTCAGTCGACTGAACAGGGATTGCAGTCGACTGAAACTGTGCATGTTGTAAAGTGTGTAACAGGTTCGGTCGACTGAAATATCATGTTCAGTCGACTGAACTGGTAGATTATGCACAATGAACACTTAACTGAAATATGAAGTTGTGTTATGTGTTTTTTTTTTGTTTGTGCAAGCTTCTTGAAGATAGATTTTAACAATAAAACTAAGACTAAGACCTATATATAATAATTACTCATGATATCCTTGGTCTTTTTAGTCCTTCCTTTAGCTTTGCACGTTTCTCTTCCTTTTTGTTCAAGCGCATTGTCGTTGATCAAAATATAGCATATCAACAAAATCATCAGTAGATATGAATCAAGATTGGGTAAAGAACATTGGTGATGGTATCTATCAGCTTGAATACTCTCGTATACTAGGAAGTATCATGTATGTCATGAACTGCACTAGGACAGATGTCGCATATGATGTACGTAAGCTGAGTAGGTATACCAGCAATCGTGGTAAATATCATTGAAAAGCGATAATTAGAGTTCTACGATATCTAAAGTATAGATAGAACTATGGATTATACTATACTAAATATCCTTCAGTAGTGCAAGGATACAGTGATGCAAATTGGATAATTGGTTTTAATGATACAAAATCCACAAGTGGATATGTGTTCACATTAGTAAATGGAGCAATTTCATGGAAAACATCCAAACAAACTTGCATAGCTAGGTGAACAATCGAATTATAATTTATTGCACTGGATAAAGCCGCAGAAGAAGTAGACCGACTTCGATGATTTTTGGAAGACATTCCGAATTGGAACAAACTTGTGCCTCCAATATGCATACATTGTGATAGTCAATCAGCTATTGGAAGAGCTAATAGTACACAATACAACGGTAAATCTAGGCATATTCGTCGTAGACATAAAACAATAAGACAACTTCTCTCTAATTGAGTTATCACTATAGACTATGTAAGGTCAAAAGATAACATCGTGGATCCACAAACAAAAGACTTGCCTAGAGAGAAATTTCAAACCTTGTTGATGGGAATGGGATTAAGGCCCAAAAACTAAAAGTTTCTCTAAAATGGAAACCCTACCTCGTCGATTGGAGATCTCAAGATCTAGGTTCAAAGGGACAAATAAGTTTAAGATAAACTTAATGGCACTAGTATACAGTCAAACCATTCATGTGATAAGCCAGTGCATTACTCGCTGGAGAATATGATAAGTTTTGATACATTTAATGATGTCTGTACTTGGTAATACTAAAGGATCAAGTAGGGAATTACGAATACCCTTCACAGAATCAACTGTGTGAGCGTGAAGGCGCCACTTCAAGGAGAATTGTGAGGCCAAATTCTCTAAGCACTCGTGAGACCAAGTTGGTGTTCATGGTAAACGCGAACGCAAATAGAGAACCAAGAAAGATAAGAAACATTTAGTAAGTGTTGTCTATTTTGGATTTACACAAAGAGACTTACATTTCAAAGACAACATAGTCTATTGGTTCGTCGGTAAGTCAAAAGAATAAACACTAGGAAAATTCAAGTCCTACGTGCTACTTTAACCGATACGATAAATGCTTCGCATAATTTTAAGAGCAAATTGAATAAATACTCATTCATTTGGGGGATTATTAGAAATGAATGAGTTTTATTGGGGAATGTGAAGGCATTAATTGCCTTGGAAGTTGAATAGTCTCACATCATATAATATAATAAAATATTTGTGTTTATATACTAAGATGTGAACATTATGACAATTTGTATAGACAAAGAGAGATATAAGCCATGAAGGGGATGCAGCGTACTATCCCGCACGCGCGCGCGCCCGCTCCCGAACTCGAGCCCGTACCCGCACCCGCGGCGTGGAAAAATGAGCGTTTGGGCGTATAGAGGACTTAGCACTTTGTACTTGGCAGTTGGCTACGTGTGGCTGTTCAGACCAAACAGTTTTTTATTTCTGTTTGTTCAAATTCAAACGGTCGCACCGTTTGGTAAATGGTCGTAACATTTTCAACTGTCACGACTGTTCAAACAGGCACCTCCCCATCGAATAAGCAGATCCCCGTGCCTATATATAGGCAGAACGAAAATCAGAAAGACGTAGAATAATTTTCTGCATTTCTTTTTGCTCCAAACTATGTTCTTAAAATCCTCACTTGAGTTCGTCATTGCTCTGTAATTGTCAATGCAGCATTGCAGAGATCGGTCCGTTTCAGCTTGGAATACAGTTGGTCGTCGACCCTTCAGCATCATTAAGAGAGATTTTCTGTTTCAAGGAAACAGTTTCACTGGAGTCGCACAAAATTCAATGGTAATCTATTACCAGTATTGCATATAATTGCAATAGTTTCGCAACGCTTTTGTAACATTACCGTACTACTCTATATACAGTTTAGTAACACTTTTCTGACGTTACTAAAATAACAATTTCGTAACATCTTTCTTACGTTACGAATAACATCTTGTAGTTTATATTTTGGAACTTTTGATGAATTTATAATTTAGGTTTAGTTATGAAGAATGAGAGAGAATGATGTGATGAAAAAATAAGGAGAATGAAAAACTTTGATTCAACCAAATAAAACGATGGCTGGACCAACCATTCGAAGGTGCGACCTTCGGTTCGTGCAATACTGAGGTTTGACCGATCTTTTAATCAAAGTGATTTGCAACTCGATATTATTCACGATTGGACCACAATCGGGTCCGATCATGATAAGGCTGGTTAATCATTTCTTGTTCTTTAAAATTTTTGTATTTCTATTTGCTTATTTTTTCGGAAATTTTTGTTTGTTGGATATTGAAATTTTATTTTGTCAAATAAACAACGAGTTTATTGAAAACAAATAGCAAGACCTCTTATCTCTTGAAGTAAATTTCTGAATTCTGCTGAAGTGACACAACGGCACCAGTAATAAAATATATAGAGATTGCTCCAAGATACATCGATGATGTTTTTCTCAAAATCATCTCCACTCGTTTAAACAGAAAAATGGGTGTTTGGAATCACAATAAATCGTCTCTCACATACAATAAAGTCAAAAATTAACTCTTTCTTACCAATTGCAATTGCACTATTAAAAACTATTAAAACTATCATGCAGATGATTATTGTAAACAAGGATTTCGAGTTTGTGAGTTGTAGTATCACGAATCCACATATTATTTATGAAAATGAAAATTAAAGTGGTGGAAGAGAAAGGCATTATGATTTTTATAATTTTTAGTGGTTTTGTTTCATATAGACGTGAAGGGAATCATCCGTTCACCAAACAGTCTGACCGGTGGCCCAACGTCACTTTTACCAATTTTTATAATTCCAAAATATTCCGCTGTTTTATTGTTAAAATTTAAAACTTGTTCCGACTTGACTAGTTACTGGCTTAAAACCACCCATTCAAGATAAAAAAAATTGTTCAAAAACGGGAACCTTCTCCGATAAATCTAGACTTCAGTAGGCTAATGCATGGGACCGATAGTTCTCCTCTTGTCTTTCTCCCCCTCTTCTCCAAAACAAACATGCTCGCGCAAATTTTGCTAAAATTTGCCAAACATTATTTGGTGACACAGCGTTACGGCTAGATAAGCTTCCCCAGTTCAAACCTGACGTTCAGATTCTGTCTTCAATGTTGCTTCATGTATTCAAATTCGTTAATTTTCGTAGGAACACACTAAAATAATAAAGCAGGATATTATAAATATCAACTTGCACATCAAGGACAAGCCCATGCCTGAACCAAACGATGTGTGTGGCTTATGATGATCATATTTGCATATGCTTCTTTATGTGCGAGCTGACGTTCAACGAATAGATGTTTTATTCCATAACTCTCTTTTCCGTTACCAGTACGTTTCTTAAGAGATATGGACGCATTCACATGTATCTCAACTTACCTAATTTATATTACTTAATCCGAACTAGCGATGCAGACTTTTGAGTCTACGCTTTCTGGAGATGGGACAATTCCATTGCCAAAAGCATCCTTTCAAGTATTTTCCATGTTTGAGAACCATGTAGTTGCACAAATATGGAAGTAATCTCAACATCCACCGATACGTGGCAAGTTAGAAGGCGAACATTAGAACATTTATACGAGTGACGTACGACAAGTGTAACTATTAATCGAACATAAATTAAACCTGCTCTAGTGTGATTATTGAAATTCTTTTAGAACATAAAAACGTAATTAAGATAGATAAATTAAAAAAGTAGTTTTCTCAACAACTAAAAGTTTGTTGCAAACTTTTAGTTACAGGTTTTCATATTTTCCCATGGGACGCTTTGTTTGAACAACAAACTAGTATCAAAATTTAGTCCATAAACCATCATTTTTAGGTTTAGACACAAGGACAAAAAAAGATAACGTATCATTCTCTCTTCAAACCACGTCTTTCAAAGTGTCCGTGCTCAAACTAATGCTTCTTTTCCCCACCTAAAAATAGTAGCAGGTACAAATTAATGCTATATGATATCATTACATGAAAATGAAAAAAACATGTAAAAAAATAATACAAGAACAAAATGCTATTGTGTAATAAAAGTTAAACATAAGGGCATCTCCAATGGATTCAGCGTTGAACATTCAGCCTGCTGAATATTCAGTCCTGAACCTGGGGTGGACACCCAGTGGCCAGAGGCGTATGATGCTAGGCTCTCATTTAATGGTCGTTTGGCATCAGGCGCCCATTAAATGAGCGCCCGATGCGACTTCCATAAAATAAGAGCCTGATGGCCACAGGGCTTGAGCGTCCATTTTATGGACGCCAGAAGTCTGGCGCCCATAAAACGGGCGTCTGAGAATGGACGTCCAAGCCCGGTTCAGGATCCTGAATTGGATGCTAAACGTTCAGCTGAATATTCATTCTAAACTGAACGATTGAAGAAATTTTTTTTGACCAAATTCAGTATGTAAGTTAACCACTGGTAACATGCTATTACAATGTAAGATCAAAAACTTAATATTATTTATTTAATTCATTAAATACAAAATTTGATGCGTAGCATCTTTAAAATATGAAACGCTACTATAAGGTAAAATAAAAAATACATATTATATGATATTGAATTCGGTAAATACAACATGCTAAAAAGGTGTAGCATCTAAACATAAAGTGATACTATAATATAACATAAAATAATGATGTAATTTTCCAATTCAATAAGTAGAAAATGTTACTGGCATTTAAACATGAAATGCTAGTAGAAGTAAAATAAAAATGTAAATGTTAGTCGTTTGAAGCAGTAAATAAAGTATGCTACAAAATATTATGATATTCTGTAGTATCATAATGTAGAGTTAAATCCCCGCTAAATTCCCACGATGGTGCATAACGCTCTTCGACTGCGACATTAATTTAATTTAGAGCTATGAAACAATAGATCTGTTTAAAACTCCAGTAATGTTCGCTACATCTACTAAATCAAAATATTTTAGCATCCGCTTTACCAACATTAATATACAAAGGTTAATTTAACTAGTTATCTTTAAACAGAATCAATAAAGTTAGGGTAAAGACCTAATTTTTGGCATAAGTTGTAACGACCAACCTTTTGGACCTTTTAAGCAGACACATGTAAGACTCAAACCATTCAAAAGGCAGATTGTTATGGGGTAAATAAGTAATAAAACAAATACAATATCTCGCAGCGGAATGATAAAATATAATAATCAAATAACAATTCATGAAGCTATTTATATAAATACATTTGATTATTCTTTTACAACACAAAATCAAAGTTACAGAAAATAGGCATAAATAAACAAATGCAATGGAACAACATGATGCAGTAGAATAATTATGATAAATAATAATAATACAACTCTTCGTCTTCATCCTTCAGAAATAAGGTCTTCAATCTGAAATGCTCAGGCTAACTCGAGCGAATTGAAAAGACAAAACACTCGAGTAAGAAATAAAAGATCTTATGTAAGTTAAATCAACAGTGTATAAATATGAGTGGAGCTGCGTCAGATATGTTTACGAGGTTTGATATCTTCTATCCAGTGTCTAACATGAGTGCAATAACTTAAGAGATGCTCGGAATTTACATCTCCTAAGGATCCGTTAAACTATCTATTATGTAGTACAATATGCTATTATAATATGTCTACAGTAAATTAAAAGTATTAAAATAGTGTTACGCATATCTCCCTTAACACAATTTTATATATTTTCATAATCTATACAATACTGTAATTCCTCCATAAATTGAAAGGCTGTCACAAGGCACTCCATAGGTATGGTACAAACCAAACTCATAAAAGGCGCAATAGGGCATGTGAACACGATACTCGATGCAATGCCAGGGTAGATATACTAATTGCGGATCCGGACTGGTGTTAACATAAAGCAGCTACTACCGCCCATCTCGGAACACACTTCCACAATCAAATCAAAGAGTGGCCACCAAATCATCACAAAGTCATAATATTGTATCAAAAAAATGTATCCAATCGGAGGAATGACCTCACTTGGCTTGGCATGGCTCCTGTTTTAGCCACATCTAAGCTGACTCACGGGAGTCAGGTCCCGTAAGTACCTCATACAGAATCGTTCACCAAACCATCCTACTTCATTTCTGAAATCTACACCACGTACACGGTTGTTAAAGTGATTTTCGGTATTGGCAGTGAGTATGACAATATCCGATACCGGTCTCTTTAACAACTAAACGCTTATTTCACACCGGATGGTCATTTTACATTTTCAAAACTGATTTATAATTTATATCAAAATATCATATTCTCAAAACCATATCATTTCCAAAATCATATTTACTTTTGAAATTATATCACATTTGAAATCATATCACTTTCAAATTCATATTTCCAAAAATAGATTAAATCCTCATTTAAATCATCATATTCCTCAAATGTGTCATTTAAATCCCTACTTATGTTATAACATCATTTAATCGTTTTCTACTTAAAATCAAAGATAAAATATAAAACTTCCACTTTACAAATCCTAAAATTCAAAAAAAAAATTAGATAGTTTAAAATAGTTTAAAAATAGTTTAAAATAATTAAAATAGTCAAAATAGTTTAACTAATTTAAAATAGTTTAAAATAGATTAAAATAGTTTAAATAGTTAAAATAGTTTAAATAGTTAAAATAATTTAAATAGATTTAAATTAGATTTAAAAATGCTTTAAATACATTTAAAATAGATTAAATAGATTAAAATTATATAAAATAGATTTAAAATAGATTAAATAAATTTAAAATATATTAAATTGAGTTAAATAGATTATAATAGATTAAATAAACTAAATTTAAATTAATTAAAATAGTTTAAATTCATTAAAATGGTACATTAATTTAAAATAGATTTCAAAGTTATATCCAAAAAATTTCAATAACTCAATTCCGAGAACTACATTTATATTGGACACTTCAACTTGAAACTCCAATTTAAATCCTTTAAACAATTCATTAAATCAATTTCAATTTAGCGTTCACGCTCAGATTATCGAAAAGAATTCAGTTTATATAAGTCAATTTCTATTTCAAAATACCATTTAACCGAATTCAAAATTTTAAAGATTCAAAAATCATTTAATTTAACCAATCCGGTGTCCATGTATAATTTTCTACCCTGTGATCAAGTGATACAGATGTTTATCATTTCAATCCGTAATTTATATTTTTACGGCCATATATCATTTCAAACCGCAATCCTGAATCAAATAAAAATCCATAAAATCGCTCGAGTCTATCATTTCAACCAATAATGATTTTTTTCTAATCTATAGATCTTTCAGATATGTATCATTTCAACCATAGGGAACTTGCAGTGTTATAACAATGTAAAATACACATCAAGTCATCCAATTTAAATAATCAAACATCCATAACAATCATCAGCCAAATTAATCAATATACATCAGTAGATAACTGAAAATCAGTAACAAGAACTAAATTGACAGTTAAATTAAATATTCAATTAAATGCTGATTAAATGCAATAACTGTCAAATTTAACTAGAATGACAATTTAAATATACCAAATATTAACCAATCAATTTCTAAACACATCATGAATTTAATTTAACTAACATAAGATAATTTAGTAGTTGTGAGTGGATAAAACACTCATCTATGATTCAAATCGGTTTGAAATTCAAATAAAAGCCCAAAATTCCAATAGAAGAAATCGCGCGTGAATCGAAATTTATATGCAAAAGATATTCATGTTATAAGAAATATTATTAAAATAATAATTGCTATACGTTTTTTAAAAAACAACGTTTAATACTTACATTTTTCTCAAGATAAGGTATTAAAATAATAATTGGTATACGTTTTAAAAAAAACAACGTTTAATACTTACATTTTTCTCAAGATAAGGCTTTAGGCAAAGATTGAAAAACAAACTAAGACATAGGCAGGACAAGTAGGAAAAATGAAAAAAATAAAACTCGTATTTCATAAAAGAAAGCTTTTGAATTTACAAAAAAATCTTTTGAATTTGCAAGTTCACATTGAAATGATTCAGGGGAAGGAAGATTTGGAATGAAGATCTAAACATAGGAAATGAAGCGGTGACAAACAAAATGAATAAACAATTAAAAAAACGTGAACAATTTGTTAATGAGATTATAGCTTCAGCAAAGAATAATTTGAACTAAATAAATATGATGTGTAAGGAGAAACAAAACATAAAAGAAGAAATAAAGTGGCAGGTTATTTAATAATAAAGAAATGGAGGTGGAGGGACAAAAATGAATGCCACGTTTCTAAAATGAAGGCTTTAGGAAATATCGGCTACCAAAAACAAAAACAAAAATATGAGGTTGTGGAAGAAGGTTACAGGAAAATAAAATGAAAAGAATTGAAGTGGCTGCAGAAATATGAAATGAGATGGAGAAAACAACGAACTCACATTTTTTTTATAGAATCGGAGGCAGGACATGGTGTAAAGAGGTGAAGAAAGGTTAAAAAAAATGTATACGTATAAAATGAAACTCACGTTTGGAAAGATGCAGCTTCAGGAAAAAGAAGAAAGAGCAACAAAAATGAGGAAACAAACAAAAATGAGGAAAAAAATAAGGCAAGTATTAAATAAAGAATGAAAAATACACGTTTGAATTTTAAAAGATATGTTTACAAAGAAAAAAATACTTTTGGTATAAAATTTCAAAACGTGTACTACCTCAATTAATTTCATTAATAGGAAACGTTTCAGGGCAAGGCTCACGTGTAAATAAATGAAACTTACAGGAAAAATCAAAAGAGGCTAGAATATTTAGTACAAGAAAATAATAATCGAAATAAATAAATGGAAGGGGCGGTTGAAATTTGAGAAGATAATTAAATGAAAGATCAATGAACGTGAATAGTGGAATAAGAAATTATAATATATTTAAGACTATTCATTACACAAAGAAAGAACAGAGCATTTAATTTAGTTTAGACTGACGTGCTAGGTGAAAAGTTTTTTGTTTCTAAAGGGAAATGAATTCATGCATAAGTGAATAGTGCATGCAAATGATTCATGAATTAATGCATATACACATTTCATTCAAATGCAAAGTTACGCCTCATTGATAATTCAATTTGTGGCAAGAAGTGAGAGAACAAATAGAATGAAATATGCAAAAGAGAGGGATCAATGAAACTTGAGATGGCAGCAGAATAAAGTAAGATAATAAATTAATGAGGACGGAAAGATTAATATACTGCAACAACTTTTGAAATTCAATTTTAAAATGTGTATTTACTTCAATACATTTCATTAACTCCAAATATACACATAAATATATGTTAATTTAACCAATGTATTTTTTACACATAATAAATAACATTAAGCACACCAATTAACTTAATATTTCTCATTAAAATAATAGTTGTATTTTTGATACAAAAACGTAAGTTGCACATATCACTAATAAATTACAATTCACTTCTATTTCCTATTAATGGAAAGATCTTAATTGTTACTAATTCCAATAATTAAACTTCAAAACATACTCTGATTACTGGGAAGATAGTTAATCCAATTGTTTTCCTTTAAGTTATATTTCAAACATATCTATTAACATTATTGGTCACAAACATGAGTTAAAAATTTACTTACAAATAATTAATTTGTTACTTTATGCTAAAACATGTTTCAAACAAATAATCATATGTTTTCTCCTTTAATAAATTTATTCATTTTATTCTTCATTAACATTTTTTATTATAATCACTATTATTAATTACATTCAAACAATGTTATTAAATACACCTTACATATGTTATCATTTTTTCCTTACTATAATACATGTTATTAGTAGAAATTCAAATTAATATCAAAAACTTATCTCTTAACATACGTTAACACAAATAAAATCATAAATTATTATTTTTCTATCACTTATATTCCTAAATTATATTCCTTATTACAGTTAGCCTTTGGTATTCCTATCCATTAATTACATTTGAAACTATGTCATTAAAATACACATTAATATACGTTCTAGATTCCAACCTATGTCATTAATAGAAATTTAATTTAAGATCACAACTTTATATTATAGTTAAATTTGTATCAACAAAAAACTTAAAAATTAAATTCCTACCAATTTTATTCAAACTTTGTTATTTAATTTAATATATCCAAACAGTTAAAATATGGGTCCTCACGTAAATGCTCAATATAAGTTAAAAATCTTATATAGTCACCAAATTTATTCTCCATAAATCTTGACATTTTTCAGTTTTGTTGCATAACATTAAACAATGTTTCTTTTCTTACACAAATATGTGAGAATGAAAATAAATTAATTTTAAATTTTTGATTTTATATCTCATGAAGCTTTTCATACCTACACTATTTTTCCCTATATTTTCGCTTTATCCCCGTTGTAATTTTTTACATCTCCATCGCTATGAAACTGCTAAGCGCTTTAGCTATATAGATAACATATAAACACTTACAAAATGGTACTGTATGGAATCATTATACTAAAATATCATATAAAAAAATAACAAATACAAAACGTTACTGTATCGTAGCATTTAAACATAAAACACTATTACAAAATAGCGTTGTAATAAAAGTTATGTACTTCGTTTAGTATTACAATTCATAAAAGACAATACAAATCAAAAGGTGCTACTGTAATTAATAAGTGCAATTATAAAAATTAGTGTGAGCTAAAATAAATACTTTAGCTAAAAAATAATATATTGTTCATAAACTGCTACTAATTCAAAAATTGCTGCTACAATTCACAAACCGCTATTATACAATAGCATGATGAGCTTTTAAATTATACATATTTTATCTACAAATGCGATTGCATTAACGTAATACTGCTTCCGAATAACATTACGAGCATAAATTTATACAATGTTGACGCCAAAAATGGTTGAACATCCAAGAATAGATTGTAGAGTATCTATGAGACCTAGATCTAGCAAATAATAGTAGAAATAGAAGAGAGAGACAAAAGATTTTGTAGTGGTTGGGCAATCTTTGGACTACGTCCACTTTATAGCTTTGTTGCTTGTAGATTTGATGTTGTTTGCTTGATATTACAAGAGGGTTGAGGGAGAACAAGTCAAAGTACGGAGGTTAGAAAGATTCTAGTCCTAGAATTGCCTAAAGTAGCTGCATTGATGACTATTGCGTAGAGGAAGTGGATGAAGAAGAGATAGAGCTTCTGCGTAGTGATGGTAGAAACCAGATCTTATTTGAATTTTCTATGGTTTGTATTTATAGGGGTAGCACTCACATTGGGCCATAAGTTGAGTTGGAGCAGAGCCCATAAGTCGGCCTAAACTAGTGCAAAAAAAATTTGTAGGACCCACTGACTTGCCAAAACATATTGGTATAACATGTTCATGTCGATGTTGACATGTATGTGTTGCTCGGTTGTGATCCAACTCTTTTGCACTCTTCATGCTACTTGATTTTGAGGTGTCCCATGGTGTTTCCATGGATTGGTTGATTTTGATTTTCATTCCTTCATTACTTGGTTTGTTCTGCTATTTTAGCTGCTAACTTTTCAACTCTTTTAATTGGTTGTTCAAAACCCTTGGAAATAACTTGAGCAAGCATAGGAGAAGTAGAGAATAATTGGTTTGAAGTTTGAGTGGATAATACAAAGCCAAAACATGTCACCACCGATATGCTTATGTCGGCACCGACTTATTTGGTTGGGTTATTTTTGAGTGAACTTTCTCTGATATGTTTCTATGCTCCATCTAAGCATGCCTATAAGATTTCAAGTTGTTTCATTTTTGTTTTGACGTTCTAACTTCCGCTGATATTTGTTTGGTTAAAAACCCAATTTCCCCTCAAAGTACGCTTTCTTTGAAAACATAATATGCTCCGGATTAAAAATAGGCTTGGTTTGTTACTCTGAGAATTTTAGTTAATCGTTTGAATGTCGTCTTGAGATGTTTCCTTTATTTGTCTTTGATTAATCGATTTCTGTTAACTATCTATTTTATTTTGAACTAAAATTCCCCTTCTCTACATTAGCGACGTAATTTGCATACTGAAATCTACATGCTGCCTAACATTGTCGAAGGTTTATTGTAAGGAAATTGGGCAAAATTGGTGAAGAGACAACATGTCGGCACCGATCCAAACCTGTCGGTACCGCCTTATGGACTTGAGAAAATTTTCTAAGCTTATTCTTATAAGTTCATTTGTTCAACCCTTCTTTTCATGCTTTCATTTCCTGCTTTTACTACCGAGTCCTCTTTCTACCCGAGTCTTGCAAATGTCGATCTATCTTCAACCTTCCACCACCATAGTTGTGACTTGCTTTCATACCACCACCAACTATCGTTGCCTTCTCGAGCAACTTTTCATTGCCCAACACCACAGTCGCCTCTAGAATTGTCGTTCAAAGTTCTTAGACCCGACCCGATTGGAAACCCCGGGCACCGAGTTGTATTGTGATTTGTTTTGAAAATGATCATTGGTTGATTGCAAGGTGATGATGGTGGAGGAGATGATTTTGACATGGTTGATTTCAATTCGTTGGGATACAATCGATTTCATGCATGGTCAATCGATGATGAAACTAGGGTTTGCCCCAATTGGATACGCATGATTTTGGAGAGAAGTTTGATTCTCAGGCTTTGACTGTCTTCTCTGTGAGATTGGCCATGTCTCAATCATCGAATAGATTTTAATATGATGATTTACTTTGCATTCAGGCATATTGGAAAACTCCGTCGCCCTACCTTTTCATATTTACTTCGATTAATCCTGAAAAGAAAGACTTTCTGCATCGCTCTGAACAATGAATTTGTTATCGATTTTTCTTCGATAATAGGTAAGCTCTAAAAGAAACAACTCTAAATAGTGATGCGACATATTTTTCGAACGCGAGCGAGCTATCTACACAGGATGGTCCATTTGTGGTGTTTGGCATATTGGACTCACTCCTCATTGATAACACACTACGTATGCCATGGTCAACACCTAAAATCTAATCAGTCAACACACATAGCTTTCTTTTAGATTAGGGGTATTGGTCATATGGGTATTTTTATTCCAAGTTAAATTTACCTGACCGTGTTGAAGGCCAAGTTCTACTGTTTAGAATGGTTCATTAATCGCCCTGCCCTAAGCCAGATGAAGGGTCGTCTACTCCATTTGAAGCTGCAACTTCTAGTACCTTGGTTTCACTATCTGTTCCAACTGAAAAACTTACAACCTCTAAGTCTCAAGGCCAACTAGTGATGGTTGATCCAACACCGCATCCATTTCCACCAAGGTTGATTATAAATGATCCACCGGAGTGAGTGCCTACTACTTCGACATCCAAAATGCTTTGAAACATCTATTTTCAACATGGCATCCCAGAGGATGATGTCCACTTGGCGACCGAAACTGACTCACAATCCCCTTCGAGCTTCACATCTTGTAATCATTACATGTGCCTTAGCGATGTCGTTCCACTGTTCAATTCATTTTTGATGGCATTTCCACAAGAGATCAAGCCTGCTCAATTCCAAATCCATCTGAATGGATATACCTTATTGAGCTCGCTATACATCCTTTTTATGCGAAGATTCGATCGGCCTCTATGATTCGACTAACTCATCTATCTTCTAAAGTTCAAGAGGAGGAAATAATTCTCGTTCTTCATGATAATAGAAGCTTGGAAAAGATGCAAGGTCGTTGAGAACTTCATGACAAACGTTCTTAAGAATATTTCTTCGTACATTGTCTGAAAGGATTCAACCATTTCTGGTTAAATGGTAATAAGCTTCTTTCTTCCATGTTTTATCATAATAGGTTTTTCGAATTTTAAACTGAATGTACGTTTTCCCAGAGGCCTTCCAGAATGCGATAATAGAAGGGCCCACGGGAGAATAATTCAGCATAATTATTTAAAACATATATAATTTCCAAAATCTCTTTGAAATCCCCTTTTTATTCAATCATTATTTTATGGTATTTTGAAATACCAAAATATAAGCCTCAGTGCTACTAAAGCACTAAATAAGCAAAATCGTATTCATGTCATCAATTATAGTATTCAACATATCATATATCAAATTATATGAAAATAAAATCAACAGTGTGTGGAATCATGTTGGATCCCTCCAACCTGTCTCTCTACATCACATACAGTATATAATCATAAAAATATAAATCAATCTCTTGAGATGGGATCCGTATACAAAGGATCATCTACTTTTATACGGGATCATGATAGGGTCTCATCCACTCCAAGGGCAGGAATATATCCAAACCAACAATACTTCTAAATCATCCAAACAGTCAATAACAATCAATAATTTAGTTAATCAAAACGAGTTATTTTCAAAATTAGTTTAATAACTTTCAATTCCAATTTAAAAGTTTACTATCTTCCTTCTTATTCAAATAGAATTCAATCAACCTTAAAAATTATTTCACACTACATTCCATGTTCAGTTATTTAAACAATTTCAAATATTAAATTTTACAATTTAATTATCAAATAATTCGCTATGTTTGAAATTCAAGTTATTTAACTTACAAAATTTAATTTTTCAATATTTTAAAATCAATTAAATATTTCAATTCGAATGACTGAAATTCTAGGTCGTTACAGCATATTCGGCATAGTAAATTTCCTCAGGTATCCTTCTCTTAGAACATTTTCAGTGAACAGAGTTCTGCTTGGTGAGGAACCCCAATCTTCATTTTTCTGCCTCTGCTTTCTTCCACCAACCGATTGACCATGTCGGTGATATATTCCTCATTGTCACGTTAGTTTATAGGGCAACTGTCAAGGGCTACACCGAGTGTTTGACTCCACAAATGGTCTCGGCTTGCCAACTAAAGCCTAGATTCTCCATTATTCGGAAGAACCACTTTTGCAGAGTTTCATTGGCGCGCGGTTGATCTTTTTGTAGCAATTTGAACTTCATTTCCAGTGTTTTTCTTGTTTACATCAGTATTCAATTTCAATCCATCTCCATCAAATTGCATATCATCTTTCGAATTAGAAGTAAGTTATTTGGCTGTGATTCTCCTGAGGAGTTTTACTATTTTTGCTCCAAGATTTGAGTTGCTACTGGATTGTCTTGCGATGTTAGGAGCGCTCCCGCCATCTCCTATGACAACTCATGCAGTTCCACCAACTACCTCTTTATGTTTTTGCTTGCCATCCTTTTCGTTTAAACCCCAAATAGAGGAATTCTCCAGTTATATAGCAATTTCAGTTTTTTGCCTAATTCTCAGGGCACATGGTGGCTGCAATGATAGAAAAACATCAACTTTGTTCATGAGAGCTTTTTAGACATCGGTCATTTTTAGTTAAGTCCGTTGACCATCCGATTAAGCACTCCTCTAGTTACAACTTCCTATTGAGTGGAGAATCCCGGTGCATCATTTCCAGTATTGACCTCCATTTGTTGAATATTTGTATTATTTACTTCAGTTTGGTGGGTGTTAGCTTCATCACCACCAATTGTTTCTCCTGCATATCTCCCAGAAGCAGATTTGTGTTTTCTCGATGTCATTGATCTTCAATAATAAGCTCCAAACCTTTCAAAGAAAGTTCTATGGACCTACCTACTGGATCTCTTCTAATCCAACAGAGCAAGCTAGAGTAAAGTCTGAATTTAGTGTTCTTAGTAAAAGCACCAAAATGTTGAAGCCAATAATAGATCAACACCCAATAATAGATTGTAGAGAACCCATGAAACCTAGATCTAGTAGATAATAGTATAAATAAAAGGAAAAATACTAGAAATAAAAGAGAGAGGCGTAAGATTTTGTAATGGTTCGACGAACTTTGGCCTACGTCTACTTTATAGTTTTGTACCTTATAGATTTGATGTTGTTTTCCTGAGATTACAAGAGCTTTAAGAGAGAATAAGCCACAAGTACATGAGTTAGATAGTTTCTACGTCCTAGAATTGCCCAGAGTAGCTGCCTTGGTGACTGTTATGTGGGAGAAGGTGATGAAAAAGAGATAGAGCTTTCGTGTAGTAATGGAAGAAACCATATCCTGTTTTGAATGCTCTACGGTTTGTATTTATAGGGCTAGTAGTCGCATTGGACCAGAAGTAGAGTTTGAGCAGGGTATAGAAATCTGCCCGAACTAGTGCAAAAAAATTATGGGGCCTACCAACATGTTAAAACATGTTGGTATGACATGTTCATGTTGGTTCCAACATGTCTATGTTGCTCAGTTTTGATCCAACTCTTTTGCACTCTTCATGCTACTTGATTTGGATATGACCCATGGTGTTTCCATGGATCATTGGTTGATTTTGATGTTTATTTTTTCATTACTTGGTTTGCTCTGCTATTTTAGCTACTAACTCTTCAAATCTTGTAATTGGTTGTTCAAAATCCTTGGAAATAACTTGAGCAAGCATAGGAGAAGTAGATAATAACTCGTGTGAAGTTTGAGTAGATAATACAGAGCCAAAACTTGGCACCACCGGCATGTTCATGTCGACACCGACTTTTGTGGTTGGTTTATTTTTGAGTGAATTTTCTCTGAGATGTTCCGATGCTCCATCTAAGCGTGTTTTCAAGAATTCAAGAGTTTTGCCTTCATTTTTATGTTCTAACTTTTGTTGACATTTACTTGGTTAAAACCTTAGTTAACATATAAATATTCTTTATCCAAAAATAGACATATAATGATCTAGGCAGTATCTTTACTACTATATTATTTTCTTCTTTCCTAATTTGAAACCACTTCATCTTAACCACCATCATTACGTCATCTTCAAAAAAACAGCTGACATTTTCATTGTCATTGCAACCATAGTTGCATCGATCTTGTAGTCATTATCATTATCTAATTCTAAACCCTAACCGATCTCTTTTAATCTATCAGCACCATCGTAGCAAGTCGTCATCCATCTCCAAGCTTGCATCATTATTCTCCTACTAGCCGACGGTAAGGGTTGAAACTTTAATATTTTTGTTGACACTGCCTCTTCCTCATGTTGTGCGCCACGCATCATATTGCATGTGCAATAATTTTATCATGTCAACTTTATCCTTGCACTACAAAACAGGCTTCGTTTAGTGACCGTAGCTAGTGACGGCTGAAAAAGGCGACCGACGCTAGCTGTCATTAAACGCCTATACAGGCAAAGCCGTGAAACAAAAAACACAATCCCCCTTCCCCAAAATAAACTCAGCAAACCCTCTCCTCTCCCCCTCCAACGATTCCCCAGTCGCCGTCTCTCGCAAGCCACCGATCTCCCCATCGCGAAAGCTACAGCGCTCCAAAGCTCGAAGGTATGTTATTGCTCTCCAATTTCTTCTTAATCTAGGTTTGATCAAAACTCTAATTTTGAAAATTGGTTGATTGTATGTCATAGAAATTGATGATTATGCGGTACTATTTGTTGATAGTAGCATACTGATTGATTTGGAGATATGTTGAGAACCCTAATTTGACATATTAGTTAATTATGGGTTTATTATTGTGTATTAGTTAATGATAATATTGTATTTATTGAGCCGGTGATATTAATTAGTGTTTTTATTGTTTAATTTATGATTAAAAATTAGGGTTGATTTATAATTCAAAAATTAGTGTAAATTACTGATTGATATGCTAATGAATATATAATTAAGATTACGCGAAGTTATAGTTAATTAGAATAATGTTTATTATAGTTTGCGCAAACATTAGTGTACAATTGTTGATTAATATGCTGCTAGATTGGTACGGTTAAACAGTAGTAATATTTTTTATTTAATTAGCGTATGCAAATGTAATTATTAGTTGTTAGTATAAAATAATATTAATTTAATTTATTACAAGTGCTAACACTAATTTCGTTTACAAAATCGATAAAATAAATAAATTATTAACTGATTTTAAAATACGTTTTAAAATTCCAAATGTGTTAGATAAAATATTTAAATTGTTGAATGAATTATAAAATAGTACTTTTAGTTTTTAAATTGTAAAATGTTTTTTATTTTTTTTAATCCCTTAGAGATTTTTTGGCCCCCTCTAACAAGTGTTGTATATGATCGTCATACTGATATTCGTTTTTTAACAGAACAGACACCTATATTCATCTAATACAATATTTGTCGGATTTGTCCCTGTATTGGACAAGTTACAAACATAATAAGGTAATTACATTTTATAAATAATTTCATTTTAAACAATTTATAAAGTTTCGATGGCACTTCCTTCTCGTTCCCTATGTACACGCATTTGTGTACGGTACAGGAAACATATGGGAAGTGCTATCGAAATTTTTTTGATTCGTTTAATCTGAAATGATTTATAAAATGTAATCACATTATTGTGTTTTTAATGAGAAGTAGGATGACCAACCATCAAAGTAAAAACCAATAAAATAAAAAATAAAAAATAAAGTGAAGTGCTTATTTGAATTTTCTACGATGGTGAAATGTTTACAATGATGAAGTGTTGAAAATTATTCTTTACAAGACTTTAGTATCAGTTGAATTGTTTACTTGAACTTTCTAACAATCAGGAAAAAATATATTCGATTATTTCTTCGACCGTAGTTGGATGTATGAAGTCAGAAATAGTAGAGAAGATTCAATAAAGGAACATTTCTATAACAATATACACGAATTTACTAGATTCGTTAAATATAATAATCGAAATAATGAAAAAATTCGTTGCTCGTGTAGTAAGTGCCAACATTTGAAGCGTTGGAAACCAGATATAATTAAAGTACATTTGTATAAATATGGTTTCGTGCCGAATTATTATTTCTAGGATCATCATAGAGAACTTGTTGAACCTACACCTAGTTCTGTAATGTTAGGGGACGATAATATTATGACGAATCCAATAAAAAATATGGTGGAAGATGCAACACGGTCAATGTTTTATACCATTCAAGCTGACGACGAAGAAGTAAATGTCGAAGAAGAACTGATAGTGGGAGCTAAAAGAATATATGATTTATTGGATTCTGCTAAGAGACGGTTGTGAAACGGTTGTAAAAGTGGAACCGAACTATCAGTAACTGCTGAATATATTACTATGAAATCAAAATTCAAACCTTACAAAAGCTGCATTTATAGCATTTGTACAAGCTGCAAAACGATCATGCCATCCAATAACTTGATCTGCAATAGTCATTATAAAGTGAAAAAACTCATGTCGCTTTGGGTCTGTCGTATGAAAAGATAGAAACATATGTAAAAGGTTGTATGTTGTATTGAAAAGATGATATTGACCTTAGAAAATGCAGAATATGTAACGAGGAAAGATAGAAACCAAGAAAGAAGAAAGGAAAATAAGTTCTGTACAAGAGAATGCATTATTTACTCATCACTCTCGGACTTTAAAGGTTATATGCATCTTCTGCTACAGAATGTCATATACGATGACACAGTGTGAGAAGACCGGAAGAAGGAACTTTGATACATCCATCTAATGGAGAAGCATGGAAACATTTCAATAAGACTTATCCTGCATTTGCTATAGAAAGCCATAATGCCAGGCTTGGTCTATGTACGGATGGATTTTAACCATTCTCTCAGTTTGGTAGTAAATATTCATCCTGGTCAATTATCGTTATTTTGTATAATTTACCTCCATGGATATGTATGAAGACACCATATATTTCTCTCACTATTGTCATCCCTGGTTCTCATGATCCAACACAAGGAAACAACGTTTATTTACAACCATTGATAAGAGTTGAAAAAACTATGGAATGAAGGAGTTGAAATATACGACATTTCGAGAGAAAAAAATTTCGCATGTTCGCTTCTTTATTATGGACTATTAGTGATTTTCGTGCATATGGGATGCTTTCTAGTTGGAGTACTTATTCATCTTCCATCCGAAGCACTTCTTTGAGGTCCTGTGCAGTATAGATGGATGTATCCATTTGAGATGTAATATTGAATATCTACAATATTTATGTCAGTTTAAAACCAGATTTATATATATAAATATAAACTAAATTTATTTTGTAATAGGTACTTGAATCATCTGAAGTAAAAAGTTAGACAAAAAGCACGAGTTGAGGGTTCAATTTGCAAATCATATCTTGAAGAAAAAGCTTCGGTCTTTTCCTCTATTACGTCAGCGATGATGTGAACTTATCATTTGTAAGCATTCCTCATAATGATGAAGTCGTTAAATAAGATTCTACTCAAACAATGTTATCGATTTTTAGACAACATAGTCGATCTGTTGGAAAATATGTGAAAATATGGTTAGACGATAGAGATTACCATATAGCATACACATATGTTCTTTTAAATTGTGATGAAGTTGCACCATTTGTTAGGTAATAATAAATTCATATATAATTCACTTATATGTACATATTAATTATAAGCCATGTTACATATTTGCATCATCTACGAATCAGAGAATCCATCTGGTGATCTCAGTAAAGAATTTGCTAAATGGTTTTTGAACTACATTTGTGATCCAAGAAGCTGTGTCGTTGATGAAGGTTTACGACATCTTTCAATCGGGCCAAAAAGAAATGTGAAGACTTATCCAAAATTCTTCATCAATGGATTTAAGTCCAATACAAAAGATTACGGGGCTGAAATATTAATATATTACAGTAGTGTATTTATCAAAGGTAGTGATGACCCAAATGAGCATATAAAAGATTTATACGGCGTCTTAACACAGGTTCTAGAGTTGACATATTATGTAGAACCTACAGAAAAAGTTTTTTTTATTCAAATGCAATTGGTTCAGTAATGTTTCCAGTTCTGAAATCATCGTGCACGAAGATTATAAGCTTATTGAAATAAAGCATATCTCACATTACTGTAAGTACGATCCTTTTGTATTAGCCAAGCTAGCATTACAAGTTTATTTTGCTCCGTATCCATCCTTACAAAGAGATAAAGCGGATTGGTCTGCTGTTTTTAAAACAAAGCTATGGTTTACGTTTGATGGAAATAATATTCCAAATGAAGCAACATATCAAGCGGATGTTGAACCAAATACAGAAATAAAATAATCGATGACATTGATTTAAAGCCATTGAATGATGAATCGAATATTTTATTAGATGCATTTAAAAGTACTGAAGAAAACGAGATAGAGTACGAGACTAAGTCTGAATCAAAAAACGACGAAGACTAAAAACTCTGAATATTTGCATCGCTTGTTGTATAATATATTATTCTGAGTTGCATATTATTCCGAGCTATGTATTAATAATGATGACTATGTTCTGAGCTATGTACTGTTCTATTTTGAAATTTCTATATTATGCTTTGGTGGAAGTTTTATGTGATGATTACTGAAACATGCTTTGTACTAATAAATTTATGCCTTTTCATTCTGTGATATTATTTTTCTATGGTAGATATGTTGGCAGGAAACGTATTCATAGATCCGAGCCTTCTCCATCTCCAGGTGCGGGTGTGTAACAACCCGGGAATTTGTGAAAAAATTATTATCATCAATAAACGATTAATGTTTACAGTTAATTGCTGTTTGTTGTTGGGGTTTTTGGAATCGGTTGAAATTTATTTGAAATTGGTTAAATTGTTTTACGGGCTTTAAAATTAATATTGGGCCACATTTTTAATTTGTGTTGTGAAATTTATCTAAGGCCGATACCACCATCCCTCTACCCATTTTTCGATTCGAACCCTAAAACGAAAAGAAAATTGAAAATGGCGGCTCGTCATTCGTTCCTCTTTCTTCAGTAACTAGGGTTTTTCTTCGTTCGATTTCGTGGCCGCCGCGACTTGGTGTGAGATGGCGATTTTAAGTGCTTGATTGAACTCGACTATCTTGCTCTAATTTTCGATCGTCTCTCTCGGCTGCTCCGATAGCAAAGGTAAGTAATTCTCACATCTAATTCATCCTCAAGTCTGTGCTTAGGTCGTTCGATTTTACTTTGATGTTGATGATTTTTCCTGTCATGCTCGAATTCGAATATTTTGTGATGCGTGCTTACTGATTTTCACGGCATCAATTTCCTTTGACTTTGGTATCTTTTGTTGGCCACGACTTTGATTTTCTTTGTCTTGGTGATGAAGATTGACCCGTTCATCATTGACTGTGATGATTTTGAATTGTTCCCTGACTTGCATTGTTCATGGTTGAGTTTTATTCTCTGTAGTATTTCTTGAAGTCTTCATTGCACACTAGTCTCTGATCTTTTGTAGTTGGACTTGATGTTTGGTCTGACCTAAACTTTGATATTGTCGTCTGCATTGTACCCCTGTCACTTGTTAACTTCGATCACTTGACTTTTGTGGTCATGTTGTGTACTTAAGTGGTAGCTTTCATGCGGTTATGTTGAGGCTGCATATAAGTCTTGGTGTACATCATATAGGCACTGTGTATTAGTTGCATCCATGTGGTTACTTTGAGCATGTTACCTTTGTGCTCGAGTTGCTGGCATCTGTATATTTTGGTCGAGACTGGTCATTCATTTGTATCACTAGTAGCTGCATGTTTAACTAAGTCCATACCTTGATGTCGCATTTCCATGTATATACACTGAACTTGAAATTCCTGCATCAAATTGTTTGGAAACTGTATTGTGTGATATTGCATCACTTGTTGTTGCCACTGTTCATCCATTTGAATATGCACTGAAACCATGTGTATACATACATCTATGTATGTATATATATATGTATTGTCCTTGTAGTCTTTATTCCACCTTGATCCAGTAGTTGCTGTCATGACTTGATATTGATTACTTGTTGTCTCTTGCAATTTTGTTTTTGCATGTTTACGACTTGGTTGAAGTTGTTGGTTCAGTTCATACTGTACTACAGTTTGGTTGCTTCACCATTGATTAAATCATGTGAATTTTTTTTCCTGTGTACATACTTGTATTCAGTTTTGTGGTTGTGTCTGCACAT
The DNA here is from genome assembly GCA_030765085.1 of Allium cepa. NCBI lineage: Eukaryota > Viridiplantae > Streptophyta > Magnoliopsida > Asparagales > Amaryllidaceae > Allium > Allium cepa. The sequence goes on from CM060930.1 coordinate 150,416,501, forward strand.
GTTTCTCTGGCATTTGACTTGTAGCCTACAGTGTGCATTGCTGCTTGCTGTTCTCTGGTTCGATTTGAAACTCACTTGACTTTGCACTTGACCATATACATGCTTATGATTCTGGGTTGTATAGTCTACCTACTGGTATTATTACGTAGTCTGAAGTGCTATTTGTTCATTTATGTGTACGGTTGTTAGCATTTCCCTGTGTCACTAATGTTGGCTTGCATTATTCATTCTCAGTTGCATTGGAATTTGACTGTCATTTCATCTGTCCATTGTTTTTCAAGTTAGAGCACCGAGTCCTCGCTCACTTTAGTTCATACTGCATATCTGCATATGCTAGTGGCTGTGCACATCATATATCGAGTCGAAATTTCGTTCATGTTTCTTGTACTATTGTCACGGTGAGATATTTATATCCATAGTTAATTCTGGCATTTGTATGATGCTTGGTTGGCAACCTTGTCTCATTTGCATATGATGCTTAGTTTTTGATCCCTGTAGTTTGTAGTTCCATGTTGCCACCTCCATTGTATTAAGCCGGGTCTTTATTCCACATTTATTTGTTGGCATTTGGTCCAGACTTGACATCCCTGTACGCATATTCATATGGGTTTTGCTTTGTGGTGCACTGTACTGCATTTCTGTGTATGTTACAGCTATTTTCTGTATATATGTATGTGGCCTTGTACCACTTGATTGCAATTGGGTTTGTTCTTCGAATTTACATGAGTTGATTCCAGCTTAAACGCTCGGGTTTGACCTTGTGCTAGCATTGCGATTTTATTTGAATTGCATTTGAGTTAAACCTGATTTTTTTTTGAGTTTGACCATGCGCTCGTTTGTGAACTTTCGTTGATCTTTTGTGTACCTCATCACTGTTGTGGCAAGGCAGTGCACGCAAGCGTGAACTGCAGCCACACGGTATTATTTTTATTGATATTCTAATTGCTTTTGATTTATGGATCTTTTGCGTATTCCCATATGCCGTAGTGGCGAGGCAGTACACGCGTGTGTGTACTGCAGCCCTACCCGAATTGACATTTTAATTGATGTTTCAATTGTTTGAATTGTTTCATGTGTCCAATTCAATAATTTGAATTTGTTGACTTGTTGTTTAACACCGTTACGTGTTATAATTACCGTTATTCGATTTCCTTATTTAAGAATCGGATAGGTAAATTTATTGTGACTGTCGTCTAATTTTTATTTAATTATTATTGCTTTTGTACACTAATAACTGAGTTTGAATTAGACTGACCCATGTATTATTTTCTTTTGAATTTAATACTCGGGTCAGACCCGAGTTATTTCAGGTTGTAGATATCTTGCTTTGGGTAGCTGTTTGAGAGATGAAGACTTTTCATATCTTTTGGAGTTGTCGTGTCATAGTATAGGTTGATATGTATTCATGTATATTGGTCGATAATGTACTTGTATATGTAACTTCCTGAGTCGACAACTGTAGTTGTATCATATGTTTTGTATCACATGTATTGTAACTGACATCAATTATTATATATATGAGATATTTTGTTTTATCTGTGTTCCGCTTTTATTTGATCTGTGTTATTATTATATTTATTGTCCTAAACTATTATGAACCATCGTAGTTCGTTTTATATTGGAATTGGGTATGTCGATGGAGTAAATAAATAAGAGAAGAAAAATTAAAAATATATACCACTCCTATCGAGATAACCAATACTAGTGTAAGGCCTAACTACGGATGGCCGCTCCTATCCAGCCTTATTCTTCGTAATAACGGACAGTATTTCTTTTAATACTCTTTGTTATTGTGAGCACAGAGGTGGGGCGTCACAGCTTGGTATCAGAGCTTGGGGTTTATGGACATAATATAAAACATAACTTGGATAGAACATGTGTTACAACTATTAGTCGATATTTTGTGCTTTGAGTAAAAACTAAAGTTTTGAACTTAGGATGAAATTTTTAAATTTCCTTATTTAAAAATAAAAATGAAATTGTATTTTGATGATTAGTTGATTCATGTTTTGTTTATCAGAGTGCGCAGCGAAAACAGTGAGACTGTCTTCGTTGAGTACGGCTGATAACCTTTTTGATTTGAAAATCAAATTATGAAATTGAAATAAATTTCATTTGTTGTTTACATAGCTGTGTTTATTTGTTTTCTTTGAAAATTTTGAATCCGATTTGAGGATTCGAAGCGATTGCAGTTATGTGATTTTGTTGAGATTTTTGTTGTTTTAAATTATCTTCGTTGAAGATATATTTGAATGATTCTTTGTTCATTTTGCGGTATACGTGCAAATTTATGTTGCACGTTACTGCATTAATTTTACGTTGAACCGATGTTTGGTTTTTAACGTAATTTGTTGCCGTTATTTTTATAACGGAATTTTTACATCGGTGCTCAATTTTTGTAGCCCGGTGTTTTGTTGACATTTTTGATGAATGAAAATTCACTGATATTATATTTTGATGCAAATTATTTTGATGAGATTTTGACGTTTAAAAATTATGCCGCTTTGACTTCGGTAACCGTCAAATTTTAAAGTGGATTTTCAAGCGGTTATCACGCAATGCTGATTCCGAGATCCGTTTCTACGGTGTTTTGAGAAGTACAATTTTCTTATTGAAATTGTCACTAATGTTGCTGTTTTTATCACGGATTTGCAAATCGTTTTAAAAATAAAATTGTTTTCCAAAATTTTTATAGTTTGCGCTTTCAAAAGAATGAGAAAGCGATTTAGATGATTCAGCAAAATCGAGGGCTATGAACCCTTTCTGTTACTGATTCGCTTAATTCCGGATTTGTTCGTTTGAGAATATAAATTATTACTTTTATATAATAAATGAAATTGTTTTCAGAATTTTCACAGTTTGCGTTTTCAGAAGAATGAGAAAGTGACTTAAATGTTTCAGCAAAATCGAGGACTATGACCCCTTTCTTTTTCTGATTCGCTTAATTCCGGACTTGTTCGTTTGAGAACGTGAAATGTTATTTTTGAAATACACAATTTTGCACTTTCAAGGAAACGATGAAAAGAATTAAACGATTTAGTAAAACACGTGGTATGGGACATGTGCGTTTGCTATTTTGGTTAATTCCGGACTCGTTAATTGAAATATTTGATGATTTTCGTGTGCTTTCGAGCCACTATGTTGGACCTCCGGGTCATTTGTTGGACCTTCGGATCAATACCAGTACCAGACCTTCGGGTCATTTGTTGGACCTTCGGGTCATTTGTTGGGCGCCAAAATTATGTTGGGTACTTGGTAGGCTTCGGCCATTTGTTGATGCACGTGCGGCGTAGCTAAAACTCGCCATTTGTTGGGATCGATCCACCTTTTATGTTGATTTTCTAGATCATCTTCATTGATTTCTAGATATTTGTTGTTTCCAATTATCTGCAGGTAATTGGATATTTGTTGATTTGATTATCGTTTTTGACAATCGAATATTTGTTGATTTGATTATCGTTTTTGATAATCGAATATTTGTGATTTGAGATTTGATTATCGTTTTTGATAATCGAATATTTGTTGATTTGAGATTTGATTATCGTTTTTGATAATCGAATATTTGTTGATTTGAGATTTGATTATCGATTGTGATAATTAAATATTTGTTGATTTGAGATTTGATTATCGATTGTGATAATTAAATATTTGTTGATTTGAGATTTGATTACCGATTGTGATAATTAAATATTTGTTGATTTGAGATTTGATTATCGATTGTGATAATTAAATAATTGTTGATTTGAGATTTGATTATCGTTTTTGATAATCGAATATTTGTTGATTTGAGATTTGATTATCGTTTTTGATAATCGAATATTTGTTGATTTGAGATTTGATTATCGTTTTTGATAATCGAATATTTGTTGATTTAAGATTTGATTATCGATTGTGATAATTAAATATTCGTTAATTTGAGATTTGATTATCGACTGTGATAATTAAATATTTGTTGATTTGAGATTTGATTATTGATTGTGATAATTAAATATTTGTTGATTTGAGATTTGATTATCGATTGTGATAATTAAATATTTGTTGATTTGAGATTTGATTATCGATTGTGATAATTAAATATTTGTTGATTTGAGATTTGATTATCGTTTTTGATAATCGAATATTTGTTGATTTGAGATTTGATTATCGTTTTTGATAATCGAATAATTGTTGATTTGAGATTTGATTATCATTTTTGATAATCGAATATTTATTGATTTGATTATCGTTTTTGATAATTGAATATTTGTTAATTTGATTTTCGTTTTTGATTATGGATATTTGTTGAAATGAGATTTCTGATTGTCGTTTTGATAATTGGACCTTTGTTGTTTTTTGATTGCCGTTTTAGTAACTGGATATTTGCAGTTTTGCGATTTCTATATTCTGATTATCTATTAGATGATTAGATTTTGTTGAGAATTTGTGAATTTCTTTTATTGAGATTAAAAGATTTCTTTGTCGTTTGTTTTCTCGACCTTTATTTTTCTAGCCTAACCAGTTTATGTTAGAGAAAAAAAATTGTTACTGACGACCTTAACTATGAAAACTGCGGGGATGCAATTTTTATAAGGAGGGTAGTCTGTAACAACCCGGGAATTTGTGAAAAATTTATTATCATCAATAAACGATTAATGTTTACAGTTAATTGCTATTTGTTGTTGGGGTTTTTGGAATCGGTTGAAATTTATTTGAAATTGGTTAAATTGTTTTACGGGCTTTAAAATTAATATTGGGCCACATTTTTAATTTGTGTTGTGAAATTTATCTAAGGCCGATACCACCATCCCTCTACCCATTTCTCGATTCGAACCCTAAAACGAAAAGAAATTGAAAATGGCTGCTCGTCATTCGTTCCTCTTTCTTCAGTAACTAGGGTTTTTCTTCGTTCGATTTCGTGGCCGCCGCGACTTGGTGTGAGATGGCGATTTTAAGTGCTTGATTGAACTCGACTATCTTGCTCTAATTTTCGATCGTCTCTCTCGGCTGCTCCGATAGCAAAGGTGAGTAATTCTCACATCTAATTCATCCTCAAGTCTGTGCTTAGGTCGTTCGATTTTACTTTGATGTTGATGATTTTTCCTGTCATGCTCGAATTCGAATATTTTGTGAAGCGTGCTTACTGATTTTTACGGCATCAATTTCCTTCGACTTCGGTATCTTTTGTTGGCCACGACTTTGATTTTCTTTGTCTTGGTGATGAAGATTGACCCGTTCATCATTGACTGTGACGATTTTGAATTGTTCCCTGACTTGCATTGTTCATGGTTGAGTTTTATTCTCTGTAGTATTTCTTGAAGTCTTTATTGCATACTAGTCTCTGATCTTTTGTAGTTGGACTTGATGTTTGGTCTGACCTGAACTTTGATATTGTCGTCTGCATTGTACCCCTGTCACTTTTTAACTTCGATCACTTGACTTTTGTGGTCATGTTGTGTACTTAAGTGGTAGCTTTCATACGGTTATGTTGAGGCTACATATAAGTCTTGATGTACATCATATAGGCACTGTGTATTAGTTGCATCCATGTGGTTACTTTGAGCATGTTACCTTTGTGCTCGAGTTGCTGGCATCTGTATATTTTGGTCGAGACTGGTCATTCATTTGTATCACTGGTAGCTGCATGTTTAACTGAGTCCATACCTTGATGTTGCATTTCCATGTATATACATTGAACTTGAAATTCCTGCATCAAATTGTTTGGAAACTATATTGTGTGATATTGCATCACTTGTTATTGCCACTGTTCATCCATTTGAATATGCACTGAAACCATGTGTATACCTACATCTATGTATGTATATATATACATATATATATATATATGTATTGTCCTTGTAGTCTTTATTCCACCTTGATCCAGTAGTTGCTGTCATGACTTGATATTGATTACTTATTGTCTCTTGCAGTTTTGTTTTTGCATGTTTACGACTTGGTTGAAGTTGTTGGTTCAATTCATACTGTACTACAGTATGGTTGCTTCACCATTGATTAAGTCATGTGAATGTTTTTACCGTGTACATACTTGTATTCAGTTTTGTGGTTGTGTCTGCACATGTTTCTCTGGCATTTGACTTGTAGCCTACAGTGTGCATTGCTACTTGCTGTTCGCTGGTTCGATTTGAAACTCACTTGACTTTGCACTTGACCATATACATGCTTATGATTCTGGGTTGTATAGTCTACCTACTGGTATTATTATGTAGTCTGAAGTGCTATTTGTTCATTTATGTGTATAGTTGTTAGCATTTCCTTGTGTCACTAATGTTGGCTTGCATTATTCATTCTCAGTTGCATTGGAATTTGACTGTCATTTCATCTGTCCATTGTTTTTCAAGTTAGAGCACCGAGTCCTCGCTCACTTTAGTTCATACTGCATATCTACATATGCTAGTGGCTGTGCACATCATATATCGAGTCGAAATTTCGTTCATGTTTCTTGTACTATTGTCACGGTGAGATATTTATATCCATAGTTAATTCTGGCATTTGTATGATGCTTGGTTGGCAACCTTTTCTCATTTGCATATGATGCTTAGTTTTTGATCCCTGTAGTTTGTAGTTCCATGTTGCCACCTCCATTGTATTAAGCGTGGTCTTTATTCCACATTTATTTGTTGGCATTTGGTCCAGACTTGACATCCCTGTACGCATATTCATATGGGTTTTGCTTTGTGGTGCACTGTACTGCATTTCTGTGTATGTTACAGCTATTTTCTGTATATATGTATGTGGCCTTGTACCACTTGATTGCAATTGGGTTTGTTCTTCGAATTTACATGAGTTGATTCCATCTTAAACGCTCGGGTTTGACCTTGTGCTAGCATTGCGATTTTATTTGAATTGCATTTGAGTTGAACCTGATTTTTTTTTGAGTTTGACCATGCGCTCGTTTGTGAACTTTCGTTGATCTTTTGTGTACCTCATCACTGTTGTGGCAAGGCAGCGCACGCAAGCGTGAACTGCAGCCACACGGAATTGTTTTTATTGATATTCTAATTGCTTTTGATTTATGGATCTTTTGCGTATTTCCATATGCCGTAGTGGCGAGGCAGTACATGCGTGCGTGTACTGCAGCCCTACTCGAGTTGACATTTTAATTGATGTTTCAATTATTTGAATTGTTTCATGTGTCCAATTCAATAATTTGAATTTGTTGACTTGTTGTTTAACACCGTTACGTGTTATAATTACCGTTATCCGATTTCCTTATTTAAGAATCGGATAGGTAAATTTATTGTGACTGTCGTCTAATTTTTATTTAATTATTATTGCTTCTGTGCACTAATAACTGAGTTTGAATTAGACTGACCCGTGTATTATTTTCTTTTGAATTTAATACTCGGGTCAGACCCGAGTTATTTCAGGTTGTAGATATCTTGCTTTGGGTAGCTGTTTGAGCTATGAAGACTTTTCATGTCTTTTGGAGTTGTCGTGTCATAGAATAGGTTGATATGTATTCGTGTATATTAGTCGATAATATACTTGTATATGTAACTTCCTGAGTCGACAGCTGTAGTTGTATCATATGTTTTGTATCACATGTATTGTAACTGACATCAGTTATTATATATATGAGACATTTTGTTTTATCTGTGTTCCGCTTTTATTTGATCTGTGTTATTATTATATTTATTGTCCTAAACTATTATGAACCATCGTAGTTCGTTTTATATTGGAATTGGGTATGTCGATGGGAGTAAATAAATAGGAGAAGAAAAATTAAAAATATATACCACTCCTATCGAGATAACCAATACTAGTGTAAGACCTAACTACGGATGGCCGCTCCTATCCATCCTTATTCTTCGTAATAACAGACAGTATTTCTTTTAATACTCTTTATTATTGTGAGCATAGAGGTGGGGCGTCACAGGGTGTTAGTGGCATGGCACCAGATTTAAAGCCACTGGCGGAGGTAGTTCCTAAAAGCACCTGGTAAGCATCAAATTTATTTGAATTATATTTTTAAATTGTATCAAATATCAACATCAAAATTTATACAAGGTCTTTAAGGTGGAGCCTTCGGATTTCATCCTATAAGTTTCCAGGAAGGCATTTATGAATAGGATGTTCGGCCGTTGGCCTTATTGGGACGACATCCCACCGCATATCAAGAATGTTATATTGGCTAATGTATTCCTAAGTATAAGTTTAAATTTCAGTTGAAAATTAATATAATGTACATAATTCAAACTAATTTCAATATGCAGGCAGCCGTGCGTGTAGATCTAGAGGACATTGATATTTTTACCAATCACTAGAATAAAGGGATAAGAAAAAATTATAGGGACACTCTATCTAAGGCTAAAAATGCAGGTAAAAAACCCAATTGGATGGGCGCTAACGTGTGGGCTGAGTAACTCCAGCTCTAGAGCACTCCAAAAGTGAAAGTAACTTATATATTTTTGCATTGTTATTATAATTTTTTTAAATTTTGTATGTTCTTTGCAGTAATTTAGTTAATCCTGTATCTAAATTTGTAGGAATTATCTGCCCGGAATCGTGCAAATAGGAATAAAAATCTTGCTGTGCACCGTGGCAACTCCAAATCTTTCCAAGAATATAGAAGTGAATTAGTAAATTTATAAATTGTATTTATAAAAATCTAAAATGTTGTTTAATCATATTTGTAACATTTTTATTCATATGTATATATTTTCAAACGGCGAGGTACAACCGCGAGCCTACTATGGCCGATGTGTTCACGGCCACGCATGTCGTTGAGCGGACAGATGACTAAGGCAATGTTTCATATGAGTGCATGGACGATAACTCCAGACATGTAATGGTAAACATGTTTATTCTTAATGACAATGTTTCATATTCCTTTATTTCATATTTCATAAATTTTAAACTTAATATTTATTATGTCAAACTATTGTTCGTAATCGTAGGAGAAATATGAAGCGGAGCGGGCACGAGTAGCGCAGTCCATAGGCCTGGCAACGTTAATGTTCGAGGAGTCAAACCGCATTTGGGATGCTATTGTTGATCCGCCTTCACGAAATAAGCAGTACAGTTTTGAAAATCAAGAGGTAAACTTCTTCATTAAATTTACACATACAAATGAATTTAAACTTAAGTGAACAAATTATAAATTGAATAAGGAACATGAGTGATTGAAATAAATAAATTGCAACCCATATATAACGGTTAATTATAAATATTAGTCGCATAATTAATCAACATATTTGTTCATACTATTTATAATGTTCATAAATTATTACTAGATATAAACTATTTCATAGGCATTAATGTCCTAGAAGGCTTATAGAAGATCCCAAGTTGATAAGGAGATTTCTCAAATGAAAAAACAACCTGAGGAGATAAACGATTGGAGGAAGTGTGCATTGGCGCACCAGGTAAACGAGCATATTGCAGCCTACTTGGCATAACATGGAATGATGCCTGGAGAGGACGAGTCGAGCGACAACGATGAGTATGTATGCTTGTGTTTCTATCAGATTTTCATCATCTTGTTTTGCACTCATGTGACATTGTGTATATAGTTGATACATGTTCGTTGGTTGTTGTGTTTGATGGGTTAATGGACATTTGTGTATACATGCGATTGATGGATAATATTTGTACATATTGTTATATTGTTTGATGGATTTGGAATGTTCTGTTTGATTGGTATGATATATTTGTATGGTGCTGATGAAATATCTATGTAAATTTATATGTTGCGTTATATATATATAATATATATATTAATTGTGATTTGTGTGAGATTATATGATGTATGAAGTGGTATTAGATTTGAAATTGAATCTATATGTGTTGAAAAAAGATATGAATTTGATTGTATGGTTGGATGGATTGAATGGCAAAAATGGTTCTAAAAGTTTGTCCCGTGTTAGCAATGGGTAGCGACGGTCAAATGGCCCTGATTAGCGACAGCTAGTGACGGCTTGAGGCGCCATACTTGTGATAACTTATTTTCCACGTGTCCAACAAGGAGTCGTCAACCATCGCTATTTTGATGACGGAGCCGTCGCTTTACTGTGTGGCCGCGGGCTAATTAGCGACGGTAAAATAATTAGCGACGCTTTTTTGCAGTCGCTAAAGCCGTCTTGCTTTGTAGTGTTGGGACAAAGAACAGAGAGGGCTCTTTCTTGTGGTCAAAAAGGGTCAGACGTTTGTTTTTCAAACAATATTCGGTTTCCTAAGTATTTACGTAAAATAACTCTAGAAACAAAATTTAAAGTATTCAATTAGCAAATTAAATGCAAAATTGATGCAGTGCACCATGATAATTCGCTCAACCGTCTTATGTCGCTCGCCGGCCTTAAGTCGCTCAAGGATAAGTCGCCTGCGAGTTATGTCATTCGTATGCCATTTCCTTAAGTCGCATCCTTAAGTCGCTCATTTTCTTAAGTCGCTCATTTCCTTAAGTCGCTCAACGACCTACCTTAAAGATAACGGCTCAAGGAAACAAGACCGCATTTTTCTTATGTCACTATGTCGCTAGGTCACAAGGTTTCTTATGTTGCATGAAGCTGTGTATCTTCTTCAGTCGTTTCTGAAGCCGCGCTTTCTTCTTATGTCGCTGATTTCTTAGGTCGTAAGTCGTGAGTCGTATGTTGTTATGTTGTATTGTTGTATTGTTAAGTCGCATGTATTGTTAAGTCGTACGTTGTTATGTCATATGCTGTTAGGTCGCTTGTGTTGTATTAAGTCGTGTGTGATGCTGTAACTTGTAATTTTGTTAGGTCATATGTCGTGAGTCGTATGGTGTTATGTCGCGTGTGTTGTAATTTCCTATAAATAGGGTGTATTGTCATTTGTAAAGAGAGTTGATTTTTGAAATAAATTTGTGTGTGAGCTTTGGCCACCATTGTTGAAGTTGAGTGTGATCTCCTTCTTCTTTCCATCTTCGGGTTATTCGTACGCGAATCAACGAAGTTGAAGCCAATTCTCGGTATCACTTTCGAGTGATCAAGCATCGAATTGTAGATCTTCCAACACGGTATCTTGCGAGATCAACGAGTTGGAGATAGCTAGATTCCGGTATCATCACGATCAACGGAATTGAGCATTTATCGTTCTATCATTTTATTGACATGAAATCATCACTTCGTGAGGAAGATCCTGGATAGGTTGCGACAGCTTGATATCTAAACTGTTCGAGCCTAGAAGAAGCTGCGTCAATCGGTATCAGATCTAGATTAGAGAAGGAAACGAGATTGTTTGAAGATCATGCCTCCGAGACGTGCTAATCGCTTTCATAATGTTGAAAATTTGTATAGAAGATAAGAAGCTGGGAAGATGGAGCAGCGTACCAATGAAAAGTTCAATGAGGGTATTGAGAAATTGGAGAAATTGATGAAGAACATGAACCAAAATCAAAGGAGAACGTCACCAGTTTCGAACCAGGGTGGAAACAGGGTTCACCATCGGTTTTGGAAGAAAGGAGGATCTCACCCCAGTCTTATCGAGATAGGAGAGAATCATCAGTTTCAATGATGCGAGACCACCATGGGTACCGAGATGAAGAGAGAAGAACTCAACGTGGGTTTGAAAATGAACCATATCGTGATGTTGAAAGACAAGGTAGAAGGGACATGCGTGATCGTAGGGACATAGACGGTCAGGATCGATATCGAAATACATCTGATTTTGTGGAAGATGGTGATGGAGGTAGTACTCATTATCGAAATCGAGGCCAAGTGCGAAATCAATATCTGGATTCAGAAAATGATCGTAAATGGGAGTCAGGTATAAGGATGGAAATTTTGGAATTCAAAGGTGGTATGCAAGCATAAGAATTTATTGATTGGCTGTCGAGTGTTGAAGAAAATTTGAAATTCAAGGAGGTGCCTGAGAATCGCAAAGTCCAATTAGTTGCTACAAAACTAAGGGGAAGAGCTATGGCTTGGTGGCAACAAACTAAACTAATTCGGGAGAGAATGGGAAAATCAAAAGTTGTCACTTGGAAGAAGATGAGAAAGATGATGAAAGAGACTTTCTTGCCGTACAATTATCAATCTCTTATGTATCAATGTTTGCATAATTTGAGACAAGGGATGAAGACAGTGAATGATCATGCAGATGAATTTTATTAATTGATTGCAAGGAATGATATTATGGAAACCAAGGAACAGATAACGGCTAGATATCTTGGAGGGTTACGAATGCAAATTCAAGACACGGTTAATATGTTTAATCCAATGTCTGTTGCTGAAGCACATCAGAAAGCTCTAGCTTGGGAGAAACAAGGGAGATGAGGAAGTGGTGTGTTTGCGGGTTCTAACAACTAGAATAAGGGTGCTAGTAGCAGTGCTAATGTTTCCAAGGCAGTCAATAAACCAGTTGTCAATGAAGCCGCTAAAGCAAAGGTCAATAACAGTATCAAGTGCTATAATTGTCAGGAGTTTGGCCATAAAAGTAATGAATGTACAAAGCCAAAGAAGAGAGCATTGGTTGTAGAGGAATGTGAGTATGAGGATGTGGAAGCTGAAATTGATTATTCTCAACCATCGAAGTTTGATGAAGATGAAGAAGTTGTGACAGGAGTGAAAGGTGTAACTTGATGATAATGAGGTCTTGTTTAGTGGCAAAGCATGAGAATGATTCTAGTTGGCTGAGAAGCAATATCTTTCAGTCTACATGTATTATCTTGGGAAAGGTTTGTCGATTTGTTATTGATGCGGGAAGTTGTGATAACATTATTTCTAAAGAAGCCGTCACGAAATTAGGGTTGAAAACTGAAAAACACCCTAGAATTTATAAACTGGCATGGCTAAAGAAAGGTGGAGAAGTGACAGTGGGAAGAGGAGCATTTGTTACATTTTCTATTGGGAAGAAGTACAACAATGATATATGGTGTGATGTTGTCGATATGGATGTGTGTCACTTACTATTGGGAAGACAATGGCAATATGATAGAGCTGTACAACATAATGGTCGCACTAACAGCTACAGTTTCATGTTCGAAGGGACCCAAATTACTTTAGTTCCTAAGAAGCGTAAACAAAGTGAAAGCAAGTCAGAGAAGAAAGTGGAATCAATTAGTCTATTATCTACGAGAGAATTTGTTGAAGAAGTGAAAGATAGTGCTGAAATGTTTATGTTGATTGGGTATGAAACAAGTGAAGATCGTGATGTTCCTGCGGACGTTAGACCGGTGTTAAATGAATTTGAAGATGTCTTTCCAGCGGAATTACCCAAGGAATTACCGCCACTGAGGGATATACAATATCAAATTGATCTAGTGCCAGGTGCTGTTTTACCGCATATGCCGCATTATCGTATGAGTCCAAAAGAGCATGAAGAGTTGAGGAGACAGGTTGAGGAGTTGCTTAAGCAAGGGCGTGTTCGAGAGAGTCTCAGTCCTTATGTTGTACTAGCTCTGTTGGTACCGAAGAAAGATGGTTCATGGAGAATGTGTACCGACAGCAGGGCACTCAACAAAATAACGGTCAGATACAGATTTTCTATGCCAAGACTTGATGATCTATTGGATCAACTTAGTGGATCTGTAATCTTTTCTAAGATCGATCTTAAGAGTGGTTACCATCAGATTCGCATAAGACCAGGTGTTGAATGGAAGACAGCTTTCAAGATTCGGGAAGGATTATATGAATGGCTGGTCATGCCATTTGGTCTATCTAATGCACCAAGTACATTTGTGAGGGCGATGAATCAAATTTTCATACCTTACATTGGGAAGTTTGTTGTAGTCTACTTTGATGATATCTTGATATATAGTGCTAGCACAGAGGAGCATATTCAGCACTTGCGAAAGGTGTTAACTATTCTTCGTCAAGAACAGTTCTATGTAGCGACGAAGAAATGTGTGTTCATGACGCTGTTTTATTTCTGGGTTATTTCGTATCCAAGGAGGGAATACAAGTGGACCAGAGTAAAGCAGTCGCAATTATAAATTGGCCACATGCCAAAAGTATAACAGAAGTCAGAAGTTTCCGTGGGTTAGCTTCATTTTATCGAAGATTTATACCGCACTTTAGTAGTGTAATGGCCCCTGTTACTGATTGTATGAAAGGAAAGCAGTTTTCATGGACGAAAGAAGCAGGATCTGCTTTTGAGCAAATCAAGGAATTTTTAACCTCGGCACCGATTCTAGTGTTGCCAGATTTTCAGTTACTATTTGAGTTACATACAGATGCATCCAAAGTTGGGATTGTAGGAGTGTTGAGTCAGAAGGGTTGTCCAATTGCCTATTTCAGTGAAAAACTTTCTGGAGCAAAGATGAGATACAGTACTTATGATGTGGAGTTTTATGCTATTGTGCAGGCTGTGAAGCATTGAAGACATTACTTGTTCCACAAAGAATTTGTTTTGTATACGGACCATGAAGCGTTGAAACATTTATAAGGGCAGAATAAAATTGCAGTTAGGCATGCATCGTGGATAGCTTATTTGCAACAATTTACATTTGTCGTAAAACACAAGTCTGGAGTAACTAATCGCGTCGCCGATGCATTGAGTCGGAGGAATAATTTACTAACAACCATGCGAATAGAGGTGATGGGTTTTGACTTACTTCCATATCTGCTTACTTCAGATTCATATTTTTTCGAAATCCTAGACAAAGTCAAGCAGGGAAACATGGATGGATATATGCTGGTTGATGGTTTTCTATTCAAAGGAAATCAGTTGTGTATTCCAGATTGCAGTCTACGAATGAAAATCATCAAAAAATTACATGAAGAAAGACACGTGGGCTGCGACCGTAGTATGCAGTTGATATCAAAGTCTTATTCTTGGCCGTCAATGAGGAAGAAAGTTGAAAGGTTCGTTTAGAGGTGCTATATTTGTCAAGTTTCAAAGGGAACCGCAACAAATGCAGGTTTATATATGTCGTTGCCTATACCTACTAAACCATGGGTGGATGTTAGTATGGACTTTGTATTGGGCTTGCCGAGGACGCAATGTGGCAATGATTCTATCTACGTGGTGATTGACCGGTTTTCAAAAATGGTACATTTTATCGCGTGCAAGAAGACGGCAGATGCAGTTAATGTCGCACAGTTATACTTCAGAGAGATCTATCGTCTTCACGGATTACCTGAATCTATTGTATCGGATAGAGACACTTATTTTCTGAGTCATTTTTGGATGAGTCTATGGAGAATGGTCGGGACGAAGCTGAAATTTAGTAATGCTTATCATCCACAAACGGATGGACAGACAGAAGTTATGAATAGATCCCTAGGTAATCTATTGAGATGCCTTGTGAATGACAATTTGAAGAGTTGGGATTCCAAACTGTGTCAAGTTGAGTTTGCAGACAAGCATGCAGTTAATCGTAGCACTGGGTTCAGTCCATTCCAGGTCATTTACTCAACAATTCCTAAGGGACCATTGGATTTATCTGTAGTACCACAGCAGAAAGGAGTGATCAAACGAGCTAGTGATTTTGTGAATGAATTGCAAGAGTGCCACAAGGTTGTGCAAGAACGATTGCTTAAGACGAATGAGAAATATCAGCAATCTGCAGATATTAAACGACGAAATGTTGAGTTCAAAGAAGGAGATTTTGTATATGCAGTATTGACTGAGAATCGATTTCCTATTGGTACTTACAACAAACTAGCTGCTAGAAAGATTGGTCATTTGGAAATCGTGAAAAAGATTAATGAGAATGCTTATCAGTTAAGATTGCCGGATCATATCCATACTGCCGACGTTTTCAACGTCAAACACTTGATCCCATATCATGAGAATAAGTATGTCGAAGGAGAGGAAAGTATAAATTCGGGGTCGAATTCTTTTCAACCAGGGAAGGATGATGCAGAGCACCATGATAATTCGCTCAACCGTCTTATGTCGCTCGCCGGCCTTAAGTCGCTCAAGGATAAGTCGCCTGCGAGTTATGTCATTCATATGCCATTTTCTTATATCGCATCCTTAAGTCGCTCATTTTCTTAAGTCGCTCAACGACCTACCTTAAAGATAACGGCTCAAGGAAACAAGGCCGCAATTTTCTTATGTCGCTATGTCGCTAAGTCGCAAGGTTTCTTATGTTGCATGAAGCTGTGTATCTTCTTAAGCCGTTCCTGAAGCCGTGCTTTCTTCTTATGTCGCTGATTTCTTAGGTCGTGAGTCGTATGTTGTTATGTTGTATTGTTGTATCGTTGAGTCGCATGTATTGTTAAGTCGTACGTTGTTATGTCGTATGTTGTTAGGTCGCTTGTGTTGTATTAAGTCGCGTGTGATGCTGCAACTTGTAATTGTGTTAGGTCGTATGTCGTGAGTCGTATGGTGTTATGTCGCGTGTGTTGTAATTTTCTATAAATAGGGGTGTGTTGTAATTTGTAAAGAGAGTTGATTTTTGAAATAAATTTGTGTGTGAGTTTTGTCCACCATTGTTGAAGTTCAGTGTGATCTCCTTCTTCTTTTCATCTTCGGGTTATTCGTGCGCGAATCAACGAAGTTGAAGCCAATTCTCGGTATCACTTTCGAGTGATAAACGATCGAATTGTAAATCTTTCAACACGGCATCTTGCGAGATCAACGGGTTGGAGATAGCTAGATTCCGGTATCATCACGATCAACGGAACTGAGCATTTATTGTTCTATCATTTTATTGACACGAAATCATCACTTCGTGAGAAAGATCCTGAATAGGTTGCGATAGCTTGATATCTAAACTGTTCGAGCCTAGAAGAAGCTGCGTCAAAAATTAAGGTAAATTTCCAATAATATACGGTTTTCTTTTCTCTTGTCGTGAATTTTCCAATAATATACCGTTTTCTTTTCTCTTGTCGTGAAAATATATAATATAGCTAAACTAAAAATGACTGATTTTTAAATCTGGCATATGTAAGGCTAACACTGATTATGAATACAATTGCTGCATGTGGTAAATGTAATCACCTACCTCCAATCAAGGAGATGTGTATGCGTACTTCGCATAGAAGTGGATCTTGTGTTAATGGAATTTAACTACCCTTGTCTGCTGACAATTCTGCACCACTTGTGTCATTAGCTCTCCTCACTTACTAACATCATACGGTATGTCTATTTTACATTGACAAGGTAATCCAGCGTCCATTTTCCTGTACCATGAAAAATAATAATAAACCAATATATCCGCTATTTTCTAATACCAAAATTATTTTACAAGACAATAAACCACCGCTTAGTCGTTTACAGGACGAACAGCCACTGATCAACATCATTTTTCATGATCATCAATCATTGAACTGCTGCTATTTGATGATTGATCGTCGTAGAAAATTGTGTTAATTGACGGTTGTTTATCATGCAAAAAGTGCCGAAAATAATATTGTGTATAGTTTCTTCAAATGCTTGGCATTAGATTGAGTGTAGTGTGTAATTCTGCTTTTTTACTCGTTATCTATGTAAAAACAGTTAGCCAAAATGATTAATTTGAATGAAACTTTAATTAAGTATTTTTTAACGATTATACTAAATGAGAAAAATGAGTTGCCTTTTGCAGCGGACTTTTTCGAATTCACTTTTTTTTCAATGCATACTCAGTTCCAATATCCCTGGAATCAACTATTATAAGGGCAAATGAAATCTTCCCAGACAAGATGGTCAAACTCAACAAAGGACTAAAATGAATTTCTCACACCATCAGTGCCGGCTCAAGGGCAACTGTTGCCCCAGACAAAAATAAATGGCATTTTTCACACCATCAGTGCCGGCCCAAACGCAACTGTTGGCCCAGACAAAAATAAATGGTATTCTGCCGGACACGAATTTGGGTTGCCCAAAACAAGAAGAAGATACACAGCCACTAGTCTACAACTTGAATTGTAAAAATTCACATACAAACATACTTTACTAATTATAATACATAACCAAGATACCGTCGGAATTGTTGCCCCACCGGATCGGTTGCCTAGACGGCCGTCTTGCTCGCCTTACCTTTGGGCCGGCCCTGCACACCATCCAATCTCAACATTAACTATATGTATACATTTTACCAAATGTACCTTAGCGTCTACGTATATTCAAAGTAAAAAAAGAAAAAAGGAAAAAATAGTATGTAGAAGATCATTTGTTTATTTTGCCTGCAATACAAAATTATGTTATACAAAACTTGTGCGTCAATTCGGTAAAAATATATATGTAGAGTGGACATAGGGATAACACGGATAATGATATGGGATTATGGCCCTTTCGTATTTATAATTTGATTTGTACAGAAGTTGGAATTCGAGTCGAACACGCTAACTGGCCAGTTACAATCAAGATGTCGATCACAGTACTAAAAGAAGAAGATGTGGTTGATAGCGGCATGGCAGACCAACGGCTTACTAAGGTTGCTTTCTAGAATTTAACAGACGCTAGAGTTTGAACGCTACACATTTTCTATTGGCCTTTCAAATAAGAGTTTGGGTAGAGTTCAAGTTAAGTTTGAACGTAAAATTTTGTTTGTCTCATTAATTTAGTTATTAATTATTGGTTTCACAATTATTTAAATTAGACATTAAATAACGAATTCATACTACATACGGTCATACGTCTTCAGTAACTCTTCATTGTTAACCCTTCTTCCTCGATGAAAAAAAAAATGCAATTCGTATGATCGGTGTAAGTACCATTGCATCATATGCAAATACCGGAAAAAAATGCATTTTGTTTTAGATGTGATACAATATTTCCAAAGTCGAAAAGGAATAAGAAGTTACGTGGAGATGCGACGAAACATCGAACGGAAAAACGAAGAAGGCTGAAGTTGCGGCCGAAGCTTATATCGAATTTTCAGTTGACCGTTACAACTTTCAGTCGATAGTTAATCCCACTAGTCGACTTGTGATCTTATCAATTGATTAAATTTCTGATCGTTCGAAACTCGAGAGTAACCTGATAGGACCCTTTCAAAGTCGACTAAAATTCTTTTTAGTCTATTGAATCATGGACCAAAACAGTGTTCGCTCAACTAAAAAGGCCATTTTTGAAATGATTCGAGTTTAAATTCCGGAGGTTATTTTGCCATTTTGGTCAAATTGGAGTTTTCACCATAAATTCAACATATACACTACATACATTCTAACTCGACGGCAGAGAGCATGTAGAGACCATTATAAATTGACATAGGTTTATTATTTTATGCATGCAACTGGAAAAAAGATGATTTTTTGTCAATTCTTCTTCCAGTTTTAGCCTTCAAATTAAAATCAATCTCTCTAAACTCTTTTCTTTTGTGCCTCTTCTCTTTGCAAAACGGACATACACCATCTTAAGATAATATAACCACCATAAATCTTATATGTGATTTATTTTTATTTGATCTGCAATCTATTTGTATTTTTTAGGATATTAGTTTTTTGTTTGTTCTACCTCGCTATCAACATAATCTTATCTTATTTCCGCTGCGTTTTGGATAATTCAAATTAGGATTTTTCTTAACAATCTGGGTATCATAGCTAATAGCTTGATTGAAAGAATGTATTAGGCAATATGGTAAGAGATAATGATACCCTAGGTGAAGCAAGACCCTATACTAAAGGATCTTATGTTGTATCAAAATCTCAATTGGCGATAAAAAAAATAGAACAGAGAAAAGTGACAATGGAGGATAAAGGCTATTCTAGGAGAAATATAGTTCATTAGGTAGTATTTGACATTCAGAAGTTGTCGATTGACGTTTCAACCAATACAAAGGAGAAGATGGAAGAGTAGGCTTTTACTACTCTAAGTTTACCATTGAAGAGAATGTTTTCTTGGAGAGTAGTGGTTAACTACTGCTAGAAGAATTTGGACCAAGCTAGGAAATCTCTACATGAAGAAATCACTCATCAACCTCAAATTTTTCTGAAGACATTCTTCACTATGTAGACGAGGGAGAGTACTTCAGTAAAGATGCATCTTATTTTTTGATGATATTTGGATGAAGATGACGATTGTTAATTTGAAGGTAGATGAAGAGAAGAAGAAGATGGTGATTTTGTCTTCTATTCTAGAGCATTACACGGTTTTCGCTAGCAGTCTAATATATGGAAGAGACTTTGATAGTAGAAAATGTGAAGTTGGGTCTTCACTATGAAGACTTTAGAGATCGTATGAAAGAGATGACTGAAGGTAAAAGAGGAAGTAGTAGTCATAATCTATTCGTTGAGGGAGGAAGAGAGGAGGAGTTGGAATTCTAAGGGCGTTCTAAATTTGGGAAGCCCAAAAATTATTGGAGAGGAAAGCTAAGAGATGGGAGTACCGCCATTATAAGAAACCACTCCATTGGAAGAGATTATATAGAATTAAGGAGGAAGTTTGAGAATGAATATTCATCGTTTGCGGTGAGGAAGACTATATTTGACAATGTGTTGACTGAAATAGCATCAGATGTATCGAACCATTGTATGCTTAACTCAGGGGCATCATTCTATATGGCACCAAATAAGGATTACTTTGACTCTTTTTTGGAAAGGAGAGAATTCCAATCCTTACTGGGAATGATGCTAGTTCTAGAGCCATGGAAACTATAGTGAAGATTTAGATATTTGACAGAGTGATATGCACTATGATAGGTGTCCGCTATTTTCAAGATCTTCGTAAGTCGCTGATATTTTTGTGCCAATTGAAATCATTGAGATGCAGAATGATAATCTAAAGGTTAATAGAGGTGCGCTTGTTTTAACGAGGAAAACATGTTTTGAAATATATAGGTGCTAAAGGAAACCATAGTGCTTTGGGAGCCTTGTATTAAGTTAATAGTTCTCGTGCTTTGGATGCCACTAGACTTCAGCACCTCATATTGGGCCATATTTTAGAGAATGGCTTAAACTTTCTTTACAAACTAAAGCTGATCAAAAGAGAAACCTTCAACAAGTTTGATTTCTACCAAGAGTGTATGCTGGGAAAAGTAGACGAAGGTATCTTTTAGAGTTGGACTTCATAAATCAGAGAGAGTGCTTGGATATGTGCATGCAAATGTTTAGGGAGCAATAGCCACTGCTTCCATTATGGGAGCGAAGTTTTTAGTTCCTTCATTGACTAATTTTCATGGAAAATTTGAATGTATGTGAATGAAGGCCAAATCATAATACTTTGTGATATCTAAAGCTTGAAAGATGCTAGTTGAGAACTAATCTGGCTGCAAGTTGAAGATGCTTAGTGGAAGTCGCTATGGATCCAGTAATATGAATTGTTGCACTAAATTAAAACTTGTATAATAATATCATAAAATAAAAATTCTCTAATGTAAAGTGCACTAGAGAGTTTGACAATGGTTCGGATTTTCCGTCCTACGTCGAGTCCCAGACTCCTTTTGGATTTAAAGAATAACCTTCACTTAACCCAGAAGAATGGGTATCTTACAAAAAACCGCCTAAACTGCCGAATAGGATTTTTTCCATAAAGATCTCCAACAGGTCTAAAACTATAAAAGTAGTAAAAAGTTGACTTTGTGTGTTGCAAATAACACAGATGAGTCGACAGAGTACACCCTTTCTATAATCTTCTTCGTATATGGTATATCGTGTATATGTGGAAAAATGGAATTAACCGATCACATAAATAATACTTTTTGAATGTTCAAGTGAGCAATATTGCAAAAGAAAAACCTTCGAATGCAAGAATAGATTTCAAGAGAATATGAGAGAAAAGAAAATGTAGATTGATAAATTTGATTCTTGAATCAACGTGCTATATATTATGATTGAAGAGTTGTATGCATCCATGAGAAGTAGCTATTATTAGAAATAGGTACAACTCTTCATGGAAAGAAATGCCCTTCGTTTGAAGAAGAAAGCTCTTCGAAAATTCAAAAAATATGATAGTTACAAGTAACCAATCGACCAGTAATGCACTACTTAGTCGACTGGCTAAAGTCAAAATTTTGAATTTTTAAAATAGAAAGAAACTAGTTCATTTTTGCCTCTTTTTGGTCGACCGAAAATATGGAACCAGTCGACTGCTTGAGTCATCAGTAGACCGTTTCAATAGTTTTAGTCGACTGGCTAAGCTTCTTTAGCCGACTGATATAAGTGTACATTTTAATTTTTAGTCGACTGATTTAAAAAATAGAAATGAAAGTTTGATGATTTGTATGTGTGTATACCACCTTGAAGAGATTTTAACAATCATATACTTCTAAACACAAAACACTATGGCTAATGTAACTTTGTTTGTCGTTGTCATCTTGTCTTCGTCATTATATCTCTTCATTAGTCGATACAGGAAGAGTTCAGATAGAGTTCAGAAGCAATTTCTGGTTAGCAATTTTTTTGAAGATTTTCTGGTTAGCAATTTTTTTGAAGATAGAGTTTAGAAGCAGCAGAGT
The DNA here is from genome assembly GCA_030765085.1 of Allium cepa. Taxonomy (NCBI): domain Eukaryota; kingdom Viridiplantae; phylum Streptophyta; class Magnoliopsida; order Asparagales; family Amaryllidaceae; genus Allium; species Allium cepa. The sequence goes on from CM060930.1 coordinate 150,438,723, forward strand.
GGATTTCATTTCTACGATGGATTGGCTAGATGAGCGTAAGCTGTTCTGATTGGTAAAGGGAGAATAATTTTCTTTGGATATTGGACTGGTTGATCGCAAAATTGACTTGCGATAGTTTGGGTGTTCTCTTGAGCTATGAGAAGTTCGTCCACATTTGGTGGTTGAGTTTTCTTATCGAATGGATTCTAGGAGTGATACTGGGGGTTTAGTGAAGCAGCTTTGGATCAGATGGGGCATCTGAGTTTTCTTTTATGGATCTGTTGAACCATATTTCTGTGATGTATTATCCAGTTTGTGCTCGAGTTTTCATCTACTCCAGATCAGAGTTGTGCAGCGGAAGCAGATTTGAAGTTCTTTTGTTTTGTCTTTTCTGGATAAGAAATGTAAGTTAGTTTTCTGGTATTTGTGGAGTAGAGTTGGTGTTTTTGGTTTGGGATTGATCTTGAGGAGATCACTTTGTTGGATTGTTTTGGTCCAGTTTGTTTCTAAAGACATCAGCGAAGGTTGAGCTGATCAGGAGAGTTGAGGCAGCTCAGGATCATCAGAAGTATTTTGTGGATAAAAGACGAAGGAATTTGGATTCCGGAGTCGGAGATTTAATTTGGGAAAGTTTTCTCCGATCTAAAGAGCTATAAGATTGAGTAAGACTGGGTAAGTCAACTCCGAGATGTTTTGGATCTTTTCTGTGTTTTGTGAGGATTAGTGTTTGGTTTTCAAGGTTGAATTGCCAGTTTGGATAACTGGAATTCAATGTGTTTTACGTATCTCTGAGGGAGTACGTGTATGGTTTATCTCTGGTTGTGTAACCAGCGGTTCAGGAGGATGTGATTGTTGATTTAGACTTGTCTGTAGTCTGATATCCTGTTAGTTTGTAGATCTAGTGGGATGGGAACTCTGTAACTTAATAGTATTGATTGTTTAGATTCTATAGAGCGAGTATTCCGATATTTATACCGGGGAAACTCGTGAAAATTCTATCCAGAATTTTTCTGGATAAATAGGTTTGCTTTGATTGGATGAATTAGTTGCTATGGTTGTTAGCATATGTTTGATAATATATACTTGTGTTTTAAAATAAAATATTAAGATGAATTATTGAATTACCTTTGCTTTTAAATTTCGGGGATGAAATTCTTTTAAGGGGGAAGGAACGTGATATCCCGGAAATTGGGCAATATAAATTTAATAATCTGTGTTATGAATTTAATTTGATTTGATAATTTTAATAACAAATTTGGAATTTCATTTAATAATCATGTTTTAATAAATATTTAAATTGAAATTTTTTATCTTTTTAAATAAATAAATTGTTTTCTGTTTATAATATATATAATTATATATATTGTAAATTAATTAACTTTGATTTTGAATTTAGTAAATGAATTAATTTTCTAGCTCTAATTTATATTTGATAAATTGGAAATTTGATTTAAATTTGACATTTAACTTTTCAACACAATTCAATAAATAATGTTATGGTTTATACTATGGTAAATCTTATTTGTTTTAAAATTTTATTTAGCTTAAAACATGAATTTAAAATTACATAAATATAAAAGCTAAGTTTTATTTTATATTACTTGGGATTTATATATATAAGAATTTACAATGTAAATTACAAATGACCTTAGTTTGTTATAATCTCTTTTACAAATTATTTAATATTGTTCAATTTGTTATTTTTAAATAAAAATTATAATACTTAAATTCTTTTGAACATAAATAGATTTGTAGTAATAGGATTTGTTATTTTTAATTTTAATAAGAGTTATATATGCATCTATATATAACTTGATTTTAAAATTGGATTTGGTAAATTAATTTTAAATTTGAATTTGATGTTTTGAAATTTAATAGAATAAATACTTCAATATTTTCGAATAAGCTATATTTTTAATTTGTTTGTTTTCATTTCTTTTCAATTTAAAAAGAGATAAACTCATTTATATATAAATAAGAATAGTAAATTTAGATTTAAAAGCTTTTGTAAACAATTTAAGTTAAAATTAAAATACACTTAGTACATGTGTTAGTCTCTTAACATACTTAAATGACATGTGTAAGCCATTAATTAAACAAAATGACAAATGTTAAACTTTAACTAAGTGTCTTATTTTTCTTTTTCTTGTAATTTTAGTACAATCAAAATATACTTACACAAATACATCTCCTCTAAAATCATTCTTCCTTTCTATTCTTCTTTTTCAAAACTTAAGATCTTCAGCCATGACAAATATGCATCTTTCTTCAAAACAGAAACCTTTTGATCAAAGCAAAATTTCCTACAAAATCTGTAACTTCCTGCAAACTCCTCATAAACCAAATCAAAAATTGTTTGAATCTCCTTCAAAACCAAAACCATCTTCAAAACTGTAATGCAAAATCTCCTCAAACTTGAAATGCAAATCATAGCCTCTTCAAAACATTAAATGACTAAATCAAATTTGCAATCCAATTCTGCAAATCTAAAATCTGCATGCATTTAAAAATCAAATTCCCGCATTATAACTTGCATGCAAATTTGTGAAAGCCTGCAAATTCTTTTCTGTTAAAAAAAAAGAATCCAAACCTGCATATTTCTTTCTCTGTTTTCTCTGGGAAGCATGCAAGTGAATATGGTAACTGCATGAATCAAGGAAACAAAGAAACAAATCAAGATCCAAGTCTTCAAAAAGCAAGATGAAGTTTTAAAGCATCTGCAGTTTTTAAAATTCAAACTGAAGTTCAAAAAAATGCATAAGAAAGACTCTTCTCTTAAAACCAGTGAGTAACATTTTTTTTATATTAAATAAACTTAGTGAATATAGTTGCTTGATTTATTCCTGTGACAATCATGTTTGGATTGGTTGAATTAGATGATATTCTCTGTTATATATTGAATGCATGTTGTACTGTTCACTTGTTTTGCCTGTTCTAGTTTCCAGATTTTAGTTATGTTCAAATCATGACTTTATGTTAAAATCAATGTTATAGTTTAAGATTTTAAGCATAGTATGATATGTAATGAGTTAGAGTTTAATCTTATAAAAGAAAATGAAAATAAGGATGAAATTGTGATGACTGTGGGTAAATAAAAATACAACAGAGCAAAAATTTCTGTAAACCATATTTGAATATTCCAGGTTTATTATTTTAAGTTTATAAACAAATTACTTGATTAATAACTTGATTTTTAAAACTATAATCTGAATTTTTAGTTTGCATTCAACTGAATATCACTGGTTTAGCTAGAAAACACAATTGGGGTTGGTTCTGTCAATCCAGGGGTTTGGAGTTGCCGGTGTTTCTTTGGTTGATGGAGTGAAGTTTGTAGTTTATGGGAAAAATAATTGTTGATGAATTTGAGCATCGAGGCAATCATGATTTGGGTTTGAAATTTTGAACCCTATTTTTTCTGTGTTGAGGAAATTTGATCACTGCGACATAAATAAGTGATCGATACTTCCCTAATTCGAACTGGAGATAGATGAGATGAGGATAAAGAAGTGGCCGGAGGTGGTACCTTTCAGATGGTCGGAGTTTGAAGGTTGAGGCGTTGCAGTTCGACCCTTTTGTTCCAGTTTCGGGCTTGAGTGTCCAAATTTGATTTGGGGTTTCCGCCGTTGATTTAAAGGTCGGAATGGCAATGGAAGATGATCATTGACTTGCGCATTGGATCGCGGGTGGTCGGAATTGTTTACTGTGGTGGTGCAGGTGCACGTGGATTCATGGCGTATCTGTGTTTTGGGGAAGATGGTTTTCCAGTGTTTTGTTTCGGGTTGTTTCTCATGTAGCTCGAAGGATTAGGGCATGGGACTCGGGGGTATGGGATGTTGACTCGGAGCAGATGTAGAGTAGGCTTGGGTGGGTTTAATTGTTACAGGTTTGTGAAAACTTGAGTTGTTTCTGAATTTGAATAATTGCAAAATGAAAAAAATGATGATTATCGAGTTACTCGAGTGATTTCGAGTTGCTCGAGCTAATTTGTTGCAGTTTAGAATTTGTCGTGTTTCAAATCTTAAATTGAATTTCAAAAATACTAAGTGAAAATTTAAATTAAGTTTTAAACCAAACTTTAAAATGTGAATTCAAGTTTTGGTTTGAATCATGTCTGGAAATAAATAAGCTTTTAAATTTAAACTTGTTTTAACCTTAAAAGGGGTTTAATATTTAAAAATGTTTTAAAGAATTTGAATTTAAATTGGAAATTTAAATATAAAGTAATGTTTAAACAAATTTTTAAAATTTGATACAAATTTGGATTTGAATCTATGTTTCAAAATAAATTTAAGTTTTATAAATTTAAGTGCTTAAAACAAATTTGAAAGATAATGGAAAATTTAAATGGTTTTAATTTAAAAGGAATTTTGTTTTAACTTTTGTAAAATTTCTTTCAAAATAAAAGTATTATTTATCATTTAAAAGATTTAGATTGTTAAAACTTGTTAAGTTAAATAATAATTTAATGTTTTGTATTTCATTTAATTTTTAGGATAATTAGATGAACAATTAATTTATTTAAGGAATAAATAAAATGGTAATTAAGGGTTTAATCATAAAGGTTTAAGATTAATTAATTTTAGAGTAATTAACTTGTAATTAAGAATAATTAATTAAATAAGATTATTTTTTAGTTAATAACTAATTTATCAAGTAATAATAGATTAATTAAGTTTTAATTAACACTTAATTATTTAATTAATCTAGGGTTAATTAATGATTAATTAAATTGTAATTAATAATGATTAAAATAAGTTAATTATTTTAGAAAATAATTAATGAATTGTTAATAGTTAATGAAGGTCATTAACTAAGGATTATTTAATAATTAATTAATGTGATTAATTTTAATTATTAATTAGATTAATTAATTTAAAGATAATCATTTGGGTAGGTTGTTAAGTATAATTACTTATGGAAGTGATTAAGGAATTAATTACTTATTAATTGAGTTTAATTTGATTAGATTAAGTTAATTAATTCAGTTTAATTAATTTAAAATAATCATTTGATGATTTGTGAAGTATAATTACTTAATGTAATTAAATGAAGAGAAATTACTTAGGAAAGAAATTAATGGATAATTACCGAATGTAATTAATTGAAGGTGATTTGTTGATAAAAGTAATTTGATTATAATTACTTTGTAAATTAATCAAGGGATTAATTAGAGATAATTAATTAAGGAGTAATTTATTTATTTGGTGAAGCAATTAAGGGTAGCTTATTACTGAATGGGGTTAATCAAGGGTGATTAACAATTATGGTTTAAACTTAGATTAATTACTTAAAGTAATTAATTTAAATAAGGTAATTAATTAAAATGTAATTAAAGATCAATAATTAATATAATTAATGATGTAATTAAGATTGATTAATTAAGATTAATTAATCAATAATAAGTGATTAAAGGTAATTAATTTAGGTAATTAATTAAGGATTAATGTAATTAATTATAGTTAATTAATTAAGGAAGTAATTAAAGATTAATTACTGTATTTGGTTAAGTATAATTAATTTGAGAAATAAATTAATGAATAATTACTTGAATGTAATTAAAGGTTAATTAATCAGGGATGATTAATAATTGGTTGATGATTAATTAATTGATTGATAATTAATTAATAGTGATATAAGCAAAATGATATTGGTGAAGTAATTAATTTAATTTACTTTAAATTAATAGAATGATGTAATTAATTTAATTCATTTTAAATTAATTATATTTGGTGTGGTTAATCATTGCTTATATAGATTAATGGTGTTGTTTACTTTGTATAGTTTGATCTCAGATATGAGATAGATAATGTTGAGTGATTTGGATGCATTGGTTGCATTGTGATGTTGATATAGATTATCTTTTGGATAGTGATAATATGGTTTATCTGATATAATGATAATGTTGATTATCCGTGTGAATCTGTGATTTATCTACGTGTATATATAGATAATTGAATTGTTTTAAACCTTTAAAACAACTTGGCCTTAAAAGACACGCTTTGGATTTCGATGAGACCGAGATCGGTTTTCCATATTCGGATATCCGAAAACCACATCGATCCAAATTAACGATAGGTCGTGAATCTCTTGTGAAGAGTGAAGACTCGAGGTGTAAGGACTATACGTCAGTATAACTCTGTGGTTGATTCCGTAATGAGTTTGACGGAATAGTACTTATAGATTCGAGATGGTGATTTAGAGTGCAAGGGTTATCATCGTTAACCCTGAGGGTAATTCCAAAATGAGTGTAACGAGATAATGCCTTCGGTTTTGTTCGAACCCGGAACGAACTTATATGGATCGAATGCTTTCAGAACATCGTCAGGTGGACGATGAGCATTCTAAGAGATGTGTCCTCTAAAGGTAATCGTAGCCTCAAGCCTCATCAACCGGGAATGGCTAAAACATAGGAGGTGCAGCAAGGCTTCGTGGGTAGCCCCCACTGGAGAGCAAGATTTACCCCTGTCTAGAGGTCCCTTTTTATTTCGGCTGTGTGGGCAGTTGGATGTACACCAACTGCGGGGTTGTCTTGTTCGGGACTGTCCAGTAAGGGATGGTTCCGGCTTTGTATTGCAGAGGAGCGGGCGTACTCCTCGGTACGTTGATCTAGGCCACGTACTGTGACGGGCGGTACCCCAGTAGCCCTGTCATTGTATAGAATCCAAAATCCAACAAGTGCCAACGGTTTTGATTGTATTACCCACTTTTGTGGCTAGTAGCTGGAATTTAATCATGTAACAATTTCGGCTATTTCTTATTTACTTGAAAACCCTAGATCCTATTATAATATCACTGGATTTCCTATCAAATGTTTTGTTTAGCGTAAGGTAAAAACTTTTCCATGTTATGTGTGGGAAGTCTTACGTGATACCTTTCTTTTCAAAAGGATTTTCAAAATTAAGCAGTTTTAACCTGTTACTCACACCAGACCCACGTCTGACCCAGAGTTTATCTTTTGTTTTCTTAAACTCTTGGGTACTCAAATTTTTACGAGTAGCCAAGGGATTCATGTTAGCTTTGACGAATATTGGGGAGAAATGGAGCAGGAGGCTTCTGCGTGTAGATATATAGTTCCGCTGTGTGTTCTCTATGTTAGTATTGTTTTGTCTCTGAGTTGTATTATGTTGTAAATACTAGACAGGTGTTTATAACTGTCTAGTATGTGTTGTATATCTGTGTACTCTGATAATGGTCGTAAACTATGTAATATTTTATGTTATTAATATAATTTATTCGTTCCGCTATTTAGATTCTGATGTGTTGTTTCTTCTTCTCTTTCTTTCTCTTTTCTATCCCTTTCTTTCTTTATGATGATGCGACTTTTCTGGGAGAAAAAGTCGGGTCGTCACAATTTCGTTGCACCGGCTCTATGGGTTAGCGACCCATGGGATAGCATCCCATTTGTGATACACGTGTTGGGGAGTTTTGATGCTTCCGTTTATGATAGTCCTCCTCCTTTATGTTTTTTGGATTTCTATTTGTCGATTTTTCGAATTTGCGTTTCACCTATTTTCATGATTTGTATTGATAAGCTTTATCAATATTTGTGGTTTGGTGAACAAAAATAAGAATATGACATTCTTTTTGGTGTTTGAGAAAATTCGAGATATTATATGATTTTCGTTGTTATCATATACATTGGTTACATCTCTAATCCTATCTCAACTTATTTGATATTTATAGCTAGACTAATCCATTTATTATTTTCCTTCTTAAATTATACTCGAGTCAGACAGAGGCGTTACTGGTGCTTCCACTTAACTTCTTAGAAGGGACTTGCTTTTGGCTTTTGGCTTTTGGCTAACTACTTTAGCTTAATAGTTTTTGCTTTTATACATTTGAGATTGATACCCCTTGATGTATACATATTCTTTTGTCTAGCACTTATACCTATTCTTTTGTGAAGTAGTGGATCATGTACGACTACTTTGATGTACATTTCTATGTGTTATATTCATATCTATTTCCGCCTTAGTGATATGAATATCTGTGACTGATTTATGTTGCTTATTTTATATTTGTTTTCGAAGGCCAAATATCCAATGTGTAGTAGCTTTGAGTTTGTAATTGATATGTCTAATTCCCTCTTGAAATGAAACGCATGACATACTATCTAACATATCGGTACTCACACAAAGCAATTACACAGATGGTCGCTCCTCAACAACCTTATTCTTCATACTAATTGACGGCATTACCCAATAGTGTCCTTGGTTAGTGTGAGTATAAAGGTGGGGCGTCATAATTTGGTATCAGAGCCAAACTTAGGAACAATATGGAATAATATAGCAAGGATCATCGTCCTAAGTCTTTCTTAGGAATCGTGCCTTAGGATTTAATTCGAGTCTTATGACCCATTCTATCCTATTTCCTTTTATGATGCCTTATTTTATTAATCAAGTTTGTTTGATATTTATTTTAAGAATAACATTTTCCCTCTTCTTTATTTCTTTCTTAAAGAAGAGAAATGGTTAGACCTGGCCATCCCAAGTCGGTCAATCTAATGCTACTCCTAAGGAAGGCGTATTCATGTCTGCCCAACAGCTTTTGGATCTTGTAAAGAGAATGCCTAAGCTGCCGGATCTATTCCTGAGCTTACTCATCCTAAATCCGGGTTTGCACATTTGTGCAGTGATTATACCAATTTGGGTAGAAGGCCATTCAAGGGTTCCAAAAGCTTTATAGAAGTCCAAGCTTTACTTAGAATATGCGCACGCATCTTTTCTCGCATGAATCTTATGGATCTACATCGAGTCCAAGCGGCCTCTAGCATGCTCTAGGAGAGAGCATTAGATTGGTATGAACTTTTGGTTTCTTAAATTATCGAAGCGGATCTTACTTGTAAGCAATTGCAGAATGGTTCGAGTTGAAGTTTGTGCCGGAAGCTGAAAAGGTAACTTTAGCTCGATGCTTTACCGACCTTGTTCAAGGTGAACCTTCCATGACAGATTATGTCGCATCTTTTGAGTCCCTCTCTAAATATGGGGTTGAGTATATTAATACTACATTGAAGAAAAATCAGAGGTTTGTCTATGGATTGAATAATAGCCTCAAAAAGCCTTTACTTATGAAGCTAGAAGTTTCTTTTGATCAGCTTGTAGACATCGCTCTTCAACTTGAAGAGGCTAATAAAGAAAGTGATGTTGAAGTTGTAGGTGCTAAACAGAACTTCAACATCAACATGAAGAGGCATATTAAGTTCAAACCTAATCCTAGCAAGAAAGAGGGAAAGCTGGATGTTGTGCAAGCCCATAATGACACTTCTCTTGGTCAAGGTATTTCTCATTCTGTCCTTGATGGCATTATTATGTTTCGTGATCATTCTATTCGAGTTCTTTTCGATACAGGTGCATCTCACTCTTTTATATCAAAAGAACTTGTTGATACTTTTTCTTTAGATGTTATGGGCTTGATGACTTCACTAAGAATTGCGAATCCAGTTGGTTGATCCGCAACACTCAGTTTATTTTGTAAAGATGTCAAGATTATTTTATGTGATTATGCTTTTCATGCCGGTTTGCATGTTATGCTTTACATAGGTTTCAGAATGATTTTGGGAATGGATTAGCTTAACCATTTCGAAGCCCACATCCTATGTCCCGAGAGGACTATCCATCTTTGACATCCTCAATCTATTAAGCAGAATTCTATTGTTCTAAAAGATTTAGAGTCCAATTTGGTGCATCCTTATATTCTCTAAATCCACGTGATGATAATAATGATGATGAGGAAGATGCCATTTCCTTCATTCACGTTGTTCATGAATTTCTCGATATACTTGAGCCCATTTTAGGACTACCACCTACTATGAGCAATTGAGTTCAGAATTAATCTAATACCTGGAGCTCTACCTATCACTCGTCCTCCTTATCGTATGTCCAATAAGGAAAACGAGGAGATGCGTAGACAATTATCTGAATTGAAAGCGAAACAGCTTATTCCTTCTAGTTCCTCTCCTTGGGGAGCTTCAGCTATCCTTGCGAAGAAATCCGATGGTACACTTAGGGTTTGCGTTGACTACCACAAGCTTAATGATCTTACCATGAAGAATAAATATCCCTTGCCTCGGATTGATGATCTATTCGATCAACTTAGCAGTGCTAGAGTCTTTTCACAGTTAGACTTAGCAACTAGTTTTCATCAGCTTCGAATTGCAGATGATAGCATTCTTTTGACATCATTTCGTACTCATTATGGATCTTATGAATGGCTTATTAGGCCATTTTATCTAAAGAATTCTCCGGCTTCTTTCGTAGACCTTATGAACAGAATTTTTAAAGTCTTCCTTGATTGATTTGTCCTCATCTCTATAGATGATATTCTTGTTTATTCTAAAACCAAGGAAGAGCGTGTGAAACATATTCGTATTGTGTCGGAAACTCTTAGGAGCAATCAATTGAATTTTTTTTTTCTAACTGTCACTTTTGGCAATCTTATGTGAAATTTTTAGGACGGAATTTCTGTGGATCCTTCAAAGATTGAAGCGATTCAAATTGGAAGACATCGGAGAGTATGACAGAAATTCGTTGCTTTCTTGGATTAGTGAGCTATCACTGTCGATTCATAAAAGACTTTTCTAAAATTTCTGTACCTCTTACTAGTTTGACAAAGAAAGGAGTTAAGTACATTTGGTTAGACAAATGTGAAGCTTCTTTTTAAAAATTAAAAGAACTCCTTTCTGATGCACCTATTCTTGTGATTCCCGAAGGGAACCAAGACTTGATTGTTACCAATGCTAATCGTGTTGATTTGAGAGTGATTCTCATGCAAAGGGAATGTGTTACCGCTTATGCCTCTAGGCAATTAAAGCCTACCGAGACTAGGTATGCCACTAATGATTTAGAGCTCGCGGTCATTGTTTTCGCCATTAGAATTTGGTATCATTATCTTTTGGGAGAGAAATTTGTTCTCTACACCGATCATAAATCTTTAAAGTATTTATTTTCTCAAAAGGAACTTAATTTGCATCAAAAACGTTGGCTTGAATTTCTTGCATCTTATGATCTTGATATTCTTTATACTCCTAGAAAGGGAAATCGTGTTGCCGATGCCCTTAGTCGTAAGCAATAAGTGGTTGTTTCAATGATGATATCCAAATGAACTGATCTTGAGACTCTATCTACTTGTGAGATTCGAGATCGTGAATCTGATTTATGTCCATCTCTTGTATTGTGTAGCCTTGAGGCTCCTCCATCTCTTTTAGACCGCATATTGCATCCTTGAAGCTCAAAATCATGATCCCGAATTGGCTCATCTTAGCCAAAGTTGTAGGGATAGAATTAGTGATGATTTGAAAGACTTTGACATCGATGCTCATGGCGGTATTCGAAAATTCGACTTATTGTGCCAAATATTAGCGATCTTCCTAAAGGCATTTTAGAAGATTCTGATCGTTCTAAATTTACCATTCATCCCAGTAGTGAACGTGATTGGTGGAAACCTCTATATCAACTTTATGATCGGAGGAAACCGCTATATCAACTTTATGATAAGGTGGCCAGGGTTTTGAGAGATAATTAGAGTTTAAATTACCTTAATTAATTTAGTTAAATAATATTTAATTATCTCTAAGTTCTAATGATCATGCCTTGCTCATACGAGATCTGATCGAGGCATTGTTTTTACCATTACGTTCTTATTGAGATTGTCAACGCAATGGAGTTGGATTCATCAAGTTTGAAGCCTATTGGAATTTTAGTCAAAATAGAACGACATTCGGTTTTGGACTATTCAAAAATGCGAAAGCGTTAATTGGAACTTGGGTAAGTTTTACTTACTAGTTGATTGTATAATTATTATATATATAATTGTTGTTATATTAAAAATATAAACTGTATAATGGACTATTAGTTATTACTTTTGGACCCTTACTTGTTTTGTAAAACAAGTGAAACGTTAAATTGTAATGTAATCTCCCTTCTGATTATGTAAACCCGTATCATTGCCCAGACTCACTATTTTCAAGTTTGATACAACTTTGTGAAAAGTGATAGTGCATTATATATGTTTGTAACAATTTAGTCGTTATAAATGTGCTTTGAAATCCCTGATAACCGACATATGTTAAATTAGATAGATTGGATAAATTATGGGAAAATTGTCAGGATATATATGTACATATGTGTTGGGTTGTTCTATACACATTTTTGTGTGTTAGGCATAAATAGAATTGGTTTGGACATTTGGGGAATTTGGAAATGGAAGTTATAATGTTAGAAGCGAAAAGGTCACAATGGATGCACTTTAAAATCACTGTGATATGCAATTTTAAGTTAACTTTGGAAGACATCATAAGACTTCTTCGATATTGATTAATAATGTGACGCCCACCTCTATGTTCACAATAACAAAGAGTATTAAAAGGAAATACTGTCTGTTATTACGAAGAATAAGGCAGGATAGGAGCGGCCATCCGTAGTTAGGCCTTACACTAGTATTGATTATCTCAATAGGAGTGGTATATGTTTTTTTCATCACTTTGTTTATTTACTCCCATCGACATATTCAATTCCCGTATAAAACGAACTACGATAGTTCATAATAGTTTAGCATAATATATATAATAACAATTCAGATAAGCTAAATGCGAAACACAAATAATATAAAATCTCATATATATACAACTGAAGTCAGTTACAATACATGTGATACAATATAACTGTCGACACTGGAAGTTACATATACAAGTACATTATTGCAAATAATATACATGAATACATATCATCCTATAAAGTGACAATGACTACTCCAAAAGATATAAAGAGACTTCATAGCTCAATCAACATCCCAAAGCGAGATACCAACTGCCTGTAATAACTCGGTCTGACCCGAGTATTAATTCAAAAGAAAATAATACACGGGTCAGTCTAATTCAAACTCAGTTATTAATGCACGGAAGCAATAATAATTAAATAACAAATAGACGACGGTCACAATAATCAATTGAACTAGACAAGGCATAGATCAAATCAAGTGAAGTTACTGCAGTATAATATTAACGCAATGGGACTAAAATTCATGGAGTCGTATTCACAAAACCGGATGATCAAGTCAGAGACCAAGTCAAAATCAATACTGTATTATTCAAACAAATTAAACAAAGAGTAATCAATCACTAGCATCGAAATCTACATCAACAAAATCACTTCGATACCGTGGTGACCAAGTAGATTGGTCAAGTCACGAATCGACACTGTGAGTATCAGGCATCAATTTATAAAAAACTGCAAAAGTCAGAGAAATCATCCCAAGTATTAAAACAAAATAGAATGGCCAAGATAAATCAAGTGACGAACTCAAACATTTGTATATGAACAAAAATCAAAGAATTTAAACCCTACAAACTTAAGATTGAAATAGATGTGAGTGGGTATCACTCACCTTGCTTCCCAGAGCACAAATCAAAGATCGATTACGAGTCGAAGCCGAGGGCAACAAAGAATCGAGCGATGTCGAAATTGAAACACTAGCCACCATTTTTTTTCGTTAGCTTTGGTTTGTTTTTGGAAATGGGCTGCGAAAAAAATGAATAAAGGGGAACAGTCTTTGCTTGATAATTATCACAGCCCTTAGAAAATAAAAACGTGGGCCAAGATTCAAATTTGTAAAACCCACATAACCCCTTAACAAATTTTTAAAAGAATTTCAACCGATTAAAATGCCTAATAGTAATTAGCCAGCAGATATGATCGTCTAATGACGATAATTAACCAGTGCAAAAACCCCGGGTTGTTACAGACTCTTCTCCTTTTAAAAATTGCGTCCCCGCAATTTTCATAATTAAGGTCGTCAATAACAATTATTTTTCTAACATAAACTGGTTAAGCTAGAAAAATAAAGGTTGAGAATACAAACCCAAAGAAATCTTTTAATTTCATAAAAGAAATTCACAAATTCTCAACAAAATCTAATTATCAAATAGATAATCAGAAAAACAGCAAACTGAATAAATACAATTATCAGCAATATTCAATTATCAATTAGATAATTAGAATACAAAATCACAAAACAACAATATCTAATTATCGACACGATAATTAGAAAACAGCAAAAATCTAATTATCAACAAAGATAATTAGAAAACACAAATCACAAATCCCAAAACCGCAAATATCTAATTACCCAACGGATAATTAGAAAACATGAACTTCATGACCAACAAACTCTAACTATCAACAGAGATAGATAGAAAACAACAATTCAATATAATCGACATAAGCTAGAATCAATTAGAGACTAGAAAATCTCATTATCAGCAAAATTAGCAAGTATCCAATTATCAAAAACGATAATCAGAAATCAACAAATATCTAATTATCAAAACGATAATCAGAAATCAACAAATATCCGATTATCAAAAATGATAATCAGAAACAACAAATATCCGATTATCAAAAACGATAATCAGAAAACAAAAAAATCTAATTATCAAAAACAATAATCAGAAGACATCAAATATCTAATTATCAACAAAGATAATTAGAACTCAAATCAACAAATATCTAATTATCAACAAAGATAATTAGAACTCAAATCAACAAATATCTAATTACCAACAAAGATAATCAGAACACAAATCAACAAATATCTAATTATCAGCAAAGATAATTAGAACTCAAATCAACAAATATCTAATTACCTGCAAAGATAATCAGAACACAAATCAAAAAAATATTTAATTATCAAAAACGATAATCAAAAACATCAAATATCTAATTATCAACAAAGATAATTAGAACTCTCAAATCAACAAATATCTAATTATCAAAAACGATAACCAGAAACAAAAAATATCTAATTATCAAAAACAATAATCAGAAATCTCAAATCAACCATCTAATTATCAAAAACGATAATCAGAAACAACAAATATCTAATTATCAAAAACGATAATCAGAAACAACAAATATCTAATTATCAAAAACGATAATCAGAAATCTCAAATCAACAAATATCTAATTATCAAAAACGATAATCCGAAACAACAAATATCTAATTATCAATAACGATAATCAAAAACAACAAATATCTAATTGTCAAAAACGATAATCAGAAATCTCAAATCAACAAATATCTAATTATCAAAAACGATAATCAGAAACAACAAATATCTAATTATGAAAAACGATAATCAGAAATCTCAAATCAAGCAATATCTAATTATCAAAAATGATAATCAGAAACAACAAATATCTAATTATCAAAAACGATAATCAGAAACAACAAATATCTAATTATCGAAAACGATAATCAGAAATCTCAAATCAACAAATATCTAATTATCAAAAAAGATAATCAGAAACAACAAATATCTAATTATCAAAAACGATAATCAGAAACATCAAATATCTAATTATCAACAATAATTAGAACTCAAATCAACAAATATCTAATTATCAAAACGATAATCAGAAACATCAAATATCTAATTATCAACAAAGATAATTAAAACTCTCAAATCAACAAATATCTAATTATCAAAAACGATAATCAGAAACAACAAATATCTAATTATCAACAAAGATAATTAGAACTCAAATCAACAAATATCTAATTATCAACAAAGATAATTAGAACTCAAATCAACAAATATCTAATTATCTGCAGATAATTAGAAACAACAAATATCTAGAAATCAATTAAGATGACTAGAAAATCAACATAAAAGGTGGATCGATCCCAATAAATGACGAGTTTAGCTACGCCGCACGTGCATCAACAAATGGCCGAAGCCTACCAAGTACTATATTTTTGGCGTCCAACAAATGACCCGAAGGTTTAGTACTGGTATTGACCCGAAGGTCCATCATATGACCCGAAGGTCCAACATATGACCCGAAGGTCCAACGTAGTGGCTCGAAAGCACACAAAATCATCAAAACAGCAAATATTTCAATTAACGAGTCCGGAATTAATCGAAATAGCAAACACACATGTTTCATACCATGAGTTTTACTAAATCGTTTAATTCTCTTCATCGTTTCCTTGAAGTGCAAAATCGTGTATTTTAAATTAATAACATTTTACGTTCTCAAACGGACAAGTCCGGAATTAAGCGAATTAGTAAAAGTGAGGGTTCATAGTCCTCAATTTTGCCGAAGCATTTAAATCGCTTCCTCGTTCTTTTGAAAGCACAAATTATAGAAATTTTGGAAAACAATTTTATTTTAAAACGATTTTTAAAACACGTGATTAAAACAACAACATCTGTAGCAAATTCCATAAGGAAATTGCACTTCTCAAAACACCGAAAAAACGGATCTCAAAATCAGCATTGCGTGATAACCACTTGAAAATCTACTTTAAATTTGGCGGTTACTGAAGTCAAAACGACAGTAATTTATATACGTTAAAATCTCATCAAAATAATTCGCATCAAAATATAATACCAGTGAATTTTCATTCATAAAAAATGCCAACAAAACACTGTGCTTCAAAAATTTAGCTCCAGTGTAAAAATTCCGTTATAAAGATAACGAAAACAAAGTACGTTTTAAAACAAAATACCGGTTCAACGTAAAATTAATGCAGTGATGTGCAACTCAAATCTTGATTTTTAAATCAAAGGATTATCAGCTGTACTAAGCGAAGACAGTCTCATTGTTTCCGCTGCGCACTCTGATAAACAGAACACACATAAATCAATCATCAAAACACAATTTCACTTTTATTTTTAAATAAAGATATTTAAAAATTTCATCATAATTTCAAAACTTTAGTTTTTGACTCAACGCACAATAAACATCAACAAATAGTTGTAACAAATGTTCCATCTAAGTCAAGTTATATATTATGTCCATAAACCCCTCGCTCAGATACCAACTATGACGCCCCACCTCTATGCTCATAATAACAAAGAGTATTAAAAGGAAATACTGTCTGTTATTACGAAGAATAAGGATGGATAGGAGCGGTCATCCGTAGTTAGGCCTTACACTAGTATTGATTATCTCGATAGGAGTGGTATATGTTTTTTTTCATCACTTTGTTTATTTACTCCCATCGACATATTTAATTCCAGTATAAAACGAATTACGATGGTTCATAATAGTTTAGGACAATATATAATAACAAAACAGATAAGCTAAATACGAAACACGGATAATATAAAATCTCATATATATATATATATATATATATATATATATATATATAGATATATAACTGAAGTCAGTTACAGTACATGTGATATAATACAACTGTCGACACTGGAAGTTACATATACAAGTACATTATTGCAAATAATATACATGAATACATATCATCCTATAAAGTGACAACGACTACTCCAAAAGATATAAAGAGACTTCATAGCTCAATCAGCATCCCAAGCGAGATACCAACAACCTGTAATAACTCGGTCTGACCCGAGTATTAATTCAAATGAAAATAATACACGGGTCAGTCTAATTCAAACTCAGTTATTAATGCACGGAAGCAATAATAATTAAATAACAAATAGATGACAGTCACAAAAATCTCACCTATCCAATCCTTTAATAAGGAAATCGGATAACGGTAGATATAACACGAAACAACATTAACAACAAATCAGCAAATTCAAATCATCAACAAAGATAAATAGAAAGGTTATCAGTGAAGAAAATTAGAAAACAACAGAATTGCTTAAACGGCAATTAACAACAAAATCTAATTATTAAGTAAATAAGTAGAAACTCATAATCTAATTATCAAATAGATAATTAGACGACAACAAAATGATCAATTAAACCAAATCAAAATATAATTTCAAAATATTGGATTGGACATACAAAACAATTCAAGCAATTGAAATATCAATTATAACGTCACTTCTATTTGGCTGCAGTACACGCACGCGTGCACTGCCTCGCCACTACAGTATGAATTACACAAAAGCTCAGTGAATCAAAAGCAAATGGCACCATCTCGAGATCAAAATGAACCAGATGGAACTGTACAGCAAGCACAACATCCATCCAGTAACCATCAAATGAACAAAGTGCACATGAAGGCACAATGAAAATTCACAAACGAGCACTAGGTCAAACCCAAAATACCGGATTCAACTCTAGTGCGATAAAATAATGTCACAACTTTCAGCATAAGGTCAAATCCGAGCTACAAGCTGGATTCAACTCAAGTGAATTCGAAAAACAAATCCAAATGCAATCAAGTGGTCAAGACAGCTACAGACGGTCTCAAGTGAAAGGTCACAGTGAAGACTGTATGCCATCCAAGTGCACAAATACTAAACAGGAGAATGGATGATAAACCCCAATGCAGACCAGTGAACAGGGGAGGCAGCCTGACACGGTTACAAGCCGGGATGAACACTGCAATAGTGGTGATGTAGTGCAATACAATATGAATTACTGGCGCAAATGCAACTGCAACGCAACTTGACATACAACATGAATTATTGGAGCAAATGCAACAAATATATGATGCTATGCACAGCAAAGATTACATGTGCAACAGCCTCAATAATGAAATAGCCATGTTCAAAACCTAATACAGGGAACTACATGATGAATAGGTATGCAAGTGAATGCATCATGAACCAAAGAAGGCACCAGTAACAAATACATGAAACTGGATAGTGCAAACTCAAATAGAAAATGTATATGAACATGAAGCAGTAACAAATGTACATGAACATGAAGGCAACAAATACAAGGCACCTAAATGAACAGAGTATCAATGCAACCATACTGGTTCAGGGAATAAAGCATCAATGACCAAACTCATTAACCAAATACAGAGGTCAAGTCACTGTTATCAGGACTCAACAAAACTGCAAGGCCAAACCAAAGCTAACAGGAATACCAAGAAATTACACAACAATGCAGGCTCAAGAGCACCAAATGTAAAGAAAAAAAACTCAACATGAATGGTCATGCAATACTCATATAACCATCAGGTTAAAGCATGCAAGTGAATCATAAACCAAGTGCACAAAAGATACAACATATATGCAGCTGTAAAACTGGACAGTGCAAGTGATGCAACAGTCAATCAAAATGACCGAAGTAAACACGATCAGTGTCAAGGCCGAAGCCAGCAGAAATTCATGAAATCAGAGAGTGGAGTGAAAAATCATGAAATGCGGAGCAATTGAACTAGACAAGGCATAGTTCAAATCAAGTGAAGTTACTGTAGTATAATATCAACGCAATGGGACTAAAATTCATGGAGTCAAATTCACAAAATCGGATGACCAAGTAAGAGGCCAAGTCAAAATCAATACTGTATTATTCAAACAAATTAAAAAAACAGTAATCAATCACTAGCATTTAAATCTACATCAAAAAAAATCAATTCGAGACCGTGGTGACCAAGTAGATTGGTCAAGTCACGAATCGACACCGTGAGTATCAGGCATCAATTTATACAAAACTGCTAAAGTCAAAGGAATCATCCCAAGTATTAAAACAAAATAGAATGGCCAAGATAAATCAAGTGACGAACTCAAACATTTGTATACGAACGAAAATCAAAGAATTCAAACCATACAAACTTAAGATTGAATTAGATGTGAGTGGGTATCACTCACCTTGCTCCCCAGAGCACAAATCAAAGATCGATTATGAGTCGAAGCCGAGGCCAACAAAGAATCGAGCGAGGTCGAAATCGAAACCCTAGCCACCATTTTTTTCGTTTGCTTTGGTTTTTTTTTTGGAAATAGGTTGCGAAAAAAAATGAATAAAGGGGAACGGTTTTTTCTTGATAATTATCACAGCCCTTAGAAAATAAAAACGTGGGCCAAGATTCAAATTTGTAAAGCCCACATAACCCCTTAACAAATTTTTAAAAGAATTTCAACCGATTAACGCGCCTAATAGCAATTAGCCAGCAGATATGATCGTCTAATGACGATAATTAACCGGTGCAAAACCCTGGGTTGTTACAAATAAGCACTATAAGCGTACTTGTTATCGGAAAACATCAAGCTTTAAATATATTTCTAAAAATCATTTATGGATTTATAAAGAGATGGCTTTAAATTACAAAACTGATTTTAGGTAGTGTTTTAAATAAAAAGGTTTTAAAATATGTATATGTATCTTAAAAGTATATTTTTATTATATATATAGTTTTAAAAGTTATTAAAGATTTTAGTAAATATATTAAAGGGTTTTATTTTATAATATTTTACAAATGATTTATAGTATTTTAATATATTTAGAAAGTTTATAAGGAAGTCCAATATTTTGTAAAGAGATTAAAAAGGAGTTTTTTTATTATAACACTTATATTATAATGGATTTTTTTTACTAATTGATTAAAAGGGTATGTTACCTTGTTTAGTAAATGGGAAGCACTTAGAGCTGTAAATGGATATTTCAAAGCTAATGAGAAGTATAAAAGTAAATTTTGGGTTTATTGTATGTTTTAAAGACAACAGAATAGTAAAGTGTTTTGAGGTTTGTATTAAACAATGTTTGAGTAATATTTGTTTTTAAACTTTTGGATAATTTTTTAAAGCAGTAAAATACTGTTAAATGATTTGGCTAAGTACTTAGATCTTTAAAATGGAATTTTAAAGAGAATATCAAGTACAATTTTTTTTGGTTTGGTGCGGCAATGTGTTATTAACATTCGCCTTTAATCCATTTGATTTTACTTGTGAACGTAAATGAATCTATGAGAGTAATGTTTTTAAAGATATACGAGTATGAATCAGTTTTACGTTTGTTAGGATAATGTGTTAATCACATTCACCTTTAACCTTTTTGATTATATACAAAAATGTAAATAGATCTTTAAAAGGATGATTTAGAGAAAAGAAAAATCGAAATGATTTTGGTTTGTAGCGACAATGTTTTAATAACATGTGTCTTAAACTTTGGAATTGATTTGTGAAAATACTTAGATCCTTAATATGGATATTTTGAAGGAAAGTATAAGTAAGGAATCTTTTAGGGAAAATATAGAAAAGCAAAGGTTTAAAGTAATAAATCTTGTAAATAGTTTGTGAATATATTTATAGCATTTGAGATAATTATATGAATACTTTTGAAAGTTTTAAAATGTGTTGAAAATGAATAATGGAAGTTAAATTAAATAGCAAAGTTTAATTAATAAATGGACTTTCATTGTAAAAGATTTTATTGAGTAAAATGAGTTTTACTAATAAAAGAGGTTTTTAATTAATAAAGAAAGATTAATTAAATGTGGATTAAAGGTCGCTTATATGACTTGATCGTGCTTGTTTGTTTCGATCGTACTTTGTGTATTGCTGCATATGGACAGTACACAGGAACTTGTTTCCTATATGCGATTATTCTCATCGTTACTGAATGACCAAATTCATCGGTTCTGAAAGGGAGTGTAGATTAAGGATCCTAAGGCTTATTTAACACTAGAGAGGGGTGAATAGTGTCTAATGGATTCTAAGACTTATATGCACTAATTTAAAAATTATGATATAAATAAATGCAAAACTTAATCACATGACAATCACATAATCAAACAAAGATGCAAAAGGTAAATAAAAAGCAGTAAAAGGAAAGAACAAGCCAGATTTTATACTAGTTCGGAGTTATCCTACATCCAATTCTACAAAAGGCAAACGCCTCGTACAGATTTTTTTTTATACCAATGTCAAGTTTACAATCGTCAATTTCTAAAGGCCATGAGGTACCCTCCTGTCTTCGAGTCCGGGCAAACTCTCTTGATTTACGGGATACAAGATCACCAATTGATTTCCAGGCACAACCGCACCTAAAGAGACTCGATAAAATTTTGATTACAAATTGACCCTATAACTCTGAATAGCACTTTGATCTTCGAGAGAAGACAGAGAATCAAACAAGAATAAGATTCTAATTTGATTCACTTGAGAATTCGGCAAAATTTTGGCACGATCTTAAAAATATGAAAATTTTAGAATATGGATTTGTGGAGAAGAATGAGTGAAGAAAATAGGAAAATAGTTAGTTAAAAAATTCGTTTGTGATGGATATTTATAGAGCAGTAACGGTCATAACCATTCGTGAAGAGATTTAAACGAATAGACGCTTCTTTTGAAAATTAAAACTTTTGAATTTACCGGTCACCATGTCGACATGAGGTATCCCATGATGTCGACATCCCTTAATTACAAACAATGTAAAATTTGTTTTGAAAATGGCATTAAAAGGAAAACAAGATAAAATGATTCTGGAGTAAAATAAACTAATTTTTTCTATGTTTTAAAATAAAGAAGAGTAGAAAATTATAAGTTTGATTTTAAATCTCAAGAGTATATATATTATAAAGAATATTTACAAATTAGAACATAGTTTTAAAAACAAATGAAGTTTAAAACAAGAGTTTATTTAAAAACAAAAACAAAGAATATTTTAAGGCTAAAACATCTTTTTGAAAATCATTTGAAAAGATAATTTTTAAGGCTAAAACATTTTGAAAAACCATTTTGAAGTAGTTTTGCAAGCTTCTTCCTGTAGAATATTCCATCACATCAGGACTCGATAACTTTAACAAAACCAAGATGTTCATGGATTTGTAAGCCATTTTTCGTAGGTTTGTAAGCTACTTGTCATGGGTTTGTAAGCCACTAAGAAAGTAGAAATGGGTTCCATCCCAACTGAAATTTGGAATGAATATTTCCATGCTATTATGAAGTTTTAACAAAACCAGACACTTATCTTGAAATCTTGATCTTGATACCCATGAGTCTTCAAAGTTGATTTCTTCATTCTTGATCTTTATACTATATAGCCTTCAATAATCAATACATGTCTTATATATATCCTGCATAATAACATTCATATATATCTAGACAATAATGTTAGTGTATAAGTTATAATAAAATAAGTTACAAAGGTTGTTGTCATCAAAACCACTAACTCCAGTTCCTATCAATCTCCCCCGTTTTGATGATGACAACCTTATAAAATATACTTACCACTTCGATCATACCATAACCCCCCTTACATCAACAATTCCCCTTACTCCAAGCCTACTATTTTATATAACTTCTCCCCCTTCGTCATCAACAAAAAATAACCTATAAACCTTGAACTTAATAGAAAATGAGATAAACAAACATACGACATAAGAATAATAACTATGTATGAGTGAAATATAACATCCTAAGTTAAATGGAATTCAAGATTTTATATACCAAGGATTGTTTTTAGAAGAACATTAATTAAGATAACACTTATATACAAATTAACAATCCAATATATAATCAAGAAAGCGAAAAAACACTTAACGAGGACCCTTAACTATTGTTGATTTATTAGTCGAACAATTTGAATAGTGAGATAAAACTTTCCACGTTGTCAGACCAAGTTTCCATTTAGCATCAAATAGGACCTCTCTAACGCAAATCACGCCATCGTCTTCGTCCATATTAACATCCGGATTTGGCAGAGGATGTTCTTCTTCTTGATCCTCTTGTGGTTCTTCTAGAGGCTCTTCTTCTCCTTCAGAATTCATGGCTTGTGATGATTCTTCGATGACTACGGGATTGGCATGGTTATCCATAAGGAATTTATGTAAATTTCTAAGGATTCTACCTTGCCTATCTTATTATCTAGCCATTCGTAGTTGATTCGCTTGAATTTCCATCATCATTTAAAGCAAATCTTTCATCTTCTCTTGTAATTTGATGACTCATATCTGTGTGGAATGTTCAAAAAGGACAAGAATGAGGAGAAGTGGGTGAAGGAGGTTCATTATTAGAAGAGGAAGCCATTAATTTACTGTTTAAGATGTTTATTACAGAGAATAAAACAGAGGAAAGGAGTAAAAGTCGAAATATATAAATATATAACTTAATAACTAATTTTAGATGAAAATTTAAATTTGAAAATCTCGGCTTGTATGTCGACATAGGGGGATGGGTCATGTCCGCATGCCCAGTTCAATTTTTGAATTTTTTTTATTTATATTAATTATTAACTATACTTGTATTATTTATAATTTATATTTTAGTTAATGAATATATACCTAATTCTCTTCTAAATTTAGTGAAGTTTTGTTCATTTAATGGTTTGGTTAATATATCAGCAGGTTGTTTTTCTGTATTAATGTATTCAAGAGTTATGACTTCTTTACTTATATTATCTCTAAGAAAATGATGTCTAATATCAATATGTTTTGTTCTAGCGTAATGAGTTGGATTTTGGATAGATTTATTGCACTAGTATTATCACAATAAATTGGTGATTTAGTTACAGTTAATCCAAAATCTTTTAAAGTTTGTTGCATGTATATAGCTTGAGAACAAGCCAAAGCAGCAGATGTAGTTGTTGACAAGGATACAGTGTTTTGCTTCTTACTAAACCAGAAAACCAGAGAATGTCCTAAAAAGCGACAAGTTCCACTTGTACTTTTTCGGTCTGATTTACAAACCAGCGCTATCAGCATCACAATATAAAATTAAATCAAATACATCATTTGTAGGGTAAAATGAACCATAATCTAAAGTATGTTTTACATATCCTAAAATTCTTTTAACAGCTTTTAAGTGAGTTACTTTAAGTTGAGACTGATATCTTGCATAGGGACGGACATTATGCATGATGTCAGGATGACTTGCTGTTATATAAAGCAGTGAACCAATCATTCCCCTATATAATTTTTGATGAACATCTTTTGATTTGTCTTCTTCACGTAAAGCTACATTAATTATCATTGGAGTTGGTTTCCCACTAGAAGTGGTCAATCCAAATTTATTAATTAAATCCTTAGCATATTTTTCTTGACTAATGAAAATTACTTTATCTAATTGTTTGATTTGAAGTCCTAAGAAGAAACTTAGTTCTCCCATATGACTCGGTTCAAATTCTTTAGTCATTATATCTGAAAATTCTTTATTCATTATGTTATTAGTTGACCCAAATATTATATCATCTACATATATTTGTACTAATTGAATATCACTTTTGTTTCTTTTAATAAAAAGAGTTGTATATACTTTACCAATTTCAAAACCAGATTGTAGTAAATAAGATCTTATTCTTTCATACCAGGCTCTAGGAGCTTGTTTCAGACTATATAAAGCATGCTTTAATTTATATACATGATTTGAAAATTTATCATTTTCAAAAAGTGGAGGTTGTCAACATAAACATCTTCTTTTACAAAACCATTTAGAAAATCACATTTAACATCCATTTGATATAACTTGAAATTATTGTAGTTTGCGAAAGCAAGTAGAATCCTGATAGCTTCTAGTCTTGCTACGGGTGCAAAGGTTTCGCCTTAATCAATTCCTTCTTCTTAACAATAACCTTACGTGACTAAACGAGCTTTATTTCTCACGACCTCACTAAGTTCATTCATTTTATTTTTATAAACCCATTTTGTTCCAATTATACATTTATCCTTAGGTCTAGGAACAAGTTCCCAATCATCTTTTCTGGTGAACTAATTCAATTCTTCTTGGATAGCAAGAATACATGAATCATCGAATGATGCTTCCTTTGGATTTTTAGGTTCAATAGTTGATATGAAAGCTACATTACTCATACTATTTAGTTGATTTCTTGTTTTCACTACAGATTCAATATTTCCTAATATATTTTCTATAGGATTATTTTTTAATAGCCTAATACTTTATTATGTTGAATGATTTCACAATTAGTTTCATTAGGTTCATTATTTAAAGTTACAAAATCTTCTTCATCTTCTATTTGTGCAGTATCTTTAAAATTTTCGTCAATATAAACAAGCATTGATTCTTCAATAGTATTAGTTCTTAAATTATAAACTCTAAATGCTTTACTTCTATTAGAATATCTGATAAAGATACATCGGATTTAGGTTAAAATTTGTCTAAATTATCTTTTGTATTAAGAATAGAACACTTAGTACCAAAAACATTAAAATAAGCTACTACGGGTTTCTTATTGTAAAGTAATTCATATGGTGTTTTATTAGTTAATGGTCTAATTAAAATTCTATGTAATATATAACAAGCTGTAGCGACTGCTTCAACCCAAATTTTTTTAGGTAAGTTACTATCAGAAAGCTTTGTCCTAGCACACTCTTGAATAGTTCTATTCTTACGTTCTACTACTCCATTTTTTTGTGGAGTTCTTGGAAAAGAGGAATTATGAGTAATTCCTTTTTGATTACAGAAATTCTTAAAATTTTCGTTTTCATATTCTCCACCGTGATCACTATGAATAGTTTTTATTTTTAAAGAAAGTTGGTTTTGAATTCTTTTAGCAATTTTTTTAAATAATTCAAAAACATGACTTTTAAGTTTAAAAATATTATCCAAGTATATCTAGAATAATCATCTACAATTACAAAAATATATTCATTGTGATTGATTGGTTGAACTTGAGATGGACCAAATAAATCTAAATGAAGTACTTCTAGAGGTTTAGAAGTAGAAATCATATCTTTTAATTTAAATGAACTTTTCTTATATTTTCCTAATTGGCAAGCATCACATATACTATATACTTTAAAGTTTAACTTGGGAAGACCTCTAACTAAGTCAAGTTTTGATAATCTAGATAATAATTTGAAATTAAAATGACCAAATCTTTTATGCCAAATTCAAGGGTCACTTGTATTAGCCAAAAGACATAATTTATCATTTAAAACTTTCAAACGAAGGATGTAAATATTTTCTTTCTAATTCTTTCAAAGATAATTTTTGACTTATTATCTTTGATGTGGAACTTATCTTTTCCAAATTTAATTTTAAATCCTTTATCACATAGTTGACTTATACTAAGCAAATTATGTTTTAAATTCCTAACTAGCAAAACATCAGAAATAAGAGGAGTTTTAGAATTACCGACATTGCCGATGCCAATCACATATCCTTTTGAGTTATCTCCAAAGTTGACCAGTCCATTATCTTGATATATAATGTCATTGAGTATCTCAGGATTTCAAGCCATTTGCCTTGAACAACCACTATCAAATATCCATTTATCTTTCTCAATTTGCATAGTTTGTCCATTGGTTGTTGATTCTTCAAAAGCCATGTAACATGTCTGTTCCTGCATAACAAACCAATTCCATAGGTAACTTGATTTTTCATAAAAATTACATGCAGACTTATGATACTTTGATGAAATGCATAAATTCAAACCAGTATTAACAAAATTTCCTAAAATGCCATTTTTAACTTTTCAAGTTTCAAATTATGAAAATGACGAAAACTGGCTCTGATATCAATTGAAAGGGAGTACGGATTAAGGATCTTAAGGCTAATTTAACACTAGAGGGGGTAAATAGTGTTTAATGGATTCTATGACTTATATGGACGAATTTAAAAATTATGATATAAAAAAATGCAGAACTTAATCATAGAACAATCACGGAATTAAACACAAATGCAGAAACTAAATAAAAAGCAGTAAAAGGAAAGAATACACCGGATTTTATACTGGTTCGAAGATACCCTACATCCAGTCCTGCACCAAGGCAAAACCTCGTACATATTTTTGTTATACCAAAGTCGAGATTACAATCCTCAATTTCTATAGGCCTTGAGGTGCCCTCCTGTCTTCGAGTTCGGGGGCAACTCTCTCGATTTACGGGACGCAAGATCACCCAATTGATTTCCAGGCATAACCAAACCTTATAGAGAGACTCGATAAACTTTTGATTACAAATTGATCCTATAACTCTGAATAGCACTTTGATCTTCAAAAGAGGATAGAGAATTGAACAAGAATGAGATTCTAATTTTATTCACTTGAGAATTCGGTAGATTTTCGGCACGATCTTAAAAATATGAAAACTTTAGAATATGGATTTGAGGAGAAGGAGTGAAGAAAGTAAAAAAATAGTTAGTTAAAAAATTCATTTGTGAAGGGTATTTATAGAGCAGTAACGATCATAACCATTCTTCAAGAGATTTAAACGAACATACACTTCTTTTGAAAATTAAAACTTTTGAATTTAACGGCCACCATGTCGACATGGGGTATCCCATGATGTCGACGTCCCTTAGTTAAGAACTATGTAAATTTTTTTAGATAATGGTATTGAAAGGAAAACAAGATAAAATGATTCTGGAGTAAAATAAACTAATTCTCCTATGTTTTAAAATAAAAAAGAGTAGAAAAATATATTTTTATAATGTATATATAAATTTGATTTTAAATCTCAAGTGTGTGTATGTGTGTGTGTGTGTGTGTGTGTGTGTGTATATTATAAAGAATATTTAAAAATCAAAAGATAGTTTTAAAAACAAACGAAGTTTAAAACCAGAGTTTATCTAAAAACAAAAACAAAGAATATTTTAAGGCTAAAACATCTTTTTGAAAATCATTTGAAAAGATAATTTTTAAGGCTAAAACATTTGAAAAGCAGTTTTGAAAATCATTTTGAAAAACCATTTTGATGTAGTTTTGCAAGCTTCTTCCTACAAAATATTTCATCACATCAGGACTCGCGAACTTGTACAAAACTAGGATGTTCGTGGGTTTGTACGCCACTTGTCATAGGTTTGTAAGCTACTTTTCATGGGTTTTTAAGCCACTAAGAAAGTAGAAATGGGTTCTATCCCAAATGAAATTTGGAATGAAGATTTCTATGCTATTATGAAGTTTTAACAAAACTAGACAATTATCTTGAAATCTTGATCTTGATACTCATGAGTCTTCAAACTTGATTTCTTCACTATTGATCTTTATATTATACAGTCTTCAATAATCGGTACCTCCCTTATATATATCCTACATAATAACATTCATATATATCTATACAATGATGTTAGTATATAAGTTATAATAAAATAAGTTACAAAGGTTGTTGTCATTAAAACCACTAACTTCAGTTCCTAACAGGTGTGGCCTTGAAGAGACCGGGATCTATAAGTGTACTACTTATCGAAAACCACTTCAAGGCTGCTATACGTGTTCTATCTTTTGGAAGTGGACATGCTCAAGATGTTGGAATCTATGTGGTGATTCGAGCTCTGTTTAGATGCTTGAACATATGTAATTGTTCGTAATCTATTCAAGATACAGGAATCCATGTGTGATATCAAGACTTAATTAGGCATGAGATTCCATGTTTGATTTCGACATCTGTTGCGATATGGGAATCCATGTGTGGTTCTGAGTTCTATTTTAGTGATGAAGACTCTTGTGAAGATTCCGAGTATATCAGCTCAATATCTAAAGTATGCTTATCGATATGTTGCATGCAGGAGTATATGGCACTTGGTTCAAGTTGTGTGGGTTCACTCGTTCGAACGTGGACTAGCTATGTTTGCCTTATAGATTATTTTATCTGGAGATATATGATGCTCAAAAGGTGCATGGTGTTCGTACCCGGCTTCTCCGGAGAGATCTCCGTGGAAATCCATTATACGAACCGTGACGATCCGCCTTTCATTCCACAGAAAGATGTATCATCAATAAGAAAGAAATAGGTAAAAAGAGAATAGATAGAAAGAAAGAACAACAATATCAGAATCTCACAACGGAAATGGAAAAATATAACATATCACATAACTATTACATAGTCATTACACATCAGAGTTATACAATTACAACATCATCATAGTAGACCATCGTGAAGACTTGTGTATCCATTACGTTTCAAAAATACAACTGACATAAGACACCAACACAGCGGAGATAGATATATAGATACGCCAAGACTCCTACTCCAAGCTTCCCAAAATTCGTCAAGCCAAACCAGATCACTTGGCTACTCATAAAAATTTGAGTACCCAAGAGTTTAAGAAAAACAGAATAAACTCTAGGTCAGACATGGGTCTGGTGTGAGTAAACGGTTAAGTTGTTTAACTTGAAAACCCCTTTGAAATGAAAGGTATCTCGTAAGGCTCTCCGCCAATAAACGCAAACAAGTTTTTCCGTTACGATAACCAAAACATTTGATAGGAAATCTGGTTATATTATAATAGTGTTTAGGGTTTTTAATATAAAATACAGAAATAGCTGGAATGCTTACATTTCACGTTCCAACATAGTTGGGCACAATAAAACCTTACATGCACTTTTTGGATATTGGATTCCATACAATGGCAGGGCTACTGGGGTACCGCCCATCATAGTACGTGGTCTAGATCACTGTACCGAGAATCCACTCTGATCCTCTGCAATACAAGACCGGAGCTACCCCTAACTGTATAGTCCAAATAAGACAACCCCGCGGTTGTGGCCAATAACCGCCCACATAGCCAAATAAAGGGACCTCTAGACAGGGGAAAATATTATCCTTCTTGGGTGCTACCCACTTAGCCTTGCGTGCACCTCCCCTGTTTCAGCCATTCCCGGTTAATGAGGCTTGAGGCTACGATTACCTTTTAGAACACATATACTGGAATGCTCATCATCTTCCATTGACGATGGTCTGATAGCATTCATCCATACAAGTTCGTTCCTGGTTCGAACGAAACCGTTGGCACTATCTCACTACACTCATTTTGAAATAACCTTCAAAGTTAACGACAATAGCCCTTGCATTCTGAAACTTCACCTCGATCTTCACTTGAAATTTCACGACCTATCGTTTAACTTGGATCGATGTGGTTTTCGGATAACAAATTTGATATCCGATCCCGGTCTCATCGAAATCCAAACTCCATCTTAATGGTTAAGTTATTTAAGGTTTAAACAATTTAAATTCAATTCAGAACTTTGTATACACACAGCAATTTAACACAGATAAATAGCACACATTTATCATACCTCTATCCAAAGTATATCACATCACCAAATATCACAGATTAACATACTATAAATATCAATCAATCCAGACATTCTATTCAATCAATCATCCATAAGCAAGACTTATTAATCCATACTACAATTAGTTTAGTTGACTCAAACTAAATAAATTACTTATGAATTAATTACCCCCATGCTTAATTAATTAATTACAAACCATTTGAATTAATTAACCATTCTCTAATTACTTTACAAATTAATTAATTAATATTTAATTATGATTAATTACCCTTAATTATTTATTAACTAATTCTTAATCACTAATTAGTTAACCCTTAATTTCTGATTATTTAATCTTAATTATTAGTTAATAAATCCTTAATTACTAATTAATCCTTAATTACTAATTATTAATATCTAATTACTAAATTAATTAATCTTTAATTACCAATTAATTAATCTCCAATTACCAATTAATTAATTTCTAATTACCAATTAATTAATCTCTAATTACCAATTTATTAGTCTCTAATTACCAGTTAATTAATCTTCGATTAATTAACTTATAACCCTTAATTATTAATTAATTAATTAATTAATTTTTAATCATTAATTAATTAAATTCCCTTTAATTACTTCATTAGTTTAATTTAATCTATAATTCCCTAAAATCATAATTAAATTTTAAGATAAAACATTTATCTTAATTGATTACTAAATTATCATTAAAATCTTAATTAACAAATTTTGGAAATAATTATCATATAAATTAAAAACATTTTACCCCATTAATTAATTTACTTAGTTACACATTTTATTTTAAGTTTAAAAAAAACTTAAGAATTTAACTTAATAACTTTAAGTAAAATAAATCATATACTTTCTTAAAATAAAATATTTAAAACATTTATTACATAAAGAATTTGATTTTAAAATTAGTTTTTAACTTGATTTATTTTAAATTTTAAAAACTTGCTTATCTAAAACTTTAAAACTGTTATAATTTTACTTCGGCTTCAGCCCGATAAATACTCGAGCCCAGACACGAGAAAATTCACTTTTTTTTACACGTTAAACGGTTATCATAAAACTCTCACGCATTTCTACCCGAGACCATACTCGAGTCTTCTTCCCATTTACCTGAGCTTTCCCCCGAGACAACAGACCTCCTTTCCTAAAACCACTGACACACAATCCCCTCATGCCATGCATACCCACACTTTGCCACTTTGGTCATCGCCGTCACTTCCCACATGTCGGCAAACACCTCCTCAAAATGCTCGACCACCCAGTTCCCAAAAATCGAACACGAAACGAAATTGAGAAATCTCAAACAAACTAGAACCGAACCCATCGCCTAAAAACCCCTCGAACCGACGCTTCCGATCACCAACGACCATGAAACCTCGTCCACACCTTCGCCGACCAATCATGCTTCAATTCCCCCATGACCGATCGTCTCCGATGCTTCAAAGACGACGCAGCAATCCAATTTCTAGCCTCGACCAAACTTGGATTTTAATCCCTAATTCGTAGCCGTGCCGCCGCTTTGGTGGTGATAAATCCAACTTTCATTTTTCCCCAACTTGCCAACTTCCTAGCTACCTCTAGTGGCAAACTCGAGGCCTCACCACCCTCCGATCACCAGAAATTGCGCAAACCCAGTTTCTAATTGACCACGAATTTCTCACTCGAAACCAAGCTGGAAATCGTGATTCAACGTTTAAAAATCTTAGTTTCCAAAGACGATTCAGATTATATACATGAATTAGAGAATCAAGATTTTGAATTTATCTTTTTTTAAATATTCCATTGTATTTTCTTGATTTCCATAAATATACAAACTAATTTTACTTTAATTTGTTTTTAAAACTTAGATCTTACAAATTTAAAATACTTTTTTTTGAACAACAAAGTCTAAAAGGTATTAAAGGATGAGATTATGATTTTTGAAAAAGTTTGAAGCCTGTAAAAACAAGAACAGAACAATTTTCTTATTCTCAGACATGCACACTTATATCACTTATATATATACAGAAATCACAAGCATACATACCTACAAAGCATAATTCATACCATACATTCTAGGAAATTTCACATGCAACATATTAAAACAGGTATAGTTTGTTTAGTCACCCATTTTATGTTGAACAGAGAAGGTTATAAACTGAGATGCTGATCCTATGAAACTTGAAACTAGGAAATGCTTGATGATTTGAAACTTAGTTGAGTTGCTTATTTGTTGAGATGATCTTATTTAGTTTTGAAGATAGAATCTTGTTGAGATTTGAGTTAGTTGGTTGCT
The DNA here is from genome assembly GCA_030765085.1 of Allium cepa. NCBI lineage: Eukaryota > Viridiplantae > Streptophyta > Magnoliopsida > Asparagales > Amaryllidaceae > Allium > Allium cepa. The sequence goes on from CM060930.1 coordinate 150,471,618, forward strand.
TTAGTTTTCTAGTTTGCTATTTTTTATTTACAGACTTTTGATTTTCTTTGTTTGGAAAAAAAGAAGATAGAAAAAGAATGGAGAAGAGGAAATAGATGTATTTATAGCCTTGTTTTATCTTTTATTTTAAAAATGAAAAGAAAATAAATTACATGACACTTGTAATTTGCATGAAAATATTTGCTTACATTTGTTAAATTATATGCTAAAAGTCTTACACTTTTATTTAGCATGATTTAATTAATTTACATTCGTAATATGCATGTGTTAGTTAATTTATAAATGTTTGAATAAAACCTTATATTTAATTTCTATTTAGTTAATACATTTTCATAATTTATATTTACAAAAATCCTTTAAATAAAATAATATAAAACTAATTATATACTAATAAAAATCATATACATATATACTTTTAAATCCAATTTATTTTGACATATCTATCTTTTGATTATCAAATTCAAATTCAAATTCAATTTAAAATCAACTCACATATATACATATATATACAACACATAATTTATTTGTTTGAAAACTATTAATTCCATTTAAAATCTACTTATATATTATATACATATAATCAACCCATTATTATTTGTTTTAAAAGAATAATTTTGCCAATTTTAAATAATTTATAAATGAAGAATATCACATCTTTATTGCCTGAAATTCCGGGATATCACATTCCTCCCCCCTTAAAAGAATTTCGACCCCGAAATTTAAAAGCAAAAGATAATCCAAAACTTTTATTTCAAACAACAAAGCATACATGTCAACCATACACTAACAACCAAACAAACAATTCATTCAAACAAACATTACTAGCTATCCGGACATAAATCCGGATAGGCTTTTCTAAAACTATCCAGAGTTTCCCAGGTACAATCTCTGGGATCCTCGCTCCATTGAACCTTGACCAGCTTCACCACTTTGTTTCTGAGCTGCTTCTCATCTTGATCAACTATCTAGACTGGAGCTCGATAGTTAAGTCCGGTTCGATCTATAAATCTTCCTGCACTGCCGGTTCCACTAATAAAGATGGGTCGTACATGTACTTCCTCAGATCAGATATGTGAAAAACATTGTGAATTCTATCCATCTGGACTGGCAATTCAATCCTGTAGGCCAAAGCACCAATCCTCTCAAGCACTCAGAATGGACCAACATACCTCGGGGAAAGTTTTCCCGTCTTTCCAAATCTGAGCGCTCCTTTTATCGAGGAAACCTTGACAAAAATCAAATCTTCGACTTCGAATTCCAGTTGCCTTCATCTCTTATCCTCATAACTCTTCTGACGATCCTGGATTGCTTACATTCTCTTCTTAATAAGCTCCACCTTCGCAGATGCCTCTCGGATCAAATCTGGACCAAGAACAAGACGATCTCCCGACTCTACCCAACAAGACGGTGATCTACTAGGTCTTCCGTACAAAGTTTCATAGGGTGTCATACTTGATACTCGCCTGAATTCCATTAAATGCAGATAGTCCTTCCAAGATCCATCGAAATCCAAAACACAAGCCCTTAACATATCCTCAAGAATTGGATTCAGACGTTTTGTTTATTCGCCGGTCTAGGGATGATAGGATGTGCTTAAACTCAATCTCGTACCCAAAATTGTCTGCAGAGCCTCCCAAAATTTGATGGTAAATATTGGATCACGGTCACTTACTATGCTGACTGGAACTCCATGCAACCTGAGATCTCCTTTAAGAAATCTCTGCTAAAGATGCTACAGTACTGGTTGCCTTAACCCAAATAAAATGGGCGCTCTTGGTCAGCCGGTCTACGATTACCCATATTCCTTCATTTCCTTTCCTGGTCCTTGGCAAACCATCGACGAAATCCATAGATCTCATTTCCCACTTCCACTTAGGAACTTCCAAAGGCTACAACAATCCTACGGTCTTCTATTGATCACCCATCACCTGCTGACAGATCACGCATCCATTCACGAAAGCAGCAATATCCTTCTTCATTCCTAGCCACCAGAAAACTCTCTTCATATCCTTATACATCTTTGAGATCCTCGGATGGATACTCAACCTTGATTTGTGGTCTTCCCACAAAACTTCCTACCTCAACCCATCCACATCTGGTATACACAAATGTCCGTTGATCTTCAAAGCTCCTTGATCGTCTGTCTTGAAATCCAAATAACGACCATCCTTGGTTCCAAGAATCGATTCCTCCAAAGTTCTATCCTTTACCTAACTGCTTATGACCCTTTCCTGTAGAGATGGAACAACTTCAAAAATGGCCAAAACTGCATTTCTACTCAGAGCATCCACCACAACATTCCCTTTTCCCGGACTATAAAGGATATCCAGATCATAAGATGCTAAAAATTCTAGCCACCTCTACTGCCTCAAATTCAGATCCTTCTGGGAGAAAAGGTACTTCAAAGGTTTGTGATCCGTGTAAAGATCGAACTTCTCTCCCAACAGATAGTGCCTCCAGATCCTCAAAGCAAATACGATGGCCAATAATTCCAAATCATGCATAGCGTAATTCTTTCATGTGGCTTCAACTGCCTGATCGCGTACACAATCACTTTCCCATTCTGCATCAGCATTGCACCCAACCCAACTCCACAAGCATCCATGTAGACTTTGAACTTACTATTACCATCAGGAATAGCTAGAACAGGTGCACTGGACAACCTAGCCTTCAAATCCAAGAATGCCTCTTCACACATGGGGGTCCACTTAAACCTTTCTCCTTTCCAAGTCAACTTGGTTAAATGCAAAGAAATCTTAGAGCAGTACCTAATAAATTTCCTATAGTACCCTGCCAAATCCAGAAAACTGCGGACTTCCGTAGGAGTCTGCGGTTGCTTCCACTCTTGAATAGCTGCTACCTTGGGCGGGTCTACAGAAATGCCCTCACCAGATACAATATGCCCCAAAAATCTCACTTCCGACTTCCAAAAGTGGCACTTCGAAAACTTAGCCTTCAGGACATGCCTCCTCAAAGTCTCCAACGCTATCTCCAAGTGTTGCTTATGCTCCTCTTCATACTTGGAGTAGACAAGAATGTCGTCGATGAACATGAGCACGAACTTGTTCAGCACATCCCAAAAAACTCGGTTCATCAAATCCATAAAATAGCCAGGAGCATCAGTTAGCCCAAAAGGCCTAACCAGCCACTCATAAAAACAATTGGGTCCCTTGAACGCAGTCAAGGGTATACTGTCCTCAGCTACCTTTAACTGGTGGAAACCCGAAGCTAAATCCAACTTAGAGAAAACAAAAGCTCCATGGAGTTGATCAAAAAGATCGTCTATATGGGGAAATGGATATCTATTCCTAATAGTAACCTTATCCAACTCCCGATAATCCACACAGAACCTCAATGACCCATCCGACTTGGTCACAAAGACTACAACAGAACCCCAACTGGAAAAACTTAGTCGGATCAAACTTCTCTAAGAAATCTTGGGTATGCTTCATCAACTCTTCTCTCTCCCTCGGCGCCATCCTTCTACTAGGTTGAACAATACGTATTGCTCTCGGAACCAAGTCGATCCGAAACTCTATCTCCCGATGCGGGGGAAATCTTTTACTTCCTCGAAGACATCCGAAAAATCTCTGACCACTTCGATGGATTCTGCGCCTTCTAGAGATGCCTCATTCCATCCAAAAGATTACTCAAGTGAACTCCAGAACTATCGCAAGTCACTTTTGCGATCCTTCCCAACTCAGTTTCCAAACTTTTCACAAATCAAAACAGCGTTATGTTTTTCCAACTAATCCATTCCCAGAAGAAGGTCAAACCCATTGAAATCCAATGCAAATGGGTTCCAAGAAAAACTATGGGAAAGATAAGAAATTCTTTGGCCTCTATAGATCTTATCTAACTTGGTTACTCCCCCTATAGGATTAGATACAAAAATAGGATGGTCTACCACACTAGGGGTCAGATGAAACTTCTCTACCATATCCAAAGAAATAAAACTAGGAGATGCACCAGAATCAAACAGAACTCTAATAAAAATGCCATCTAAAAGCAAAGTACCTTCCAAAACGCCTTTGTCTTTAGAAGAAGAAGTTGATGGTCCACCTTCAAGAGCATACATCTTGTTCTATTGGGCCTTCTGAAGAAGTGGCCAAGCCTTTACCATGAGCTCTAGCTGATGATAGTTGAAACACAAAGATTTCTGAACCAATGCGGAACCGGGTCCAGTCTGACGCTGCTGCTGCTTAGATCTACCTCTGGGACACTGCTTAGCCGAATGACCCTCTTGCTCACACACATAACACTTACGAGGTCCATTGTTGCCTCCTTGTTTCCCTTTGCCTTGCTTCTTCCAATTTGGGCTGAATTTTCTTTTGTTCGGATTGGAAGAAGTCCCACCCGCTGCTGCTGCAGTTGCCAAAGGTCTCTTATTCATAAGCTCCTCATACCTCAATACCATATCGATTAATTCCACGAAAGATCCTTTGCGATGAGCCATCATCTTCTTGTGGAACCCAGGCCTCATTCCAAGCACAAACATCTCATTCTTCTTGAGGAGCGTGTCAATTAAACTAGGTCCATGGCAAGAAAATTCATTAAACATAGTCTCATATTCTGATACAGACATACTCCTTTGCTCATATCAAGAAAATCTCTATACAAATGAGTATTCCCAATTGTAGGCATAAAGTGTTCCTCAAATAGTTCCTTATACTTACTCCAAGAAATATCATCCTCTGAAATACTCATGGTAACTACATCCCACCAAGCTGCAGCTCCTTCTTGAAGTTGCCACGATGCTATCACTCTTTTTTGCTCATCAGATAGATCCAAACTCTTAGAAATGCGCTCACATGAGCACAACCAAGCCTGAACTTCAATGATGCACTTCGATCCTTTAAAAGGTCTTCCTCCTAGATTGGTGAAATCCTTGCACAAAGCAGCAAAACTTACTCGAGGCGGCGTTGGATTTACAGCCTCGCTAGCAGTCAGACCTCTTCCACTAGTAGTCGTCGTGCTGCCCACAACTCTGCATTTCCTTCCTCTAGAACTCATGTTGGCAACCAGTACAGGTAACCTAACAGTTTAGACAGGTATACAGATATATAAAAATACAAATACGTGCTCTCAAGATAAGTACATGCTCTCAAGATAAATACGTGCTCTCAAGATAAATACGTGCTCTCAAGATAGATACTACTCCAAAGCCTAAGTATTATCTTAACCTAGCGCTCTGATACCAACTGTGACGACCCGCCTTTCATTCCACAGAAAGACGTATCATCAATAAGAAAGAAATAGGTAGAAAGAGAATAGATAAAAAGAAAGAACAATAATATCAAGATCTCATGGTGGAAACAGAAAAATATAATATATCACATAACTATTACATAGTCATTAAACATCAGAGTTATATAGTTACAACATCATCACAGTAGATAGTCGTGAAGACCTATCTATCCGTTACATTTCAAAAATACAACTGACATATGACACCAACACAGCAGAAATAGATGTATAGATACACCAAGACTCCTGCTTCAAGCTTTTCAAAATTCGTCAAGCCAAACTTGATCACTTGGCTACTCATAAAAATTTGAGTACCCAAGAGTTTAAAAAAAAGAACAAACTTCGGGTCAGACATGGGTCTGGTGTGAGTAAAGGTTAACTTATTTAACTTGAAAAACCCTTTGAAATAATAGGTACCTCGTAAGACTCTCTGCAAATAAACACGGACAAGTTTTTCTCTTACGATAACCAAAACATTTGATAGGAAATCTGGTTATATTATAATAGTGTCTAGGGTTTTTAATATAAAATACAGAAATAGCTGGAATGCTTACATCTCATGTTCCAACATAATTGGGCACAATCAAAATCGTACAGGCAGATATTGGAGATTGGATTCCATACAATGGTAGGGCTAATGGGGCACCACCCATCACAGTATATGGTCTAGACCACTGTACCACGGATCCACCCTCATCCCTAGCAACACAAGACCAGAGCTACCCCTAACTAAATAGTCCGAGAATACAACCCCGCCGTTGTAGCCAACAACCGCCCACACACCGAATAAAGTGACATCTAGGCAGGGAAAACCTTATCCTACTTGGGTGTTATCCACTTAGCCTTGCGTGCACCTCCCCTGTTTAGCCATTCTCGATTGATGAGGCTTGAGGCTATAATTACCTTTTAGAATACATATCTTGGAATGCCCATCATCTTCCATTGATGATGGTCTGATAGCATTCATCCATGCAAGTTCATTCCGGATTCGAACGAAATCGAAGGCACTTTCTCGCTAATTCATTTTGGAATCACCCTCAGAGTTAACGACAATAGCCCTTGAACTCTGAAACTTCATCTCAATCTTCACTTGAGATTTCGTTTAACTTGGATCGATGTGGTTTTCGGATTACAAATTTGATATTTGATCCCGGTCTCATCAAATCCAAACACCATCTTAAAGGTCAAGTTGTTTAAGGTTTGTATACACATACCAATTTAGCACCGATAAATAACGCACATTTATCACAGCTATATCCAAAGTATATCACATCACAAAATATCACAAATTAACATACTATAAATATCAATCAATCCAGACATTTTATTCAATCAACCATCCATAAGCAAGACTTATTAATCCATACTATAATTAATTTAATTGACTCAAAGTAAATTAATTACTTATGAATTTATTACCTCCCTGCTTAACTAATTAATTACAAACCATTTGAATTAATTAATCATTCTCTAATTACTTTACAAATTAATTAATTAATATTTAATTATTGATTAATTACCCTTAATTATTTATTAACGAATTCTTAATCACTAATTAATTAACCCTTAATTTTTAATTATTAGTTAATAAATCCTTAATTATTAATTAATAAATCCTTAATTACTAATTAATTAATCTCTAATTACTAAACTAATTTCTCTTTAATTACCAATTAATTAATCTCTAGTTACCAATTAATAAATCTCTAATTACCAATTAATTAATCTCTAACTACCAATTAATTAATCTTTAATTACCAATTAATTAATCTCTAGTTAATTAATTTATAACCCTTAATTATTAATTAATTAATTAATATTCATTAATTAATTAAATTCTCTTTAATTACTTCATTTATTTAATTTAATCTATTATTCCCTAAAATCTTAATTAAATTCTAAGATAAAACATTTATCTTAATTGATTACTCAATTATCATTAAAATCTTAATTAATAAATATTGGAAATAATTATCATATAAATTAAAAACATTTTACCCCATTAATTAATTTACTTAATTACACATTTTATTTTAAGTTTAAAATAAACTTAAGAATTTAACTTAATAATTTTAAGTGAAATAAATCATATACTTTCTTTAAACCAAATATTTAAAACATTTATTATATAAAGAATTTGATTTTAAAATTAGTTTTAGACTTGATTTATTTTAAAATTTAAAAGCTTGCTTATTTAAAAACTTTAAAACTGTTATAATTTTACTTCGGGTTCAACCCGGTAAATACTTGAGCCCAGACCCGACAAAAATTCATTTTTTTTTTCATGTTAAGGTTTAAACTTTAAAACAGTTATCATAAAGCTCTCACGCACCTCTACCCAAGACCATACTCGAGTCTTCTTCCCATTTACCTGAGCTTTCCCTTGAGACAACAGACCTCCTTCCCCAAACCACTGACACACAATCCCCTCATGCACATGCACAACCGCGCCTCGCCACTCTGGTCATGTCGTCACTTCCCACATGTCGACGACCACTTCCTCAAAACGCCCGACCACCCAGTTCCCAAAAATCGGACACGAAACGAAATCGAGCAATCTCGAACAAACTGGAACCAAACCCATCGCCTAAAAACCCCTCGACCCGACGCTTCCGATCACCAGCGATCATGAAACCCTGTCCACAGCTTCTCCAACCAATCATGCTTCACTTCCCACATGACCGATCGTCTCCGATGCTCTAGAGACGACGCAACAATCCAATTTCTAGCCTCGACCAAATCTGGGTTTTAAACACTAATCCGTTGCCGTGCCACCGCTTTAGTGGATGATAAATCCAACTTCCATTTTTCCCTAACTCGCCAACTTCCTAACTACCTCCAGTAGCGAACTCGAGGCCTCACCACCCTCCGTTCACCAGCAATCGCCCAAAACCTAATTTCTGATCAACCATGAATTTCTCACTCGAAACCAAACTAGAAATCATGATTTAGCCTTTAGAAATCTTAGTTTCCAAAAACGATTCAAATTATATACATGAATCAAAGAATCAAGATGTTTGAATTTATCATGTTTTAAATATTCCACAGTATTTTCTTGATTTCCAGAAATATACAAACTAATTTTACATAAATATATTTTTAAAACTTAAATCTTACAAATTTAAATAAGTTTTGTTTGAACAACAAAGTCTAAAAGGTATTAGAGGTTGAGATCACGATTTTTGAAAAAGTTTGAAGCCTGTAAAAGCAAGAACAGAGCAAATTTTTTGTTCTCAGACATGCATACTTATATCACTTACATAAGTACAGAAATCACATGCATACATACATGCAAAGCATAATTCATACCATACATTTTAGGAAATTTCACTTGCAACAGATTAAAATAGATATAGTTTGTTTACTCACCAATTTTACGTGAACAAAGAAGGTTATAAACTGAGATGCTAATCCTTTGAAACTTTAAACTGGGAAATGCTTGATGATTTGAAACTTAATTGAGTTGCTTATTTGTTGATATGATCTTATTTAGTTTTGAAGATAGAATCTTGTTGAGATTTGAGTTAGTTAGTTGCTTTAGTTTTCTGGTTTACTATTTTTTGTTTACAAGCTTTTGATTTTCTTTGTTTGACAAAAAGGAAGATATAAAAAGAATGGAGAAGAGGAGATAGATGTATTTATAGCCTTATTTTATCTTTTATTTTAAAAATGAAAAGAAAGTAAATTACATGACACTTGTAATTTGCATGAAAATATTTGCTTACATTTGTTAAACTATATGCTAAAAATCTTACACTTGTATTTAGCATGATTTAATTAATTTACATTTGTAATATGCATTTGTTAATTAATATTTATAAATGTGTTTATAAAACCTTATATTTCATTTTTATTTAGTTAATACATTTTCTTAATTTATATTTATAAAAATCCTTTAAAGAAAATAATATAAAACTAATTATATACTAATAAAAATCATATACATATATATCTTTAAATCCAATTTATTTTAAGATATCTATCTTTTGAATTTCAAATTCAAATTCAATTTCAATTTAAAATCAACTCACATATATACATATATATACAACACATAATTTATTTTTTGAAAAATAATAATTCCATTTAAAAACTACTTATATTTTATATACATATAAACAACACATTATTATTTGTTTTAAAAGAATGATTTTTCCAATTTTAAATAATTTATAAAAGAAGATTATCAGATTTTTATTGCTTGAAATTCCGGGATAACGCATGAACTTTCCTTATCAGATTTGATTGTACTCCTATTATGCTAGATTGTAATCCATGTAACTATTTTAGCTATGATTAATATTTATATTCTACACCCTAGACATTATTATAGTATCATTGGATTGGTCTTACAAGATACCCTTATTTTGAAGGGTTTTAAGATATGTTAAATCTATGTGATTTGAGTTTCTCATGCCGGTTAACCAGACTGATTCAGGTGTTATTTTCTCAATGCTTGGGTCAGCTTGAGTATGTTTCCAGATTTAACTACGGTTCTTTGGATATCTTAGAGAGGATGTTGATTATTTCCAGAGCATTACTTGATTTGTATCTATCCACATTTGTGGGTATAGGTTGTTATGACTGTCCAGGCTGGTGATAGGTTAGTTTTCTCTGAGTGGTATATGTATACAAATTTAAATTTTTTGGTAAAAACCTTTTAAGATATTATATATTATCGTTTCGCTTGTAAGATTGTGATATTATGTTCTCTTCTTTCTTATCCAATTTCCTTTTCATTTTTTACCCTAACAGCCCGTCCTTCTGCCACTTGGGTGCTTGTCATGTAAATACCGTGGATGTATTAGTGTCGACATTCGAGGGTCGTTACACTTGGTATCAAAGCTGAAGGTTAAGCGAGAACCTTGGCTTTGGTGGTTATAACTCATTGAGAGATAGGGTAATGGAAAGCCTTATTATGAGTTGAGTGTATATATATGAGAGTGTGTATAAGCTATTGTAAAAAAAATGTTTTGTATTGTGTTGATTTGTTATAGAGTGGCATAGGTATTCTAATCAATACGAGTTGCTATCGTTATTGACAGGGCCGTAAATATTTAGATAGGGCAAACCATTACAATCTTATTTTTAAAATTAGTAAATGAAATAATATTACCCGAAATTATATTTTATATACAAAATATTTTTTTTTCTTAAATTGATATAGTTATTCATGATGTGTTTGTTTAATAGGAAATGTTAATATCCTATTATTATTATTATACGTTGTTTGATTTGTTGTGCTCGACCAGTTTATGAATAGTTTTACCTTCACTACATTGTTGGATAGGTAGTAACTTGTGGGAACATTGAAATGGAGACCGTGTGAATTAGGTTTCACAGTTTGACGATAAGGCATTTAGTGATAATGTTGGGTTAAAATTTGAGTTTAATAAAAAGTCATTTATTACAGTCTTAATGGAAGAAAGATATTTTGGAATAAACACTTGTGTAATGCTTTTACATAAGAAAGTGACTTATATAAATATGGGTTATAAATATAGTTTATAAATATGGAAAGGATATAAAATGAGAATTTGAGAGCTTAAATCCCGATGTTTTATAAATTTGTTTTCTAATATTTTCCACATGGTTTATAAATTTGTTTTCTAATATTTTGGAAAATAATATAGGTATCATTTGGAAGTTAATATTTGGAATTGGTTATTGGAATTTATATCATGATATTCGGTAATATTTATGAAGTATTTGATATTGTTTTGAAAATGATGTTGGTTATATCTGAAAGGTATGATTTGGATGTGCTGAACTCACTTCTGTCGTTGGAAAATAATATTATGATGACTACAGTATCGTCAGCGTTTATTTTCGAGTTTCAAAGTAGAAGATGCTATGGTAGTGATTTACTATAGAGTGTTTTGGCAAGATAGGTTTTGATCTAAATTTTGGAAGTATGATTTTGTATACAAAAGTTATAAGAATATCTTCAAAATGATTTGAAATAAGAACAGGGTATGGTTCTTGATTTTTCGGTTAAGGTATTTTATGGACTTATGTATCCTTTGCATTAGGGTAAGTATGGTTTTGTTGATCTGTTGATCATTAATTTCCATTTGCTAAAATGAAATGGAATTTTCGATGGTTTTGGACAGTCGAAACTTTGGAATTTGTATAGATATTTAAAACTAAGTACTTTTTGAAAATATAAAGATGAGTTTATAGAATATTTGAACTTAGATAGTAGAATTTAAACAAAATTTAAATTGATTGAATATTCATGTCGAGTAAAACAAATTGGATATTTCTGTATATACACTGAGAATATGGTGAAGTATTATACGGATAAGAATTAAAGGTATATAATGTTTAATATTTTGAAATAAATTTTATGAAATGATTCATAAGTGATTTTAGTATTAAATGAGAAATAATAAGTGATAATTGAATGTGAATTAGAATTGAAAGTAATTGGTGCAGTTAAGAAACCAATTGGAATAGAGTACACAAGTTGTGCGTGGATTATTTTATTCGCTTGGCAATTCCTGATCTGGGATTCAAGTACATATATTTCAAGATGATTTACATCTGTTCGAGTTAGGATTTTACACTCAATTCTCGATGGCGGACACTTAATACGGATTTTTGATACGATCCTAAAGTTTTCTATCATAGTCCATGGCTATGTAAGGGAAACAAAGGTTTCTAATCGAGGAACCAGATCGGAGTCCACACTAGAGAGGTAAAGTGATCTATACTAGTTTAGTAGTGGAATTTAGGTGATCAAGTAAGTGATAGGATTTGATATTGCATGTGGATGATATATGTATATCGTACGGGCTTTAAAAATATTTGTATACTATGTGTGTTGGCTTGTGGAGGATTTGGGGAATGAATCTTGAAATTATTTTGGTAGCATGACTGATCGATTGAGTAATACCTGACGCTGTTGAGCATAACGTAACGCTTAGGGGATCGTTTGTCATCCTTGTGCGATGAAATGGTTTCTAAACCTAGGCAAACAATGAGTTTTGGCTGCTAGTGATTACGATGCGGTGTAGTATTGTTATGTGATTGTTTTTGTGGTTGTCGGTGATTGCAATACCATTAGGTATTGATGTGTGATTGTTGCTTTGTGGCTTAGAATTTTTAAGGAGAAATTATTTTAGCGGAAGAAGAATGCAACGACCTACATTTTTGAACAGTTTATAACTAAATATTAGAATTATTTAATAATTGAATCTTAGATTTAGTTTGAATAAAAATGATTTTGTAAGCTTATTTAAATTCTGTTTAAATAAGAATGATATATATAGCTTTTAATTTAGAAACAAAAGTGATTAAAATCATTTTAATAATAATTCATTTTAATTAATGTGTGAAATTATCATTCTGGGCTATTGTCTTGGATTTTGACGAAACTAGTGCCATTGTATTCGGGATAATGAATTGTTAGACAACGTTGAGTGTCGTGATGTTCGGACGTACTGTGTGGTCATGCAGGCTCAAAACACATAGCAATCATTTTTAGGAGTTAAATATAATATAATTTGATTCGAAAATCTATCTTCTGTATATGATGGAATCAGATCCTTATACTAGTTCTATTGTGTTCATAATGGGGATAATAAGCTAGGAACGCCAGTGAGCATGCTTAATTTAGAGTTTGAGATTTTAGGGGGTGAAAGCGTTTTAAATCTTTTATGTAAGGACCTCACTTTCTTTCTTTCTAAAAATATAACCCAAACCCAGTCCTCATCCAATGGCCGTAGCCTCTAGGGGCCGTTTCAAGTGATGATCCTATCTAGGAAAATTTTCGGCATCGTGTGTTGAGTACTGCGAATGGTCATATTGTCATGGACCGAAGCGAGGCGGTGGTCAGTCCGAGTTGAATGCCACAGCTAGGGTTTGGAATTTCGTCTTCGTCATCACTTTGGGGATGCAGCTAAAGAAAAGTGGTAGAGGGTGATGAGGGCTTGCTTCTGGTGGAGTTTGGTGGCACCATGTCAACCATGGTGGTAGCGAGGCAAAGATAAACGGAAACGTGGTTATTGGGTTAGATTGCAGGCTATGGCCGACAAGAGGAGGAGAGGACGGTGCCAGTGGATTGCAGAGGGCCGGGGCTATTCACGGCGGTGGTTCGATGGAGGCTTGAGCAACAAGGCAGCGGTGGTGATTAGAGGAAACCGCAACGTCAACTTCGTTATAAGGTGGCCAAGGTTTGAGAGGTAATTAGGGTTTAAATTACCTTAATTAATTTAGTTAATTAATATTTAATTATCTCTAAGTTCTAATGATCGTATCTTGCTCATACGAGGTCCGAATGAGGTGTCGTTTTTGCCGTTGTGTTCATATTGAGATTATCTACACAATGGAGGAGGATTCGTTGAGTTTGAAACTTGTGGGAATTGTAGTCAAAATCGAACTGGACTGTTCGGAAAAACGAAAGCGTTAATTGGAACTTAGGTGAGTTTTGCTTACCAGTTGATTTTACAATTATTGTATATTTGATTGCTGTTATATTAAAAACATAAATTGTATGACGGACTGCAAGTTATTACTTTTGGACCCTTACTTGTTTTGTAAAATAAGTGAAACATCAAATTGTAGTATGGTCTCCCTTTTGATTATGTAAACTTGTGTTATGGCATGGACTCTCTATATTCATGTTTGTTGCTTTGTGAAAAGTAATATTGCACTGTATATGTTTGAAATGATTTAGTCGTTATAAACACGCTTTGAAATCCCTAATAACTAACATATGTCAAATTGGATAGATTGGATAAATTGTATGAAAATATTGGGAATATATATGTACATATATATCGGGTTGTTATATACACATTATGTTGTGTTAGGCATAAACTGAATTGGTTTTGACATTTATGTAATTTAGAAATGGAAGTTGTAAATATTTGAAGCAAAAAGGTCGCAATGGATGGACTTTGAAATTGATGTGATCTGTGATTTTAAAGTTAACTTTGGAAGACATCCTAGGGATTTTTCATATTGATTAATTAGTAATATTAGCGTACTTATTATAGGAAAACATCAAGGTTTAAATATATTTTTAAAAATCATTTATGGATTTATAAAGAGATAGTTTTAAATCACAAAATAGGCTTTAAGTGGTGTTTTAAATAAAAAGGTTTTAAAATAAGTATAATTATTTAAGAAGTATATTTTTAGTATATGTATGATTATGAAAGTTATTAATGGTTTTCCTAAATAAAGCAAAGGATTTTATTTTATAATATTTTACAAATGATTTATAGTATTTAATATTTTAGAAAGTTTAATATTTTGTAAAGAGATATAAAAGGAGTTTTTTTTATTATAACATTTATGTTATAATGGATTGTTTTATAAATTGACTAAAATGGTACATTACCTAATTTAATAACCGGCGAAGTATTTAGAGCTTTAAATGGATATTTCAAAGCTAATGGAAAATATAAAAGTGATTTTAGTTTATTGTATCGATGTTTGTGCAACATTTTTTTTTACTATACTTTTGAAAAGTAACTTGATCTTTAAAATGGAGTTTTAGAGATTACGGAATAGTGAAGTGTTTTGGACTTATCGTAAACAATGTTTTGGCTTTAAACCCTTGGATAATATTTAAAGTGGTAAGATATTGTTAAATTATTTGGCTAAATACTTAGATATTTAAAATGGAATTTGAAAGAGAATAATAAATATAAATTGGTTTCAGGTTTGTTGTGGCAATGTGTTAATAACTTTCGCCTTTGACTCGTTTGATTTTATTTGTGAATGTAAATGAATCTTTGAAAAGAATGTTTTTAATGATAATATGATTATAAATTGGTTTTTGGTTTGTTGAGACAATGTGTTAATCACATTCATCTTTAACCCTTTTTGATTATACATAGAAACGTAAATAGATCTTTAAGAGGATGATTTAAAGATAAGCTGAAGCGAAATGGGTTTGGTTTTTAGAGATAGTTTTTTAGTAACATGTGTCTTAAACCTTTTGAATTGATTTGTGAAAATAATTAGATCCTTAGAATGGATATTTTTAAGGAAATTATATGTAAGGAATCTTTTGGGGAAAAGACATAAAAGTAACGGTTTAAAATAATAAATCCTGTGAATGGTTTGTGAATATACTCATACCATTTGAGATAAGTATATGAATGATTTTGAGAGTTTTAAAATGTGTTGAAAATGAATAATGGAATTTTAATTAAATAAAAAAGTTTAATTAAGAAGTGGAATTTAATTTATAAAATATTTTATTTGGTAAAATGCGTTTTACTAATGAAAGAGGTTTTTAATTAACAAAGAAAGATTAATTAAAAAGGGGACTAAAGGTCATTTATATGACTTGATTGTGCTTGTTTGTTTCAATCATGCTCTATGTGTTACTTCTTATGGACAGTGTACATGAACTAGTTTCCCATACATAATTATTATCATTATTATTGAATGACCAAATTTGTCGGTTCAGTCTTTAAGAGACCGGGATCGATTAGTGTTCTACCAATCGAAAACCACTTCAACGATGTCATACGTGTTCTATCTCTTGGAACTGGATATGCTCAAGATGTTGGAATCTATATGGTGATTCAAGATCTATTTAAGATACTCGAACACATGTAGTTGTTTGTAATGTTTTCTAGATAGTGAAATCCATGTATGATTCCAGTACCTATTGAGGTATGAGGATCCATATGTGATTTCAAGATCTATTGAGATATGAGAATCCATGTGTGGTTCTGAGTTTTGTTCGAGTGATGAAGACTCCTATGAAGATACCCAACGTGACCTCGACATCGAGAATGGCTAAAGACAAAGCATGATGTATAGTTTGGGGTTTTGCAAACCAATGATAGGGTATATCAACTTCATATCTAGAGTACGATTATCGATATGTTGTATGAGGGATTTGATGTACATGGCTCCAGTTGTGTGGGTTCGCTCTTTCAGACATGGTCTAGCTATGTTTACCTTATTATATATTTTATCTAGAAATATAGACACTCGAAGATGTTTTATAATCTTTGTGCATGGAGTCCAGATCCGACTTCTCCGAAGAGATCTCCGTGGAAATCCATTATGCAAATATCCCTTATCGGATTTGATTGAACTCCTATTATGTTGGAATGTAATCAATGTAACCATTTTAGCTATGACTAATATTTATATTCTACACCTTAAACATTATTATAGTATAACTAGATTCTCTATAAATGGTTTGGTTAACTAAGGCTAAAACCCATCCATGTTTATTGGCCGCGCGGTCTTATGAGATACCCTTATTTTGAAAGGTTCTAAGATATAATAAATCTATGTGATTTGAGTTTCTTATGCTAGTTTACTAGACTGATCTGGGTGTTATTTTCTTAATGCTCAGGTCAGCTCGAGTACGTTTCCAGATTTCGCTGTGATTAGTTGGAGCTCTTGGAGAGGATCTGGATGATTTTCTACCGTACTTTATTTTCGCAACATTACTCGATTTTTATCTATCCGTATTTGTGAGGACAGATTGTTATAACTGTCTGGGCTGGTGATATGTTAGTTTTCTCTGATTGGTGTATGTATGTAAAGGTTTTATTTTTGGTAAAGACCTTTTAAGATATTATATGTTACCGTTCCGGTTGTGAGATTCTGATATTGCATTCTTTTCTTTCTTATATTTCCTTTTCTCATTATTTTACACTAACAATTCGTCTTTCTGGCACTTATGTGCTTTGTAGTGAATATCATGGATGTATTAGTGTCAACATTAGAGGGTTGAAAAGGTGGGTCGTTACACCCTTATCACACAATTTACTAATACTAAGCAAGTTATGTTTTAGATTCCTAACTTGTAAAACATTAGAAATAGGAAGATTTTTAGATTTACCGACATTGCCAATGTCAATCACATATCCTTTTGAGTTGTCTCTAAAGTTCACCGATCCACCATCATTATTGACTATATCTTTCAAAATTTCTGGATTTCCAGTCATGTTTCTCGAACATCGACTATCCAGTGTCCAATTATCCTTCTTGATTTGTGATATTTGATCTTCAAGTGTGTTTTCACCATTAGCTATATAACAAATTTGTTTCTGCAATTCAAAATCATACCTTTCCAAGAATTCATGCGACTTTTCAAAATAAATAGTTTCTAAAATTTATTGGTTTCACAAAATTGTTTTTTCTGCAAAATTGATAAAAATATTACTGGCAATTTAAACTTTAAAAAAATCAAATTATGATTTTTTTTAAAATCTAGTGCTCTGATACCAAATGTTGGTTGCAGAATTGTGGATCTTAAGGCTAAGTAAACTATAAAGGGGGTGAATGTGTCTTTTAATTTTTATAAATCTTTTTTAAATTCTTTCAGGATAATATTAACCAATGTAGTATCAACAATCATAGATGCAAACAAAGATAAGTATAAATGCAGTAAAGCAAAAAAACAAAAAATTTGAGAGGTCGCGCTAGGATTTTTATGCCGGTTTAGAGTTACCCTACTTCCAGTACTGTACAATTGCTTATATAGATTTATTTTCAAATACCACCTTTTAAATGGGTAGAAGACATACTCAATTACAATATCAATTTTGAGGCTAGAAGACATACCCTCTTGATTTTTTTAGGCTCAGGGTGCACCCCACTTGATTTGGAAGGGCTAGAGGTGCACCCACTTGAATTTACATGCTACCGGGCGCATCTAATTGAATTGAACGGGCTACAATCACACCTAAGAAAATTCAACTGGAGTTTGATGGATTTTCCAAAGATAATTTCTTGATATTTGGTTACAATGAATCCTATAATCACTTAGAGGGCACTTTGATCTTTGATTGAGAGAGAGATGATTGAAATTGAGAGTAAATAGTAAAGAATGAATAAAATTAAGATTAAATTGATTCTGTTTGAATTTGAGAAGATTTAAATATATTTTTCACTAGAAATTTCTGAAGAGTAAGAGGAAAGAAGATAGTGAGAAAGTAGTTATTAATTTTTTTTGAAAACCTTTTATATATGCAAAATAAACAGACATGTCCATCTGTGAAGAGTTACAACAAATAGACACTTAATTTCAAAATTTAATTTCAAAATTACGACATGTATATCGACATATCATATTCCTATATGTCGATATAAGCTAGTGTAATTTGAAAACATTTTTATTTTAAAGTATTTTGAAAATCCTATAATATGTTTGCATATATAACTGCCAACATCTAACAATACAGTAATATACCAATTCGTCGTATGGTAATCTAGCAAACATTAGAACAATTGATTAAATAAGTAATTAAAAATATTAATTAGTCAAAAACATACCTCTCACCAAGGCTTAGAGATCTCACTTTGAAATGACGGAATGGCTCCTTGAATTGAATTCCAAGTTCTAGAGCCGTCGGCTCACGAACTACTTTACCATGGACGATCAAAATGAAGAGATTTGTAATTGGATATTTTGTGGTTTGATATGGGGTATTTCTAGCCAAAATTTGCAGGTAAAAGGAAGGGAAAACACATGGTGTAAAAGATGGCATACAGATAGGAAGTCAAATGGAGAGAAAATTGGATCGCATCCTTATCTCTCTCGTACCAATTCCACTCTTTTTAACCATTCAAAAGCGTCTCTTTAGCCAACATTTTGGCCGGATGAACCAAACTATTTATGGCTGAAATATGCATACCCCATACGGGCCTCAAAACTAGTCCGATTCTGAATGATGTTTATTGCATTAAAATCCAAATTTAAACGGGTAGTAATATCATATATCGGTCAATATATTTATAACTATTATAAATAACCATTTAACATTGTTCAACACATCAAATATACAATTTCATAATTAATATTTCATAAATTTTAATTAATTTAATTAGTTTAAAACAATTCAAATTAATTAAATCATATGATAAAAGGAGTATTCAACGTTTCAGTTGCATGACTCTTAGGTGTAAATTTGGTCAACAATTAATATCGAACAATTCAAATATTAATGTTCACACGTCATTTAGTAGATGGTGTGACATTATGGCCAAATTTATCGCTTATTTGGTTTTAGTAAAATCAAATTTTAATGACAATTGTTTACACAATTCTGTTTGTCAAAACTATATCACTTTGGACTTATAGAATTTGGCAATAGTCAAAATTCTAATATTTGCCATATTCAACTCTATAATCCAAACATAAAGTCTTTGGTTCAATAATAACAAGTACTATTAACCGAACTGCTATGGGTAGAGACTTTGGCTTTGAGCTGGCTTCACTTGACCGTGATACTGACATCATATAATCGAGGAGACGAATCCTCTTTTAAATAGCATTTCACTTCCAATGTTTCCGCTCAACCTAACTATGGTCATTCGATCGACGCCATGCTATGATTTAACTATAATCATAGCGGAACTTCTACATTGAAGATCAACAGTATTCTCAAGTCAAGAGAACTGTGTAATTTTGTTACATCGATATTTTATGTTTGACCTTAGTTATATTAACTAATAAAAAACTATCGATAGAGGCATTCCATAGTTATCCCATAACTATCTATAAGTAAACCCTTGATGTCTCCCAATAGTCATGAGTAATACACCATCCAACATTTGAAGAGGGTTACATACTCTAGTCTCAAATGATGTATAGATATCTAGTCTCGATACATCTTGACTAGGAATATTTAAAATGGTATGCTTTATTTCATTACGATAAATTATTCGAAGTTGCAATACTTTGTAACTACTATCACAATACATAAAATTTATGGATTTTATGTTAAATATACTTTTAACTAAATTATTTAATCAATATAGCACATTATAACAAGTATATAACAGAAAGAAAACACCTTTTATTTTGAACAAGATTGGTTATTGAGTTAGATATATGTAACAATTACATAAATGCCCCTAGTGCATACCTCTAACTCTATCAATCTTCCGCTTACACTTAGGACAATTGTTGAATCTCTAAACAATCCCTTGGATCACAAGAACCAATGTAGTTAGACCCTTCATGAATGGATTTGTTTTATTTATCTACTATGCCAATCAACTCTCTCTGATGCTGATAAACTACCTTTATTACGTAGAAGTAGTCGAAGTATTTTCTTGACTTTTGGCGAGCTCTTATTATTACATTATTGTCATATAAAAATGCCGAGTATTCTTAATATGTAGAATCACCCTAACTCCATCATAAATTTATGCATATATATATATATATACACGTTGCTTTTACTGTGGAGCAATTCAAGGCGATAGGCGATGTACTTAGCCTTTTCATTTAATCAACCGCAATGTGTTGTTCGGAACATTTCCAACTAAAAGCTTCTTAGTTAAGGTTTGAACGTGAATTTAATATTGACATATTATACTCGATAGCACTTATGAAGTTCAAGTTTGAAACTTCTTCATAAGGAGTTCATTGTTTTGATAAACAATTCTTTAGTATTTTGAAAATACTCGAGAATACTGTAAACTACCATTTAGTGATCCTAATTTGGATTTGATATTTGTTTCGTGCATCAAATACATAAGCAAATTATATTATTATAGACATCAAACATGTATGATAATTCTTATTGCTAAAGTATAAGGACCCGTTTTACATGCTCCATATTATACATTTTAACAAGATGTGTTTCCATATCATTTTGGGACATTCCTAACATCCTTTATACTTAATATAAAAAATACAATTAACGAATCCAACATCGAGTATTAAACAAATATAGTATTACCAATTCAAATTTAAGTACATCGTTAACAATCAGTAGTAAATTTTTTACTTAAAGTTTTAAAAATATCTATATACATTTTAATGTTCTTTCTTATGGATATACACTTTATTAATACCTTAGTTATTGACTTTAATGACAACAACCGAATACAAGCATATAAAATATAAATACAAATGTTTTGCCAAGTTATATAGTATATAGTGAAGAATACTACACAGGTGTTGAATCGAAAACTGTAAAATATAATGACTCAGGAGAGAGACATAAAGACCCATGAGTTCAAAGAATAAGATATAAAGATCTTGATATTATAATTTAGTGTATAGAGTCATAACATATATTGTTAAGTACTTGATAGCAATCTTTGATCTCTATCTCCAATTTTCTAATCTTTCATATTTTTAACCAAAATATATTTCAAAATATTTTATAAATTCTTTTCAAAGTTCAAAATGTTTATAAACTTTGTTAAAAATGTTTTGCAAAATATCTAATCATTTTACTAAGTATAGGATTTTCATAACTTTTTAAAAGAAATAAGTTCTTAAAATACATAAGCATATGTCGATAGACATACCTTTTATATGTCGACATACATGCCGCCAATTGGTTTTTCAAATTTTAAAAGGAAGCATCCATTCGTCGCAAATTTTCACGAATAGACACATCTGTTCATTTGCTATATAAAGGGGAATGAAAACGAATGTTTTGATAAATAATTATTTACTTTCTTCCCATCTCTTGCTCTCTTGAAAATTCCATTGAAAATATATTCAAATCTCTTCAAAATCATATAGAATCAATTCACACTTCCTTGTATTAATTCAATACTACTTTCATAACGTTTTCGAAACATCTCTCTCTTAATTCAAAGATCAAAGTGATATCTAAGAGGCTATAAGATCCATTGTATCCAAAGTACAAAAGTTTGTCTTTGCAAAAACTATAAACTCTATTTGTATTTGCTTAGGTGTACTTGTATCCCATTCAAATCATGTGGGTGTTCTTAGTAGCCTGAAAATCTAGTGGGTGTGCTTGTAGCCCGATCAAATCAAGTGTGTCTACCCTGAGCTCGAAAATTCAGGAGAGTGTGTCTCGTAGCCTTGAAATCAAGACTATATTTGGTTTGGCCTTCTGCTCGGTTAAAGATTGGCATTTGAGAAGAAATATGTACAAGCAATTGTATGAGACTGGATGTATGAGAAATTCGAATCAGTACAAAATCTCTGGTGTCATGTCTCTGATTCTTTACTTTACTTCACTACTTCTATTTTATCCGTGATTGCTTCTGTAACGACCCGCCTTTTTGGACAGTTTAAACCGATGATCAAATACACATGCCGGTTCCAAACCATTAAAAAAAAGGCAGATGGTTATTGGGGTAATTAAGAAAAGAAAAGAAATAAAGGAAATGAAACAACACAGAATCTCGCAGCGGAACGATAAAATATAATAGTCAAATAAACAGTTCATGAAGCTGTTTACTATACTTAGACAATTATTTATACAACATTTATCAGAGTTATACATATACAACAGAACAAATAAATAATGCCGCAGACAACATGATGCACAGATAATAATAGTAATAGTATACCAATTCTTCGTCTTCGTCCTCCAGAATAGATCTTCAAAAATCTGAAAACTCAGGACTGACCCGAGCATAATGAAAAGACAAAACACTCGAGTCAGGACTAAAATATCCATATGAAAGTTAAATCAATCGTAAATAAATATGAGTGTGACGGCGTTAGAGATGTTTACGGGGTTTGACAACTCATATCCAGTGTCAACGTGCGTGCAATAACTTAAGAGATGTTACAGGATTTTCCACCTTTCAAGGATCCGTTAAACTATCTACTAGGTAGTAATGTACGCTAAGTAGATAATGTCTATCAGTAATATAAAGTAACAAAATAGCGTTAAGGCGTTACCATAATCCCCCTTAACACATTTTATATTCCCAAAAGCATATACAAGACCGTAGTTTCCCCAAAACCGGAAGTCACCAGAGGGAAATCCATATACTCAAGGTAAAACCAAAACGTAGTGGTCGCGAATAGGATAATCAGTATGACAAGGTACATGAGGCGATACCAACTAGGATACTAGTAGTTGCGTGATCCGGACTGATGTTGAGCATAGCAGCTACTACCTCAACACCGTGAAACAACACTCCCAAATCAAGGGGTGCACCCAAATCAAATCACAAATGTAATAGATATGGTATCGAAGAAGTGTGTCCGCTACAGGTGGCGAACCTCAATGGCCCGGCGCGGCTCCTGTTTTAGTCATGTCAGGGGTCATCCAATATCGTTCTCTTTCTTCAGTCAACGCGTTCACCAAACCATCCACTTCATTCTGGATCAACACTCCGCGTATAATAGTTATTAAAGTGGTTTTCGGTATCGACAGAGAGTATGTCCATATCCGATCCCGGTCTCTTTAATAACTACGTATTATTACACTGATGGCCCTTTTATATTTCAAATTGATTCATGATTGATAACAAAATATCATATTCGCTTTAAAATCAAATCCATTTCAAAATCATCATATATTCAAAATTATCAATTTTGTCCGATAAATCAATTTCACTTCAAAATTTGATTCGAATTCAATTTAGGTTATAATCTCTACTTTAACCTAGTTCGTATTTAAACCAAAGGTTTAAATATAAACATTTCCGTCTCTTTAGCCAGTTTGAATTTAAGAAAATAGTTTAAATAGTTTAAAATAGTTAAATAATTCAAAATAGGTTAATAGAAAATATTTAAATAGTTTAATCGAAAATAATTTGAATATAAAATGGTTTATATATAAAATAGTTTGGAAAAAATCAAAAATTATTTGATAAATAATTCCAAAGTCAAACCGGTCAACTTCCCAAATTTCCTATCCAAATCAAATCCAAATTCCATTTCGATTTAATCGATTTATTCCAATTTCAACTTGAATAAATTTCTATTCCACGTAAATTTCGATTTCAATTCACAAATTTCTTTAAATTTCAATTCAATTCCAAATTAATTTAAATCTAAATTTCAAATAAATTTTCAATTCCAAACTCAAACTTGAAATATCATTTCATACCAGTTTTCTTAGAAATATTCAGAGTTCGATTAAAAGTCCAATCTTTTAAACAAATCAACTTTCAAAAATTTACACCGTATTTCAATTTTCAATTTAAATCTAAACTTCGATTTTATTTAATAATTTCGTTTACCAAGTTTAAATTCTAACATTTCAAGCTCCAATTCAAAATAATTCAATTTCCATAAATTGGATTTATTCTTAAAATCAATTCATTTAAATAATTTCAAAACAACTTTTAAAATCATTTAATTTATCCAACTCGGTGTCCGTATATAATTTTCTAACCTATGGCCAAGTGATTAGTTATTACAATTAAATGTCAGGGATGAATATATCATTTAAATCAATCACAGTGTCATATGTATGCATAGCAGGATATATATAAACAAATAAACATCCAAACATTTAAATATCAACCAATAACATCCATCGAAATACATCATCCAATAAGCAATACAATTCACGGCAATTTCATATTTATCAATGTAAGGTAATTTAATCGCAATTCAATTTTAATTTAAATTTAACTGTCAATTTAATTTTTTTAACGGTGAATTCAAATGACAATCAATATGATAATTAAATTTTATCAAACAACAACAAATAAAAATCATAACTATGCATAATGTCAAATTTAACTAGCATAAAGATATTCAGTACGTTGTGAGCGTTATAAAACACTCACCTTGATTTTACGATTTTAAATCAAATCGAACGACGTTCGATTTAACATAAAATTTTAATGAGCTCCAAACACTTTCGGATCTGCACTACAGCGCAGCTCTCATCTCCGTGATTCCGGCGCTTCTTCCCCAACGTGAAATTCACGTATGCAAACCCATTAGCCGCCGATCTTCAAGCAATTTTCATGACCACCTCGTCGACTTCCAGAACGATCAGCTAGCGCCACCACGAAGCCCTTCACCAGAGCCACCTACGCGCCAAGTTTCATCCCGTCATTCGCCGTCGTTTGCACGCAATCCAAGGAAATACGTACACACTTCCAAGTCAGATCTGTACGAATCCATGAAAAATTAGCATACGTCAACCGTATGGATTTGAAGAGCTCGTCGAGATTTACACTTTTGCTTTTGGAATTTTTCGATTTCGTCGAACGGATTGAGAGATATTAAGGAAAGAAGATCGGCAATTTCTGGCCATGGAATAGGTGGCGGCCATGATTTAGAATTAGGGTTTCTGGGTTAAAATAATAATAAAACTGTCTCGGTTTGCGTGCGTATTTATATAGGTAGGTCCAAAATCATCCGAACTCCAATCGAGACGTGCCGCCAGGCGTTTATAAGGTTTTACCCCCATTCCGGACGCAATGGAACTAGTTTCAAGGCCTAATTCGATCATATCTGGAAGATAGCTTTTCGAAGTCGATTATTTTAATTAAATTCGAAATTAAATTTCTACGCGTTTCAAGCTCGCACGGCCAAACGACAAGTCCAATTGCTACGAAAATTGAAATCCTACCATAATTTACTATTACGGATCCGATGAAACAAGTTTCGTCGAAATCCGAGACTGTTTGAAAAATGGCTATTTTAACTCGTCAATTAAATATTAAAATATTCAATTTTCACAAATTTACTTTTAATTCGATTTTAAAAGTTCAACAACATCATTCTAACTTTAATATGATAAAATAGAATTTTACAAATCATTTTTAATCATATTAAACCCGTTATCCAATTATTCAAATAATTTCAAATATTAAATTATTCAACAAATTACATTAATAATCATTTTCCTTCAATAATCACCTTAAATTTTCTAATTAAAATAGCTAAAAATACGGGTCGTTACACTCTCCCCCACTCAAAACTTTTCGTCCCCGAAAAGGAAAAGAAGGGAAAAGGAACTAAGTATAGAATTCAACATTAGATACATTTTATTCAAAGTTACCAACTTATAAAACAAAGAAATTCCATTTATAAAGTCATAACTACGCTTCCACAATGTTACTCTGAACGGCTTTCTAAATTTAAAAGTTAGTTATCAAAACAAGTTATAAAATTTAAAAACTTGAAAAATTTTCTAACACCCGGATTCACGGAAAATTTCGGCAGGGTCTCCTTTGCGCGGCTCGATCGAAAATTTTTACAATTCAATATATAACACAAATATAACCAATATATATCAAATATACATCTCATCTCAATGATGAGGCATCCCATATCTGGGGAAACAACATATATATATATATATATCACTAATACCATATAAAACCATAAGCGTACCTTTTATTTAGCATTTATTAGCAGTTTACTTACATTTTGTATTTATCACAGAAGCGAGCTCTACAACGAAGCGCAACCCCTTTGCTACCTACTAAAATGCTCAATAACTAAGTTAGAACCATGCATATAAAGATAGATCGATATATTTAGCCTACACAACATATATATAACCTATTTAGCTTCAAAACTGAGATTCCAATTTCAGGACAGCAAGCAAATCTCAGTTTTAGGTCACCTAAACTATAAAATTTGGCAACAGAATCTAAACAAAAGTTGTGCTATAGTTTCTAAGCTTTCCGAAAAGTCCAAAATCGTTGAATTCCGTTCAGCCATTTAAAAGTTATGGTTGTTTTCGTTTCAGCATATATTGGACAATGTTGGATTTTTTTTTTTTTCAAAAAATTGCTTTTATTATTTCAAAGTACAAAACTTCAAATTTTCTAAAGAACAATCATAAACACAAAGTCATCTATTTTCTTATTCATCTATGCAATAGGTTTACATTCAATTTGTTTCCGATTTATTCAAGTTTGTTTCATTCACATTTTTAATTCAAGTCAATTTGCTCCCCATTTGAATTTAATTATTTAAAATTTTATTCCGTTTATTCAATTCCATTAACACTAATGAATTCTACTTAATCAATTATCATCCATCTAACAACCAATGCATATCAAACATTAACATCCATCCAAAATCTACAGTAAATCAATTATACATTTCCTAGTCAATTTTAATTTCATACACTTCCAAGTTTATTGACATTTAGTTATATTCAAATTTAATTAGTTTCCATTTACCAATTTTATATTTCATTAAGTTTAAATTTTATTCATTCACTTATACATGTATCATTCATTTTACAGCTTAAATTTCTTTTATATTTACAACTATCAATAGATCTTTACATTTTATTTTTCACTCTCACACTGGTATATTATTTCTCTACTTATCCTTATTAGCATTTTAAACCCTTTAAGTATTTGGTAAGTTATAGTTATGCAAATAGAATGTAGTTAAACAACATACAACTTCTTTTCATTTAAAGTTGAATTTCCAATTTATCAATTCTTAAGTCATTACTTAAATTTCACTATAATTTAATTTCACATTTACATTCACATATAGTATTTTCATTTTATATTAACATAATTGTGAATCACCTTTAAATGTTAATTTAAATTCCAATTATTTACTAACAATTTTATTTATATTTGCAAACCATTAATTAAATGCATATTTCATTATTCAAACCTATACTTGTATATTATCCAATTAACAATTCATATAACATTTTTTGAACTTCTTAAGTATTTTGGTAAGTTATATCTAAGCTATAGAATGAAATTTAATACTATGCGAGTTTTACAGTTTCAATTTTATTTTAAGTTCATAATTTTCTAATTCTAAGGATTTCTACTTCAATTGATATTTTCACTTAGCTCTTAGGTTCATTTCTCATTTCACAATTCAGAAGTTCCTTAATGATTCAAGTCTAAATTCATTTCAATCATAAAAAAAAATCATTAATTATTAAAGAACTTAAGAATTTCAATCCCGGTTTCATTTCAAATCAAGGTTTGAAATAATATATACTTATATAATTTATATATCAAATCATACTATAGAGAATGCAAAACAAAATAAAATTTGAGTCAAAACAAGGTTTAGACAAGCTATTAAGTGGTCTCCCCCACTCGGACTCTCGAAAATAAACGCCAATGATGTATGCACACATCATCGAAATCATTTTCTAGCGTCAAGAGAAGGGAATATAACACTTATCATAAAAAAAATCCTTCGAAAACAATTTCAACTCAATTATATTATCATATAATGCTCATATTATATTTTTCAAATTCTTATAAGTCAATCTCAAACACCGGAATTTAAATTCCCAAATCCAAGTTAAAATTCATTTATATTCATTATCAATTGTGTTTACAAGATTTCATTTTCCTAAATCCATTGTTATTTAATCAATTGTTGCAAATATTGACTGATCAAACAATAACGATAATAATCTAATATTATCATCTCCTAACAATCAATTCAATCAAAATGAATAAATATTCAAATAATTCTTTTATATAAAATATATTCCAAAATGATATTGTGTTGGTTTGTCCTATTCGAGTGTTTAGAAATTCCTATCGACGCCTTGGCGTCCCAAGTATCGGCCAGAATTCATAAATACTCAACGGAACAAATTAACACAATATAAAACCATTTTATATCAAATAACAAGTACGCTCTCTCATATACACTCAACTCATTCATATAGTTTACCTCTATTTCAATGAGTTATTCCCCACTAGAGCCAAGGTTTATCGCTAAACCAAAGCTCTGATACCAACTGTAACGACCCGCCTTTTTGGACAGTTTAAACCGACGATCAAATACACATGCCGGTTCCAAACCATTAAAAAAAGGCAGATGGTTATTGGGGTAATTAAGAAAAGAAAAGAAATAAAGAAAATGAAACAACACAGAATCTCGCAGCGGAACGATAAAATATAATAGTCAAATAAACAGTTTATGAAGCTGTTTACTATACTTAGACAATTATTTATACAACATTTATCAGAGTTATACATATACAACAGAACAAATAAATAATGCCGCAGACAACATGATGCACAGATAATAATAGTAATAGTATACCAAATCTTCGTCTTCGTCCTCCAGAATAGATCTTCAAAAATCTGA
Organism: Allium cepa; assembly: GCA_030765085.1. Lineage (NCBI taxonomy): Eukaryota > Viridiplantae > Streptophyta > Magnoliopsida > Asparagales > Amaryllidaceae > Allium > Allium cepa. Next base: position 150,500,596 of record CM060930.1, read on the forward strand.
AAACTCAGGACTGACCCGAGCGTAATGAAAAGACAAAACACTCGAGTCAGGACTAAAATATCCATATGAAAGTTAAATCAATCGTAAATAAATATGAGTGTGACGGCGTCAGAGATGTTTACGGGGTTTGACATCTCATATCCAGTGTCAACGTGCGTGCAATAACTTAAGAGATGTTACGGGATTTTCCACCTTTCAAGGATCCGTTAAACTATCTACTAGGTAGTAATGTACGCTAAGTAGATAATGTCTATCAGTAATATAAAGTATCAAAATAGCGTTAAGGCGTTACCATAATCCCCCTTAACACATTTTATATTCCCAAAAGCATATACAAGACCGTAGTTTCACCAAAACCGGAAGTCACCAGAGGGAAATCCATATACTCAAGGTACAAACCAAAACGTAGTGGTCGCGAATAGGATAATCAGTATGACAAGGTACATGAGGCGATACCAACTAGGATACTAGTAGTTGCGTGATCCGGACTGATGTTGAGCATAGCAGCTACTACCTCAACACCGCGAAACAACACTCCCAAATCAAGGGGTGCACCCAAATCAAATCACAAATGTAATAGATATGGTATCGAAGAAGTGTGTCCGCTAGAGGTGGCGAACCTCAATGGCCCGGCGCGGCTCCTGTTTTAGTCATGTCAGGGGTCATCCAATATCGTTCTCTTTCTTCAGTCAACGCGTTCACCAAACCATCCACTTCATTCTGGATCAACACTCCGCGTATAATAGTTATTAAAGTGGTTTTCGGTATCGACAGAGACTATGTCCATATCCGATCCCGGTCTCTTTAATAACTACGTATTATTACACTGATGGCTCTTTTATATTTCAAATTGATTCATGACTGATAACAAAATATCATATTCGCTTTAAAATCAAATCCATTTCAAAATAATCATATATTCAAAATTATCAATTTTGTCCGATAAATCAATTTCACTTCAAAATTTGATTCGAATTCAATTTAGGTTATAATCTCTACTTTAACCAAGTTCGTATTTAAACCAAAGGTTTAAATATAAACATTTCCGTCTCTTTAACCAGTTTGAATTTAAGAAAATAGTTTAAATAGTTTAAAATAGTTAAATAATTCAAAATAGTTTAATAGAAAATATTTAAATAGTTTAATCAAAAATAATTTGAATATAAAATGGTTTATATATAAAATAGTTTGGAAAAAATCAAAAATTATTTGATAAATAATTCCAAAGTCAAACCGGTCAACTTCCCAAATTTCCTATCCAAATCAAATCCAAATTCCATTTCGATTTAATCGATTTATTCCAATTTCAACTTGAATAAATTTCTATTCCACGTAAATTTCGATTTCAATTCACAAATTTCTTTAAATTTCAATTCAATTCCAAATTAATTTAAATCTAAATTTCAAATAAATTTTCAATTCCAAACTCAAACTTGAAATATCATTTCATATCAATTTTCTTAGAAATATTCAGAGTTCGATTAAAAGTCCAATCTTTTAAACAAATCAACTTTCAAAAATTTACACCGTATTTCAATTGTCAATTTAAATCTAAACTTCGATTTTATTTAATAATTTCGTTTACCAAGTTTAAATTCTAACATTTCGAGCTCCAATTCAAAATAATTCAATTTCCATAAATTGGATTTTATTCTTAAAATCAATTCATTTAAATAATTTCAAAACAACTTTTAAAATCATTTAATTTATCCAACTCGGTGTCCGTATATAATTTTCTAACCTATGGCCAATTGATTAGTTATTACAATTAAATGTCAGGGATGAATATATCATTTAAATCAATCACAGTGTCATATGTATGCATAACAGGATATATATAAACAAATAAACATCCAAACATTTAAATATCAACCAATAACATCCATCGAAATACATCATCCAATAGGCAATACAATTCACGGCAATTTCATATTTATCAATGTCAGGTAATTTAATCGCAATTCAATTTTAATTTAAATTTAACTGTCAATTTAATTTTTTTAACGGTGAATTCAAATGACAATCAATATGATAATTAAATTTTATCAAACAACAACAAATAAAAATCATAACTATGCATAATGTCAAATTTAACTAGCATAAAGATATTCAGTACGTTGTGAGCGTTATAAAACACTCACCTTGATTTTACGATTTTAAATCAAATCGAACGACGTTCGATTTAACATAAAATTTTAATGAGCTCCAAACACTTTCGGATCTGCACTGCAGTGCAGCTCTCATCTCCGTGATTCCGGCGCTTCTTCCCCAACGTGAAATTCACGTATGCAAACCCATTAGCCGCCGATCTTTAAGCAATTTTCATGACCACCTCGTCGACTTCCAGAACGATCAGCTAGCGCCACCACGAAGCCCTTCACCAGAGCCACCTACGCGCCAAGTTTCATCCCGTCATTCGCCGTCGTTTGCACGCAATCCAAGGAAATACGTACACACTTTCAAGTCAGATCTGTACGAATTCATGAAAAATTAGCATACATCAACCGTATGGATTTGAAGAGCTCGTCGAGATTTACACTTTTGCTTTTGGAATTTTTCGATTTCGTCGAACGGATTGAGAGATATTAAGGAAAGAAGATCGGCAATTTCTGGCCATGGAATAGGTGGCGGCCATGATTTAGAATTAGGGTTTCTGGGTTAAAATAATAATAAAACTGTCTCGGTTTGCGTGCGTATTTATATAGGTAGGTCCAAAATCATCCGAACTCCAATCGAGACGTGCCGCCAGGCGTTTATAAGGTTTTACCCCCATTCCGGACGCAATGGAACTAGTTTCAAGGCCTAATTCGATCATTTCTGGAAGATAGCTTTTCGAAGTCGATTATTTTAATTAAATTCGAAATTAAATTTCTACGCGTTTCAAGCTCGCACGGCCAAACGACAAGTCCAATTGCTACGAAAATTGAAATCCTACCATAATTTACTATTACGGATCCGATGAAACAAGTTTCGTCGAAATCCGAGACTGTTTGAAAAATGGCTATTTTAACTCGTCAATTAAATATTAAAATATTCAATTTTCACAAATTTACTTTTAATTCGATTTTAAAAGTTCTACAACATCATTCTAACTTTAATATGATAAAATAGAATTTTACAAATCATTTTTAATCATATTAAACCCGTTATCCAATTATTCAAATAATTTCAAATATTAAATTATTCAACAAATTACATTAATAATTATTTTCCTTCAATAATCACCTTAAATTTTCTAATTAAAATAGCTAAAAATACGGGTCGTTACAGCTTCTATGACAAATTGTTAGTATAATTTGGTGTAGATAATCTATGATTTAATATTGATCCTGAAAGAAAATTAGGAAGAATTACATCGTTAGAATTCACCAACTGTAGTGTTAAATTAGCCTTAATATCCATAATTCCACAACCTTCGCACTTCCTCTAGATTTTGATTGAAAATCAAACTATTCGATATTTCTATCAATATACATATTCAATTCTGATGCTTATAGAATAATGCTTCATATCATATCTTAGATCAAATATGAAAAAAACCACAAACTCAATATCACTCTCATGACTTCGAGACACTTTGGTTGTTATGTGCAAATAGACTATCCTAAATCATTATTTAGAATTTTAATTTCAATACATATGTACCAACGCACCAAGCGATAATTTTGTGAGAAAATCTGATTTACCTTGAGCACGTTGAATAATGAATCTATTATGCTAATTTCAATAATTAAAATTTACGATCTTATTCTCATCAATATTGCTCATCATATTCCAACTGCATTAGCCTTTCTCTTGAAGACACATTCATGGCCGATGGATCATATCCATTCGGGTACAATTATTAAAATCATATTTTGATAGCATATTTAGAATCTAATTCGATTTACACATCATATCTCATCATGGGGTTGATACTCTTAATGATTTAATTTAAACCAAGGATTATCTATCTTAGCATTGATAAAAAACTCAAAATTTCTCTTCAATATGTGAGAATACTTATTAGACACTCTAATGTGTTGTGTTTTTTAAGGTATGGTTAATTTTATTTCATTCCACATAATCAGTTTCATCTTTGGATCATTTCAAAATCAATTTTACTACCAATAATGTCTAAAAGAACTTCCTTAGCTATGAAGTTTGAATTTCTTAAAAGTATAGCTGTTTCTCAGTGCTATGAAATATGTATTAATAAATACTTTATGAATTGCCTTAAATATAAAATTTATTTGGATATAGTTTATAATACTTATATTCAAAAAATAAATTGATCAGCCAATGACCTTCATTCAAAAACTCCTTTTAGGGCGATTCTTAGAAGATCCTTCATGACCAATTATTACTTACAGTCTTTCGACTAGCATAACTTGCTAACTCCTTGGCCTAGGTTATGTTGGGACTTCTTATACACTCTTATCTTGTATGATCTTGTAACTATTATTTAGATGAAATTAATTTTAACCTTATGTACTACTCTTAAGTACATGACCTTATAGAACGTTAATTGAATTTCACTCACAGTTAGATGTACTCAGTCCAACAAAGTTCAACTACTCCTTATTGATACGTCAATATATATTATAGGGAGAAGTGACTTTGAGATCGAATCTTTATTCGTTTTTAGGTACGTTCAAAAAGCTTTTCAATATATACTTGCCTATTTGATCAAATCAAATTTATTTTATTTTCTACTGCACTTCAATTTATTTTATTTCATTTTATACTCTATGAGCTTATCATAGACATACTACATGTGTATCAATTACACATGTCCATGTCATGATAACTCATTAGTAAATATAATGAAGTACGTGGAGGCATTTTGGTATTAATGGACTTGTAATTTCATATATCTATATGTAATAAGAAGAGTTCATTAACTCTTATCACACTCCTGCTGAATGGGTGCTTTGCTCTTTATTGTTTGAGATATAATTCACTAGTACCATATGATTCATAATTATATACTCAAAGAATTATTTCTCCAAATCGTGGCTTTGTCCATAATTCCAAAATAATTGTAAATATATTTAGATACTTCTATACTTTCCAATGCTCCACAAATACCACTATTATAGTTTTATTTTATAATCAATTTTGTGAAACTATGGCCATTTTCAATCAATACTAAAAAATAATTATTATTCAATAAATAATATTTGATACATTTTATAAAAAAAAGGTTTCATAACTTGATGTGACCAATAAGTGTTATATGACTTCCACTAATTCTGCCATTACTATAATAGATATGAAATATGAAGCTTCCTTCAACCACTTAATATATAAGTGTAAGTGGTTTGTAGTCAAAAATTTTCGGATCAAATATCTTAAATTCAAGGAAATAAATATTATAGAAATAATTTTCTATGTATAAATACTTTAGGAATATAAATCATATTTCTCATACTAATGTTACATATCTATTTTTATTCCGAATTTATTTATGAAGCAGAAATAACCATTCACTCTCTTTATCCCAACCATGCCCTAAGTTACATTCACTTTTATACATTCGATCTCTATTCTAAATTATCGAGCCACTAAAAGAAAAATCTTACTACAATATATAACGAGCTCTTTACAAAAGTGCATTTGATTATCCTTAACTTTTAAGGCTATCAAATAAATTGCACTTTACATAAACTGATCAAATCGATATTTCAGTGGTCAAATTCTTCGATCTATCTTGTAGTCATTAGTCCAATATTACATTTATTGTAATATATGATCTCACAATATAGTTTGCTTGCTTATTTCAATGAATTGATTCATTGAGTTTTCTTACATTACGAGTTGTGACCATTCTCCATGTAACATTTATACATGATCGTAAATGGATCAAATATCCACATCCTTATATTGCTTTTAGAATCAATACACAATCTTGGGGAAGTAAACTCGTAAGTGACTAAGTTCGAATGTATTTAGTGGTTGTTTAATTAGGCACTTGCAAGGGTTAATATGCAAAAAATATTGGTGAGTATATTTCATATTTCTATTTTTAATATTAATTCAGTTTATTTATATATTTTATTTGATAAATATTTCATTAATTATATTAATTGCATAAATTTATCAATGTAGATTATTATAATTTAATATAGTAGATGTTCTTACAATATTAGAAATGCTAAATGTTACCATCTCATTTTTCTAATAAGGCTCCCATTGGTCTTTTATGTTTCTCCAAACCGTAAGACGAAACATAGAAGTCTTTCAACTTCACCAGTAGGCATTAGGATTCGTTTGTCTTGGGATTCCGATCTTAAGTTTGCTCAACAAATCAGCCTCACTAATGATGGACCACTCCTTATCGGTGGTATCATATAAAACTCCTAACCCATGGTTCCTTATCCTAATCTCATTTCTACCTTGAGTTTGCTCAAGAAATCAAAAGAGATTATTCACTTATACTATTTTGCGATGGATTAATTATAGTATATGAATCTTAAGTTTTCTTAACAAATACATATAGCTATCTTACCTTGTTTCAACATATTAATAATATTACACATAACATCTTTGGCTTGAGTGTTCTTAGGAACCAGAGGTATGCAACTAATTTATTAATACATAAATGGTAGATGGCAACATTTATTGTAAAGATTCATAATCTTTAATATATTGAATTGAGTGATGTCGACTTATGGAATAATGTATTCCTTATGAAATAACCTTGTGATTCAAGTTTCAGACACATCAGAAATCGTGATATACATACTATGCGTATGCATATATTCCTTAATTCTATTTAGGGTTTCTTTAATGATCCACCTTTAGTTTATACATTTATATTATACAAGCTTTACTATTATATAACTTTTATACTTTACTTAACTAATATAATATTTTATATATAATATTTTATTAATTAAACCTTATTTAATTAAATAAGCACTTTAATTTATTATTATATTATTTAATTTTGAGTAAATATGTTATAACCTTTGTAGTAATACATATATATTTTATATATATGAATTTATTAATTAACTTTTACTTTTTATTTAATTGAACAATTTTAATTAAATTTTATTAATTTAAAAGAAATTCTTTTATACACACAAGTATAGTCAAATTATCTTGAATAATTCAAGACAACATAACGTATATCATTATATATATATATTATACATGTATATGTATATTTAATTAATTAGCTTATTTAGTTAATTCATTTATTTTATTTATCTTATTAATAAACAATATTTTTGAAATTAATTTTATAAAATTTTATAACTTTTGTACCATATGTCTGAATTTAAATTTAAAACTTTTATTTCAATTTCAAACAATTTGAAAATCTATATTATAACATTTATAGTATTTTTCTTATTTTCGCTTTAACTTTTAAATTTAAAACTTTTATTTTAATTTCAAAACAAATTTGAAATCAGTCAAGGCCCAATTCAAATTGAATCTTTTTCTATTAGGTGCACCTTTGGGCTTACATAACTGTTCGAGCCAAGTTGGTAGCCTGGTAGGACAGGGTACTTGATTATCCAATAATCCACATAAACACTACCTTTCTTAGACACCCCACTAACCGGACGCAAGCTTAATTAGTTATTCCAAATATAACTAATTTAGATCGCATAGCGTATTTAGGTCTGATACATTGTTAGAACTGGACTAACCCATAGTGCAGTAATCAGATAAATTGCAAAAAAAAAAATCATTATTGGATTTTTAATGGGCATATATAGTCTAATGCATTTAGAACTTTTCTAAATTTTCTTTTAAATATAAGAAATATTTTATTTGAATATTATAAATGAAACTTATTTTATATAATTTGTATCATAGTTTATATATGTATATCATATACCCATATATGTGTGCGTGCAAGTACAACATGATAAAGTGTACATGGTTTGACATGCCCGTGTACAGATTTCGGGATTTACACCGCAACAGACATGTTAGCCACTCATGTATAGTAATCTATTGTCTAAATATACATAAATGTGCATCAAATTATTGTATAAATAATATTCATATACATACATACATTTATGTCAGTAGAAAGTTAATTATATATTTACTATAAAATATTAGTTAAAAATTATTTGTATAAATCATTATGAGATATATGTGCATGTGCGGGTAATACAATTAAATTTCAAAATTATTTTAAATATTAATTTATAGAGTAATTTAAAAACATTTTTTGTATATTATGTACAATTATGATTTTTTATATACGTTGAATTATAATATGCGTCTATAAAACCATATAGCTAATTAATTAAATAATATATATATATATATACATATAATTTTTTTATTTTAAGTACATATCCGTTGTTGCTCACGGGAAGCCATTTTTTTAAATTTATTATTAATTTTATTTTTCGTTCAAATAATTTTAGATAAAAATACTATTAAAATTAAAATCCATACAGATTAAATGATAAAAATTCTTTCAAAATATTTCTGGAATCAAAATGTATATTTTACGTTACATAAAAATTTTCAAAAAATTATATTACATATAAATGTATTATAAAAATATTTTGATTGTTTGACTAATAAATTAAAGAATTAATTTGAAATGTTTCTACATAAATTTTTTTTACTGCCAATTTTTCTTTGCAAGTATAATTTTTTATAAGAATTTTCAATACACGTATCTTATGAATTAACATTTTATTATTAGGTTCAATGATAAAAAAATATTATAATAATATTTCAATACAAAAAATAATTCTTTTTTATTAAGTCGTGAGCTATGAGAATACTTCCATATAATATTTTTAATGCATACATATATACAACCATCCGTACGTGACAATACAGTAATATACCGATTTGTGATAAGGTCTATCTAGATAATTGTAACGACTCGTAAATTTTTGTAGTTTTATTTATTTAATTAAATGAATTTTTGTGAAATTTTAAATAATAAAATTTTGAAATAAAAATTTGATATTTGGAATACGTCTAGTTAAACATAGCTAATGGTAAATTTTTATCTGATAGTATGGAAGCTTATTCTCTTATATAATTCTATTTCAATTTAAATCAGTTAATATTAGATGATAATATAATGTTTCCAGACCTGAATATTTTTACGCAATAAATTTGTAAATCATTTTCTGAGTGAGACGTCATATTTCGTTTCTCCAAATTTTGACTGTTATTGCTCCTTTTATCTTATTTTCAACAAATTATCAGCATTTTCGGTATTTATTACCGACTTTTGGTAGGACGATCGTACCACTGACATCTGTATAACGTTCTAATCATCTCATCGCGTTGATTGGAATCCGTGAAAACGGCAACCGTATCAGTACGTTTCTAAAGCCTTTTGGTTTCCGGTGCCTTCTATCTCTATAGTATAAATCCAATAGCTGGAAACCATTTATATTCCTTAACTCAACATTCGTGACTTTACATTGTTCATCTATTTTGTCTGTTCAAACTTTGCATTTCATTTATCATTTTATTTCATTTCTAAAAAAAGAGGAAAACTATTCGTCATTTCTTCTAGCCCCGTGTACTCATCATCTTCGCGCGCACCATAGCAGCTCTCCCTCCAGCCGAGCCTAAGCCGCCACTACCACTAATCATCGACCTCCACCCAGCCCCGACCTTGCTCCCTCCCACGAGCATCGAGCATGGTCTAGTTTTCCCTTCCCCTTTCCCAATCTCGGCCGAGCATCTTTCTATCGAGGTATAGATCTATACTTATTTTTTTTATATATGGATCTTCTTGATGTATGTATACATATGTTATATAGTTGTTTTGGTTGTAAGTTTATATTAGTTTTATAAGTCATTAGTTATACATTTTATAAATGAGTCGTATATAAGTTATATACTCTGCAGATTCACGGTTATATATATATTGTGAATATATTTAGTGCTTATTTTAGTATGTGTGCAGTCAGACTCTGTTTTGGTTGCTATTATATATTCTTTTGTTTTGTATATTTCTAGTTGGATTAGCATGTATATTTGGTCATAGTTTGAGTTAGAAAATTGTTTTGCAAATTTATTTTAGTCTGATTTATATGTATGATGTTAGTTATATAATCTGTTTCTATATATGTATAAGAATTATATAACCAGTTAGTATAAATCATAAGTTCACAAGTTGTTTATATCTATTCTTATATTTAAAAGTGTTGGACTAGCTTTTATATATATACGGTCCATATAAATTTTGTACGTATGTTTTACATATTGTTTATATATAAGGTGTACATACTTATTGCGTTAGTTCTATATATATTTACTAGTATGGGTATGTATAATCGTATTATATTACAATGTGATATATATATATATATATATATATATTTATTTATTTAATATTATAAAGGCTTAGTTTTTCCTTCTTTTGCTGTTATATTGTATATATCTGGTTGTATATTTTATACAGAGGTCTTAATTGATTTTAAAAAGTGTTATATAAATATATAATCGTCAAGACTATGGTAATATTTTGAAGCAGGTTGAAAATTTGTAACGTGTACTATATACCCGATGACTTTATTATATATATATATATATTTATTGTATCTAATATATATATATATATATAATATATATATTTGTATAAGGTTAGTCTGTTGTGAACCTGTAAGTTGGATACACATGTTTTAGTTTTTTTTACATGTATTCGTTTGCATGTATTGTCTTCTTAAAGTTAGAAATGATATATATATATATATATATATTTAACTTAATATATGTCTGAATTTAGCATATGATTTTATACATTTATAGTTATATATATGTTCACTTATACCAATTATCTTCAACGATCCAGTTTTGATTGATTTCGTCAAATCCTATTAATCAGCTTTGATCGTTGAATTCGTGCCAATTTTGCTTTGATTTGGAATTTGTAGTTTTTTCTGTTGTTAAACTCCTTCAGCCTCGAAAGGTGAGCATCACTCACGATTAACGTTCTTATATTTATTAAATTTGATTTCAATTGAAACGACAATTGAAATATGCTACTGTTAGTTATTTACATTGTTATATATATGCCGCTATCTGTATCAGTTCACCTGTGACATCTAACAACATTATATGTTATTTATATTGATGATATATGCCTGTTATACTATTATTATATCTATTATCACTCTGCAAGTCCACTGTTAGTATAGAATTCCCTATGGGTTGAAATGATACATTCGCGAACGATCTTTAGAATAGGAGAAAATCGTAATGGGTTGCAATGATAAAATGAAGCGATTTTCATTGAATTGAATTTAGGATTGCGGGTTGAAATGATATGTACCCGTATATATATTTAAATTGCGGATTGAAATGATAAATATCTGTATCACCTGACCATATGATAGTAAACTATATACAGATTTCTATGATTTTGGAAAGAAATATATGGTTTAATAAATATTGATCAAGATATTATATGTAAATATGTTTTATAAAGTTTAAATTCTTGATTTTCAATTTATATATTTTGAAAATTTCAAAATTATAAGTGGGTTTTGAAATTTTTAATTTTTAAGAATTTACTTATAATTTTACTATTTTAAAATATGTATAAATTAGTTGTATTATAAAATAAGTATTGATAATAAGATTTGTATTTATAAAGTTTGATATAATTTAAATATAATATGTTTAAGTATTGCTTAAAATTTTATTTTTAAAATATAGGGTTCATAATAATTTTTAACAAATGAAGGTTGGGAAGTAGATTTGAAATTGATTTGAAATCTATCTAATTAAATCAATTTGGAACTTATGGAATTTGAATTTTTTAAAGGATATGATTTATAACTTGATTTTGGTTTAAGGTGATTTAAATTAATATATCAAGTTCAAATAAATTGAAGAAAAAATTCAGTGACTTGAAATTTGGTATTTTATTTAAATGATATTAGGTTTATTAAATGAATATTTGAAAACTAAATAATAATGAAATTCAATTAAGGTATATATGAAATTATCAGATTTAGTTTTGAAATGTTGAATATTTAAAGCTTTGAACTATATTGAAATTGAAATGGTTTATTTTATGGTTCAAATCTGTAATTGAAATAGATATATTTGAAATGGTTTATTGAGAAATTGAAATGAATTAAAATTGATGATTTAGGATTGGATTAAATTTTGGAATTCGAGTTGATTTGGAATTGATTTGTGAAATTTGAGGAAGCTATTTTATTATATAAGCATTATTAAATTATATTTTAAACTATTTTATGTTTTTCTTTCTAAATTATTTTAATATAAACTATTTCAATATAAATCGTTTTTAATATAAACTATTTAAATATACTAACTATTTTAATATAAACTATTTTTAACTTATAATTCTTTTATATAAACTATTTTACTTTGTAAACTATTTTATTATATATACTATTTTGAACTGTTTAAATGGCGGAAGTTATGTTTTCAAAGTTATGAATTTAAAATTATTATGTTTTGAAAGTGTTATAATTTCACGTTTTTTGGTTTCGAAAGTGTTATAACTTTGAAAGTACTATGATTTTGAAAGTGGATATATTGAAGTGAAAAATATATTATATTGATATGGTTTTGAAATGGAAATGATAACATATTGATTTGGTTTTGAAATGGAAATGATATCATATTGGTTTGGTTTTGAAATGGAAATGTGTAACGACCCGTAACTTTCGATGATTTTAGTTGGTTTATTAAGGTTTTGGTAAATAAATTAAGACGAAACAATATTTTTGTAATTTACTAATGAAATGAATGCTAAAATGAAATGCAACCATGGAAATTAAAGCTAAGTATTAACAATTGAAATGAAATTACGATTAATTGAAGTAATGTAAATTGTTATACTAGGCTAAAAATTGAATATATGAAAACAAAGGTAAATAGTGAATTAATTAATGAATTAATATTAATAAATAGTAATTTAATAAAATCAATGTCCCGTGAGTAATTATAATATTGTTTGGAAATGAAAACTTATAAAAGTATGATTAAGAGTTAGTGGCAATAATTATTATAAGTTACTGACATATTTTAATCCATTAAATTGAAATGGAATCAACGGCAATAAATCTAAATAAATTATTACGCTAATGTTAATTAAGGTAATATTTGAAAATAATGTTAATATTATCCATAATAGGACAATTTTTTGAATTTAAAAGAATGGAAATGAAGACTTATCAATTTAATGGGATTTGAACTATAATAATTGGATTTAATTGCAAATAAATGAAATTAAATATCTAAATGTTACGTTAATTAAAATGAAGATGGAACGTGAGAATATTAATGTAATAGATGTTGAATACAATGTTAATTTCATCCATTTGATAATAATGAATTGAATAAATAGAATGAAAAGTAAATTAAATACAATTATTGGAAATTAATTTTATAATTTTTGAATTTAATGAAATTGAGGTTAATACTGAAACTGATAAATTAATCAACTTTAATTTGACATTTAATATTTTTTTAAATCATTGTAATTGATTGAAAAATCAGAAGTGATGAAATTTGTCAATTATCGAATTGAAACTGAAAATTTGATTTAATTAATTTATTATTAATTTATTAATTGATGTAAAAATAGCCATTTTGGCCACTGACTAGGATTTCGACGAAACTAGTTTCATCGGATCCGTAACGGTGAATTATTGTAGGATTTCAAGTTTCATAACGATCGGACTTGTCCTTTAATCGTAAGAACACGAAACACCTAAAATTCAATTTAATTGAAATCAATTTGAAATAACTTGATTTCAGCATAACGTCTTCATACGATGAAATTTAGACTTGAAACCTATTCCATTGCATTTAAAATATTTAAAAACATATATTTTTACATGTGGGTTGACCCATTTTCGTTCCGGAGTCAGAATGGGCTTTTCGGGTCATTTGGCGTTAAGCTTTCAATCCAATCGATCTGGTCCATTCTAATTCCAGCTTGCCTATATATACCCTATTATAAACCCTAGCCTATTTCTTATTTCTCATTTTATACGTACAATTCAGCTGTCTCACCTTCTCAATTGAAGACAAACAAATTCTCAATTCCAAATCCAATTACAATTCAAAATCAAATCAAAAATTAAATCTCCTCAAATAATATCAAATTATATATGGATTTGAAGCTGTCAACGAGCGCAAGTAAAATATATGATTCATTTTTCAATCTGAGTTTCGGTGTGACCGGAAATCGATGAACTGTTCACGGCTGTTCATTGATCGTTGAAGAACTTTAACGAATCGACAAATCATGGGTACCGTTGGGTAGAGAGTGACGCACTCAGCACATCGGTGGTGTTCGTGAGGTCGAATGATGGTCTGATCGTCAAAGAAAATTCAATTAGGGCTTGATCTTTTGGCGGCGACTGGGTTCGTTTCCGTTTACCATTTGGCGTTTGGGGTTGCCGCGAGGGAGGGGTCGAGGCCAGAGATGTATGCGGTAGTGTCGAGGCGGCTGCGGCTGCTGTAGTGGCATGCGGTCATGGATTTGAAGGCGGTGGTGTGTTACTGCAGGCGTACATGTGGGTAGGGTTGCCTAGGAAGAAAGAGGGACGTGGAGGGTAATGTCTTTTTTTTATTTAATTCCAATTTAAAATTCTATCGTTCTAACGTGCGTGACTTTCACATATGAGGTCCAATTCAGTTCAGGCGCTGTTTTCTCCGCTAGATTCGTATTGAAATTCCAGACATTTTGGCACTGATTTGGACGAATTCTGAGACTGTTCAAATTTTGGGTTTAAATTGGATTAAAATTCAAAAGGTGAGGTTTTAACCCACTCACAACTTCTAAAATTTCTTATGTTTGTTAAATTGATTTATGATGTGATTAGAATTTTTTATGACTGTTTGGCATATCTTTAATCATCACTCAGAAAAATTGAGTTTATTTGAGTTAAATTGTTATTTAATTTTGTAACGCACGTGGATTTTCGTTGCCGAAAAACCGAATAGTTAGGGTTTTAAGAAGAATTTAAGAAAAGAAAAAGAGAGAAGAAGAGATAAGAAGATAGAAAATAGAGGGAGAAAAGAAATTTGAAAATAAGAGAATAGAAAAATTTAAAATAGAACGGGGACAGAAAGGAAACAACAGCAGAATCTCACAATTTGCAGCGGAACAACATATAATAATAAATGAATAATCTTTAAACAAAGGACTATATCAGTTATTACATTACATTTCATTTCATTACATCATATCATCAGAGTGTACAACATCATACAACAACAAACAGTGCAGCGGAAAAAGAAATACTATATAAACTAGTAATACGCCATGCCATCCAGCTTGCCTCCAGCAACTCCAGAATATCCAGAATATCCTGATAAACCTAACTCTTAACTGCCCGTGTGGAAATTTGTGGGCACCCAGAGTTTAGGAAGGAAAACA